>CM033630.1:27975772-29175772 GCA_019453435.1 Rhinogobius similis | reverse complement strand
TTGTATTTTTCTAACAAGAGGATCTGACTCCAACCTCAGAACAGAAAACATCAAGCACAGAGCTTCCTTTAAATCTGATAGCTACTGTAGTGATTTAGTGATTTAAATATTCTCCTTTGACCGCAAGAGAACGTGCACAACAAGGATCTGTGTCAGTCTGTTAAGCAGGAAGCAAATTATTTTTACCCAAACACACACTAATAATTTTATACTCGCATGACTTGGAAACATGGTGCAGAATACCACACCCATTTCACTGCTTGGCTGATTGTATGCAGCTCTGATGAAGTTAGGAGTAAACATGTTTGCCTGGCCATCTCAATTTGTATGTAAAATAGTACCACCTCTACCATTTTACTGATTGGAAAAAAAAACGATATGTAATTTACATGGGCAAGAGCACATTTGAGTCTTGCTCTGGCCAGACAATACTTCAATCAATGCTGGTTACATTAAACCGTTGATATGTCAGTTTCTTCTGTTGCTATGTTGCAGTTCATTCAAGAGTCATGTATGTTCTTTTATTGTCTTTTCAGTAAAGTGATGGCTACTTTCCAAAGAGGAATCTCTGAGGGCAAAACCACTGAACCACAATCTTAGCCTTTACTGTTTTATTTTAACCTCTACACCATCTTAACAGCCATATTTGAAAGGCATATGAAAAACAACAACAATAAATACCGAGACAGCCTCTTTAAATAAGGTTTTAATGGGTCAGCATAGTACACTGAAGGCTGAGGATGTGCACAAGTGGTGTCCTATTTTATTGTGGCCATCCATCACACCATGTGCTGTGCTCAAGTTCATGCAGTCTCCAGGGAACACCTCTGTCTCCCGCAGTTATGTGCTTTCTTCATCCCTGCATTAATTAGCCATCAGTTTGAGGTAGTTATAGCAGTCGGGGTACAAACACGATAACCACAACCGAGATAATAATAATGTACCTGTGACAGAGCAGCGAGGGACTAGCTCTGTTCAAACAGGTTGAATCTAAATATCCCACCCACAGTAGTGTACATCAGTGTTTCCCAACAAGGGCTACGGGGACCTCAAGGGGTACCTGAAGAAATACCAGGGGGTACTTGGAATGGTTTCAGGTTTTAAATGATGATGAAATGTACTTTTATCTGAATAAAAAAGTGTCATTACTTGCTAGAGGTCCAGGGGCCAGTGTTTTATACCAAAACGAAAAACCTCATTTGCACAGTCAGCATTTTCTTATAACGCAATAAAAGAGTGGAATAATCTTCCAACTGAATTAAAAAATCTAACAAACTACCCAACATTTACAGTAGAAGTGAAAAAGTGGCTGTGGAACAATCAGGCATGTGAACATTGAACAAAGCAGCTCCTGATGTTTCACTACATTGATGTAAATATTATTGTAAATATAAAATTGTTGATGTAAAACTGTAATTTTAGTATGTGTAAGATTCTTAACCTTTTACTGAAAGAAATAGGACCTAATTATAATGGACAGCATACGAGTGTGAATGTGTTAAAATTTTGAACCCAATGCTAAGGCATGAATGAGATGTTTGTGAGAGTGTTTGTGTCAGATGGCGCTATGAAATAATGGTCTTATCTTATTGTTTAGCTTAAATGATGTATTTTTACTCCTGTAAATTAGGGACTGCAGACGGAAACTAGCTATCTAGCTATAATCTGGTGCAGAACATCTCTGTTTTCTTTTTAAACTTAATGTATCTGTACATTGTCCCTTCAATAAAGACTAAACTAAACTAAACTAAACTAAACTAAATTTAGCATCTTTTGGAGCATCTTGGATCATACATATAATTAAAACAAAAAATATAATAGTAATAACTGACTATATTCGACTAGTAAACCCATTTATTTGCCCAAAACTCAAGTTAAGGGGTACTCTGAGTTACTTGGGGGGTAAGCAAGATAAAAAAGGTTGGGAACCACTGGTGTACATTATTGATGATTTGCAGTGGTGGAGGAGAAGAAAAAGACTTGAGTAAAAATGTAAGTAGCACATATAGCAAAAGTAGGCTATTTTACGCTGCATTAAATGTGATTTTGTGGTTGTTTGTAGTTATTTTGATAATTCAATTCAAATATTTTTTTAAAAGTTGTCTAGTCCAGTGGTTCCCAAAGTTGAGAGTCACGAGGGGTGAGCTGGGGTCACGAGATGATTTCAAGATCTCCTTTGAATGACATTGTATTTGCTCTGCTATTCTTTAATTAAAAACGGCATCTTTTAGTGAAATAAGGTCCAATAAGACGATCGACTATTCAAATAACCAATATTAAACCTGATTAAACATGCTTTGACACTTAAATTATTGCTACTGTCATTTTCATTTCGCTTTCGGGGTCCGGCGTCGGTTGCATGGCTAATTTGGGGGTCCCGGTCAGATAAGTTTGGGAACCCCCGGTCTAGTCCCGTGATTTTCAACCAGTGTGCCAGGGAACACGACTCTGCCTTGAGGTTTTGCCAAGTGTGCCTTGGAAAAATGTATTCCAATGAATAATTTACCATTTTCAGTGTTCTAAGCAACATTTTTACAAAAAACTGAAAGATAAACAGCCACCACTGCCAAATTTAAAGAACCAGACACAATGGCATTTTACAATATTTTTAACGTAAATAACTTTTTTCTCCTTAAATGGTGTGATTTGGTAATGTTTTAGTTGGTAGTGTGCTGCTGAATATTTCCAACCAAAAAAAGAGTGCTGTGACTTAAAACCCAGGTCCAGTACAGTGTTTTCCAACCTTTTTGGAGTCGCGGAACATTTTCTTTGGTTTAAAATATTCCGCGGCACACCACTACCTACTAAAATATTAGCAAATCACAACATTTAGGGTAAAAAGTGGTATTTAAAGTAACAAACATTGTCTAAGTGTCTCTTTATTTTTTGGTGATAGTTCTGTTTTCAAGTTCAAAATTCCAAATCATTCAGTTAAATCCATGAATCTGAGGTTTTTTCAAGGCACAGCAAAACCTCAAGACACACTACTGTTCCCTGGCACACTTGTTGCAAATCGAGGGTCAACTGAATATTATGTACACATTTTTGTTTTTCTCAAAACTGGGACTTGAACTTCTAAACCTTTATGCAGGATGACACCATAAACAAGCTAAAAATAACCCCCTGAAACCATAATACGTTTTAGTATAGTTAAAAAATGTAGTGGAGTAGAAAGTAATCTCGAATGTGGTCAAGTAAAAGTAATCAAAAAAAGTATCCACCATAACAGAGCACAGACACTTGAAATTGTTAATTGGGTACACTTTTACTTTGGTACTTCACTTTCCACCACTGACAATTAGTAATAATAAGGAATTTCTGCACAGTCCATGTCACAAATGTCTTATACCCTTCATCTGCAAAGTACTAAAGTCATGCCATATTTCAAAGCTCATTTTATGCTCTGTGCTATTTGACGGTCTTCTTCCATCCTCTGTCACAACTCAAACAGCTTAGTTCAGCAAGTCCACGCAAATAATTCCAGCAGCGTCACCACTCCAGAGCAGCAAAGTCACGTAAAGAATGAGAAAAGCCTGCTGATGTCCACAGCCACTAAAGCCAGAAGATTGCACCTGAACAGCGCAGCCTTTTCGATAACCCAGGATGCATTTGGGTTCTAATTACAACATAAAAGCGCATGGATAGCCTGCAAACCTCTGAATGAAGCTGGACCACAAGTGCACTCACTCACCACGCTCTATCGCGGTGCAAAACTTAAAAAGCAATCGAAAACGTGTCTTGCATGTCAATACATCTGATTTAAAGTTATCCACAAACGTCGAAACGCAAACATTCGCTGCCAAACGTGTTCAGCACCGACTTGCAAACCGGAGAAATGAAAGGGACACGCGTAAAAACCGATGCAGTAACTAAACGCAAAGGGACGGTCCGCGGCTGCGTTCCGAACGGCGTGGATAATGCCGGCTTACCCGTGTACTGCAGGAGGAACATTGTCCAAATCGGAGGTGTTATTCCGGTTTGTCTCCGCTCTTTAGGACGAGTTAACGACGTAAATCCGTGACCGAAGCCCTCCGCACGCTGCCTTGTCTGTCGATCCGACCGATGCGCCGCGCTCGACTGCAGTGAGTGAAGCCAGAGGGAGCGGATCATGGGCAGCCCACCCTCTCGCTCTCCTCTCTCCGTGCGCCTCGCTCCGACACTCCAGCCGAGCACTAAACGGGGGATGTGACGGAGAAGGGAGGGTTTGGTACGGGAGCGATGGGAGAGAGAGCTCCGGTGCACAGCCAATTACGCGCGGTGGAAGTACGCACGGTGGGCGCAATGAGTCGAGTCCAAGCAATGACAAACAAAGGCTACAACTTAAACGTACAAAGGCTAGGGATGTGCATTTACTTGTCATTGCTAATCGTCAGTGATCAGCTGTGGTGGTTTTAACTGAGAGGTCTACTGCCAATCATCTCAAATCAGAAATCAGACAGGTTTTTATTGTTATTGTCAGTTAACAATATTCACAAACGAGGAACTTGCTTCACCGGAAAGGAGCAGTGTATAATAACAATAATGATAATGCAGGAAAAGCACAAAGTATAGACTATGGTAAAATACACTAGAGGCATGCAAAATAAAATATGTGTGGAATAAAAGTGAAGTACAGCACAGTCTGGCACAAGGTCTGGAGCAGAGGTCAGATTTTGGAACACTATGTAACTTTTCAGGTGGAGGTGTTGGATTTGTCCACAGTTTGGCATTAAATGTATGCATGGAGACAAGCAGGAGACAGGTTACAGGTCAGATCTGTGGAGAAGTGACCCCCACTCACAGTTTTTCAAGATATTTTGGAGCAATAAAAGCACCTGATATGAAATAAAGGCTTGACGGAGTTTAGTGCCACAGTCTGGAACATTAGAAGCAAAGCAACATCTCTATGGAGACAAGCAAGAGGCGGAGACCAGAAATACGCCTTTAAATAACAATCTATACATTCCAGACAAACTAACATTAAAACCAGTTTATTTTGTTTTTGAAAAGGAAAAGAAAATCAAATCAAAAATGGAAGGGAAAAAAAAAATCTGCCCCTGAATTTTTTTTTCATGGGCACTGGCATTATTTGTGCTCCTCATTGTGCTTGTAACTCAACACAACACCGTTTTCGGGATGCCCAGAAAAACAGTCCATTGTTGTTATTATATCTTATTTTAGCTGCAAAACATTTCCCTCGTTGTTCATTTAAGAATAAGGAAATCAGCACAGTGCCTGTTGTCAACTTCTGTAAACTGCTTGGATAGACCCAAAAGAATAGACTTAACTAGACAAATCTATTTGGTAAAGGCCGGCCGAGCTGTAAAATAGTACTCAGCTTGATCAATTATAAAATATGACACTTTTCAGCAGTGACCTCCAAGGTGCATAGAGTTTTAAACCAGTTTAATTTGGTTCCACAGTTTACCTAATGTTTACTCACTGTGTATAAATTCTACAGTGTAACTTGGTACTACAGAAAACAACCCCTGATGGGCTATTGCATTTTAATTGAAACGAAATACTTTGTCTTTGTGATGGGGACATTCCAGAGTTGGGTCGTCTCTATAGTTATCTGTGCCCTCTATCAGTCCTAATCCCTCCCTTTATAATGACACAGCTCTTGTCCTCCTCCTCCCTCCTCTGCCCCAGACTGATGCACACAGAGCAGATCATGTGCACAGGAAAGGTGGAGGTGACTTCCAGCTTTAGTCACACCTCATTAAGAGGGCTTCACTGTGGCCCACTTTATATGGGGAAAATATAGGATAAGGTTATCTGGGGAAAAGGTGAGCGCCCAGAAAAAAAGTCATTTGAGGTTTTGAATTCTGTTCTCTGTATATAGTTCAGGGCCACAAGACTTAGAAGATTCATAAGGACTAATGAAAACAACTGTTCTAAAACAAAAAAAAAGTAGAGATTAGGCTAAACCCAAGAGGGGAGCGGGCTTTTCTCTGCTGAATATTTAATCTTGATGAATATTGTTGAAAATAGGTCTCCTCACAGTGCGGTTTTTTGCACGACTGGCATACCCAATTGGGCCCAACTTAACTCAGTATAACATTGAAAGAATATAGCAATGAATTAAAATATGCATTATTACAAACGTCATCCGGCGAAACCAAAGCCAACCGCGAGCGCAGATCAAGGTGGGAAGAGAGCGCTCCTTACTCCCTCTGTGAGAGCGGAGGAATCAGCCATGCACAGAATGACTTTGAGATTAATTGGGCATAATAAGAGTTTCATAATGTTAGACCGCAAAAGGAAACAGTCGGTGAACTCCTTTAGGCGCACAATTACACATGCGTCCACCCGGCATGAAGAACGCGTAACGTGCGAACACTTCAGAAATGATTGTATGTTAGAGAAACGTCCTTTTAGGTGAATGCGAATTATGACTGACGATGTCTCGCAGTGACCTCAGAGAACTGTCTGAGGCAGTAATTCTGATGCAGCGCACAGAGCAGTCCATAAATCCTGTATTAAATGTAAGAGTGAAAAGGGTACATGAGGGTAGAGCTCAGCCTGTAGAGAAAAAGTTGCTTGTGGGCAAAAACATGTCTCAGTTGTTTGATTTTGGAAACATGATGCCACTTTAGTGATTGATGTCTGCTTTCTGGAGTCATCCTGTTATTGAAATGAAATGTAAACGGTTTCATCTGATGTAAGTAATCTGATTTCTTTCTGATTGTCTCGTCCGTGCCAGATTTGACAAGGAAATTATGCACACAGAAAAGGCAAACTAATGCGGCAAAGACAAAAATGAAAGAGGAAATGTTAAAGATTATAAGACTTATTTTAAAATACATTATGCTTTGTCTTCCAAATGCAACAAACACAAAAGTTACTCTAAAAACCACCTGATCAACTGACACCAGGCGTTGCTGGTGATCAGATTTCTCTTGTGCATGTAATAGAGCTGTGTAATACTTTACATTTTGGGATTGATTTGTACCGATCAATACTGGGAGTCAGAATAGCGATACTGATACCAAGTGTGTTTCTTCTAAATTCTCAAAGACCTCACGCGACATTGAGGGCTCAATAACCAATCGCCTATACTTTATTAAAAAAAGAAGTTCTGTGTCTCGACTGGTGCATCTCTCAGTGGATTCAGCATGTCTCTTACCACAGGGTGCTCTGTCAACTGTCTTTTTAGAGTTTTGAGCCATGCACTTTTGTCTTGAAAACTGTCTTTAGTTTATCTATTTCCTTCCAAGTGCATGTTATATTTACTGCACTGGACAGCGGCACGCGGCATGACGCTTTGAGTGAGGAGGAAAGAGGCGCAGTTAAGTGCACTGCTGCTGGAGACGATCTCAAATTGCCAAAAGTATTGGTAAATATAAGAAAATCACGTGGGGGATAAAGGTAAATAATGAAAACGAAAAAGATTGACCTGAAAACGTAAAGTGCGTGTGACAGGTTTTCATAATTTTCTAATTTTGACTTTATTCAGTGTATTAATACCTGTTGTAAATATAAATTATAGTTTTACGCCAATCAAGCAGCTATTTGTGGAGAAAAGTTGAAAAATCTGTTCAAAATTACAGGAAGTAAACAAAATGATGACATCACGCTGGGGAGACAAAGGTTATGCAAGGTTTACACAAAATGAATAACTTTTTTTTTAACCTTTATACATGAATTCAACAAAATAAAGGTGTTAACATGTATTATTATTTGTCAAATAAACAAATCTGTGACATCTGAGGAGTTTTGGCCCACTGTACAGGATGGTTGCTATGGTAGTTTCCTAGTGTGATGTCATCATTTACAACCAGGAAGTCAGACAAAAAAACCTAAAAAATTGCTAAACCGCAATGAAATTTGTGAAGTTTTTTAACACAATTTGAAACATATTTATCTAAACTGCTTTTTTGTCAAATGAGTCGTCCAACCTGTCAGAGGCACTTTAACCATATGCCGCTCGGACCTGTTTTTCCTAAAACATCTGACTAAAATGGGCCTCATTTCAAACTGAAGCAGTTTCTGAACCCTTTGGAGCACAAACTGTTGGCTGGACTCTTTGTGAAGCTGAGACTCTGTGGTTTTTGGCTTCTGGTGTCTAATTTACTCTGATTACACTTGGAAGCAAGCTGTGCAAAGACAAAAGTACACCTAAATTTTCTATGTGAAATATATGAAGAAGTGAAGCTGGTGTCTTTAGATTTTGCGTGATTGACACTAGTTTAGGCTTTTATTGGGTTTAGACAATTCCTCTTTCAAAGCTGAAGATAATGTAACAAAAAAAAAAAAAATAGTTTTAGGGATGTAATAAAGTTAAAAAGGCCATACATATATACATATAAAAGTCCTATAAAATTTGTAGAATTTTAGTTTAATTTTTAAATGTGTGCTTTTGGAGTAAAAACTGACTCTAATTCATCACGGAATTTTTGATTTGACTGAAAATAAGTGGGTTCCAGCTTCCTTTTCATATTGAACATGTCCAGCAGCTTGATAGTTTCCTTATATCAGATGGTGGATGAAAAGGAATAAATTAATTGATAAAAAATCTAGCGTCCCGCCGGTGGGACGTCAGAATAGCAACTGGTTTAGATGCAATACCAGTCCTCATTTTTGTATCAATATATTGCTATTTAGGACAGATTTGCACACGCACACCAAAAATCGGATTTGGTGGTTGGGTTTTCTGATTAGTTATGTTAGATTTGCACTGATTATGTAAAAGTGTCCCAGAGTTTTCCAAATAACCACCTGAACAAAAAACATATTGGTGTGCCATCTGCTTCACGAATTCTTCACTGTTAACAAAATAATGTCTCTGAAATGTGGCAGTAAACAAACAGAACTGACGGTCACAGCATTGCCTTGAACAGATGGAAGGCAACCTGAAATAACTACATTTTACATCGACAAGAATTGACACAGCGACACAGAATTGATGCTTGTGACTCGTGGATAAGAGTAAATATTTAAACCTTGAAAGTTTGGATATCGCTCACGCAGGAGTTTCTGTTTGCTCATGTGGCAACTGCTAAAAGGAGGGACACTAGAAAAGACATCTTCTTTTATAAGATTAATGAATTTGTACACGGTCCCTGACAAATAAAGACTAAACTAAACTAAACTGACATCAACAGACAATCTCAGTGTTAATGTTTGAATGAGTCCTGACACAAAGGCCTGTGATCGCAGTAGACGTGCTTCAGTATGGCGAGCACTGTCATTTTGTAACCATTATTCCCTTCAGAGTTATTTTATATCATCATTACGAGCAGTGGCGCAAAGTATTAGGTGTCTGTACATGTCTTTATTTTCTTCTCCACTACTTTTTTAAACTGGACTGAAAAGTAAAGTAATTTTCTTAAGGATTTGAGACCACCTGAAACGGCCAAGGGATTTTGAGTCATTTCATTTCAGTAGCTTTCTTTGACCGAAAATCAGCACAGTTCTTCTCTCAAGATCACAACATTTGACACTTTAATAGTTCTCGAAATCTTTGTGAAATTCTTTGTGAAATACTTTTACTAATTTCGCTGTCCCTGTTTCTGTTTAACTTCAGTAACAAAATGTCTTCCACTACCTAAAAATATCACGGCCATTGCATTATAAGAGGGGCTAGAGAAAATTGATATTCTGTTGCCGTGGCAGTTGTGGCAGCCATCTTGTGAGTGGAGAAAGAGCAAATTAATGTAAAAACAAGGTGATAAAATCATAAATGAACGTGATTAAATTTGCACATAATGGTAGAGTTGTGGTTCTAATGAAGGACATTTTTCTCTGAATTATAAAACATTTGAATTCACTCCAAAAACACTGCACTGGTTTATATTTTAAGCAGAGTTAAACTGTGTGTGTCAATACACCACATGGACATAACCATTGCTATTATTCTGTTTACTTCACAACCATCCCTATAAGAAGAATTTACAAACTAGAATATTTTTTCAAGATTTTTTCTCACTAGTTTGGTAGAACATGTGCCTTAGATAGAGTACAAATACAAAAAAAGTTGTTACCAAAGTATGATTAAAAAGTCTAGCTCCCTGTAAATTTTGTATGTTCTTTAGTAGAATTTTCCAACACAACATGGCTGCTGGAACTGGGCATTGGTTACTATATGTTACCATGGCAACATTCTCTCTCTCTGGGTTTCAGATGACATCACAGCATTCTATGAGTCAATATTTAATACAAATGAGGAGAAGCTAAAATAAATATTGTTAAAATGCTGATTTTTGTTGTATTATAGCACGTTTTGGCTTCTAGTCACTAATAGAAATGATCAGGTTGAAATTTTGTGAATTTACATTTGGAAAATAATGTGCCAAAGTTCAATATAATCAATAGGAAAAACTGTCTCTTGCCCCTCATCTGGAAGTATGACATCTTTACATTCTCAAATCTGAAAGCCACCAATACAGTATTATAACGCAGTGGTCACAACTGTCAACTTCAGCTTAAAAAACAGTGTTGATATATTTTCTGACAGAACCATCAATGCAATGTTCCACACCCAAATAATCGCGCGTATGACCTCAACCGCAACAGCTTTTCACAACTCTTTCTTCTATTAAATCTGAACATGTGTGTGAGACAGGCTTTATAGACATATGATTTGCTTCTATACTCTCCCATGAGAAGGGAGGAAAACGGGTCATAAAGGGACTAATGAAGCGAACAAAGCTGCTTTCATCATTTATAACCACTTTGCCGCTCCCACAGAGCCGCAAAGCTGCATTAACTGTCTGTAACCAACAGCTGTGGACACGACTTTTACAAAGCAGTGTGACTGACTGAACACATTTAGTTTGAGTGGTCCAGGGAAAGGTTTTTAGGCTACGTTTTATACTGGGCTCAGAGTTCAAATTACGCAGCAACGATGTTTGTGGAAATTACCATGAGCGTGACTCTGTTTGTTTAGATACAAACATTTATTTTCCAGGGAGTGACCATGTACAAAAATACAAATCTCAAAACAAGACAATGTGATTTAGAAAATATGTTTTATTCTGAGGTTGGCATAAGACTTCTTTCCATCTGCGGAGCATGCACGCAGTAAAGTTTAAACAAAAAACAATATGATTTTTAGTTGGATTGGTGCTGACATTCACTTGGGAGCATCTCAGGCTGTTTCTTTTAATGGCGGACTGCGTTTCCGTGCCGAGGTCCAGCTCCAGGGGCCCACTCTGTGAGCAGCTGACGTCACCCAAATTTGACTAATGTTTTCTTTGTAAATAAAATCCAAATTGTAGCCGAATTCTACTTTTTCTTCCAAAGGCCGATCTCAGTGATTCACTGTGAGACGAGGCTAAAGCTAGCTGACCACATGGACACCGGATGCATGGACTCTATTATCTAAAAGAAGCGTTGTATTATCATTGTCATAATGGCATTGAGCCTGTTCCTTAGTGTCAAAATTGAATTATAGAGTTTGAAATTTTTGTAGATAACACTACTTGATACGGACTCTGTTGATTAACGAATTAATGTAGGATTTTTGTTGCGTCGATGACAACATCCTCTGCGTGCATAGTGTGGATATTTTTGAATAGAGGAAATCAATGTTATTATGTTGCAGCCAAAATGAGTAATAAAATAAAAACCAAATATGAAAGACTATGGAAAACCCCAGGACCATCTTCAGAAACACAAACAGACTGAACTACAGGTAGTGCGTTCAAAGCTCTAATATATTACAGGCTCAGAGACAGTTGTGGCAAGTCTCTGAATATTTTCTATAAAATCCTCTGTCTCTTTCAGTGCAAAGAATGAAAGGCCCTGACTTTGAGGAAACCTAACAACCTCGACTTGACAAGCCTCGTGTATGTTACTGTGGATGAGTGCGGAGTTGTTAGGCACTGACTATCTGGCCCTTTTCTTCTTCTCACAATAAGTCATTTTAGATGAGCTGTTTGGAGAGGAGCATAGTGGCATTTTGTCCTTAGCAAACTTACACAAGATTGTGCTGCCTGGTAGTGATGTGGTTTAAAGTAGGGATGTACCGTTTCCTGCTTTTTCAGATCTGATATCGATTTCAAAACATGGGCTTTAAGTATCTGCCAATACCCAATATCAGCCGATACCTCTGCAGAGACCGAAAATAGCATTTTATTAAACAAGAATCATTTATGACAAAACTAATCCAAATGGGTTGTGCTACTTTTCTTTATCCTTCAATTAACGACAGAACAGTTTTATGCAAACAAAACCTCAAATATCATGAGATGTTCAGGAACAACAAGGGCCTGTAAAATGTCTTAATCTATCAATTTAAAGGCCCAAACAGGATATCGGCTGAAACGATTTTCTGAAACCAATATCCGATTCAACAAATGTTTCCGTATCAACACTAATATTCAATACCAGTATCTGTATTGCCGTATCGGTGTGTGCCTAGTTTAAAGGAGACATTGTGATTTTTTGAGGTACTAAGGTTTGAACTGCTAAGTACAGGGAAGTGGGCGGGAATAGGTGGAAAGAGGACTTTTCTGAGCACTCAAGCCTCAGGTGCAGGACAATACAGCATTAGTCAAACAGGCAGGGATCAATCAAAATACAATTTGACTAAATTAATGAGAACAAGGTTAAATGCTCATTAAAATTGATTACACATCACGTGTCTCCTTTAAGCATCAGTTCATGGCCACAGTGTTTTAAGATAATTTTTCTAAACGTCCTCTCTGTTCTGACACCCATTACACTCTCCTGCCAACAATATGCACAAAAATTTTAAAAAGCCATGGAGGCAACATCAAGGCTGGGCTTTGAGCAGTTCAACACATTTCCATCACAAACAAGTCAACTGTAGTAGTGTCTTATCATTCAAAAGTTCCTTAAAGTGCATATGACAGGTTTTACCGATTTGGTGTATTAATATCTATTGTGGTTTTACACATATCAAGTGGTAGTTTGTGGAGAAAAGTTCAAAAATCTGTTGCAAATTACAGGAAGTAAAGGTTATGCATAACCTTACCCCTAACTTTTTTTTTACCCATAAAACATTAATTCAACAAATATTGATTGTTTTAGTCAAGTGTACAAACTAATTTGGTGTGATGTCATTATTTACAACCAGGAAGGGATGTAACAAAACTCTAAAATTATGAGGAAAACTTTAAATATATTTATCTTACCCGTATTTTAGTTACACGAGTAGTCCAACCTGTCAGGCACTTTCATTTGTTGTATTAATATTGACTCTATCACTATTTCTACACGTTACGCCAAACTAAAACGTCGCAAAAATGACAAAATGAAATGCCGCCGTCAGACACACTTTTATTAACGGTTTCTCCAAACAATAAACCCCGCTCCAACAGTTTGTTTCAGAATTACTGGTGAGTGTTGGGCGAGTCCTTGAAGGCTTTTTGGTTTACTTTGTCAGCGTTAATATGATTCGACTGTCACTCGCACAGCGTTTCCCCTCAAACTCCGGTGAAAAGTACATTCTAAAGTTCTTAAACTGATGCTTCATAATCTCAAATGTCAAGTAAATGTGACCAAACCTGCTAACCACACTGGCAGCGCTAATCTATATCTGCTCTGACTGATGGATTCACAAACTCTGCATCAGCCAAAGCTATTACGTGCTCTATTGGAGTGAAATGACTTTGCTGTTCCCAGAGTGCCGCATAAAGCTCAGCAATTCCTCTGTGCTGTTGTCCCAAAGTTCACTTCATGCCAAACAATAAAGAAATCAACATAACAGGAAAAGACATAAACAATAACTTACTTTAATTGTTACCGATCTGTGTCTTGCAAAATGATTCAATTCCCTTATACAAAAGACAATAAAACACGTGGACACAATGAACCAGTTTACACGTTATTTTACAATGTTTGTTACAGCACAAACATGGAGCAATATTGCAATTTGGACGGTCGCAATTAGCAAATTAAGAAAGGGAGCAATTATGCCGTTTGACGTCGACCGCAAAGAACAAAATCGCTCTGCTGTAGACCTCGCGCAAACATGTTCTGAATTGAGTGGGATTCTTGTATAATGACTTCATATTTCTGTGATCTGAATGTTTATTTCACAACACAACTGCTCTCCTCACAGTTCGGAGACTTCATGATCACTGCAGGAGTCAGACTAAATGTTCCTGCCGTTTCTGCTCTAGTGCCTCCAGTGACATGTGGCACCTCCGATCGAAACAGCCAAGACCCCGAAGCCCCAAATGTGACGATGGAGACCTGGGGGGACAAGGAAAGTTAGACCACGGGAAAGCACTGGCAACTGGGAGAAAGATTTGTTTTTGGGGATTTCATAGTAGCTCAACTTAAATACGGGGTTCGTACGGACGCTTGAAATCTTTGGAAATGCTTACGTTTTGCAAAATTGTTTTCAAGGTTGGAGAAGTGCTTGAAGTTTCGAAAAAGTGCTTGAAATGCAAACTTGAAATTTAAACTTTAGTAGTCTTCTAATTGTTGAAATATACATACTTATAAGAGGATTTAAGAATTATTTGTTCAACTTACCTTTTTCCCCCACCTGAACAACCAAAATGAATGTGTAAGAGAAAAAAAAAAAAAATTGATTTTTTTTTTTACCTCAAATTAATTCTGACTTCTTCTGACTGATTTGCCAAAAATGTGTTCCCCCCAAACCCCTCCAACAAAATACACTTGATCAATTTACCAATGTATAGTGATTCTTTTTTCATATAATCATAACCTCATAATGAAAATTGATCCGATGGTCGGTGGTTCAAATCCTGCTCCTGACATAAACATCCTTGGTTAAGCGGTCAGATCCACTGACCCACAGGTTTGCGGTGCAATTGCTCCCTCAAATGAATACTGCCGTGTCCTTGGGCAAGACACTTAACCCGCCTTGCCCCCAGTTTTTGCGTGGACTGGTGTGTGAATGTGTGAGTGAATGGGAGAATGGTTCCTTGATGTAAAGCGCTTTGAGTGCCTCGAAGGTGGAAATTAAATGTTTACTCCTAGTCCTGCATGCAAAAAATAAAAAATATATAAATAAATAAATAAAGGTGTAAAAATAAGTGCAAAGGTGCTGGAGAGTTTACCTTAAAGGTGCTTGAAAAGTACTTGAATTTCATCTTGGTGTACAAACCCTGTGTAAATGTAAATGCAGACAAAGATCAATATTCAGGATTTTATTCAGGCTTTTGGACACTGCGACATTTGCTTTTGACTTGCTACAGCTTAAAAAAATAGTAAAAGTAAGTACAGTCTAAGACTTGAGTATTGTGTATAGACTTTAAATACAGAGTAACATTATCTGGACTGCCTTCTATGACATCATAATGTGAAACAGAGTGTTGTCAGCTCTGAAGTGGTTGAAGGTCTAAACAAGCAAGATGTATCAAAGATTAATTGAAATCAAACATAACATGAAATGTGTTTTTGATGAGTAAACATAAATGCTCAAAAAAGTTGTTTCACCATTGGCTCTTTAAAGCTGCTATACCTCTTAAAATGTAAAGAAAAACACAAGGAGTTCATTAAACTTGCAGCAGTCCAACTTTATAGCTTACATAACTAATAACTAACTGCATTTGTAGCATCCTAAATATTTGACGTGATGAGTTTAAAATCACTTTTCACAACTTTAACAGGCCAAAGCAACTTTGCACAGAATAAAACACATAATTGGGTGCAGAGAAAGCGCAGTGCTCTTATTTTCAGCCAGAAATGCTGCATTCATGTGACATCAACATTCCATCAGCCAATAATATTTAATTCAGATGGTGGACATCTATGAATATGAATATATTTAAAATACTGATTTTTGTTCTAATACAAGATATGTAAGTCTTGGCACTAAAATAATTCATCAACTTCAAAATGTGTGAATTTACCTTTGGGATATTTCTTGGCAAAGTCCAATGTAATCAGTAGGAAAAGTGGCTCTTGCCTCCATCTGAGGTAATGACATAATCGCATTCTTGTGAATCTGGGACAACACAGCTTTTATTTTTTTTTACATGAAAAACATCAGGGACAGAGCCTTAAAAAAGCAATTATAAAACTATACAACATGTTTTATGTTTGTGTTACTATATGTCATCTTCTGACAGTCTCTGTTTTTTCCAGAACCGCTTTGCAAACAAGGATTTTTGAAGAAATTAGGTTTTAAAAGTGAATCATCTGTCACAGTCGGCTCCAGTCCTGTCTGGGCGTGGCTTCTCATCTGCACACCTGGCTTCCATCCTCAATTCATCGCGTAAGAAGAGCAGCTCCACAGCCACTCCTGCCTGCTCCGCTGCCTGCTTGCTCCTCTGTCCGCCTGCTCCTCTACCTGCTCCGCTGCCTGCTCCACTGTCTTCCTGCTCCTTTGACTACCTGCTCCTTTGCCCGCTGTTTCTCTGTCCAGTTTGACATTTTTGTAAATAAAATAAATTTTTGTCTGTATTGTGCGTTCTATTTTTTGGGTAAAACACAAATCGTAACATCATATTCTCTTTTAAAAGTGTCCCTCCCACTCCAAAAGGACTGAACGCATCACAAAACTGTTCAACGGCACTGAGCACTTGAACAAAATGGCTCTATCCAATTACTGCTGTGTCTGTGTCTATCAACGTCAGGGAATGTAATGCAATATGAAAGCAAACTGGTAATGTGCTCTTCACTTCTGGAGCATCTGGGTTTCACTCCCAAATCTAATACGCTGTTTGAAAAATATGCAGCACTTTTCCCAACGCAACACTGAACCAGATCAGAAACCCGTGTGACAAGCTTTCAAAATCAAATCTTCAAATGAATGAGATGTTACTGTTGTAGCTATGTCCAAATTAGCTCAAGATCACAGTCAACAGTAAAAAGGCAGAGAAACACAACACAAAATAAAAAAATTAATAATAGTAATAATTTGAGGATGTGTCCATGCCAAGACGGAAACAGGCACATGGCTTTACTTGTATATTGTGCATCAATGACGTTTATTGTTTCTGCACTGACATAAACCACCTCTCATGGCTGTGTCGTGGGGGGCAACCTCTCACTAAAAACTGCTGGCCTGAGTTTGGACCAAACACACTATCTGTCATGGGATCATGCTCATATTTTTTCCTACAAATTATTTCACAGTATCTCACCAAGTGTAACAAAACAACCAATTCTAGTCAATTAAAGTATAGTATAGTATATAACTTAGTCAATTTCTAATTTGTAGACATCAAATGCTGAAAATTTTGACTGTCTCATACGCACATGATTCTAGGGCCTTGGATACTTGAGAAAAAAAATACAAGTGACTTACTATTGTCTTTATTTGACTTTCTGACACTTCACTGCCCCGGGTCCCAAAATGACTGCTCTGTTTAAACCCAAACCTCCAGCAGCCCCCGCTCCTCCTCAGACCACACTAGAAACCATTAGAGTAATGAGAATGGATGAGAGGAGCAGGAGCAGCTGTGGGTGCTGTCTTTATTAGTGTGAACAGACAGACTCTATGTTGGAGTGTTAGGGCACAGGCTGTGTGCCTGTGATTACGGTGCTTATTGTGTCCACGACCAGCTTCAGTGCGGTGTGCGGTACGCTGAGGTGAGGGGAAGGAAAGGCCAGGTCAAGGGATCTTCCCTAAACGACTTTCCCTAAGTGTGAACGGACAGCCAGTGGATGTATGTAACACCACATACACAGGCTCTGACACAGGAATAATTCTGCTGTCTGGTCCAGACAGCAGCATTATAGCAGAACTGTAGCAGAAGTAAGCTCAAAGCACTGAGGGGAGTGTCTTTAAAAGGCAGAGGCATAGTTCTACAAATGAACATGTAACTGCATGGTTACAGGTTCACTGATATCAAACAGAGCATACAATTGCTCCCAAATGACAAGTCGACAGTATTTATGACAGTTAAAGAAAGAACGGCACAGAAATATAAATAGCAACACAAACGGTAATGATTTTATTTTGACAGTATTGTAGTTTTTGTTACTTTTTGAAAGCTATGAAGTATGGCATCATCATTATCGTGTCGTTCTGCCCATATGGCTATGGTATATATCTTTTACTAAAGTGGCCATGCTGAAAAGGCTCTGAGCACATGACTGCTCTTCACCGCTGGAGGGAATCAAAGAGAATCAAAGCAGTTGCAGTCCTGCTTCACTCCTGCACCCATCAGTGTGAGCAGCGCAGTGTGAGGCATTGGGCTATGAAATTAATTGAATTCACACCTTTCAGAGACTTCATACAAGATTAGTGTCAGCTCAGAGCTGAGAAGATGTAGCCTAAAGCAGAGTCTAAATGACTGACCAAAAGGACTCTATTTAAAGTCTATTGTAGGGAATTTTAGACCAATTCTAAATGTTCATTCTGCTGCAGGAAGGACAGGCCAAAAGGTCAGCAGGAATCAAACTGACTCTTTTATAAAGCCCTGGGCTCTGCTTTGAAATAAAACAAATTTAATGCATATTTCATTCCAGTATGTTAGAGCATGTCCAAGGCTACACACTGCATACAGACCTACGCAGAATATGGCCCATTTGTAATCTAAGGGCTTTATATGATTCAGGCAACATCAATATATAAAGAGTATGTATTTTTCAACAGCCAATTTGTCCAAGGACAGACCAAAGACGTTCTTTGAACCTCAAGCAGTCCATCTGCCAAAAGGAAAGAATGAGGTTATGATATTGATGATTATGATATGACAAGCTATTTGAATTTCATGAAGATGCTGCTCTTACATTTGTAATAAAATAATCAATAATCTTTTAGTAATGGTAAGTCACAATGTTTTGAAATTTAACAACAAAAGTAACATGAACGTTTTAGATAAAAGTCATCCTTTTTTTTTTTTTGCAATTCTTACTCTAGGCCTAAAAACTAGAAGTGCTAAAACAAAGCGTTATTGGGAAAAAATGAGTGCATATTACTGATATTATTCAGAGGGAAATAGTTTGTGTCCCCTGGTATGACTCTGATGAATCCGGAGGCTCAGATAAAGTCTCTGTTAGTGCTTATGAAGCTCTGAATGTTTGGACCAAACAGCTGTGATGATGTCAGACTTAAAAATCAGTCCCAGGTCCACAGCAGTGTATCATGTAACAGAAGATTAACAGAGAGCTCACAGGGCCATGTGGAGAACAATGTATTCATTTAATGACCCATGACCTTTTACATGATGAATATTACACCCATGTATTACATACATCCTCAATAATGTGATTCTCTCCCTGAGCTTCCATTGCCAGCCTGTTTGTTCATAGCACAAGAAGCTGAATTTAGATTTCATTTTTATCATATTAACATACTGACACATTCAGAAAGAGCCAATGATGTACAGAGGCTGAACCTGATTTTTCCTGTTTTGAAATGCGAAAAACAGAACAAGTTCATTTTAAAGTACTTACAGCATGTAAGCTGTAGTGCTCACTTACCTAATACAGTCCAAGGATCCTAAATATTCACCGTGATGAGATTATAAGCCCTTTTCATGAGTCTGAGCCCTGAACTTATTTTGCTGTCCCGGTAAAGCTATCTGTGCATTTTCTCCTCTAAAAGGTAAACTGATGCAGAGAAAGCATTGTGGTTTCATTTTCACCCAAACAGATGCTTTGTGTGTATCTGTGCTGGGGCAACACAAATTTTACTTTATTACATGCAAAAAAAAAAAAAAAAAAAATCAGGCACAACTAGTTCTGTTTTTCATGTTTCAAAACAGTAAACATCAGGTGTGGTGCCTTTAAGCTCTGATGCACCCCGTTGCTTATAGAACATATCATTTTGTAGTAGTTTCAGCATAAAATTCTGTACCCACTCTTCATGAAGACAATATAAACACCAGATATGTGTCCTGAACTCCAACTAGCACATGATGGACTGGTCACCTCATGTCTCTCTACTCTCTGGCAAACAGCCACAGCTGACCAGATGGGCAGCTAAACATGGACTTTTCACACTTTATTGAATTTAGTAAACTGCTGCCTACACTGGAACAAACACTGCCTGGCCAGGAAAAAAGTTGCCACCTGGATTCAACTAAGCAAATAAGTATGAGCCTCCTATTGAATAATTGCTGCATGGCTGGTTGTCTTTTAGCTGCAACACGGTACTTAAACCCAACTGATGTAGTTCTGTAACAAACGTGGAAAGACAAATCCTGGAAATGGAAAAGATGAAGCAGAGAAAAACATCTAATGAGAAATTACTCAAATTGGCATTGGCAACGCATTATTTAAAAACTGTAAGGATAGTGGGGAACCATCGTCTTGGCACTGTGGTCAGAGAGGCAGGTGAAGTGGCGTACCCCTCATGCTTAGTGCCTGCTGTACAAGTCCGAGGGGGCATTGTTATGATCTGGGGCTGCTGTAGTTGATCAGGTCTAGGTTCAGTGCCCAAAGAATGAGATCAGCAGATGACCTGAACATCCTGAACCACCAGGTTATTTCATCAGTGGATTCCTGATTCCAAGATGACAATGCCAAGATTCATGAGGCTCATATTGTGACAGAGCGGCTGAGGAGCACGAGGAATCATTTTCACACATGGCTTGACCTCCACAGAGTCCAGATGTTAACCCTTTTGAGAATCTCTGACACGTGCTGGAGAAGGCTTTGGCAGTGGTCACACTCTTCCATCATCAATACAAGATTTTAGTGAAAAACGAATGAAACACTGCGTTTAGAAACACTTTTGACATTGTAGAAGCTCATTCAAACAGAGAGTGTCTGCTGCAATCAAAGCTAAAGACGATTCAATTAGAGTGTGGGACCATTTTTTTTCTTTTCTGTGGCGACTTTTTTTTTGGGCAGTGTATGTTGTCATTAGAAAGTAACTGTAGCGGTCTACTACTTACTAAAGTATATTGTGGAAATGATGCCACACGAGAAGGCGGGGTTTCTAAATGAGCATCTACTCGGTTTGCGTCACTTCATATGACATGCTGCACCATTAGAACCACGACAGTTCTGTGCCTAATGGAGTAATTACACACATATCAACACAGCATTTACTTGTATGACACACACTACGACATGCGTACCATTGTGAAAGAGCAAATTAGTGTATTTCTTTTCCATTTGCTGCTGGAAAAGAGAGCAGTTGTTTTTGCTGCTGTCAGTTAATTTCCCTGACTGCAGCAGCAACATTGTACTTTTCCCCTGATATGATAATGGCTCCTCACATCGAGGCTCTTTTTATGCTAAATACTATTGTATCTGCTCATGCTCAAGAACTGTGTCAGCTGTTTCCAAGATGAGCCAGAGATAATATGCTGCGGGCATGTGAATATAAATGGCATGTTTCATTGAGTCGGGGGCTACATTTGAAAAGTGTTTCTTTAAAGGGAATAAAAGTAGCTAATGTAATGTGTTAAATATGTGATAGAAAGTCTGGAGTAACATTTGGGCTCATGTGCCATTGCTTTACTGCATTTGTCAGAGTCTGGTCCATCATAAGCAGCGCTGGAAGAAGTTCTCTATGTTGTAATTTAAGTAAAAGTACAGATACAGGAGCAAAAATTTACTCAAGCAAAATTAAAAGTATCTTATATCAAAATCGACTTAAGTATAGTTTAAAATGCAACTTTTATTGTAAAAAGTAAAAGTATTGTTAGATTTCAGAGTTAGATTAAGAGTGGAATGTGGTACTATTGATAAAGAATTGACAATACATTTTTGTTTCAACATCTTTAATATGTTTACTTAAAGCCAAGACTTGAACTCAAAACCTTTAGGCAGAATTTAGGAAGGAGGAGTCAAGAGCTAGATCTCTGAACAATACATGTCTAAAGGAGCAATTCTCTGCCAATGACCCTTCTGCTGTTTGGGGAGGGCTCCGATCACAACTACAAGACCAAAGACCAAAGCCCCCCACGCTGCCGACGACCAGAAAGAGCTAGTTTCCTTCTATTCACGGTTGGAGTTATCACCAAACTCACTATAATGAATATTTCTGCCAATCCCATCCCGGGCCACCCACCTCCCCCGCCCGCCGGCTTCTCACTTCAGAGCCAAAGTGTAAAGAGACAGTTTCAGAAGTCCAACCCCCGAAAAGCTGCTGGGCCAGATGGTGTCTCCCCCGCCACCCTGAGACACTGTGTGGACGAGCTGACTCCTGTCTTCACAGACATTTTTATCACCTCCCTGGAGTCATGCCATGTCCCAGCCTGCTTCATGTCGTCCATCATCATCCCTGTCCCCAAGAAGCCCCGGATCACTGGACTTAATGACTTCAGGCCTGTGGCGCTGACGCCTGTCGTCATGAAGTCATTTGAGCGCCTGGTCTTGCCCCATCTCAAGTCCTTCACCTCCTCCGCCCTGGACCCACTGCAGTTCGCCTACAGAGCCAACAGATCTGTGGACGACGCCATCAGTTTGGCCCTCCACTTTATCCTGCAGCATCTGGAATCCCCGGGAACCTACGCCAGGGTCCTGTTTGTGGACTTCAGCTCTGCATTCAACACCATCCTCCCTGCTCTGCTCTAGGACAAGCTCTCTCAGCTCAACGTGCCTTCACGCAATGGTACCATCACGCAATGGAATCATGGAATCATGGAAATTATCCAAAGTAGGCTCTTTTTGGTGTCAGTCAGTGGGACTGAAACAATCCTACCTTAGGATCCATGGGACGATGTGGTAGAGGCTCACAAATCAACTGGGAGGCTCGCCATCAATGGATCTTCAAATCAGCCTCGTTGGACACCAAGGCGGGGAGCATCATTTTTCCCCGTTCTCAAAAACAGACCTGACCTATGTCTGCAAAACAGATTTTATATTCCAGATTTTTATGCAGTTGCAAGTAGGGTCATCAAAATGAGTTCATAGTTCATATAAAGGTGTTGAACAACAAAAATGCATCTTCTCAATTTGAAAAATAACTAAATGTGGTGAACAAATAGTTCACTAGAGTACTATAGCATAAAATAAATGTCTCGTTTTGTCACATTTTACCAGTGAATTTAATATTTATTAAAAAAACATTAACTTTTACAGTATAATGCTTAAACCATATTTTTATGTGTATTGTCTCCATTTGTAATCATTTTTAACACAGGATTTTAGATTAACAAGATTCGAGCTTTGCTAGTTTTACACATTCAAAATAACAATTGTCCGTTCAAATGCTTATTACTTTGATCCACAGTCACATTTAGCGAGTGTTTTTTGTAAGAGTGTAATATGTCCACATTGCACTTACTTCAATGCCACAGTGTGTCACCATGAATTTTATACTGAACAATAAAATAAATTCTTTTAGTATTATACATTCTTGCAAAATTAACTTAAAATGTGGGAAAAATACCCGAAATGACTGGCTAGCATGACCACAGGGGGCGTTCAATGAGAACAAGGGAGTGGTAGCTTAACAAGGATAAACACAGCTGTGATTAAGGAAAATAAAAGTGCTTCTTCAACAGTTTTCCCACTTCTAAACAGGAGTTAGCATCATTCCAGACCATTGCCTTAAACATTTGGAATTTTTATGACAATACAATTTGTTTTTCATACCTTTTTCTCACTTTTTCCACCTCCATGTGAGACGAGAAGCAGGGGTCCATGTGTCAATGAGCAAAAGTGAAGGTAGCTGTGTTGTTTCAAACTACTTCCTGTTATCCATCAAAATAAAACTTTCATTTTCAAAACAAAACACACAATGTTGAAAAACGTAAAATTAACAATATGTCAGCATAATACAAGTATATTAAGCCTTTTAACCATGTAGGTTACAATAGTGGAGCGGAGGCAGTGGTCACCCACATTGCTGCAAGAATATAAACGTACACATAAATGTACACAGGTTTAAAAACTTTTTGTGGAGTGAAAAGTATAGTAAAAGTATAGAATATACCTGTTCTAAAATGTACTTTAAGAAAAAGTGAAAGACGTACATTTAACTACAATGACATGTTTCATTGAGTCGCAGTTTACAAGTTTCTAGACGTGTAGTGATTTTGACAAATAATCGTGCTGCTCGTTGGTCAAACGTAGCAATTCAAATCAGTTTAGTACGTTTCAAGTGAATATTATGTGTTGGCCTATATTTTTGTTTGTTCAAAGCTGGGGCTTGAACACAAAACATTCAGAATGTCATGAGGTCATTCTGTTGGGCCCTAAGCACGTGCGAGACTCCTTATCTGACCAGATAGTTTCTCTGGACAATATCACTGTAGCCCCCAGCTCTACTGTAAGAAACCTTGGGGTCCTATTTGACCAAGATCTCTCGTTCAAAGCTCATATAAATCAAGCCTGTAAAACAGCCTACTTTCATTTGCGTAACATAGCCAAAATTAGAAAAATCCTGCCCAGAGATGATGCCGAAAAACTCATCCATGCATTTGTCACATCCAGATTAGACTATTGTAACGCTCTGCTTACAGCGTGTCCTAAAAGCTCTATAAGAAGCTTTCAACTGGTTCAAAATGCAGCAGCAAGATTATTAACAGGTACTAGAAAAAGAGATCATATTTCACCAGTGTTGGAGTCTCTTCACTGGCTTCCTGTTGAGTTTAGAATCAAATTTAAAATCCTCCTCCTGACTTATAAAGCTTTAAACAATATGGCCCCATCCTACCTCAAAGATGCAATAGTAGCGTACCATCCAAACAGCTCTTCGTTCTCAAAATGCTGGACTATTGTTAGTCCCCAGAGTCTCTAAAAGCACAGTAGGAGGTCGAGCATTTAGCTACCAAGCTCCTATGTTATGGAACCAGCTCCTGTTCATGTAAAAGAGGCCGACACAGTCTCTACATTTAAGACCAGGCTCAAAACGTTCCTCTTTGAAATAGCTTATGGTCAGGCCAGTTAGGAACAGAAATAAAAACCTACAGTTTTAGCTACGCTGCCCTTGGAGCAATTCTGCTGGGGAAGTATGGCAGCTTGAACACTATCCTCTGGTTCTTCCTACTTTATCTATCAACAATATTTAATATTACTTCAACTGTAGTCTGTTCATTGCTGTTCACATGTTTCTCTTTCTCTCCACTTCCCCCGGGGAGTGGAGACTGTTTCAGGCACTGCGGCGGCTGCTCCAGTGACGACCCCCCCACCCCCACCTGTCTGGACGATCTATGCGCCACCTGCCTGGACAGCTGGATTAGCCACACCTCGTCTGCCTGGACGAACTCCTTCTACTTTAGATGAACTGTTCCTCATCTCCTGCTGGAGGATCTCTCTACACTGGTGGACTGCTCCTCGTCCGCCTGGAGGAACTCTTTAAAGCCACCTCCCTCTTGAGTGGTTCTGGCTCCACAGTCCAAGTGGATGCGTCAGTCCTAGTTCAGCTGCAGCCTGTCCGTCCGTGGGAGTAGGATCTCTCCTTCACTGTGGTTCTCCCCGAGGTTTCTACTTTTTCCCATGGGGTTTTTTGTAGTTTTTCCTCGCCGCGAAGGAGGGTCAAAGGACAGGGGCATTCTGGGACAGTTATCTGAACTGCTTTTACCTGTGGCCCATCGAGGCAACTGTTGTTGTGATTTTGGGCATTATAAAAATAAATTGATTTGATTTGATTTGATTTGAGAATGTTATGAACATGGTCAAAATAACCCCTCAATCCATTGTAAAAAATATTTAAGTACAGACAAAGTACAGATAGCTCAAAATGTTACTCAGTACAGAACTTTTAGTTTTATATTTCATTACTTTCCACCACTTAGGTAGAGTTGAAATGAATTGTGGAACGTTTTGTTGATTTTGCTTTGAGCTGTAATACACATTGGCCGGGTCAAGTCAATGTGACAAACAGTAGTGCCATATCCATTAATTCAACGTGTTATTGATGAGAAAGCACCAAAAGATTCGTTTCACACACTACTGTCACCTGACCCTGCAACCAATCCAATCATGCGAACAAAAGACACAAAACGGTCACATTCTCATTACTCATTGTACAAGCTCAAAATGCTTTTACCCTCCAGGCCAAAAACAGTCTGCGCGTAAGAAGAGTTGCACATTTAAAAGACGACATGAAAAGCTGCTTGTCCACAGGTTAGCACTGCAATTCTCGCCATACGGCCATGGCCTACCCTTGGACAAGACACTTTATGTTTATGAGAATAGAATAGAATAGAATAGAATAGAATAGAATAGAATAAAGATCAGATGCAGAGAGCCAGTTAGATGTAAAATCGCTGGCATGTTAAGACCTTTACATACCACGTAAATATTCTATGGGAAACCTATATGTTTACAAAATGATTTTGTCAAAAAGCTAAAGGCTAATACAGTCAAATAATATAAAATAGCTTAAATAAAAAGTTAATACTTAACGAAGGTACATTAATGCCAATTCTTTTTGGAGCAGGTTTCTTTTGTTAGTGATGTTATTTTTGCACATTGTTATTTAATTTAGCTTAGCATTACCATGGAGACAGAAACACCTTTTTTTATAAACACATGGGTTTTCTCTGCTGAGTTATTTACAGCACATGTAAAGGGCTTAAGGTGAGACACTAAATACAACTGTTGGCAGCTGACAAAAAGCCATTCATTTATAGATTTCAGACAGCCAAATCATATGCTATCCATGATTTATAAGCTTAATGAGTGTGAATTATATTTTTGTGTTATTTATTTATTTTTTTAAACACATGAGAAATCCAAATTCCCTCAATAAATTAACCAAGAAATATAAATCTGGCCCTGTCCATTTTTCAAATTTAAATGTCCCAAATATGTGAAATTCTTTTGCAGTTTTAATACATAAAATACCTTATTTCTGTATGAAAACATTACGTGATGAAAAACTACAGAAGTTTCAAATTGATATGTTTACTTTTTTTTTTTTTTCCTTTTCCTTTACCCATTATGGACTGTGCGCTTTAATTAAATATTGAATTATTTGAGCTAGAATCTGCAATGACAATGAATCAAACGGTGAGTGAAGATCTACACTTTTCAGGCAACCCAAAAAGCAGTGTTTCGAAAAGCAACATAAACTTTTGCATGACTTGGCAACAAGCTTAGTCGGTTGTCTGGGCCCAGAAACATATTTATTTCCGCAAAAGAGAAAATAAGGACAGTGAATTAATCAGAAATGACATTTAAAAATTGCGTTAGTCTGACTGGCGAAGGTCGTCCATCCATAACTGCAGCCACCGACGACCTTCGCTAGTCAGACTTCTTTCTATCGACAAATAAAACATAATTCAGATGAACGGCTTTTAGTTAAAATGATGGATCGACCTGAGTAAATGATTTCACACTTTGGTACCTTCAGTAATATGTGATGAAGAGTTTTATGTGTCTCTTCTGAACAGATTGGCAATGGAACAGGTTCTGGCAAATCCCGTCGCCAAAAACTCATTATTTCCCCCAAATCCTGTCAAAGCAATTACAAAAATAGCTCCCTCTACACAACTGGAATACCTGCCAGCCCTCTCACGCGCTGAATAAACAATCTAATCTTACAATCATTGTCTCTGGATTAAAGATTAAGCCTCTTGTATTTATCAGGCTCTTTCGATAGCGAATATGAGGATTTATCGTACCCTAAACTCCATAAAGATTTACATGTTGATAGCTTTGCCCTTTTCATATCCAAACGAAAATTGAAAGGGAGATGAAGAGCAGTTAAGGATAGGTTAGACTTAGAAGAGGTTGGATTTCTTTGTATGCAGAGGAAAAACGATTTAGATGTGGCTATGATAAATACTCATATATAAAGGGGGTGGGTTGGGGGTCCTTCCTCAAGAAAATCTGATTAACCCACGCATCATTTCCAGAATTCTGATGTAAAATATGAACACATTATTTGAATAGGCTGCAAAAAATGTGATTATTAATTCTAGAAGATCTTGATTGATGGATGGATGGATTAAGACAGTACAAACTCTACTGTTAGAATGTAGAACTTATGTTTTGCACTTTTTGTGGTTTGTGGTGTGATTTGTATCAGTTACACATGTGGCCCCCATTTGGTTGTGGCCCTAAACAATTGCCTAGTTTGCTTATGCCATGAACCAGCCCTGATTTCACATATAGAACAGACAAATGTATCATCGCTGTGAAAGAGAGTCAATTTATGGCATGATCTTGACAAAGAAATCCAACAATCAACTTAAAAAACACCACTACATTAAGGAAGTATAAAAAAGAGAAGTACGATGTTGTGGATTTAAGGACTATCTATCTAGCAATCAATGCACAATGGGTGTTTTATTGGTCTAAATTACCTTGAAAAATATGCATTCTTACTGGGCAGGGTCGCCTCTCCACAGATCTCACTTTTAACTTGGCCTAATTGTGCCACCTGTTTATCTTCATGGAGATGCATCCGTTTTAATGCAGTGGTTCCAAAAATGTTTTGTCTCGAGGATTCTCTAAGCTCACTTATTTTGAGTTCCAGGCAAATAAATGGGTTTACTAGTCACTGTTTAAATGGGTTTACTGTCAAGATACTTAAAGGTCCCATAACATGCAAAATCGACTTTTCAGAGGTTTTAACCTTCCTACAGTGCTATTTGGGCCTCGTATGTGTGCCCAAAGTGGTTTTTTGATTGATTCCCGCATGCTTTCGCTAGAGAACTGTCTTTTCCGTCCCCCTCGGCTGAGCAGGCAGACGGGGGCTCATCCCATGGATGACGCGGCTTCACCAGGATGACGCGGTGTTTAAGCCATGCCTCCGGGAAGCGCGCAGCCGCAGAATAAAAACAGCTAATGCTAATGCTACACAGTAATTACACGATGGATATGACAGATCGAAGAGTTAGCTTGTTATTTACCAAACGGCAACGTCCGTCGTCGAGGCACTGGAGCACGTCAAACCCCAGGTCAGATCCAGGACGTAGGACTCAGCACGACGCACCGTCAGGACAGATAAAATGTTTATTCCCGTGTTTGTGTATCGCTGTTTACCGGAGCACACGGCGCATGCGCACTATCTCCGCTCTAGGCTTCGGCACGAGTTGGGAGGGGGAGCTGCGCAGGTTAGGCGGGGGAGGCAGCCTGCTCTCTGTTCGGGGGGGTCAGATCTCAGAGTGAGCCGTTTGCTTTTGCAAGGAGGGGGGCCAGTCCAAGAGATGGGTGTTTTTTGGAAACTGTTATGTTATGGATATTGCACAACGCAAAATTTTATCAACAAAGCCCTTAGAATAGACTGTGTAAAGGGCAAAATAGCAGAATATGGGACCTTTAAAGATGCAACATTTACAACTACTTTTACTCAGACAAAAGTACATTTAATCTTGTTTTACCACCTGGAAATTGGTCATGTACCCCTTGGGGTCCCCGTACCTGTCACTGGGAAACACTGTTTTAATGCCGTACAGTTGAACATTATAAGTGTAGTGATGCAGGCTTGTGGTCGCCTTGTGACTGCCTATAAAAGGTGAGCTTCCACCTGTGTTTCGCCCCACCCGAGGTGTCACCCCCTGAACCCCGACGTCACACGGTAGGAGGAGCCAGACCGTCATGGCCACGAGCCACAGCACGAGAGGAGCACAGCAGCACTGGAGCCAGTGAACGATTAGGCGCAGTAGATCGTCTGGTAGGCATCAAGCTCAGCGATCAAAGTAGTGGTGCAGTCATCGGTGAGTAGGCGAGAAGTGCGTGCCTTAACCCTTTCACGCTGAGTTGTAAAAGCTAATGGGTTCGTGTCTGTAGCTAACCTGGGCTCGGTATGGGACACCTCCTTGCGTGCAGTGGTGGTTGGGACGTGGTGCCTCAATTGCACATGCCGTTCCAAGGCATCCCAGTATGTCCTGTCCTTGTAATGCTGGTCGGTTTATTGTATGTGTATCGTGTAGGTTGATTGTATATTGTTAATAGGCTCCTGCGGACGGCGAGCCTCCCCTGTGCGTGGAAACCACCTGTACCGTTCTTTGGTTCTATGACGTGGGTCTGGATTCACTTGGCCTGCCCACGTGTATGACGTTTTGGACATGCATAATTGTCAAAGACTTTTTATGCTCTACTATGTTCCTGCACAAGTAATTAAGTAAATCCGGTGTAATTTAAATTCTAAGTCTCTGTCAAATCAATTAAAATGAACCTGTGTTGCCTATAGCAGGGTTTTCAATTATTTTCTCCTATAAATTGGGGATTTCAATTAATTTCAACTCACAAGCCACATGCATGGCGCCCTCGTCTGGTCACATAAGCAAAGCAATAACATCTCCACACTATACTCTGCAAAAAAAAACAACAAAAAAGAGTCAGATAGAATGCCTTGTTAGGTTTCCAGATGAGAGCGGGTTGGCTTTGTGAAAAAGCTGTTCTAAAGCTTCGCATGCTCCTGAAATCTCATGCATGTGATTACCAGTGATGTGCCAAAGTGTTTGTGAGAGCTGGAAACAAGTTACGCCTCATTTGCACTCAATACGGGGCAGGTTCAGCACGCATTTTGAGCGGGTTACTTGCAAACTGCCTGTTACACCAACTACTGCTCATTTTTGACCAAAGTTCACATGGGTTTATGCAATAACACAGAGTACTTTGCCTGAAACAATGTCAAGGAAACACCTCATGCCGCAGTGCTCCAGATCAGCGGGACAGCACACATCCATTTCAATTCAGAACTGCATTCGACTCAAATTGGTACGAAACCCGTCGTTAGGGTAAACCACCAGCCTAATCCTTTCACGGTTCGAAAAAGAAGTACCCTGACTTTACCTGGGTTATCTCTCACCAGCCAGTCCACATTTCCCCGGCCTCTGTCTCATCCCTCAGACAGACAGCTGGTCAATGTTGGAGCTGATTGTATTTTGCTCCTGGAATTGAGCCATCAGCACTGGCAGTCATGAAGTACGGCCGGATAGTGAAAGTGGGAGAAATCATTGCAGAGTAGACCCTTACCCTTAATGACTGTGGAACACCAAATGGCTTTATTACTCAATCAACCGGGGCTTCATAGCAACGGAACCTAATGTAAACTGCGCATATCATTGATTCTTATTGTTACTGGGCATCTGGAAAATAAAATACTCACTTTTATAACAAGTTTTTAATTGAATGAACGCTGGCTTTCCAAAACAGTTTTCTCAATCAATGCTCAGAGATATCATACACAACTCTGAGATCTTTTTGCAATTTAAATCAATACTTTACCCCAAAATAAATGACTCTTCCTGCAGTAATGGATACGTAGCACATTACAAGATAGTGCAGAGATATGTGTGTCTTACTGAGTGCAGTGTGAATCTGTGAAATTCCACAGTTTCTGATTGATAGCTGCACGAGAAATGGCCTTTCCCCGCACTGTACTGAAGCGTGACATGTTTCCCGATAACTGACTTATCAGCTTTGTTTTGCATCCGGATGGAGGAGCGTACCACGGGAGATGCTTTTTCAAAAGACTGTTCTTTCGTACACTGTCATCATCTAATTAGAAAACATTTTATCTATTGCAAATTCGTAATAAAGGGCTACGTGTGAGACTAGATGATGCTTTGGGATGCAAGCTTCACTTCTGTGTCTGAAAAAAGCTGTTCCAAAGCTGTGTTAGTTACAACTTGCCTAACCTAAACCCTAACCTTAATCTATTTTAACCCAAAACCCTTATTTTCAACTCCTATTCTTGCTCGACTAATAAAGGGTTTACATTATGGAGACCGGATTTTTGATAGATTTTAGTCCCCACAATGTGACAAACACCGCCCCATTTCACTTTTTCACAGTTATATTTTTGTAATGACTATGGTTTGAGTAAAAATCTGACCTAAACTGCTCAAATTGAAAAGATGCCATCTCCAATTCTACTCCTCTATACAGAAACAGCTCTGGCTCTGCAAAATCCCTGACTGGATTTCCAATTCTGCTCCTGTCGGCACTAATTTCCCCACTGCCTGTGAACTGCCAATATACCAACCAGCCTTGCAAATAGTGTCCTAAAACTTGTTATCAACATTTTTATTTTGTCCAAATTCTTGTTTGCATGCTCGCGTACTGACTTGGCCAACCAGATTTAGCATTTTTAATTCAAACTACTTTTTAATGAGGCCTTTCCTCTCCTTAATCTTTGTTATTTAGTGCAAATGCGAAGCTAATGATTCACTTGAAACCTGATGTAAGTTTTCGCTATGAATTCATTTACTGAATGAACGTTATCCATATTTTCAGAGTTTGCTAAACCATCAAGGATCATTTAGTTTTCAATTTCCGTATGAAAACAGATCAACAACCACAAGCCCTGAGGAGCTGGACCCAATAGCAACAGAAAAACATAGAGGATGGACGGAAACCTCTAAAAGTGTTGTATGTGCTTCAAGCGTAATGAGCCTTAACTCTCCCGTCTCCTCTTGTTCTACAGGTATACTCTGTCTTCATACTAACGGCTTTTTCACCGGTCTCTCCATTTGCATATCACAAGGTCATTTGGCCTTTACATCAGCACCAGTTACATACTGATTTCTACATTAATATCCAGTATGTCCCTGACTGTTCCTGCATGTCAATGAATCATTTACCATATTAAAAGGATTATAGGTACTACTCTTTGTGATGGCTGGTGTGATATTAAATATGTTTTGAAATACAGTTGTGATTTTGCATTAATTAATTCATTTATTTTTACTTGATATTGTTTGGTTTTTGGTTTGCTGAGCCTTTTAAAAAGACGTGCATGTTTTAACCTCTCAGTTACTGCCACCTTACGTAACCTCCATCTCCAATCCCTACTGAATTTGCGCATCTGCGACAGAAATGAACACATAAAAGGGTGTGAGGGGGCATGTGAAGATACATGTGCTGGACAGAACGGACGGAAGGGCCTTGAGCGATCGAGCCCAAAGATATGGGGCTACATGGATGGACCTAGAACTAAGAACACAGCCATGAACCACAGAATGTGCGGTCGAAAGAGTGGTGCCGTCATGAAAACCAAGGAGCCAGAATGCATGGGAAACCTCCCACGGTGGAGAGAGAACTGATGCCTGTTGAATGCATAGGCGGCACGAGGGTCCTGGCTCACATGTAAGTGTTATGGACTGAAACAAATTGCTCTTAGCTTATGGCTACTTGTGGTTGGGGTGGTTTTGCACTAGCGTTGTGGCTCGAAGACGGAAGTGCAGAGTAAAGAGGCCTGCCTTGCCAGTAAGTGACATGTTGTGGAGCTCCTACATTTGACCACAACGATCATACTTTTCAATTGACTTATGAATATCAATTTATATTATTATTATTTTTTTTTTAGCTTTTACATTTTTCTGCTACAACCGTCTTCATCATTCCTCCTTTTAGATAAACAGTCAAACGTGTGACTACATCAGATGTCATCAACAATTGCAGCAGGAATTTTGTTCAACACATTCTATAGCGTGCACAAGCTTCGACTTTTAGCTTAATGGAACAGTAGCGAATGTTTAGACTGAAAGACTCTGTTGCTCAGCCTGTCCTCCCTCGTTGCTCATCATCACATGCTCGAGCCACTTGCTTCCACCAGCCGACCAGCCCTCACATATTTTAAACAGCGCTCGCTCCTGCAGTCCGTGGTTCAGTTCATGGAGCATTTCAACTACCACTGGTGGCCCTGGGAGAAGAGTTCAATTCCATGGCCAACTCTGCACATCGCTTGTGATTCCCTGCCGGTGTCTAAACGCCAAAGCAGTGTCATTGCCTTTCTAACACATTCATTTGCCTCAAGAAATCCAGCTATTACCTTAAAAAACTAAAGGAATCATGAATGTAACGATGGCACTGGAGTCTTGCTGGGATTGGCTTTTCATTCCTGTGTCTCTCTCAAACTACTCTCATCTGCCCCCACAGGGATTCACTTGAGAGAGAAGCAATGTTTTTGTCTTCCCCAGAGGGTCAGATGGACCTGAATCGACCGACACCCAGGCCATCTATTGACCACTACGAAGACAGCTATAACAAACACTGTAGGATAATCAACTGAGATGAATGAATGTCTGATGCCTATCTATATTTGTTGCCACAAAAAATAAACATAACTGCGTAACTGTGACTAAAGAAGGAAATGTGAGCGGCGAACTTTCTTGTGTAAATTGACACAAAGAGGCCAAAAAGATGAGAAACTGGAGTGGAGCCTGCTGCTGGTTCAGCACAGTGTACCTACCGGAGTGTGACTGCTGTCATTAGTGCTGTCTGTGATGGCAACAGGCCTGGGACGCTTCACTCCGGTTGGTCAATCAACCTGTCAATCACAACAAAGCCCTTGACAGTTGGAGAGAAGACTGCAATGACATTCATCAACCAGGAAAAAATTGAAAGTGACACTTGGCTCGTCACAGTAAGTGGCATGTACAGTCAATTAAAGCGCAATTTAGCCGCCACTTGACACCAACAAATCGGAACCATTGTAGACACATTTTCTTCTTTGTATTTCACACAATTCAAATATGACAAAGCGCTTTCCCGGGGGACATTATTATATTATTTCAATGTTCAAAGTCACTCCGTGTTCAGAGGATGTGTAATTATTTCACCATTTTGAAGAAGATTGCATTTGAAAGTGAAATGACGTGGCTCAGACGATTTATTTCCGAGGGACGACTGTCAAGGATATGGCTTCACCTTGAGTAGCTTTGTGAATTGTGGTCTGGGGAGTTGGTTGTTCTGTCTTTTGAATGTCATTTGAGAGTAGAATAGAAAATCTTGATTATGAGAGCATGTAATGAATTCTGACTTAAACGGAGGAATGTCGTTGCACTGGTCACAGAGCTTTGTCACAAAAACACCACAGGTTCAAAATGGCCGCTGACTTTCTTTTTTTCCTCCTTTGTTTCTCCTTTTTTTCTAACTCTTGAATAAACTATTGTATGTAGCTGCTCGCATTGTACTGTAGGCCATATAACTGTGATATAACCATCCAATTCAATCTTTACAATGTGCTCACTATTATTCTACATTCAGACAAATTGGAAAAAAAAAAATCTGATTCATATGCTATTTCTATGGCAGTTGGACAATTTAGTTTCAAAGTTGAATGTGAAAAAGTCATGCCTGAGATCAGCAATTCACAATCCACTGTGTATTTTCTGACTATGACACCATGGGCAGTAACGCTTATATTCTACAGGCAGTCCTTATATCTGTTTGCACCTTCGACTTAATCCACGTTTCTAGTTCACTTTGGAGCAGATTGGAACTGGTCTTAAGTGAACTGTACCAGTCCATTTAAGCTATTTCCAGTGATGATAAAGAAAAATATGAGAGATAGATGCGCAGAGAAGTGAAATAAGAGCAGAAAAAGCTGACAATAAACTGGAAGTTGTTTTTTTGTTTTTCTATAGCTTTAGCCACATCTCACAGCGCCAAAAACTGTTAATTGTTAAAAAAAGAAAATTGTGAATTGCAGAGATCAACCTTACAAACAAAAAAGATACCTCAGGTACGATTTGGATTGTATTTAATAACATTTATCATGTCTGTGTGACGTCTTCTGGACCCAGAGCCTGGCCTAGAGCAGCGGTTCTCAAACTAGGGGTCGAGACCCCAGTGGGGGTCGCAAAATGATTTCTGGGGGTCCCCAGATGATGGGAAAAAATTGATACAATAGTGTTAAACTGGGCTTGACACCCTTCAAATGCAGTGGTAAATGTAGACCTGTCCTTGTCCTATTTGTCGGCCAATCATTTTTCTAGGTCTATATTCTCAAAATAAAATCAAACATTAGATATAAGGCTAATTTATCACTTTGCGTGTCACCTATTTTTTGTCTTTTGGGGTCGCAAATGTGAACTATTATTATTTTTGGGGTCACAACTGAAAAAGACTGTAGACAGTAGACAACTGGTCTGTGGGCCAGTCGAAACGTGGCTTTAGTCATGGTCCTATAATCATTGAGTATTTGTTAAAAGTATCACATCTGCACTGTCCAAAATCTATGGTAATTGCAATATTAGCTTTTCTATTAGGTTAAATCCAGCCTGATTTCCACTCCCACCTCTTTCTAGTTTTTATGAAAACCAAACTGCTTCAAGAATTATTACTTAGAGTTTAAAAGGAATCTTGGCTTCAGGCTGACAAAGATTTATGGATGTGAACCATTTATAATTTCTGAGAATAAAACGAGGAATAACTATTTGATTGCGCTGCTGCAGCACTCAGACCACTCGCTCACACTGAACACTGTAGTTAAAGGGGACTCTTGCTTTAACCTTTGGGCATAAGCTCTTTTACTACACGTCTTTCTCTCGTTTACACTTGTGGGATTTCTCTGACACAAAGTCACGTCTCACATTTTCACAGCTCACATTCTCCCAGATTTACACTTTGACTACACACGCCAACGTCCCAAGTTCACGCTGTAGTTCTGCAGAGGTAGGGCCTTTTAAAACTATCACATGTCTTCAGTTATTTGCCACACACATGCAACATTCTTTACTTAACAAAGCTCGGATATTGCATTGTCTGGAAATAGAAACCTTATACTATTATGCATATGTTTAAAGCAGGCAGAAGTAAGACAAGGTGAATTAGACCCTGTTGTTCCTGCATTTGTCCTCTTCATTTAACCCATTTAACCCCTCCAATGTCGCTGGGGCAACCTGTCAAGACAGGGAGGATATATCTCCTGTTCTTGAGCTAGATTTGGTCAGGACTACTTTAGCTGGAGAAACTGGTTTGTCTGTATGGAGGAAACTTAGACAGGAAGAAACATGCAAACGCCGAACATTGCTTTATGATATATTTTTTATATCACAATATTAAGCTAAAACAACTTAATCTACGTCTGTCATATTAAAAAATAAATAGACTTGAAGTCGGGTATCAACCTAAACCAACACCTTCAGTTTGTACCGTTGAATCATAATTTATTTGTTTATTTCACCATCACCTTTGTCTTATTTAAATGTATTGACAGCTTGTTCTTATCAAACCTAGGCTTGATGTTGATGAGCTCTGCGCTGAAGCTTTTTAAAGATACCTTCAGTTTGCAATAAAAGTACTGCATATGATCATCAGGTCCAATCCAGTAGGAGGCCTGAGGACCATGAAAAATAGGTGTTATGTGTGTGACATATTGCACTCATCTTGCATTCTCTCTTCAATTTGCGCTCATAATGAGACGAGAGAACACTTGAGAAGAGATGTGAGAGACTTTTAAATAGGTGAAAATTGGGTATTGCAAATTTAAGACTGTGAACTACTGAAAATGATATATATAAAACCAGACTTCTTTTTTTGTTGTTGTTAAATTGTTAACCAGAAGGTAAAAACATTAAAAATATGCACCATAAAGAAAAAAATGGCACGTAAAAAGTGTGGCAGGATTATAAAAAACAAAACAAAAACTGACATACATGGCTGTTCTCTACATATATTTTATTTAAAGACACAGTAAACCGTTGGTATTTGGCAAGAAAGGTTGCAGAGATAGTCATTTGGACAATGTTTCTGAAATCGAGACGTTACCATCCGGAAGTCATTTTCAAAAATAATTCCCTGATGGCAGCTGAAACGTCTGGACTGTCCAAGAAACCTTTCCTACCGTGGGATCAATGAGTTGTTTTAAGACACCATTAAGAAAAAACAAAAATTCTTCAAAACAGGTAAGTGCCAGTCCCAGCGAGAGTCGACGGAAGCCAAACATGAAGGGTTGGAATGGACCAATGTGTTATCCATGCACTTCAACACATCTTGAAGAAAATCACAAGGTTTTCCTCCAAAATGGTTTGAAATGCTGGTCCTCCTGGAGTGGGTGCCAAATGAGAAGTGAAGGCCCTCCTCACTCTGAAGAAGAAGCGCGATGGGGCAGATTTGGGCCGGTTGAGGAAGTCGCTCAGCTCGCTCACTGTTAAGATGTTTAACAACAGCTGCTTCCTGACGCTGAACTGTCTGGTTTGCTTCAGGAACGTGTCACCGGAGCCATATTCACCTGTCAGACGCTTTTGTTGATTTTGAAGTCTTCCACGCTGATTTCACCTTGACCAACAACAATAAGATGCTTCGCGATCTTACTCGGCAGCCTGACAACAATAACGACCGAGCAAGTCTTCTGATCCAGACCTTTTAAAGATGTTTTTGACCAAGGCACATGTCAGGAATAGAGCCTCTGGACAGACCACATTCTCAGCACTGGACATGTCGCAAACCTCTACTTCACACGCTGCCGAACTATTTTCTGGATCCGTGTTTTGGTGGTCATCTGGTCCTGCCGAAGTCAAGGTGGTAGCATTTGCCAGAACAGTCCCAGACCTCTCTCCATCGGTGGTCCCAACGGCCGCTGCTACACTGCTGGTCTGGTCCTCTTTGGGCAGAGTCGGAAGTGGGCAGCAGACATCTCGAGAGTCCTCTTGACATGTTGGTTCAGGCTCAGCCCATTCCGCAATGCCATCATTTTCAGCAGTCACGCTCTTGAAAGCCAACTTGGATGAGACTTGAGGAAGCAGCACCTGTAGGTTGACTCTGGGCTGAATCTCCTCCTTGTCCTTTGGAACTGTGGACTCTTGAGTGACATCAAGCACCTGTTGATGGATTACCGCTGTCATCTCCTCTATTGGTGAGAGTTCTGCTTGATTTTCAACATCCAGACGGTCCACTGAACTTAAAAGCATGAAAAAATACAACTCAAAGTAGCCTAATCATGCCATAGAAGTTGCTTTTTAATGATCGCAGTTGTACATTGAGAAAAATAACCTCTCATTTTCTTTTTAGGATCCATATTTTGGCTCAGAACAAGGACGTAACAGCCCGCAGAAGGATTGAAAGTACTTTTTGTTTCGCCAAAGTGACTTTCCCCAGTGTCCCCCTGAGTCTGTTTGTCAGTGGCACCGTGTTGTGGTCCAAATGACTGGTCTGCATGCAGCATGTCTGTGTATAAATGTGCAGACAGTCTGGCAGGACAGCTGGTGTCTTCTGCCCACTCCACTGCCCTCTCTCTGCCTGGCACTGCTCTCACGGGCCTCTGAAGAAATGTTTACACTGTTAATGTGACCTCAACACATGTCTACCGCTCTTTGGCAAAAGGCCCAACTGATAACTCATGGAATTTTGACTTAATTGTTCATTTACGGTAGTTGTACTATCTCGACAAGACCGAGCGTTTGAATATTGTCTGTGTCTATAAAGACTTTCACTCTTCCAAGCCAGTTAAACTAGAATAAAAACAATTTCAAACCTCTTAAGGGTCAAAGAGATGACTTTTTCTTAAGATATTCCTTTTTTGTCCACCATCTGATAAAAGGAAACTATCAATGGCATTTAAAACAAAACAAAACAAAACAATAAAGTGTTAGGGAAAACAAGTGTTGTCCCAACGAGTCCTAGAGTTGTAAGGAGAGGCAGGAGACTCTGGATGTCTGAGGCAGGAGAAGTTTATTTACCATCAGTCCGGACCTGACGACTTGAATACTCAACACATTGTGCTAGTATTGGCTATTCAAGCCTGACTATGCTTCCACACACAGAGGTTTAAATAGTGGTAAGAAGGCCAGCTTGGAGACAATCTGGCCGAGATAAAATGAGAAGTGCATAGCATACCACTTCTGGCAGACGAGTTCACCATGGAATCTGATAATATTAGAGAAGGACAAATTCTGTACCAGTGGGATGACGCCCGTCATAGATAGAACTAACCACTCAGAAATGTCAACAATGGTAGAAATGGAGGTGCCCTTGTTGAGACTAAGCACAAGATAGAATTTCTACAACATAAAGCTAGATCCATTTTCAGTCAAATCAACCATTCTGGGAAGAAAGAGGATCAGTTTGTTCTCCATATCCACACATAAAAACATTAAAATAAAAACAGGCCTTTTATATGGATTCCATCTGGACTTTTTACTAGTTTGCAAGTCCCTAAATCTCATGTTTAGAGAAATTAGCTTCAGCTTTGAAAGAGGAATTATCCAAATTGAACAAATTCCCCAGCTATACTACTCTTTATGTTTACCCTCTGCAGAGTTTGTTACCACTTAAGATTTGAGTGAATTAAACACCAGAAGCCAAATTAATTTGTTTGTGGGGTTCAGAAACAGCTTCAGTTTGAATTTGGGATCATTTGAGTCTTTTTAGTGTTTTAGGAAAAATAGGCTCTCTTAGGGGTTAAATGTTTTGGTTTCAGTTTCATATCATCTATATTTGTACAGATTTAAAATACTTCCCTTGCCAGGTTAGTCCTAGAGTAGTCTGGGTGTTAGAGCTCTAATTAAGTTTTCTGGACAATGAGGGAAAAGCAGCCGTGTTGGACTCACTATGCACAATGTGGAACAAACAGTGCTGTTTGAAAGCATCCTACATTTGAGAGTGTTTTCACTTGACCCATTACCTCAATTAAAGTGAATGACTTCCAGCTGAACAGTTGAACTTAATGATCGTGTGAAACAATGAAAGTTAATCCACATGATTTGAATAATTCACAGTTTGCTTAAAGCTGCTCATTTGTATGAGTAAAGGGAACGGCTGTGTCCGAGAGGCGGGCCTGGGAGTGGATTCATTAAATGCAACTATTTCAATGTAATACATTTTCTGTCTGCAGCAGCAAGGGTCTTTTATAAAAAGTTACATTCCTATTTACTGATTTTCTGTCTCCAGAGCTGAACTTTATAATTGAGCCACATTCCCAGTTGAATATCAATAAAACCTCGTCTGTAACAGTCTGCACTGAGCCTAAAGGCAACAACATTAAGCACACTATAATTTAGCAGGCTGCTGCAAAGATCAGAAAACTTACAGCAGGATACGCTATGGAGTATGTTTTGGGATGTATTTATTTACCCCACAAAGACCATTGTCAGTGATGCAGTTCTGACATGGCAAAGTCATGAAGCCATTTTCATGTAAAAAATAGCAGTATAAAGACAGATTTTTAAATTTGAATCAGACTATTACTCAGTGAAAAAAGTTATTTTTTTAAATACATTGATCAGGAATGACTCAGTTACAAAGTGATTTGCAGCAGGTCCCTGCTCTGCAGCAAAAGAGACATAAACAACTGATTCAGAAGAGGAGCAGACCACTATACAATCCCCTCTCACTACACTTTCCCGTCAGACTGCAAGTGTAGCCTTCAGCCTCCTGTATGCCTTAATCATGCTTTAAAGAGCAGTTTGTCATCAAATAAAGGGGAACATCATGGAGTCTTGTGAAGGTGCAGAAGAGAACGAAAGGTGCTCTAAAGGCAGACGCGGGGAGCACAATGTGAATGGCCAACCTTGTGTTAAATTACAACACATTTCTGTTAATGAGAGTCGCTAATAAGCTCATGTTTAATTAAAGCAGTAAATAGAAGGAAACTAACTGCAACAAGAGTTTCATTTGTGAAGAAGATTTATATTTACAAATATGTCGCATACAACGCTTTCTGGTTTTTGGTTGAACATCTTAATTTGTTCTAGTTTCCATTTCTCTTAGGTAATTTATGTATTCCTTTAGTTACATGATTTAGAATTCCAGACAGGTGCAGGCAAACAGCATCCTTTCTCAAACACCTGTGATGAATGTTTCTGTGCTGGGAGCAAATGGGAAAAGGCCTGGAATGATTTTCTTCCAAACTGGAGATGAATGCACAGAAACATGTGGCTGGGCTGTTAGACAAGGAGCACTGGCTGCAGGCGTCTCATAAATAACATGAGCGGCTCTTTGCCAGACTGACTCACAGAAACAGGTCCTGGATTTGACCCATGTGAGGAAATACAACTCACACCCTTCAACAACAAAGGTATCTGTTCCTCTAAGTCTGTCCATCTCTTACAAGACGGTAACGCCTAGTAACATCTAACTTCTAATTTGCACAATGTTTATGGTTTTATGGTTAATGCAATGTTTATTTCATCCTGATTATTGTCTCAGTCTCCATAACATTTTTCTGCTGCAAACTGTACATTTACACTTCCCCATTAACAAACTCCTTATAACATTGTATTAGTTTAATGTTAGGTCATTACCAAAAGCCCATTGGGATCATAAAGCATGTTAATAACTATCTAAACGTCATATTAATACGCAGAATCAAGTGTTAGTGAATGTCCAATTAGCAGCAGAAAAAGGTGATACTGAATAAAAGATTAATAAGGGGTGAATACATATTAATTAACATCGAATGAACCACTTTCATGTATGCAACATTAATGTCATGCAACCTCTAAAAGGAGGTGTATGAGCGCAGATCATGATGGTGCTCAGTGAAGAGAATGAGGTGCTTCATCACACAAAATGAGGCCCGAGGTAGAGCTCTGCTGGAGGGAGAGCAAAGAAGTGTGGGATTTATGATGAAGTATGGATTAGTTCTGGTTATGTAATTGTGATTAATCCAAGCAGCTGGTGGGGAATACGCAATGACAATGGCTTGGTGAACTGAGTATGTGAATGCATCGTCCCCCTGTTGTGGTCATCATTACGACAAACACAAAACATGCAAATCGGCTATTGTTTGTGTAAATATATATACTTATTTCACTGTAAGATCATTTGTGTTAGAGAGTTTTGTTGCTTTTACGGTATAAGATGAGCGAATCGTCATTTTATCCCACGATTCCAATGTTGCAACACATTTAAAGGTCCCATAACATGCAAAATCGACTTTTCAGAGGTTTTAACCTTCCTACAGTGCTATTTGGGCCTCGTATGTGTGCCCAAAGTGGTTTTTTGATTGATTCCCGCATGCTTTCGCTAGAGAACTGTCAGATGGGCAGACGGGGCAGACGGGGGCTCCTCACTAGGATGACGCGCTTCACAAGGATGACATGGCGCTCAAGCCACGCCTCCGGGAAGCGCGCAGCCGCAGAATAAAAACAGCTAATGCTAATGCTACACAGTAATTACACGATGGATATGACAGATCGAAGAGTTAGCTTGTTATTTACCAAACGGCAACATGTGTCGTTGAGGTTCTGGAGCACGTCAAACTCCAGGTCAGATCCAGGACGTAGGACTCAGCACGACGCACCGTCAGGACGGATAAAATGTTTATTCCTGTGTTTGTGTATCGCTGTTTACCGGAGCACACAGCGCATGCGCACCATCTCCGCTCTAGGCTTCGGCACGGGTTGGGCGGGGGAGGCGCGCGGGTTGGGCGGGGGAGGCAGCCTGCTCTCTGTTCGGGGGGGTCAGATCTCAGAGTGAGCCGTTTGCTTTTGCACGGCCGGGGGCCAGTCCAAGAAATGGGTGTTTTTCGGAAACTGTTATGTTATGGATATCGCACAACGCAAAATTTTATCAACAAAGCCCTTAGAATAGACTGTGTAAAGGGCAAAATAGCAGAATATGGGACCTTTAAAGAATAGCAGGAGAATATGATCATGCAATTTAACGCAAGATACATCATTTTAAAAAGTTACATCTGACACACTGTGCAGGGCGAGGAAATAAAATGAGCTCTTATGTACGGTAAGTGTCGATAACCGTGCAGCATATGGAGAGAATATGTGACAGGTAAAGTGACTTAAGTGTATTATGATGTGCAATAAGTGGCTTGGTTAAGTACAGTGCAGCATATGGAGAGAATAAATGACAGGTAAAGTGACCTAAGTGTGTTATTTTGTGCAATATGTGTCTATGGCGTATTCTGTCCATCGAAAATCATTCGACACATCATTCTGAATTTCTCTGATGCGTAATGTTTCCTCGATGTGTAACGTGGCTTTGCGAATCTTCTGTGCTGTTTTTAAGTCCATAAATCCTCACACAGACTTGTTCTGATCATTTCTGCCATCAAATTATTATTATTTTTTTATTAGTTCTAAAACATGAGGTGCCTAACTAAAGGTACTCAATGGCATATTTAAAGGCTAATAACGAGAAAAATATGATGCATTATTTGTGAAGACATTCACCTAAGCACATATGTAATTTGAGTAACTCTTTAATGGTAGGCCTATTTATCTAATCCCTTCTGAAGTCATGCCTCCTCCCTATGAACTGTAGCAGGAGCTTGTCCTGCCTTGTGTGGTGGGGGAGAATCTGCCTGTGGATCAGCAAATTGACACGACTAAAAAGAGCACGGTATTTTGTAAAAAAAAAAATAAAATGTCACAAATGGTCGACAAGTGTGCCTTAAAGATCAGGGCAAAATGACAGAGACAGAGAAGACGACTTGCAATCTAAAATAAAACAAAAACATGTGCATAGGTGCAAAAATGCAGAAAGAAAAAAATACATACTGTCTTTATGTATGTCTCTTTTTATCTTTGAGACTAGTTGTAAGTGTTTTAATGTGTTAGTATAGGTTAACTTTTGATTATATATGTATATATATATATATATATATGTGTGTGTGTGTGTGTGTGTGTGTGTAGATATAGATATATAGAAATTGTATAATGTCTGTAGTGTCAATAGATATTTTTCATACGTGTGAGTGTTTGGGAGCCCCTGCACTAGACACAGGCATTGTCAGCATTATAAAAGACAATTATTTTCACACAAAAACAAAAAGCATCTTGGCAAAGTGCTGCAAAAGTTGTGAGTGAACTTTCACTCTAATTACATTTCAAAGTTGCAAACGTGATTTAATGAACACAAAAAGTTAGTCTATAAATACCATTTATCAGCACAAGCCTTGTGAGATGGATGTTTTTTTTTTTTAATTCTCCTCTGACCTAAACTCAGTCTTTCCATTGATATGGGGCCTAATGTCTTTGCAACAACAATTTAACTTATGATCCAAAGCACACTTCTGAAAATAGATACAATAACTAAGAATCAAAATAGCAGTTTGGGAGCATAGCAATTATAAGCTTCTCAAGTTGTTTTAGCCACATTTACTCTCATGCCTGTCATCTCTTTTTCATCAGATGTAATCCCTCCTAATCCTAAACCTTTGGACTTTTTGATTGGCTCTGAACAGCTGAAAGGTCTGTGTGGGTGCTTCAGATCTATTCTGGATGAGGTGACGTCTCAGTCTTTAATTGGAGCCTGTCCTTTGTGTGGCCTTTAGGGACTCGCACATAATTAAGGTGAACCCAGAGGACTTCACCTTAACCACGTTTCGATTGGCCCAGGTCCCCCCGACCAGTTCTCTTTTTCAGTTAATGGCGGTGTGTGCCTCCGTGCTCAGGTCCTGGCTCACAGGGGTCTGCTACATGAGCGCCTGATGTCACCCAGACCAAACACATAACACATAACTACTGCACATCCAAACAGCATTTTACATTCCTTTATGATAATGTTTGGATAGTCTTAAATGCATTATGCCATGCGTCAATAAACAGGACTGTTTTGCTAAGTTTGTCAGCTCAACACATAAAGTTATCATCCCAAATGCGGTGGTTTATCACAAGATCAAGTCAGTGTTTGGTTATTTTTAAAAATTAATTAAAAGGCCTGCACACTCTGGGAGACAGCACCACTCGTGACACTCTCTGGACCGCTTGAACAGACTGGAGACACTTTCAGACCGCCCTGATCTGCTCCAAAGTGGAAATGTACATCTTGTTAACTGATGTACATTTTGACTTGGTCAGAGGAGAATAAAAAACTGCTGTTTGTGTGACAGTCTGGTAGGGGCAGAGGCGGGATTGATAAGGTTGATTGGAATGCCTATGTAGTTCTGTCACCTGTGAATGTTTTGGTAGAAGAAAAGAAGATGACAGTGAGTCTGGAGCAAGTGGGTTTTATAATTTCAACAGAATGAGCGGCTGCACCTTAAATCACGAGATGAGTTAAAATTAGTGGGTGTTGATGACGGTAGAATTTTTAATGGAGAATTTTCAGTTTATTAAAGTTTAGGTCCTTGGGCTTTTAATAGATTCATTGCTCATTTTTCATCAAGCGAATTCGCAGTGACTTTTAATGATATGCTCCACAAAACAGAGCCAAATTGGAGATTACATAGCTACTGGCTGCTGCTTTAACAGGCCATAAATTCAGTATTTTTGCTTAAAAGAGGAATAGGGTATTATATTTTATAAACTCCACACTGAAATCATCGGCGTTGGCCCCGAGAGCTAACCTCAGTCACCTCAATACGAGATAGGAGCACTGATCCGACTGAACTTACACACGTGTTTTGCAGAATTTAAGCTTTTAACCATGTTGTAACATTCATCAAAATCATACCTGGACTTGTACTTAGATTCCTTCACAATAGTTTGATCATGAATCTTGGATAGAAAGTCCCCTCCTGGCATAGGTGGAGCTCTGTGACCATCTGTGGTGTTTTTAAGTCCATAAATCATGGCCAGACTGAGCATTTCTGCCGTCAAATCACAATCATTGCAACTGCGCGGCCACATTAGCATTTCGGAGGCAAGCGAGCATTTGTCTGCCACCTGCTTTTCCCCATAGATGTTACTACTTTCTAGTTCCTCAGTATGTAACTATCACTATGGAGAGAGACCGGTGTTGTGGAAATTTGTGTGATAAGTCCAAGAAAAATGGAGCACTGTCTCTCTCAAAAAGGTGGATTCTTTATTCTTGATGCATCGAAGAATATAGTTCCTAGACAACTACACGGGTGATCAGCGAACAGCGACGGCCACACAATAGGAAACGCAGCAATATATAGGATTACAGTAGGCCGGCCCATAAAGGCCACCGGGAGAACAGGTTTGCCAGGCAGTCACAAGATGGGGGGTACATCACAATACACATTAGAATGGTTGCATGCAGGGGGGGTCTGGGTGATCAAATTAGAATGTCTCTGGAGGTGTCTCTTCGAGTGAGGACACTGGTTAACCATAGGGGGGTCCAGGTGGTTAAATAAGAATGTAAATGCTGCTTCCTGGATTGGAGAGACCAAATGGGAGCTAATGTGTGGCTGGCCTAGGAGGGAAGAGAGACACAATAGACCCCAGGTGTCCCCCTCGACACTCACTAGCTCCAGGTTTGGCTGCTGACAATTCATGAAGGTACTACAGACAAATGGTTACATATATATAATACATCAAAGGACATTTTTCTTTTACACCGGTGACACCTCAAGGTCAAGTTACAGATCTGATGAGAGCACTACATGTAAAAAACATACTGTGAAACATGCTGGTATAATAGAAAATGTAGAATCTGACGATTAAATGTAAAGCCTGAAGCATGAATATGAATGAACAGCTAATCTACTGCGGGAAAGTGAGAGGTGAAATTTTTTATTGACCTCTTGCATTTACATGCTCTATTTGAAATATATTCTCGTGTTCTATTGTTCAGTAACTCTGCATCTTACTGATTAAATGTCAGTGTTATGGATGCAAATAATGTAGAGGAACATCCTTGGCTGTCTGTCTCGTTAACACTTTATAAGAGGCGCTTGTGAGTCCAGATGGAATATTCAGTAGCAGACTCACTAACACATTTTGATCTATTATTCATATTTTCACCTTTTCTTCAAATGAAATGCTGGCTAACAAATGTACGTCTGTGTGTATGTGTGTCTGTGTGGTGGACCTTATACAACGTCTGCTGAATGTTATCATGAGCGAATGTGAAGAAGCTGACAGAACTGCAGAGGAGTGGAAATCTAAAGTTGTATTGCTCAAGTGTTATGTCTATGTTATGTATATGTCCTCTGTGTCTAAGTAGAGGATACATGCTTTTCCTACGATTTTCAGTCGTGGCTAGTCGCTCTCAGTCATCACTAGACAAAGGCAGTCGCAGACACTAGAGCCCAGTCCAATCCAAACATGTATGAATTGTAAAGCTGTTTTTGGACGGTATGGCGGACTGTTTACTGACACTACAGCACACACACAGCCCAGGGGCCTCTGAAAAGAAGCGGGGGAGACACTGGAAACAGTGTCTGTGCTTAGAATTTATATTTTTGTCTTTTCAGAAGCAAAAGATGCACAGATGATGGAAATAGCTAGGCATATATCAGATATTTATGATTAAACATCAGGTATATACAGCAAATACCTCATGTTGCCAACGTCCTCAAAGCACTTCAACTGATAAACAATGGTTTTCTCCATTAAAATCCACATGGAAAGTTCTACTTTTTCACCTCTGTCACCACTTACCACTTTATGTCTGTTTCAGAGAACGCTGAGTGAGTTAGCATCCCTGCTAGCACCACAAACAACAACTTGGAACTGTTTGAGTTTCAGAGTCACATAACACTGTTTAACCAAAGAAAACTCAGGAAATACAGACCCAGTCTCACAAGTGTTTACTTATGACAATGTCTAAAGTATAAAACTATTTTATATTTTTCTCTGGCTGCAGAAATAATTCATCAGAGACCAGATGATAATATAAATATTAGCCAAAATAAAGCACTAATTGTGCTCTTGAACATGATTGTTTTTGTGCGTTTTGGATAGTATGCACAATTCATGTTGCATAATGCATAGGGGAAACGCGTTACTTGTTAGTACTTGGTAGTCAAGCCGGTGTAACGTGTGTTCTCTCAGGACAGGCAGTTGTTAAGTGTGGACCCACAGTCTCTCTATAATCACACTCAGTCCAGTCATGTTGTGTTCATGTTGTGTTCACAAAATTCTGAATCTCTCACAGCTGGGAAAGTAGTGTAGTGTGTCCCAAGCTGTATGATATAAGACAGTAGGTCAAAGGATTGTTAGTCCAACAACAGACAATCTAAAGCTACCAATTTCCGTCCAGTAGAATTATGTAGTTTCCTTTGAGGATATTTTGCCTTTTGTATTTTGTATTTTACCTGCTGATTTGAAAACAAATGCTGTAACCTAAAGGACACTTATAATGCAAAAATAGTCTCTTTGAGCTTATAAATATGGTGCAACCTTGTTCTCTCACTGAAAACATACCTGGAGAGTTGTATTTAGCTTTATTCACGCTATTTTGATGAATGTTGGTTAGAAAGTCCTCTCCCCTCCAACCGTCAAACACACTCCCTTCTTAATTTAAGCATTTCTGCCTCAAATCACCTTCATTACAACTGCATGGCTACATTAGCATGTCAGAAGAAAGCTACCTTTTTTTTCTTCTCAGCAATGTAATCCTCCCTGTAGCCTGTAGATTGAGCCCATAGTCAATTCCTTGCATAGGAAACGCTTGAGTGTGTGTGTGTTTGTAAATTCTAAAACTTTAGATGGCAAACTTAAGGTACTCAAGAGCATGTTCAGTAACAATATAAATAATGCACAATATTTGTCCTTTAAACATCAGCATCAGTACAAGCTCCAGCCTCAGTTTACTTGAGCAATTAAAGTGTGCTATTTGCAAGTGAACATTAAATCAATAATGACCAGTAGCACGTTAGGACCAAGGACAGCTCCCCATTAAAAAAAACAAAAAACAAAAAAAAAATGGATTTGTGTGGGTGTAAAGTGGTAGGGCTGCTTGATGCTCCTTTTATATTTTCTTTCTGAGCTAACAGCCCTCAGCCGCCCCTGTCCCAGGTCTGTGATGTCACATCCATCATCCTCAGAGGGAGCTGTGTCCATAGGAGCGACCCAAGTCAATGCAGTTTGCAGTCCAAACTGCAGCAGCCACTCTGATCGATGAGAGGATACCGTAGGTTACTGTATGTGGCAAGGGCTGTCGACAAGACTGAGGAATATGCACATAGACAGAAATAATTGGACTGCAGTGAAGACAGGGATCTTTTAGCTCAGAGTGGCCCCAGGATGATGTCGTAGCAAATCCAAAGTGAAAGATTTGTCAGTTTTGAAAAGGAAGGTAAAAGCTTAGTTTTGTTAACAGCTGCATTTTATAACAATGTTGTGTTGGGAGTAATGTTAGAAAAATGCAAAATAGTCAGACATTGTAAGCTCCCAGAGTGTCCTCGGAGGAAGCTCGCAGTTTCAACTTTAAAAATCTTCAGCTGCGTTCTGTCACCCACACTATCTCTCTCTTTTATTCACTGTGCAACATTCGAGAGCTCTTCCAGTATAGAAAAGGGCTAAAAGACGAATATGCCTATGAAATGAGTTTTAAATATATCATTATTATTATGCCACGTTTATATTAAAGTGCAGGAAGAATGCATTCCTTTGTGTGATACATTGAATAGAAAGAATACAGAGCATTTGTATAAGATAGGAATATTGGAGTGTACAATAGGCTTTCATTTAATATCCCTTTCTCAGTCTAACCACCCTTTTTTTTCAGCAGTGTCCATTTGTTTTGAAGTCGCGTATGTGCTTGCCCAAATGCTCTTTGTGTCTTCTGAATTACTCCCTTGAATTGAAGTGAAAGGATTTCTCACAAAATAAGATGGTGACAGCATTTTACAGCATTGATCTGGAGTAAAATGTAACCATTCAAATTTTAAAGGAGACATATTATGGTCTTTCCAGATCCACAGTTTTTAAATCATCAGTTTACATGTTGTTCATTTTAAACTACAATATTATTGTAAAATATCTTTGTAATAGAAAGGAGTTCAACCTACATCTATATACCTATCCCTCAGAAGCTTATTCTTTCAAATAATCTGAACAAAGCGCAGAACAGTGGGTTGGCAAACGGGGTAGGTGAAAACTGGAATTTTCGGAGCACTCCAACCTCAGTAGCAGGACAACACAAACATCCATGAATCAAGATCAAAATACAACTCTGTGTAAAGTAATGATGAGGAAACCCAGTTGTAACATGGTTAAAACCACATTGAAGTTGATTTAGCATATTATGTCTCCCTTAAACATTAAACACAATTTTAAAAGAGTTTGAAAAAAGCAAACCATCATCAGTCTCAAATGGTGCAGATTGGCAGCCTTGTTTCCATCAGTCTGCACCAGGGCAGCTGTGGCTACAGTAGCTTTGGAATGCATGAATAATGACTACAGTGTAACACTGCATTACAAGTCTAAGACATTATCATGCTTACTAGATCTGGAAGGTCTGTGAACGTTCACAACAACCACCGATCCATGATGCAGTTGTGAACTTAATTAGTAAGTAAGCCAATTAGTGCAGTGTGTGGTGTGTGAAAGACTGGTACTGGACTGGTGGCATCGATGCCAGTCTCACTTCCAACAGTCCCTGGCACAGCTGTGACTATGTGAAGCTCAAACTCACCAGTGAAGGACGACAGCAGTGTCGCACTTTGAGAGACTTGTCAAGCTTGTAAAGTGCAACACAAATAAGGCATTATTATTTAGAGTACAGTGTGAACAAGACTCTTCTCTCAAAAGAGCTGGTTCTGAAGAAAGTGAAAGAGTTTACTTGCTCCTGTTCAAACCACAGCATAATGGTGCTTTTTCTATCACTTCATTCAGTGATGGCTGCATGCCTGTTCCTGTCTGATTACTGAATGCCATGATTTTACATTGAGTGCTCTGGTGAGTACATTCCATGGAACAGAATGTGAAGAAGAGTGCAGTCAGATAACTCCTTATACATTATTGATGTGTGCTCAAAGATTTTCCCAGATCTTTTGCTGTTCCTCTGTTTCTGATAAAATTGTCTACCTTTTTGGTTGGCTGTGTCATTTCCCAGTTTGAGTCATTTGCTGAATTTGAGCCAATCATGCTAATCGTTAGCGTGACTATATTTTCATTATTTAAAGAGCCAGAAATGATTAATAATGTTGTCTGTAAGTTGTGGCCTTAGTTCGCCAATCATTTAAGTTAAATAGTTTGTTAAGAAAGTTTTATAACTTTTATCTGTGATAAAGACATGTAAAACATGTAAAATCTCAGACCTGCCACAGTCAGGGTTGGTCATGGCCCTGTCTGGGGTCCAAGGTTGAAGCTGTGACTGGGCTGCACCGTCAGACGGCAGATAGGCATGCGGTATGTTTGCTCCACTACTGTGGTCTGTTAACACAGTGCTCTGTGCTGGGTTAACTAAACTTTCTCTCCCTTTAAGCTCCAAGGTTCGACGCTGTAGGCACCTTAACTCGCTGCTTTGCCTTTAATTATATTCATGCCTACTGAAGAAACTGTGGGAAAAACCTGTAAAACCTATGAGTCACATAAACAGAACAACTGTGTTGTTTTTTTAAGTAGATGACAGGACATTGTTAACATGAGAGTCATCATTTAAAGTATTTTTTGCTAAATAAAGTAAATAAATGTTAACATTAATGTTAATTTAGAGATTAACTATCTTCCACTTGATTAGTCACTTGCACCTGCAAAAAGGACACAAAGCTGTGGCTGTTGGAGGATCCATGCCTTCAAGTAGACCTGCATTACTGTGACTGTGAACCTGCACAGTCACATCTCCAGAGACAAAGTGAGACCATTTTTTTCTGTCTTTTTTTCTTTTGGTTCTTCTGTGAACGTTCTTTCTCCCACAGGAGCAGCACTAACCAGCACAACAACATCCATGATTGATGACAGGATTGGATAGATCTAGACCAGAAAAGGCTTGTGTGCTGCCGCAGTGCAAGAGCAAAAGTGAAAAGAGGCAATAAACCAAGCTGATACGGAACAAACTGCTGATGTGGACCAACACCAATCTTCAAATACACTATTTAATTTGTTATTAAGAAGTAATGCATGGCTTTTGTGTGAGCTCAAATGAATCCCTGCACTTGAAACTTGACTTTGCTGAATAGGAAGTCCCTTTGACCAAAATGTGTTTGTCGGCTTTTCTGAGTTTTGTGGTCAGCATTTATGTGAAAGTGATGCATCGCCACATTGACTAACATTTCACAGCAAATCTAAAGAGGGGGAAGTCACAGCTGCATTGTTCAGCTCCACAGAGAGTCAGTTTAGGCTTTCTGTGGAGCCTTGTGTGTCATCTACAGGTTTGTACACGTCTTCTTTTTACGACCATCATTACTTACATTTTGTGATCCTCAAATATGTGTCGCTGTCTCTGTCCTGCTTCAAATGTGAGAGAAGACTGAAGTCTGATTAGAAAAACTGTTGAAGCCAGAAGCTGATTTAGCTGGAACTTATGCTGACAGGACACATGCACATACAAGTTTGCATCAGCAGTAGAGCAGTGTAAGTGCAGAGATGTGGGGGTGACTATTTAGCAAACAAAAGAATATAAACAGACGACATGAGGATTTTTCATTAATTTAGCAAGACAAAGAGCAACCTTGATTGGTCTGAGGACTCCTGAGTGGCTCATTTGACCCATGACCTCTTGATGGAGAATATACAGCTGATCAAAAGTTGACCAGTGCAAAAAACACAAAGGCCCTTCTGAATCACACAACGAGGAGGTATGACCTTGGGCTCACTGAAGGGAGTGTACATGGTGAGGGAAGCTTTTGGCTTTAACCACTATGCCCTAGTTCTTTATTTAGGCCTAAATGTTACCACCTGTGGCCTAACAGCTTGTGAGTGATCGCTCTTTAGTCAGAACTTTAGCCATACGGGGCACATCAAGGATTATCTATTATGACAATTACACTTCTGTTTGATACAAAGCAGTGAGCTGCGGGACACTTTTATCCTCTTCTCTCACTAAAAATAGTCCCAAACATTGCTCCTTTTTTAAACCTCTACGTGGCATGTTGTGTGGACCTCCTTTGGTGCTGCTTTGACTTGATCATCAGTTAAGAAGACTGTGTATGTGTGCCATGTGGAGAGAGACGTGCGCACACACACACACACACACACACACACACACACACACACACACACACACACACACACACACACACACACACACACACACACACACACACACACACACACACACACACACACACACACACACACACACACACACACACACACACACACACACACACACACACACACACACACACACACACACACACACACGAAAAAGGTGAAAAGGTTCCTCCTGACACATCTCTGTGGCCTCTCCTAATTTAGACACCTCTTTGTCACTATCAGTTATGTCATTTCTGCTGCAGCACAACACTCTGAGGCTGCTTCACGAACATGCCAGAACTTTTAATTGTATTTCTACAACAACAATTACTAAAATTAACATCGCAACATGTTAATGACAAATTTGCGAAACAGCATACAATATAAGTACATTTAAAAGGATGTCTAAATGCATTCTTATAAAGCTTGGGATTGTGTCATCATTTTCAGTTAGTTAAATGTTAAACCAATGGAGATTTTAAGAGATAAAATACTAAACTAAACTTTATTCAAACATATTCTGACATTACAGTGTGATAAATATATTTACCATTAGTGATCCAGTAGTTTAGCATTTTGTTTCACAGATCTTCAGTTTGCGTTTCTATCATTCTTTCTTTCTTTTTTTTTTTTTTTTACATTGTATTGGCTAATGTATTTGTGAACATTTTGCACATTTGCAACAGAAAAGGCGGATTTATGGACATTTTTTGACATTCTATCTCAAGCTCCTTGGGGTTGTTAAGTGAATAAGGTATCGCTCTTACTTCCAGGTCCAGCCCTATTCATTCTAATGGCAGTTTGGTCATTTTTAACCTGCTCCAGGGTTTCTATCAAAGCAGTTTTAACATTGAAAACGGCACAAAAATAATCAGTGAGGTCTGGTCTTCCTCTAAAGACACATTGTTGGCAATTAAAAAGCTAAACCAGTTACACCCACTGATAATATTTAGTATTAAATAGTTTCTGTTCCCTTATGCAGTCTGTCTTTCATTAATCAGGAGGCTCAGACAAACTCTCTGTTTCTGCTGTTTGCGTCAATTGTCAGAACAGTTGCAACACACTTAACTGGAACTGGAACAGCACAAATACATGTTGCCATAGTTTTCCCTGGAACAACTTTGTACAGTTTAATGTGCTCCCAAGGTAGAGACGGGTGTTGAGAGATCAAGAGCTCAAGATAGTTTCCAAAGTGTGCAGATTTTTTTTTTTGTGACTATGTTTTCCAGTTGCCTTTTACGCATCTGTTTAAATGCTGCTCACTGCACTCTAATCAGTGCGACGACGACGGCAAACAAACACTGCGTTCACTGCCGGCGTCCTTTATATGGTGGCAAATTCTGTCCTGAGTGATATTCAAGTGTCGTCATGGGAACACGTTTTCATCAATTCAAACACATAATGTTGGCTGCTGTGGACTGCACGGATATGATGAGTTCATACACATTGTTAATTAGCTGTTAAACATCTTTACTGCCTTGATTTCCACTCTGCGTAAAATCGACATCTGGTTCTGTCTCATAAAGCAGGAAAACAAAGCACTAAGAGATGGACTGCTGTTTTATATTGGCCATGAAACGGTAAAGAGAGCTTCAGTCACTGCGGCACAATGTTCCGTATCATCATTCCTGAGAGCAAAAGGTTTTAGTGGCTGTTTTCTATATCAATATCACACTAAATTATTGTTTGGACATAAATACTGTCAGTTTATCATACTATTATCACAAGTTATAACGTATGTGCATGCTTACATACATACAACCTATTCTTCCATGCACTGCTCTCCAAAACCACCTAGCCAGATACCACAACAAAATATGATGGAGTAAACGTTATAAAAGTAGATAACATATTCAATTATACTATTATTGTCTTCTAAAACATAACTGCCACACACCATTCTTTCCATTAAGTCCATAAATTGGATTATAGCACAAATAGATTTAATCACACTTTTTGTATGAGCCAAAGAAATGGTGTCTCAAACTCGCGGCACGTGGGCCAGTTGCGGCCCGCGGGACGATGTTTTGTGGCCCCCACCTTGATATGAAGGGTTAGGGTTTGGTGTTAGTGCAGCTGGCTAGTTTTATATGATTGGCTCTTTACCATGATGTGTGTGGAAGGTCCCTTTATGGCGCAAGCTGGAAGTGAACGAACTGACCAATCACAGTGAAGTATATGGTGTTTCAAAACAACTATGCTATAATACAGGAAGAATGTGGGCTGAGAATGCGTATACCTCATGCTAGATTGTGTTGTTATTTTTGTTACACATATTTCTGTAAAATTCTAAGGCTGTGTGAGAGTGTCAGACACAAGCTTAAACTCGTAGACTGTATATTCAGCTTATTCTGGAAGTTGCAGTACGCGCCGCCAGTGCCGCCGTTAGTGTCAAACTCTTTAATACAAGAGTGCGGATCATAAACATAAAAAGAGGCAAAAGTGGGTGGGGCCGAATAAGGTGAATAGAAGTGGAGAAATAGATGTCATACTGTTCAAGTTCCATATTTGGAAATCCAAGTGCGCATTTCACAGCAACTACAGAACCAATCAGGAGCAAGGTTGTTAAAGGTACATGCCCCTTCTCTTAGCTTAGCAATGAGCTGTGCTAGCTGTCAATCAAAGCTGATGCTAATGCGAGCTGGAGCTGACCTCGAGAAAATAAGGCCAGTTTTTATTATCCATATCTTGATTTACAAAGACAGCAACAAAATAAAAAATAAAAAACAGGATCATGTGCATTTTACGACATACGTTTTAAGGCCAGAATGATGAGTTTGACAGCAACAAAGAGGCGCAGATATTTCAATAACATTTCATGCTCATGCTCTCTTCCCGATTTAGAACGTGGCGTTTTGCGAGTTAGCTGCGTCCACATACTGTATATATTCAGTTTTTGATTTGACCTAGAATATCGTTCATTAACGGCTGAGATGAGTGCACTTTATGTGAGTCTTTACAGATGCAATATTATCTTGGGCCAATTCTTATCACAGTCCATGCACTGGTAGCAAGTTGATTTGAAGTAAGTCTGAATTATCTTGCATCAGTATTAAGTTAAATTGACTGTTTTTGTAGTTAAAGATCGCCTGTGCAAATTTGTATTCCATTTTGGAGTTCTATTGCTCAGAAATCCCACTGAGTATGCTTTCCACAGACCTGACTCGTAACTTGGCCTCGTGGCAGGGCGTCAATATAATAATAACCTCTGATTGCCACAAAGGGTCTTTTAGAGTCTAAATATTGTCCAGGGAATGTTTCCAGTGGCACATTGGCACCGTTGACTGATGGCAGTGAAAAGGTGAGATGATGAGAGTCGGTGAGTGCAGATGGAGAGTGAAGTAGAGAGCAGCTGCAGGAGAAACTGATGGTGTGATGTGACTGTAAGTTGTGCTACAGTCAGCAAAGAGACTCCAGCAGTACACATGAAAACGAGCGTTAATATCCATCAGTGTAAAAATAACACAGGATTGGAAATTAAAATAGAAAATAGAACCTAAGACGTAATTGTACATTCAGGCCCAGATTTACTAGGTGCTGACAGGTGCTGAATTGCGAACTACTTACAATTTACACGCGCTATTTTGTGGTTGTGCTGTACCCTGTTTACCATCAGAAACTATGCGTAGTGTTAGAGGTGCAAAGCTGATATATAAATGAGTTTACTGCGGGTGAAGAGGGAGCGCAAAAATGCACGTGCTTCTGTTGCTGTTCCTTTGGGAGAACAGACACATGTAAGAAGTTATGATGATAAATGATGATATACCAACAACTAAAATGTATATACAGTTGCATACATTATATAGCACATCAATGTTTTTTCATGAGATCTTCATCTTAGGTGATAATCGTCCGTGATTAGTGTTAAACATTTGAACCTAGGCAGTCCATTTATCCAGAGTTCAGATGCACACTGCAGCGCACACGGACAGAGACATGTGATGGAAAACCTGCAGCCGTTTGCCTTTAACCAACACTGCCAAAAGCATGAATTTGGGACCGTGGGGTCGCAAGGATTTTATTACAGCCCAGGAATAACAGGACAGCACGGACAGCTTTTGGAGACGGGACAAGAGGGAGATGAGGACCAGGTGGACGAGCTGCGTCTTCTCCTGTGTCATCAATACTTCATTCACAGAGTGCACGGTTGACACTAAGGGCATTAAAAGGATCTGGGACAAACTCCTGAAATCTGTCTGATGCACAACTTCTGTGAACTGCTCCAGCTCAAAGCGACAGAGATGAGAATCCAGGCCGTGACACAGGCAAAGTGTGTTTTTATAACCTCTCCCCTCTGTCAAAACAACATTAATATTTTTATAGTAAATGGTCCAAACACAACCATTTGAAAGAATTTTTAACGCCACTTTGACATGTAAATAGCAAAAGATTGTTCTGCACAAAAGTTTAACACCTGCTTTTCGGATGTACTAATCAAAACATTATCATTGCATTTTCTCTGCCTCTAATTTTGCGCGTTGGGCAAAACTGCCCTGTTTTGCATATTAATCAAGTCTCAAGTGTTAAATTTGGGCACTGTCTGAGAGAGTCGCTAAATGGCAACTGCACCCGCTTTTTGCTCCAGTGTAGAGCACGCAACCCGTTCTGCACCTGTGCAACTGGGCCATAGTCTACAACACAACACACATGAAGCCCACACTGAAACACAATAAAACACAGACAGATTGGTGGAAGCCTGAGCAGAGAGAGGCTCCATCTGTCCTTGTCTCATAGTGAACGAGGAAGAGTCTCTGCTGAATGAAGGCGGCCATTAAAATCCCCTGTAAACTCATTATAGGCTGGTCCTGTCCAATATCTAGAGCCACACATAACACTGATGTAGAGCCGGCTGCATCCATAAATGCATGAAGGCAATTCCACCGCAGCAACTTTCTTTGCATCCTGAAGTCACCACAAAAAAGAGATAAAGGAAGTGAGGGCCTTAGAGCTTAAGTTTATCATGAATACATTTAGTAATACGTGTATTTGAGAGCGTTTATTCAAGCATGGATTTTGGATTCAATGAGTTTTCTTCTTTTTCTATATTTCAGGCGCCAGCGTTTTTAGAATAGCGATCTTTAACAACAGATCCGCCAGAAGTGCATTCGCAAATTTGATCCGGACAAAGGTTCTATTTTATTTTTTTTTATTTGCTCTCTATTGGTTTGTTCCTTTGAAGAACAGTATGCTCTATGTTTGGGTTTTAGCTGCATTTTTCTGCATTTGAAAATCTAGTTTCCTTGAAAAATATTGCCAATGGTTTCCTCAGAAGTCTCCCACCCACTGGACTCAGACTCAGAGGAAACAGACATTTTGGATCTTATCTTTTTTTGTTGCATTCTTCTATATGCCTGCTGTTCTTAAATTGCGCGTTGAAACACTGGAATTTCCCCGTTGTGGGACAAATAAAGCATCTCTTAACTTATTTTCGTACAACTTTAAACCAAGATATTCTAATACTGTATTCAGAAAAGGATAAAAGCTTTAACAAAACTGGTCAAAAGTCTCGTCTCATAGTTTTCGAATTCTTTAATCTTGTGAATTTTCTCGCCAAGAGGATGCATGCGATTGGAATTCAACACAAAAGAGCGAATTGCTAAAGGTTTTGTGTAACTTTATTTTCAAACGGCGTTACAGCCTTAAACAACACTTGAGTTTGAACGATTTTTTGTTTGATTTCGCATTCCCCACCTTCATTTCCGCTCCTCCCTCTGCCCCACGCACCACATCAGTTCATCAGTTCTCATGAAAAGTGCGCGGGTTGACAGAGGATTACTGCAGCCTGACCCTGGTGTCCCCCCCGTATCCCTCACGCAGTTTGATCCCGCTCACACAGCAGCTGCTTCTGGCCTCTGGCTCTGCCTCCAGCCGCCTCACACAGTCTCTGCTGGTGCTGCTCTGTTGGGAATAAACTCACTTAATTTGAACTTGGCACTGTTTTCATCATCCAGGGTTACTTGATGTGTGTCTGTGTTGATGTATGTGTGTTTATATTGCACACATTAGCAGTGCTTTAAAGAAAAACAAGTTCCAGCTTCCAAATAAGGTGCGTTTTTCCTTTATACCCGTCTCTGTTGCTGAGTTCTAAGATTTATGGCAGAGTTATGGAAACCTCAAGCATACGTTTTAACAATAAAATGATGACAATAACTATAAAATTCATCTCAAATGTCACTGTGTTGCTTATATCCTCTTCTGCGAGACTTCGCATCCTCCACACACACTACACTTGCACACTCTGCTCTTTGCTGATGGACAAAATTAAAACGCAGTTAATTTGTGCCAATAAACAGGTATGGCATTACAATGATTTTGGGATAACGTGATTGACAACTTGTGAATTGTCTCATTGATCGTATTGTTGCCTTGGTTCATTTGCACTGTATTATTTATTCTTGTAAATTAGAGACTGCGGATGGTGAGGGACATCTGTTTTTATGAGCTTAATGTCTCTGTACATTGTCCCTTCAAATAAAGACTAAACTAATCGAAACTAATTACAACTGTCTGGAACACTTTGCAACTTTTATGGTATCTATCTCTGTGGGAATGCTTATTAAACTTATCTATCTCGATGGAGACAAGTTATTGATGCCATCAGGCCAAGTTACAAATCAGATCTATGCCCACTAACAGCAAGAAGACATGATTTTTAAGGATTATATACCAATAAATCTGAATAAATGCTAATTAGAAAAGTTTAATAGAATACAGACGAACACTGCAACTCTCTTGTGTCTTTAATAATAGAAAGGATTGTTTTTATTTGAACCATACATCTCTACAATATCATTCTGAGAGAGGTGGTTCAGTTTTGATAGATGGAGCATCACATGATTCACCCGGCCTTGCCTGCGACAGCTTTAATGCAGAGCCACCTGAGCCTTCACTGTATACACTGTATACAGTCCATACAGGGGCTGGTGTGCAGAGCTGGAGGTGTGTGGCACATGATGTTTGTTTTGATCTATTTTCTCCTGACAGCACAGAGGTCAGACTGTCAGGGTGGTCCATCAGTTTGACATGTGCCAGGTTAGTTTAGTTAGTTTAGTTTAGTCTTTATTGAAGGGACAATGTACAGATACATTAAGTTTAAAAAGAAAACAGAGATGTTCTGCACCAGATTATAGCTAGATAGCTAGTTTCCGTCTGCAGTCCCTAATTTACAGGAGTAAAAATACATCATTTAAGCTAAACAATACGACCATTATTTCATAGCGCCATCTGACACAAACACTCTCACAAACATCTCATTCATGCCTTAGCATTGGGTTCAAAATTTTAACACATTCACACTCGTATGCTCTTTCTTTCAGTAAAAGGTTAAAAATCTTACACATACTAAAATTACAGTTTTACATCAACAATTTTATATTTACAATAATATTTACATCAAATGTAATGAAACATCAGGAGCTGCTTTTTTTTTTTTCAATGTTCACATGCCTGATTGTTCCATAGCCACTTTTTCACTTTCACTAAATGTTGGGTAGTTTGTTAGATTTTTTAATTCAGTTGGAAGATTATTCCACTCTTTTATTGCATTATAAGAAAATGCTGATTGTGCAAATGAGGTTTTTCGTTTTGGTATAAAACACTGGCCCCTGCTAGAGGTCCGTGTGGCTCTGGAAGTCACTGTTGATGTGAGTTGTACAAAGTGCTTAAGAGGTGCCGGTGCAGTGTTATTGAGAATTCTGTAGACCATTTTGACTGACGCTAATCTTTGTATATTCCCAAAGTTTAGTAGTTTATATTTGTGTAAGACACGGCAGTGATGATATTGTCGTGGCTTCTTGTCCAGCGTTTTTATGGCTTGCTTGTATAATGATTCTAGTGGCCTCAGGACAGTTTTGCAAGCCTGAGACCAACATGTTATACAGTAAAAACGTGACATAATCATTGCATTAAAAAACGTCTGAGATGCCGCTGTTGTTAATGAGTTTCTGATAGTCTTAAAGGTTTTTATATTGTATTTAAGACTGTGGCACATTTGCTTAATATGTTTTTTAAAGGTGAGAGTGGAATCTAAAGTGATGCCCAAGTAGCGATACTCTGTAACATTCTGTATCACTTCTCCGTTTACAGTGACATTTGGAAATGATGACATTTTGCTCTTATTAAAAAAATACATTGCCGCTGTTTTCTTTACATTCAGTGTGAGAGATGAATCGTGTAGCCATTTTGCTACTTTCTCCATGGCCATTATGAGTTTAGTAGCTACATGTTCTGTATCTTTCCCCCATGTATAAACGACCGTATCATCTGCATACATTTGGATATGTCACGTCTCTGCTGATGAACTCGGGTGTGTCAGACACTTCTGCCAGATTTAACCAAAAAATAAAAGCTATCAGACAGTTCATATCAGAAACATTTACAGAATAAGCCATTTGGTTATACAAGATGTGAGACCTCTACTCTGACAATGTTTAAATCCAGGATAAAAACAGTTTTGTTTAGATTTGCATATGACTGAAAGATCTTGTATATATATATATATATATATATATATATATATATATATATATATATATATATATATATATATATATATATATATATATATAAATATAAATTCCTGCTCACCCTCCGCGGTGGTCACATCCATCTCTGAGCTCGGGTCCTCTACCAGAGGCCAGGGAGCTTGAGGGTTCAGCGCAGTATCTTAGCTGTTCCTAGCATATATATATATATATATATATATATATATATATATATATATATATATATATATATATATATATATATATATATATATATATATATATATATATTATATAACTAAATATTCTGACCAACTGTTTGGGAAGCATTCTGTGCCCTTTTGTCAAGTGGGATTAATTTTAAAAAAACAAGCAAAAACAAAAGCTGTTTACTTTACAGTAAAAGGCAAAGAAAGCTCATTGACATTTGCAGATACAGAATTGAAGTTAATTAACTGAGTGTTATATTCACATGTCCCAAACAAGCAGTGAAATAATTACTGCTGAATTTTCTTTGATAAACAGTGTACAATGAATACACCAAATACAGTCCGATCAAGAATATATTTAAGAAAATAAATAGCAAAAGTCACATTTTTGAATCTTAACAAGGTTCCATGTAGAGCTAGCAAGAAATGGGAGTGAAACAAAAATAAGAAAAAGTTTGAGTAAACATTTTATTGAAAACTTAAATAGGCTGTAATGCAGCTGATCAAAAGTTTAGGATCACACCTCAAAGGCAACCCCGAAACCCCCTCAAAACAGAAATCAAAGTCCCAAACATGGACTCAGTAATGAGTAGCGTCATCGTTATTGTTGATCACTTCAAAAATTGGTTGCGGCATGTTTGATGCAAGCATTGTCAAAAGGTGAGAGGGAACATTTCTTCAGATGGTGAAGGCGGCCTCACAAAGGACATCTATTGTCTGGAACTGTTGTCCATTTTTGTTAAACTCCCCTTGCAATCCATCCCTAAAGGTTCTCAATTGGATTTAGAGCAGGAGAACACATGGTCCAAAAGAGTGATATTATTCTCCTGGAAGAAGCCATTTGTCCTGCGGGCTTTGTGTAGCGTTGTCCTTTTGAAAAACACAGTGGTTACCGCACATGAAAGTCCTCATTCATAAGGGATGCTCTCTGCAACATCTGCACAGACCCAGCAGCCGTTTGACGCCAGTGCACCACCTGGAGCTCCAAAGAAAATGCACCCCAGATCATTATGGCGCCCCCTCCCTGTGGTGTGTAGAAAACATCTCAGGTGGATCTGCTTGTCGTGCCAGTAACGATGGAAGCCATCAGGGCCATCAAGGTTTTTTTCTCATCAGAGAATAAAACTTTCTTCCACCTTTCAATGTCCCATGTTTGGTGCTCTCTTGCACTCTTCTCAGTCCAAGCAGCAGTCCTGGGGTGTTCAAGGAGATAAGGTCTTTGAAGACATTTTTTGTTTTTGAAGCCCTTCAGTCACATTCGGCACCAGGAATGGCCTTAATCTGAGCGAAGATCAAGCCAATCGGAGCAGTGCTGGTGTCATTGTTTTGTGTCTTCCACTTGACCTTTTTTGTTACAAAACTCTTAGGATTTGTTAAGGAATTCAAAATGACTGTCTAATAGTGTGTTCACACCGCACCACAGTACAGAGAGTGTGAAGCGCCGCAAATCCCGTGTTTTTGGAGTCCAAGGCGACACGTGCAAAGCATCCGGGGCATCCACAATTGAACAGAGCTGACCTTTTGGCGGCCGACGCGGTGCTGCAACCAATCAGAGATGACACTGTGACGTACCTACGTCTGTCGCCCGTAAAAAGGACCAAAACAAACACCACACCATTGCAGTGGATGACAAACTGAGTGTGGCTGTCTGCCAGCGCTCGGAGCAGTATAATCGGGTGTTACTGGCTTTTGTGTATTTTTAAAGCAAATACACCAAAGTCGCTCTCAACCTGGTCTGCCATTGCACTAAAAGAACAACCACTCGGGAACCACAACTCCTTGACTCGACTGGGCACGTGCACTGAACACCTTGGACGTGCGTCTGTTGTTGGGCTTGTTTTTCAGACGCAGGTCTAGGACGCCTGGACCCGCCGCACTGCTGAGGTGGGACGCAGTAAAGTCGAGCCCGGCCCGCGGCGAGAGGCCGTGCTTATGCAGCTCAACAACCTTTGCCGTCAGAACTTCACAACAGTGAGAATACTTGACAGATAGTTACACTGAATCTCCATTTTTGGACACATTTGGACTTTTAAAGGCATGTGGTCCTAAACTTTCCATCAGCTGCATCTTATTTCAGTTTAATTGTTGTTTTCAATAAAATGTTTACACAAACTTTTTTTTTTTGTCTCACCCCAATGACTTTTTAAGAGGAGGGATATTTTAGTGATCCGCATTGTATTCAAGGAACCATTTGTATGAGAATGACCTTTTTCTATTGCACATTTGTTTTTGTTTTGTCTTGCTTGCACAGTGTTTGTTGATTGATAATGTCTGTTCTGTGCAATGGAGACTTTTATTTGCTGTCTATAACACAAAGTTTTATAGTTAGTCATTTGGACACTGTCATAGAAATAAAGAAGTTTTGTCTTCCATGCAAAAGTCATTTTCAATCTGAAATAGTTTGAAAGTTTAAAAATGTATCAAAACCTAAAGCTAAACATTCAAATGTGAACTTTTCTGTCATTTGGCAAGCTATTTCAATTAAAAGCACTATATCTGGATTTGTCAAACTGAAGGTTTTTAATCTGCATGTTTTATTATTGTGCTGTATAGGAAAGGGGAGACAATAAAGATAAAACGTTCTTTTGATGATAGATGTATATTTGCAAATATCGGGGGAACTCTCTAGACAAAAAAAAAAAGCAGTATTTGCCAAAAATGACTCACTCTGCTGTTTAAATAGTGAAACAGTTTTGAAAGGGATTATGCTGTTATTAAGGTAACGTTGTTGGCAAACAACAAAATACTAATTTCATCAAGTATAAAACCAGCCAAGCCTTTAGTTTACAACGAATGATGCATGATTTTGTGTTTAGAACAGTTTCTCTTGTCTCTCAAATATCCACATCTTGGATGAGTTAAAATATTCTCTTTGAGCCGCGTTGCTTTTAAAATATAAATCACAAATTTGATCTCAACCACAGTCTGATATTATGTAGTATGTATTTTAACAGAACACGATTCAGTAAATGGATCGTGTTAAATCCTGGAACACAAAGGGCAGAACTTCACTGGTCATGAATTTATATAGACATTGATAAAGTTAATAGATGCTGCTAATTTATTTATGCACAGTTATATAGAAATGAAATAAAAATCATTTTCAAGTTCTTGCAGGATACTACATTTGGAGCTGCTGCGCTCACATACTCAAAGACAGAGCTATAACCCAGGGATGAAAGAAAAGAAGAAATCTTCTGAAAACTATTCATTATGTCATCAAACTAACTGCAGGGCCACAGAGGAAATATTGGGTTGAGAGCAACCTTGGGCTCACCTTTAAATCATATAAATCAATGGCCATGGGGACAGCCTAAAGGTCCCTGACACAAAGTGAACAATTCTTCACACCGTGTCTGTCCCGATGACACACGGCCACAGACTCCATCTTCATGACAGTTCACTAATACTGCCTCACGTCAGCGAAACACACTGACATGTTTTCCCCACATCCTACACCGAGTTCACACGTCGGATTCACATTGGCAGCAGACACTCTTGGACCAGGTGCAGTTTCTCGTTTTTCTCACTGGGTTTGCAATAAGCATGCTGGAGGTCATTGCCTTTATGGTAGCTGCCAGCTGCTTTATTTGAAGTAAAGATATGAGTGGGAGTTCAGATGAATGTATCCTCCCTCAGTGTTTCCTTCAAAGTGCCCTTCAAGCACCTGTAGCACTGGCTTCCTTGGAGTTGGCGTTACAGGCCAAATCATCCGCACGTCATCCTGCTCTCATCAACATCCGGCCCTTTTTGAAATGCATGAAAGTCAAGGTTTGGTGCTGAGTGTTTCCCCGTGGGCCTGTGCAGTTTACAGTTAACTTGAACTTTGGTTGTTCCCTGAGGAATGCATCTGTTCTGTGAGTCAGTGTTAGTAATCCTCTTCCAGTGAACTGGACGCACACAGATTGATCTAACTCTATATTTGCACACTTTTCTACAGTAAAAATATGTATCCACATTCAAGTATATCTGGAGCTATAAAATAAAGTCTGTACAATTACTTGAAAATTAATCGAAATCGCAAATTTAATGGACGCAATAAGCAAATCGCAAAGGCTGCAATCATTTTATTAACAAACAACAAAATATCTTGTTTTAAATGCAAAAAACTACCAACCCTGTATTTTATATATGTTAAGGTGCCATGTTCAAGTACAAGTGGCAAAAAAGCATCTAAAAGCAATAAAAATGTCACTAAAAGCAACAAAACATGACTAAAACTGACACAAATGGGACTAAAAGTGTGTAAAAAGTGATTTAAAAGTGATGAAAACGTGACTAAAAGCGACAAAAATGACACTTAAAGGAAAAATATCATGCATTTTTTGTTTTTATTAGTCTTTAAACACGCTCCTGAGAACCTCAAATTTGCCATCTCATGTTTTGATGCAAAAAAAAAGTGAATTATGGACTAAATTAACATGTTTCTCCGATGCCTGCAATGGCACTGACTGAGTGCATCCAGCCAGCAGATGGAGCCTAGTGCTTACACAATTTAGTTATGTTATCACTTCAAGAAACCGCGTGACATGTGAAGATCAAGCTAGTACTAGCAGTGATTGTGTTTAGACGGCAGAAATGCTCAGAACGAGTCTGATGATGATTTAAGGACTTAAAACAGAAAAAAAAAACAGAAAATTCTTGGAGAAGTGACGTCTAAAATCGGAAAAACGTCATTGATCGAGGCAGTTCGGCAGGAAGTGCTTTGGACGGTCAGAGGGGAGAGGACAGGAAATCCTGGTACTTGTACTGACAGTTACTGGTTTATACAGTTGTAGTTATATTGGTAGTTTGCAGTACTTATAGGGTGACTTATACTTATGTTTCTTTTACACTTTATATATAAGCCACTGTTATAGTAATAATCACACTTTTCATTTACCATTGCGGATACCACCATCATACCACTAAAGGTATTAATACGTACAAAAGTATCACTAAAGGTACAGCAAACTACTACTATAACAAGTACTATATATACCAGTGAACTGTGAGTACAAGTACCACACCAAGTATCAGTGTAACCACCACCAACTTCCACTGAAAGCATCTACTAAGTGCCACCGTAATACCTCAGTAACAGGCCATATTTAGAGGTATATTTGTGTATATTTTCATTTTTATAATTTCTACATTGTAATGAAACTAGGATTGCATAACTGCTGAGCGCCTCTTCTGGTAAAGGCTGCACCGTTGAGCCTCCAAACCTCGGCAAGCCTGCTCGTATTTCTCTGGGATTATATGTGCTGGAGATGGTTTATCACACTGCACAAACTTGTCAAAAAAAAAGGGACAAATCTAATCTGAAGTTTTACACAGTGGGCTGCCTTTGTGATACAGGAAATCCAGGGTTTGGGCTTGACTACCCAGCCATCAAATATCACTTTCTGTCCATCGTGTGATTGGCCCATCCACCTGTCAATCACACCTATCTGAAATTCAACAGATGGGGCACACGGCTCTGTATAATGCAGGAAAAGTGTCTTGGGTGGCAAGAGCGCGGTTATGAGAAACATTGGGTGTCAGAGCAGAGACGAAGAGAGAGCGAATGCCTGCAGCTTGTTCCATTCAAATAATGTTTAACTCTGCACCTCTCATTCAGACTGAGGGTAAAACATTACATCAAGTCCCATGGAGAAATGTGTGTGGTTTAGGGGCATTTTCTTCAACTTACAATTTATGACTTTACATATAGTATATAGTAGTATAGTATAGTATATTGCATCTTGGTTTTGGTTTTTGGTTTTTTGGTCAGTTTGCTCTATTAGCATATCGGCTTTCATGTGGAAACAACAGACGTGTCCAGTCTGCTCCGAAAATGTTTTTATTGTTTAATTTAATCCAATAAATCCATAGATTTCTCTGGGACACTGTCATTTCAAAGGCTGTTTTCTTAAAATGCATTTTCTCCCCTAGAGACATCACCACTCAAAGTAGATCCCACACACACCAAACTGTACAATCTTGGACTCAACAAGATTTTGACGAAACATACTGAAGGATTTTTTGAAATCTAATTCTAAAACTGATTTATTGAAATTTTAAGTTAAAAATTTAAGCAAAATTAGATTTTTTTAGGACAATTTTAAGTTCAATCTACTTTACCTAAAACTAAATAAGAAATCCAAAATCCACTCAGTAATTTTTTTTTAAACTAATATGCGCACAAAGAAAACCAAGAAATTTAAACCTGTTTCTGTCCATTGTTCAGTTTTACATGTGTATTTTTTTTGCAATTTTTACACATTAAAGGCCTTATTTTGATATGAAAACATTACATGATATACATAATATATTACGTATAATATAACAACACTGAACAACAAATTGTGACATGTTAGTATTTACTAGGACTGCAATAGCAACTGATCAATTATTGAAATAATAACAAATTTAGTAACTGAATAATTATTAACTGGTCCATACGTAGTTACACAACATGTCATGAGATGAGAAAATAAGTTTGATGACTCAAATTGAGCCTCAACTGCATGAAAATGATGCGGAAAAGTGTAAAATATGTGTATGAATGTATTGATGAAAACTTTCTCCTCAAACAGCTTCACTTCAGCTTTTTTTCAACATAGGTCAAATGTTGTAATCATCATGTGACTTTTGCATTCTTAACAACTAATTGATTAATCGAAATAATAACAGATTACCAAAATGATTGTTAGCTGCAGCCCTAGTATTTACCAGGGGATGTATTTACTTAACTTAAAATAATGAATGTCTTGACAATGTGCTCAGAGCTTGCTGTTAAATGTATCTTGTAATTGGGGTGACTAATGGCATGACTCAGACTTTCCGGCTTATTGCAACTATACCCACTTATTTTCTGGCTGTGTTGACGGCAAAATAATGAAAAGCCCACATCGAAATGTAGCCTACAAGACGAGAAGAACACAGCGGTGTGTGGGCGGACAACTCCAGGTTTTACTGAAGACACTTTCATGATCTTTGAGTCACACTGGAGTCTCTCAGTGCGTTCAAACTGGGGTTCATCACTAAACATACACAAACAGGGCTTCAGGAATGTGCTCTGTTGTTGTCATAATTGGAAAAACAGTGTGAATTTCTGCTGAAAATAATACAATGACACATATGACTTGAATGCTCCTTTATGACAGTAAATATTTTCAGTCAAAACCTTAAACTCCTGAGGTGTGTGTGTGTGTTGTTCACTCTCTATTAACATATATCTGATCATCTGAAACAATTACTTAATTAAGCTTAGGACATATAGTTCCTTAAATGCCTGAATAAAATGAGCCCCTGTTCAAACTGAACTTGTTTCTGAACCATTTGGAGCACAAACAATTGGCTGTACTATTTGTAAAGCTGAGACTCTGTAGTTTTGGCCTCTGAATTACTCTAATTATAAGTGGTAACAAGCTTTGCACAGAGGGAAATCACATTTTAAATCCTGCCTGGCCAAAACAAGTCACCACAGAACAAAGTATGCTTAAACATTTGGCTGAACTGCCTTTGTCTTTGATTATAGCTCGCGGCACTGTTTCAAGAAGCTTCTGCGATCTCCAAAAAAATATTCCCGCCCAGTGTTGCTTAAATTTTTCACCAAGATCTTGTATTGATGATGGAAGAGTGTGACCACTGCCAAAGCCTTCTCCAGCACGTCCCAACGATTCTCTGTGGGCCTCAGATGTGGGAAAAACCTGGACTCATCAGCCCACATCACTTTCTGAGTCTAATTTGTGTGCTTATTAGCTAATTGAAGCCATTTTTGGGGGGTTAGCTTCACTAATTAGTGGTTTTCTTAAATCCACACAGCTTTTCAGTCCCAATCCCTTCAGTTCCCTTCAAATTGTTCTTGTGGAAATGCTCTTACTTTCACCATTAAACATAGTCTTGAGTTGTACAGTTGTTTGTCTCCTGTTTGATTTTGTCAAACGTTTAAGTGACCACCAATCGTGATCATTCTGGACTTTTTTCCAACCACCGTTGTTCCTGAAAGACAATGGTTTCTCACTTAATCAAGTGGTCTTAAACAGGATTATTTACAACCATCATTTGAGTAACCACAATAACTCTAAAGTGAAATGAAACTGCATTTTGTATATGGAAACCCAGACCTAATTAACCCTGACTCTGACGCTTACAACACAGTATGTCCCAACCCTTTGGACTGTCAGAAGTCTTCGTCTGGGCTGATTAGACATCACTGCTGTTCAATGATAGAGGGAGCATCAGTAATAGGAATCAAAGAGCTATTACTGTGTTCAACTTTGGCTTAAGCAATTAGTCACCCAATTTGGACAATCAATATCAACAAACTCGATTGGAAAATATGTTGAGTAGACCGAAAGCTGTCCATCATTCCATACATTTGGAGTTTGCTGAATCTTTATTTGAAGTTAAAGCACCTTCGCTACTGTTGATCTAGTGAAGTGCTCCTTTGTTGTTTACATTGTCTATTCTTTATTTGCACTCAATATCCCTCAGTGTCTTTCCTGCTGAAGAGCAATCCTCCTCCAGAACTACAGAGGCACTCAAGTATGACTGATGGAAATGAGACACATTGTTTAAAAAAAAAAAAAAAAAAAAAAAAGGCTAAGCTGCAGGCAGGATGTGACATTTCAAACTACAATAAAAATGTAATAAATCTGGAAATATTGCTTTTATCACCACAATGGAAACATCGCTGACAGCAAATCACCCTTACATCACCGATCCTTCTTTATGATACATAGCTGAGCCTCTGAAATACAATATGCAACTCAACCTGGAAAAAGTACAAAATAAAATGTTCCAGTCCTCTTGGCTCCATGTTGCATCACTTTTGTGATACTTTCATTCAGGTTTTGTCACAGTCTGATTCTTGTCAGCAATGGGTGTCTTCCTGACACCACAATGATTTTAGCTCTGCACATTTCACACAAGAGATGCCTCTCTGCTGCGGCTGCTACAGGTGCACAAGTCTCTGGAGAGCCACGGGAAAAGAGAGGCTGTAATATACATCACAAGCGTAGAGATTATGTGTGTATACTTCAGATGTTATGTTATGTACGCACCAAAAATCTGATCATTATCTGACTTGGAGATCACGTCAATCTGAACAGTCACAGATTATCTGAAGTGACTGTTCAGATTTCGTTCTGATTGGTCACACAAAAATCAAAAAGGACAAACTAATGTGACTAGTGTGAAGAGAATGTTCAAATGGAAAGAGTTTTCTCCCAAATAAAAGTTAAAAATCTAGTAGTTTACCGGCACATCTCACCAGCTGTTTTTGCTGAGCAGATTTCTCTTGAGCAAAATAAACACACATTTGCTGAATTGCAAGGCCAAGTCAGTAAAATATCTGCACTGTTTTAACATCTGAAAGTTTAATAAAGCTGATTGCACTAACATACAGTATATTCAACATACTGTGATTTGTAGAACAGCAGTCACCGCACATTCTAGAACAAACACATTTATCCACTCTCATTAAACATCTTAGATCTTAAATAAAGTGGGTCAGGACAGACTAATTACTCTTCTCATTAGTTAATAAGGTTAGCATAAGCAGCCATATGCTGACGCTTGGGTCTGGATATTATTTCTTCTTTATTAAAGTAACTTCAAACTATATATTATATATATTTATTGGTGACATATTTTTTCACAGTTTAACCTTCATTTGTCTTTTGAATTATATGTTCTCCTTTGTAAAGTTATATTGTGAAAGCACTGGTTACGTGCTTTTATATCATGGGTCCCTCAGGCCCACTGACTATGTGCTTCTATCTGCTTCTGAGAAAGATCCCCTTTTTACAACAGTCAGAGGGAAAACACTGTGTTATAAAACCTTCATATGAATTTGGACCGCATTGAAAACAACACGTTTTATGGTTAGTCTCACTAGTTCTTCTAAACTGACCAGAAAAGAGGAAAGATCTCGAATCCTTTGCCGTCACATGGTACTTCTGTGGAATTGCAATCCAACCAGAGAGGTCACATTTTACAATTTTCACATTATAACAGACTCAATGACAATCAGCAATGCCATGGCTGATGTGTCATTGTTCTGCTCTTGAATGTCTGAAGCATGTTTTATATACATATACATATACATATACATATACATATACATATACATATACATATACATATACATATACATATACATATACATACAGAATGCTGATAGAGTTGTTTAACATCTTTTAACATGGGCCTGTCACATAAAGCTTTATGTATGTTTCTGGAGGTTTTGTACATCATAGTGACAGTCATTTGTGTGTGTTATGCATATTAATGAAGCAGACTCGTCATTATCTCATTTAAATGAACCTTGAGGCTATGTCACTTATTTGCGTCGTCCCTATCAAATAAACAGCTAATAAAAGCTTTGCCTACCTTTTTATTGTTGTACTTGTACATGTTTGCATATTATATAAGTGTTACTTTTTTTGTTTTGTTATTATTATAGTTTGGTTAAGAAAGATAATTATTCTAAAAAAAAAAAAAAAAGAAAGATCCAGTAAAATGCTAATTTGGTTCTTAACAGCTGTGAGGTTGAGGTTGGCGGAAAACAATAGAACGGAACACCACAAAAATAGTCTAGCGAGTAAACAAAGCCAGGGCAGGTTGGGGTGTAACTCTTCCCCGAGGCCAGTACTAAGTCCTCTTTGGGCTGTATTTCTACCACGTCACCCATGATCTCAAGTTTTCCGTCATCTCGCTGGCTCATGAATCGAAATGCCTCCCAGTGACTTGTTGCACTTAGATTTCCTTTTCTTTTTAAAGTTGTGGGCTGGCAGTTGCCTGGTTAACACTTTACAAAGACATTATCATATCCCGTCTCCATGATTTCAACTGGACGTGACTGACAGGTGGATCAACCAACCAGAGAAACGCATGGTCCATTTGTGTCTAAACGTAGTGAAGAAGGGGGAAAAAATAACACCGAAGATGAGTGAAGGGATTTCTGCAGAACTAACAAGCGAAGCACTAAAATCTGTGGTAAAAGAAGATATTGTTCTGAATGAAACTGAACTCAATTTTCAGTTCAGTTTAGTTTTGCCTCGATGGGAGACAATAGTGTTCAGTAATAGAAAGCGATTTAAGTAAACAGTGTTCAAAGGAAGTTAGAAAATGGATAACTGTCCCAGAGCATTCCCTGTCTTCGACCGTCCTTCGCAGCAAGGAAAAACTACTAAAAAACCATGTGGGGAAAAAGTACAAACCTCGGGGAGAACCAGAGTGAAGGAGAGATCCCATGGATGGTCCAGGACTGATATTATGGACTGAAAGATATCATTTGAGAGGAGTGTCTTCTGCATTTGACACATGCTTCCAATTAGCAGCTGTGCTTGGACCGTCCAAAGTTTGAAGGGTTTTTGACATGCTTCATGGTCCAAATCCAGACCCTTCTGCATTCAAAAAGGCAAGGGCGGCAGCGTGGCTTTAGTCCCACCATTTAGAGCATGTCCGTGCCAAAAACTGACGGATCCTTTGCCCAGGTGGTGCTGATTTTGCTCAAGCACCATTATCAAAATCATCAAAAAACGCACTGTCAAATCTATAATCGATCTTCAAGTTGCCAAGAGGAGTCCGTAGCGTAAAATTAGTTTCTGAGTTACCACGAGCTGAACATCAGACAGACTGCGCACAAGCTGTCTCTCCATCTGTTCTGAAACTACCAACGTCACTGATGTCCAACTTCCCATTTAAATCACTGTTGCTCATTTGTTCTTCTGAGTCAAATCTGATGTAAGTAACTGCTATAGTTAAACTCTCAAACCGGTATTGTGTTTAATTAAGCAACAAGGGATTTCACACATGTCACTCCTCTTTGTTCTTCTTTAGCTCCTGCATGTTAAATTGCGGCAAAAATCTTATTAAAACGTTTTGGTGAGGACATTTTGAAAGATTATTAAAGGACACATATTCTGCTACAGTGACTTTTTTTGAGTTTTACCCATGTTCTAAGAATGTTCCATCATGAAAAATACACCTGGAGTTGCATTCAGCTGCTTTCACGCTATTCTGTTGGTTTGAATATCCTCTCCTCTAAAAACACAGACAAAACACTGTCAAAAACACTTCCTGCTGAACTCCCTCGATCTGTGACATTTTCTCAGATTGAATATGTCACATATCCGAGAATCTTCAGCTGTTTTAAGTCCTTAAATCATTTCGGCCATCTAAACACAATAACTGCTACTGCTAAACGCATCATAGTGTCTCTTAAAGTGATAACATAACTAAAATGTATATAGCACTAGGCGCCATCTACTGACTGCATACACTCAGTGTCAGGCCAGACAGCAGAGAAACATATTCATATAGTGCTTTCTAAACTTAAGCCTAATATTTTTTCCTTTAAATAATACTTTGACAGGATATCAAGATAAGTCAAGGAGGAATTTTATCTGTATGTTATTATTTTAAATACAGTTTAATGTGATAATGTATGCTTTTATTGTTGTATTGTGATTTTTAGTGTATTGTGGTTTTTTGGGAGGTGTGGTAAAGCACTTTGAATTACTTCTTTACATGAATTGTGCTCCAGAAATAAATGTTGATTGATTGAAGGATCTAGTACCATTCTTCCCAAGCGGGTCGCCCATCGGTGCAGACCTACAGTACGGCCCCTGTATGTCGCAGCCAATTGGGATTGTGTTTTTGAAATCGGAAATCCAAAGTCAGAAAATAGGTTGCATTCACATCCCAACATTCTATCGGCATGGAGGGAAGCAAAAATGAAAATAGTTGAAGTGCAGACTTGTCGTAATGCAATGAGTGCTGAGGTCTAGTCACCAAGAGAAATCATCAACCTTTGAGATATTCCGTGGCAAAATTGAATGCAATCAGTATTGAAAAGAGGCTCTTGCTCCATCAGCAAAAATATTTGTTCAGAACCAAAACTGGAAAACAAAAGCCATTTTTTTGCTTGCTAATTGCCCACAGCGTTCTTAAAAGCAAGAATCGCAGAGGTAAAGTCGCGGATCCGTGAGGGGGTCCAGTGTTCTGTGGTTAGTTTAGCATTTTTCAGACCGAACAGTCAAAGGCAGAGTGGGCAGACCTGCAAGACAGAACGCCAGAATCTATAACCCTCATTACCTTCCGCGCCAACACCGAGCCAACTTTCTATTTGCTTTGAGTAACAGGAAACGACTAATATAACACGTTTGGATTTCCATTTCGGCAAAATCAAACAAAATCAAGCACATCTGGTCAAACTCGATCTCCTGTAAGAGTTTGTGCAGCAAGACACTGTATTAAACACTAATGATCGAAGCTAAAAGGACCTTGGTGTTTGAAACGTCTCAGTCAATTATCCCCTCACTCGTCTCATTGACATTTGCTCTCGTCGCTGTAATGGGCTACAGCTACAGACGCTGAGGCAAGTCGATACGGGGAGCAGTCAGGATTTGGACAAATTGATTAAAAAATTGTCAATAAATAAATAAATATTAGGGAGTCACTTGCACTTGCCAAAAAACGATCTCTTTAAGGTTCTATCCAGTGCAGTTCCTCACTGTCGGAGTGTTGCTTTCTAATTATACCCGGCAGCGGTGCCACTTGCGAATCCCGTTGATAAATATATTTATGTTCTGTGGCTGTATACGATCTGCTTGTCACTCAGCTCAAACTTGTTTCTCCCCCCGAGTCCTGGACCGGAGCAGAGCTGTGCCGTCGTCGTTCCTCAAAGGTCTGTCGCTCTTTTATTAATAACGCTGAACATCTGACTGGATTTGTAAACACAGAGTGACAGCGCAGTGCATCTGTGCGTGTCTCCTGTGGGTGCGACAGGAGCGAGGTTCTCTCCTCGGTCTCAGAGCTGTGAAAGACTCTTGTATTTGTGCGATGAGATGAGTGAGGGTTTAACAGTCGCTTTGATGCTCTTATCGCTCATCAAAGCTGTGCTCCCTCAGCCCAAAACATCTGCATCAGCTCAAAGAGAGGGTCAGGAGAGACAATCATCCAGCTGATTGCACTGTAAAAGGACGCACTGATCTAACAGGCCCTTTAATTTATTTGAAACAAAGAACTCGATTACCTGAGTTAGACTTCAATTCCACATTGCGACACAGTAAAGAAAGTGGGATGTGAATTGTTGGACATTCGTAGGCCTTTTAGCCGTGTAAGTAAATGACATTGATTATTTTTTATACATATGTGCATATATATAAATGAGTACTTCTTAATGCAGAGTCAAAAATAACAATAGCTATTCGAAAAGAAGTAGGTAGAAGTTAAAATGCGTGCAAATTCTTTTCAGTATTATCATGCAATAATCAATGTAATTCAGTTATATTTCAACATAAAGATAATTTTACCTATTTCTGATAACTCAATTCTGTTGATCCTTAATTTTTGTGAATACATCATGAAGAGAGAACAAAAGAAATGACCTTCAAGTTCGAAATGTATGGTAATACAGTGCTGCTCCTACAAAAAACATTTTTGTTTTAAATAATGGAAAAGAGGATTAAGGTTGCTCACTCTCTACTATACCTGTAGAAAACAAGATATTTCAAACTTTTTGAACTAATATAGAACTGCACTTTTTCAAAAATTCTCAGATAATCACAAGTTGACTCCACTATTTGATAGACACATGCCCTTTTTGGTGGAACAGAAATTCTATTAATAATTTAATTCACTTCCACTGGCATTAACTTCCACTGCTATGCAGATGACACTCAGCTGTATTTATCAATGAAACCTGATCAGACGCATCAAGTAGACAGACTTAGTGCCTGCGTGAAAGACATAAAAACTTGGATGACTCTTAATTATCTGCTCCTTAACCCTGAAAAAACCGAGGTCATTCTGCTGGGCCCTAAGCACCTGCGAGACTCCTTATCTGACCAGATAGTTTCTCTGGACAATATCACTGTAGCCCCCAGCTCTACTGTAAGAAACCTTGGGGTCCTATTTGACCAAGATCTCTCGTTCAAAGCTCATATAAATCAAGCCTGTAAAACAGCCTACTTTCATTTGCGTAACATAGCCAAAATTAGAAAAATCCTGCCCAGAGATGATGCCGAAAAACTCATCCATGCATTTGTCACATCCAGATTAGACTATTGTAACGCTCTGCTTACAGCGTGTCCTAAAAGCTCTATAAGAAGCTTTCAACTGGTTCAAAATGCAGCAGCAAGATTATTAACAGGTACTAGAAAAAGAGATCATATTTCACCAGTGTTGGAGTCTCTTCACTGGCTTCCTGTTGAGTTTAGAATCAAATTTAAAATCCTCCTCCTGACTTATAAAGCTTTAAACAATATGGCCCCATCCTACCTCAAAGATGCAATAGTAGCGTACCATCCAAACAGAGCTCTTCGTTCTCAAAATGCTGGACTATTGTTAGTCCCCAGAGTCTCTAAAAGCACAGTAGGAGGTCGAGCATTTAGCTACCAAGCTCCTATGTTATGGAACCAGCTCCCTGTTCATGTAAAAGAGGCCGACACAGTCTCTACATTTAAGACCAGGCTCAAAACATTCCTCTTTGAAATAGCTTATGGTCAGGCCAGTTAGGAACAGAAATAAAAACCTACAGTTTTAGCTACGCTGCCCTTGGAGCAATTCTGCTGGGGAAGTATGGCAGCTTGAACACTATCCTCTGGTTCTTCCTACTTTACCTATCAACAATATTTAATATTACTTCAACTGTAGTCTGTTCATTGCTGTTCACATGTTTCTCTTTCTCTCCACTTCCCCCGGGGAGTGGAGACTGTTTCAGACACTGCGGCGGCTGCTCCAGTGACGACCCCCCCACCCCCACCTGTCTGGACGATCTATGCGCCACCCGCCTGGACAGCTGGATTAGCCACACCTCGTCTGCCTGGACGAACTCCTTCTACTTTAGATGAACTGTTCCTCATCTCCTGCTGGAGGATCTCTCTACACTGGTGGACTGCTCCTCGTCCGCCTGGAGGAACTCTTTAAAGCCACCTCCCTCTTGAGTGGTTCTGGCTCCACAGTCCAAGTGGATGCGTCAGTCCTAGTTCATCTGCAGCCTGTCCGTCCGTGGGAGTAGGATCTCTCCTTCACTGTGGTTCTCCCCGAGGTTTCTACTTTTTCCCATGGGGTTTTTTGTAGTTTTTCCTCGCCGCGAAGGAGGGTCAAAGGACAGGGGCATTCTGGGACAGTTATCTGAACTGCTTTTACCTGTGGCCCATCGAGGCAACTGTTGTTGTGATTTTGGGCATTATAAAAATAAATTGATTTGATTTGATTTGATTTGACTTCTCAGGTAATAGCCTCCCAGCTTGTCACAAAGTAATTTCACAAAATAAATGTTTCCTGTTGGCATGTTTTTCCTCGCCTTAAACATGGTTTATGGTTGTTTTGAATTTAACCCAATCTGGAAATCTCAACTCCTTTGACTCAAGGAAAAGCCTGTTGGTATGTTCTCGGTACCCAACTTTATGTACAATCCTTAATGCCTTTTCTGAGGTATCAGAATTGACTACAAATTGCTGGGATATGTCTGCCCCACACCTCCACACAATAATTAAGATATGGCATGACAAGTGAAGAAAACAAAATACACAGTGCTTTATAACTCAAGAAGTGTTTGTGTTTACTCAGTACACCAATGCTCTTGCCAGCTTTAGTCTTATATTAGTGATTTGTTTTTTCCAACTTGCATGTTTGTCTAATATTAAACCAGAAATGTGGTTTCCTATTTTTAACTGACAAAAGTTATCTGTAACTTATGTTGTTATGTTTTTGTCTTATCCATATTTAATTTGATAATTTGTTTGCAATGATTCAGATTTGTAAATCCATTTGTTACCTCTTCCATTAGATTTTTAAGATTTTTCCCCGAGCAAAAGATATCAGTGTAGTCTGCAAATAAAATGAAACATTTTTTCTCTTTATAAACAAAATAAAGAGCTTTGGCCCCAAAACTGAGCCTTGTGGTACACCACCTGTATATCCAAAGGTAATGATCTGCATTCTCCCATCTGTACATACTATTTACAATTTCCCCCATAGCTTTTTAACCAATCCAGGACGATCACTCTAACACCCTATCTCTCCATCTTAAGAAACAATATACAGTATCGCGGTTAATGGTGTTGATTCTTGCCAAAGGACACCACGGACAACCTGAGAGAGCTTGGATTGGTCTGCTAACCTATGGACTAGTGAATCTCAGCACTCAACCAAGGATGTCTATGTCGAGAGCGGGATGTGAACCACAAACCTTCGGATCTAAACATGTACAACTGCATCAACTCTAAGTCCTTTAATCCCTTCGAAAAAAAACGATAACTTTTCTACGGGCTATACGTTCTGAATGTCAAATCCGCGTGAAAGTCAGCGGCCAGCAAAACAGTGGCTTCTCATTTGGAGTAATCAAACCTAAACTTGAGGTGATGTTGTGTGCTCGATAAAAAGCTCCAAAAACAAACGGCGTGAAACAAAGGTGTCAGAAGTTTTAACAGCGAAGTCGATAGGCTGAGAATAATGAGGCGACGAGATGCAGCCAGCAGCTAAAACTGGGACAACAGGACGGAATGCATTTGTCACACACAGATGTTCAAATATGGAATGTGCAAAAAGACAAAACAGAAACAACTGCAGGCGTAAAAAGGAAAAACAAACAGCTTTTTTTTAACCTGCATTAATATTATGGCCTAGTTTTGCTGTATGTTGTCTCTCTTTCTTCTTATCAATACACAACACAAGCAAACGTTCTGGTTTGTAGATATTTTGACAACTGTGTTCAGTCGCTTTTTACAAGTGTCATGTTTTGTTTGAGTGATTTTGAATGTATGTAAAGTCTCTGAACTGCACTATATTCTCAGACTGATCAATAAAGCGAGGGGGCAGAACAGCTGTGACACATTAAAATCATCCGAGAGAAAGCCACTGTGAAAGAAGCTAACTGCTAAACTGCGCAGACGAACTAGAAGGGGCTCTCGCAGCATGATGCACACAAACATACAAAGTGGGTTGTCTTTGAACAATGCTGAACTGTTCCTTTTCCTTTTTTCTCTCTTCACTCAGTTTTTCACACGACATCTTGGGATTTTAACCAACTGAAAGAGGAAACACTTCGAGGAGTGAGGCGTACTGAAAATTTCCTGTTGCGTCTCCAGAGTTCACCTGACTCCCCCCCCCGGACACTGACAGCGACGCCCGGGTCGCAGGACACAGAGGGGGCTTTTGTCCTGGGGGCTTTTACTCTCATCAAACTGTCTAGACATGCGATGGCGAATCCTCCTAAAACTGCAATGAGATCTTTGACTGAGAAGCACATTGAGAATATTTCTGCAGCTGAACTTAGACACTTTTATCCTGAAAGAAATGTATCTATCTATCTTGAGCTGTTGCAGTTGGTCAAGGCCTTGCTTGCTTTGGACAAATACAACTCTCCTGCTGTGCGTATGATTATTTGGATTTTAGACTACTAACCAGTAATGGCTACACTAAGGATTTGTTTGTCTGAAAAAATCCAGATTTATATCCCTCTGTACTTTTTAACAGATCGATATCAGTCTTTTCATCTTCCCAAGTTCAGGTGAGAGTGATGGTGTGATGGTGGATTAACCAATCAAATCCGTACCAATACACATACATGTCTGATTACGAGGAAAAAGAAAGAGAAAACAATATCTTGCCCATTTCTGCAGAATAAATAAGCAACGCATAAATCTGAGGTGAGAAAAGTTTGATTTTGTTCTAAATGACCAATGAGCTCACTTGTTTGCATGCGCGAGGGAGAGACGGATGACCAGACTCACTCTTTGCAAAGAATTGTGAACGTGTATATTCTGAATCCCAGGCAAAGTATTATTATTGAAACTAGCCATTACACTGTGGTGCATTTCAGGTACTTACTGTGTATGTGTGGACTTCCTGTAGAGAAATGTAGTTCACTTCATTCAGTGCTTCAGGAGCAGTGTGTGGACCCAGATTTTGAGCCAGGATCTTTATTCCGATGCTTGTTTATATTTTGTCCCTTACTGTAGTCTTTATGATTTAGGTGGCTGGATATCACAGACAATTCACAGAAAATAGCATAGTTTACAAAGCAATTCTGGGGCGTCTTCTGGAGTACCTCATAATCTCCTCACTGTCAGCTCAAGTAGTGACCGGCCTTGTAGCCCTTCTCTAAAACTTCTCAACTCAGATTGGATTCTTTCATGTCGCTTGATTCAAGAAAATTGTGAAAAGTCTGACAGAGAGATGTACATTTCTGCAATGTTACTGTTGCTGTTCTGTCTTGCAAAAGAGATTCTGAAATTCCTGGTTAAATAAAGGTATATAAAAGAACATGCTGGTACCTCTGCAGAAGTCCTAAGCCATTTCGAAACGACGTCAATAGCCAATTAGCGGTGGCAAGCTTTTTTCTTTCTTTTTAAAAAAAATCAATTTTAGTTTTAATGTGCTAAGATTAAACATTGAGCAATAATTCCAAACGTGGTCCACTGACGCTTTACTATTCTTGCGTTGTTCATAAAAGAACTTGTTTTCAGCTTTTTAAAGTTCCCCACAACCCTTTAAGTGACCTTTCCGAAGTCCAATAAACCAGCCTTGCTAACGTGATTAGAGAGTCTGGGCTGGAATTAGGTCTTGATGATCAGTATCAGCCGTTATAGGCATTATGGAGAGGAAAGTAAGAAATGAGTGATGTGCCAGACGTGACGAACCTTTATTTAAGTTTCTCCGCCTCTGGCATGACACTGTAAATTAAATAAGAGAATATTTAGAAGAAAGACTTAAATGAGGACACAGCCGTCTTGTTTGGACAAAAAAGGTTAATGGCCTGAGTGCCCTGTGCTAATGTAGCGGCGGCAAAGTGTGTGGCAGCCTGGTGACGGCATGAACAGTGATTAGACAATTCTGAGAGAACCGATGGCAAAGAGCAATATCTTCAGCATGACAAATCACCACACAGTCATTGCTAATCTTCAGAAAAACCTCTAAAAATGGATTTCTCTTTCTCGGCGTAATGAGAGTGCCTCCGATGATTCATGTTAGCTCTATGTGAGAATTTAATTAGCATATTTCCCACATGTCAGTATGAGACAGGATTTATTCAAGCTGGTGTGCCTCTTGCTATTCGCATGCACTTTTATCTTTAATGCGCTTTTAACAGTTCCATCTCTCATTCTCTCTAGATTTGATTACAGATTCCCCCCCGAGTGGCTGGAAATAAAAACGTGTGACTGCCACAGATGCGACCGCTGCTCGAGCTTTATTTATTCTTGTTGTGTAATTTAGTAGATAGTGTGGACCGATGAGAGGTTATCGATGTAGGATGAAAACTAAACAAACTTCTCAGAGTAGTTTTTCGGACATTAAAAAGACGAAATCTTTATGTTGACGATATTAAATGATTTGTTGTTTCTTGCACTGCTACTGTCACATATGATTTCGTTTTGGGGGATTTTGGGTAATTTCTTGGACGACTTCTTTATACTTGAGTCATATTATTTTGAAGTACCTTTACACTTATTTGAGTTGAGGTAACTCTACTCACCTCTGAATATGACAGGACAAATTGTAAATCACCCTAAAATGGCTTAAATTCATTGCTAAAACTGACATATATATTTAGTTAGCTTTAATGGTAAAAATGTGGTTACTGTTTATTTGTTTGAATTACACAATCATGTATGCCTGTGTGTATGCCATCTCTTTTCCCCTGCAACCTAAAATATGTAAATAATGATCTTTATAATAACAATAATAAAAATAAAAGTGTTGCCCACCCTTACCTTTTTGGCTGATGGGAAACACTGTTGCTGTGCTGCTAACCACATTAACTATTTATACTCTGGTGTACGGTGTGGAGCTTAGCCACCATGAGCTGCTGAGTGGAGCTCCAACCGGTTGCATTCGGCGCCAGAAAACCAAATCATTTTTTAGTGATTGAGGATAACATTTCATTTTCGGTAGCTGCATGGACATGTACAAGCTGAGCTATAGGGTTTGGTCTAGGGTTAGAGGTCGATATGAAATCAAATAATTTCTTCTACACCTGAAAACCACTCAAGGTTAGGGTTAGAGTTATCAGAACCAGAAAGGCTTCCCAAAAGTTGTTGACCTAACCAACAAAAGGTTAAAAAATCAACAATGCGGCAGTAGAAGAAGGTGGGGAGAGGGGAAGGGGGGGGCAACTTGTGAACAGCAATGAACAAACTGCAGAGGCCTGTACTACGAAGCTTGCTAAACTCCTGGATTAGCTGCTCTTACCTGGATTGACTAACCGAGACATGAGCGTCTCTGGATAAGTCGTACTACGAAGCGGGTTCACATCTCATTCTGTCAACCCAACGTGTTTTGAATGAGACCGTGTGCGTTCACATAAAGGGCCAGAGTTAGCGCCGGCCAGCCAATTAGAACAATACAGAAGGGAAGAGCAGTGTTCTTCTCACAGAAGGAGCTATTATGCTCAATAAATGTGAGGAAGTAAAAGTAAAATTCTGAGAGGTAGGGAACACAGTGGCAGCAGCTAAAGTCAGAAAAGAGGGCTGGGAAAGTATTTTTGATTCACTCAAGGCGTAACTTTTATGGGTGGACTACGCGTTACATGCAAAGCTCCATCAATTCAAATGACATCTCTTCACGGGACAATATTGTGGCATTAGTTTGAGTAAAAATGAACCTGTCTTCTTTACTGTACTGTACTGTGTGTTCTTTACCCTATGTAGTAACACACACTTGGGAGTGCGCAATGAGTATAAGAATATTGTACAAAGTGACATTTGAGACCTATAGTTTAATATCTATTTCTGAAACTTTATAAACCAATTTTGACAAATGTTAAGTTCTGTTTTGTGTTTTATTGGAGTGAAAACAACAGCATTATGGACATTAGTTACCACATGCACTGCTGAGCCGCTCTCGTGCCTTTAATTAACTCTTAATATATATTTTTTTTTCCTAAAAATTTTACCAAAACCAGGCCAAACTTTGAAGTGAGCAGGGCTCTTCAGCTCCATATCCGTTGCCACGGAGCCTGTTAGCACACTCAAACAGGCAAAGGCTTTCCCAAGGACAGAGACATACAACGATATTAGTTAGTAGCTTTTATAACTGGGGTTTGCATGTTGCCAAAAAAATATAATTGTTTAATATAGCTTTGGCACAACATTAAAGTAAAATATGTTTCCATCCAGCACTTCCAAACCAACAAAAGCTTGAACAGCCGCTGTGGTCTAATGGAAAGTTTATGGTGAGGACTTTTAAGTGTGCCAAAAAATAATATTTATCATCCTGGAGAAAATCTCTCACCAGAGCTAATAAATGTTGAAAGCTGTAATATTTCTTACAGTGAGCTGCTGTGAGGAAATGAGGAGGAGACAGAAAGTGTGGTTTGAAATGGCCTCTTTCACAGTGGGGCATCTCTTTCATGAGGCTGATTTTATGACGATGCTATACTTTTTTGCTTTGTATTGCTGTAAAGTAATTCAAATTTTGAGGTTATGAAGCAAAATACCACCGAAAAATGGCCAACAAGAACTAAAATATGGTAAAAACATATTTGAATCAAACTGTTTCCTTAGAGTTTTAATACTTTTTGTAGCACAGTGTACTCCAAAGCACTTAGATGAAACAGCTTAAAGGAAAAATATTATGCATTTTTCATGCTGTTATCGGCCTTTAAACCTGCTCTTGAGTGCCTTCAGTCTGACATGCCATGTTTTAGAACTAAAAATAAAATGCTTTTACAAAGAAAAATTTAACTTAATCTCTGTGTTGGGAGATACCTTTTTGACTTAGCTGTGGCTCCATCTACTGGCTGTAGAGGGAATTACACACATATAAATATATACCCACCATGAATTGCAGTATGCAGTAGATCTGACAACGTTATCGTGATTAGACGGAAGAAATGTTCAGGGCGAGTCTGGTCATAATTTGGGGATTTAAAACAGCAAAAGATTCTGGGATAATGTCAACAACTACGTCACACGTCGAGGGAGTTCAGAACACAGTGTTGGAGAGAGAAGATTTTCAAAGGAGAATTAATTAAACAAACGCCAGGCATGTTTTTGATGATGGAACAATGTTAGAACATGGCTAAAAGCTCAAAAAGTAAATTTTGCATAATATTTATCCTTCAGTCATATTGAATTCATATATATCTGAATAGTCTTTTTTATTATGTTTGGCATTTTGTTGTTCACAAATTCCCAAAATAGCAATAGACTACAAGCTACCATAAAACACATGAATTCATTTTTCTCAGATGAGGCAGAATCCATAAGACGTAGACAAATGCCAAACTTTTTCTCGAAACAAAACAAACAAAACAAAGATGAATAAATGAATGAAAGAATTGATGCGAGGAAAGCTGGTGCACCTTCAAGATGTTTGCTCAAAAAATATTCATTATGCATTCACTTTGATAAAAAGTCAAAGTCAAAAAAGTCACACTTGTAACATGGCATTACAAAGAAGTCTTTGAATTGTGTGAACATAGATTTCGATGACTTTAGATGTATTTGTCATTTACAAGTTAAGACACCAATAACAAAGCAGGGAAATGTGTTTGCGTGTGATGTGTGCGTCTGGATCAAGGGCAAGTCAATGATAGGCTCGGCAGGTTTGGACAAGGACAGGAGAGCATTTACTGTACCCTATCTCTGCGGGCTGAGAGCAAAAATACTGTGACACATTCCTATACTGGCTTTAAAAAACAAAACTAAAAAAAGACGGCTATCAATGATGTGTTATGTTTGAGAAGTGTAGTGGGATGTTTTTCAGGCCCAATATTTGTCAGATTGCCTGTAGCGCTTAACGCTACTTGATGTGTTAATCTCCGAACAACAGTGATGAGTTTATGGGCTTCATTCACTGGATTTATGTGGAATCTTTCAAAACACTTTTCAAACACCCAAAGCATTAACAATGCATTTTTCTTTCACTCCATGTTGGGACTCCAATCTGGCCCTCGATCACTCACACACCACGTCCAGACTAGACAATGTGGGTGACGAGTCTTGCCTCAGGACACAATAACAGTGTGCACGAGGGTCTCTGCTGCCCCCATGTCACCTGTAGCCACCACTTTTCGTAAGGTCTTTTTACCCAGATGTGTCTGAATGTAAGTTGAATTCACGTTCTAGAATGTGATGATGTCTTAACCTCAGTTGGAGCAAGAGCCATTTTTGCCATCAATTGCATTGAACTTTTCCATGAAATATCTCAAAGGTAAATTCACAAATGCTGAACCTGATGATTTCTCTTAGTGACTAGACCTCAGAACTTACTGTATTGCAACAAAAATCAGCATTTTAACAATATTCATTATAGCTGCCCACCATCTAAATATTATTGGCTGATAAAATGTTGTGATGTCACGTGAATGCAACCTGTTCCACCAAGTGACATTAGGACGCTATGATTATGAAAACCAACCATCTGTGAGCTGACACGATCAGATCTAACCTCTGCCAGGGGTCAGATATACTTCACACACAACTGTCTTTAGCATAACGGCATAAACACACACACACATTCAAAACAGAGATAAATGGGCTGAGCGGCTGTGCCTCAGAGCCGCAGTCAACATGACAGACTCTGCGTCCCCCACAGAGTCAGAGAAGTGTACAATGTGAGAGTGGGGTGGATGTCTGATGATAAACTGCTTCACACTCACCTCTGCTCTTGCTACTGGACATAACTGCTGAACTTCATGCATCAACATGATTTAACACAATATTAATAGCCATCATAGCCACAAGATGCAGCCTCCATAACAGATCGGCTCTGAGCAGTGGGGCCGGCGGTGAGTGGCAGGGAGCTGAAGTAAAACCGTCACAGCTGACTAGATTTGAGTGTGGACAATGTCAAGGGCATCTGCACAACAGCAAACTCTCACTGGCAACATTGGTGCATAAGACAACATCAGGATTGGTTGTTTGAAATCTTTCTTGAGCATTACACCATATCAATGCAGTGCACCGATCCTTGTGCACTTCTCATTCCGTCAGTGGAGCTCAGGAATGAACGTCAAAAACTTTCCTGGCAGGATATGCCGAACGTCCATTAGAGCTGCATCAGCAAACACAATATAAAAATGTGAAAAAAAAGAGCTGCGGAACAATCCAATAAGCTGCTTGGTCACTACTAGTGAACAGATTTATCAAACAGTGTCACAATAGTTCGGAATGAATGCTCAATTTAAAATATCCACCGATTTAACATCAACCTGAAAATTCCATGTGGTGTGACAACTCAATCTCGAGCCTTACAGAACTGATTATCCCATTTTAAACAACAGTGAGTAATGAGTCCATGTATAATCACAATTTGTAAAGTTAATTTCGGGTTTGTGATATTTGAAGTAATAAACTTGCCTTTTCACATTCTTGTGGCCTGCCATATTTTAGTTGCAGTTTGTCCAGCATGAGTCATCACGTTAGAATGAAGGAATATTACTTTTGTGGTGGTTGGCTTTTATACCAATTTCCTCTAATCGCTTCTCCTATAAACTTTGTTAAACGCTGCAAAATGCTGTGGTGTTTTCTGGGGGGCTCTGATGAACACATGTGGGTGCGAGATAGTCAGTTGCCAAAACAGCTCTGCTTTTTCATAGTTTATGATGTTTGGTGGCTAACACTAACTCCGCAATTGAAAATGCTTGACATTGTTCTATCTGTTACCAACCTTTAGAATGTAGGTGTTCTGTTTTCAAACACTTGGAGAGTCTTTACAGCAGGTATGGGCAAACTTTTTGACTATTGACCATTTACGGTTTGGATAGTACAGTACATTACACACATACTATAACACATAGACTTGATGCCTAAAATACACAAAAACCTACCACAGAAAAGCAAAAATCATTACCTTTATTTAGTGAGAACAGTGCCGTTGGTCACCCTTTGTATCCAATGCAAAGTTTGGTGTTATTCTAGAGGTGGCTATTCTCAAAACTGATCTTAAATGAACTAGCAACAGCAGTCTCAGACAACTGTAAAATGACAAATGCGCCATACTTTTTTTTTTTTTTTTTTTTTTTTTTTTTAATTTATTTGATGACACCGTGCATATTTACAATTATGGTGATATATAATATACAAATCTGTACATATAACAAAACTAGACAGTGAGACAAGTGACAATATAACATACTATACACAAACGAGACACACACATAAACATGGAGACACAGGATACACAGACATAGCAACAAGAAGGGGATGGGGGGGTAGAGATGCTGGTAACAATGGGAGAAAGAGAGAGGGGTTGGGGGGCGGAAATATATATAAAAAAAAAAAATATATATATATATATATATATATATATATATATAAATATATATATATATATACATAAATAGATAAATAAATAAAGGGGAGAGAGATAGCTGCGAACAAAATAAAATAATATTAGTAGTTTTTGATTAATGAAGATGTGTTAATAACTTTATATACTTGATCTGTGGCTCCTTGGGTATGTAGGTCAGGGACCCCCCCTACCACCACCCACTAGCCAAACGTTAGAGAGAAAAAATGAATAAATAAATAAACCAAACCCCTCCCTCCTCAGATTGTCATCACGTTCGTGCCCCGTTCAACCCTGTCTAATTCTTTTTCTTCTGCAAATGTATATCTTCAGTTTGTTTTTGTTTTTTTTTTTGTTTTTTTCCCTGCCTTTGTGTGAGATGCATTAAAATAAGCATTTCGCTTACCCTATACTAATTGTTTGTTTGTATTCTTCATTACTTAACTAGATTTATGTGTTGCATTAAAATTGTTCGGGGCAAGTGTGGGACAGTACTGGGGGGAGGTATGATTCAAGGCAGATGGAGAGTGACAGACGAGGCCCGGGCCCCCACACCCACCACAAGGCCACTTTGATACCTATAATTCAAGTTGTAAATCCATGAATACAATTTACAACTAAAGTTTTGAGGAATATAATAAATGCAAAGAAAGAAAAAAAAAAAAAAAAAAAAAAAGGGGGGACTAGAGGAGAGAAAGAGGGAAAAAAAAGATATATATATATAGATATATTACACTTATATATGAGTGACTGTAGAAGATATATATGCTATAAGCAGTTGTGTATAATTGAGAAAAAATGAAACCTATATGGAGTGATTGTACACGTGGCTTTTAAATTTAATTGCTGTTTAGATTTTGTCATTTATTTTTCTCATGATATTTTAAGTTGTTATAATTGTAGAAAATCCAAGAAATGTGTCCAGGTTTCTTTGAAGACTGACATATGCTTTTGTTTTTCGGCAGCCAGTTGTTCTACTGTTATATGATTTGTAAGTGCATTGGTCCAATGGGTAATATTACAGTTGTTTTTGCTTTTCCAGTTTTGGAAGATTATTTTCTTTGCGATAGTTAATGAAGTCCGGAGTGTGTTATGGTATTTATGGGGCAGTTTAATTTCTGAAGTATCCCCTAGAAGACACAGTGATGGGTTTAATGGAATTCTGCAGCCAAAGATAGTGGAGAGTTTGTCAGTTACTGTAGACCAAAAGGAGTGGACCGGTGTGCAATCCCACGTGGCATGCAAGTAACTGTCTGTGTAACCTAAAGTGCATTGTGAACAGATATCAGTGTCTGAAAGTTTCATTTTATGTAATCGGTTTTGTGTTAGGTGCGTTCTGTGAAGCGTTTTATATTGTATTAGTTGTAGGTTAGTGTTGGGGTCATAGAAAATGTATTTTGGCATATACTAATCCAGAAGTCGGGGTTGGGAGAGATACCCAAATCCTTTTCCCATTTGACAGATGGAAGTGTGATATGCTGTTTCGAAGTCATGATTAATTTATAGAGTTTGGATGTCAATTTCTTTGTGTTTGTGATTTTTAGAATATTGTCTATCAGTAAAGGGGAAGTTAATGTATTTGCAGATAGAACCGTCTTAGCCTTTATTAAATGTTTAATTTGTTGATAATGGAGGAATTCTTCTCTCCCAACCCCGTACTTCTGAATCAGTGTGTTGAATGTAATGAAGGAGTTATTTTCAAAAAGATGATGTAAATGAGAGATTCCATTTTGATGCCAACTTGGAAAATAAATGGGGGAGTTGTGTATTTGAAAGTCGGGATTGTGCCAAATGGGAGTGTGTTTACATTGTGATGGTAAGGAGTTGGTGACTTTCATAGTTTTCCACCAGGCTGTCAGAGTTGTGGAGATAGTGATGGATTTGAAGTAATTTTGTTTTTTGACTGTTTGAGGTAAAAAGGCGAGATCAGCTATAGGTGTGTTTTGACATTGATTCTGTTCTAGATCTATCCAAGGTTTATTGTGGTGTTGATTATTAAGCCAAATGTATAGATATTGTAGTTGAGTTGCTAGAAAATAGTGAATGAAGTTTGGTGCTTCTAGACCGCCATGTTGCTTACTATTTTGTAATGTTGATAGTGAGATTCGAGGTTTTTTGTTATTCCAATAGAACTGAGTAGTTATGGAATTGAGTGATTTGAACCAGTTGTCAGTTGGAGAGATTGGGATCATAGAGAATAAGTATGTGATTTGAGGTAGTATTTTCATTTTTACTGCAGCTATTCTTCCAATTAGTGTCAGGGGTAAATTTTTCCAGCAGGTTAGATTATCTTCTATCTTCTTGAGTAGTGGAATGAAGTTAAGATGAAAAAGCTCTGACAGCCTGGCGGAAATGTTGATACCCAAATATTTTATGTTGCCTAAGTGAATGGAGGGAAAGAGATTTTGGGCTGCAGAATTCCATGAATCTTGAGTTAATGGGAGTAATATGGATTTTGACCAGTTTATAGTATAATTGGAAAGAGCAGAGAAATTGTTAATAATGGAGAAAGTTTCCTGTAATGATGTCTGTGGGTTTTGTAGATGTAATAATAAATCATCAGCGTATAGACTAGTTTTATATTCTTTATTTCCATTTTGGATTCCTATTATGTTTTTGTTTGTCCTAATTGCAGCTGCAAGAGGTTCAATGAATAAAGCAAAAAGCGATGGGGAGAGTGGGCATCCCTGTCTGGTTCCTTGGTGAAGTGTGAAGCTAGATGATATGATCCCATTTGTGGTTATTGCGCCATACTTAACTTAAATGTATTAAATGCTTTGCGGGCTGGATCAAAATGCCAAAAGGGCCGCATGTGGCCCCGGGGCCTTAGTTTGCCCCTCTCTGCTTTAGACCCTTCCAGGAGTGACACAGTACCATCAGTGCACTGGTTCTTGTGTTTACGTTCTATTAATTCATTACAATGGAGCAGCAAATAAAAAACTGTCATTTGTAGACAGCGCAGACACATGGTTGTTTATATGTTAATCACATCTAACTTCAACTTCTACTTTCTAAAGTCCATTTATTCCAGTAGGATTAATAGCACTTCATGAAACAAAACATACATTTCATTGTCAAACTGTTGGTGCACTGTTTTCCAGAATAACATCAGATTAGACCAGTGTTTTCCAACCCTTTTGAGTGGCAGCACACTTTTCAAGTTTAAACGATACCGCGGCACACCACTTACTACTAAAACATGTCCAAATCAGAACATTTAGTAAAAATTATGCTAAATAATGTCTTTGCTACTGTCTGGTTCTTTAAATTTGGCAATAGTGATTGGTTTTGCAGTCTTTTTCGGAGCAGAAGTTGCTCAGGACACTCCAAAATGGTAAATTAGTTAATTACATTAGCATTTGTGAATCTGTTTACTCAAACTGGACGCCTGGCAAAACCTCAAGGCACAGTGTTCCCCGGCACACTGGTTGAAAATCAAGGGATTAGACGCTTAAACATTGCTTAAACTGTTCGGAGGTTTACACTAACTCCCTTACTGAAAATGCATTAGTGCTAACACATGGAATGGTACCGGAAAGATCTATGGAACTGTCACATTTACTCACTATCTGATAATAAACAGCTACTTATATTTATATGATCGTTCTTAATTAATTAGAACACTTTTCTGCTGTGAATGTGGAAACGAGCCTGAGGGAAAGCAGTTGATTTAACTGAACAACAAGCCAAAAATAAATGACTGCAAAGCCAAAAATATACACAAAGACTCACAGTGGTGTTTTTCTAGGCCAGGGGTATACAGTATGCCATCCACAAATCACATCGGGGCTGCAGAGAAAGCCGAGGACACACTCTATTCTTACCCTTGTTATCCACACTGCTGCTGGGATTTGTTGATTTGAATTTTACTTAGACAGCTCCATAATACCCGAGGATGCCCGGATCTTTATTTTGGCACTGAAACGCCACACATACCGTTGGATCTCTTCAGAGCTTCTTCTTGTGCCAACTCTATCCTCTTTATTCAATTTACAGCTAATGGCAGCTTGGGTTTCCAAAAGAGAAACGATGTCTATATTTGATTTGATTTAATCGATAGGAGACTGGACACTGGGAAGATGACCAGACCACTCTACCGGAGGAGAGACCAGCGCAGTCTCGACACTCCAGTTTGGTTTCTAAAATTAAACTATGTCAATATTTCACGTGGAGGTCTCAGTCAGCTGCATTGTGTGCCTCTCGGTGGGGATTTTATTTATGGGCAAATGAAACAGCTCCGTCACACGGCTTCATTTAGAGTCCAGCTCTGCATTAACACAACCAACAGGCGAGTGTACATGATAAGGAAGTCAGGTCGTGTTCGAAAAGGAGAGATGGCCTGTATTTGATCGATTGAAGTGCAACTCTGAAAGATGACTTGAGAAGAAAGCAAAGGGAAATGCATGGATCTAAATTCAACACAAATTCTAAAACTGAATAGAAATAATCTTATTTCATGTCTAACTTTTTTGGCTAAACCTGGAGTACAGTCATAGTTTGCTGGCTTCAGCTTTTTCTTTCTTACTTTCATTTTACAGCAGCATTGTTGGAATAGTGAACAATGAGTTTCTGAATTTCAAGATTTGCTCAAGATGCATATGACAAAATGTTTTGAATTCTGCTTTTAACACAGTGTTTGTTTTTCTTGCTTTTCTTTCTTGCTTTTACGTGTTGCAGCAGCCCAAAGACAATTTCTTCCACACAGGAGGGCTGTCCAAGCAACCAAAGTGGGAAGATCTGGGGAAAAAAGAAAGATAACAGCGACATCATAGTCATTAGTCGAACAACTATCAAGGAATTTGTTTGTTTGATCAAATCTTTTTAGCTGAGAATCCTATCTGCAAACATCACGTTTTACATACTGTTCAGCATATCCCAACTCTTCAATGACAATAATCACAGCTCCGCTTTTTGTAAATGTGCACTCAGTGGAGTCATTCTCCTGTCTCATTCACTGGTCAGATTTCCCCCAGTCAGCAGCTTATGAAGGTCCATCGGCCATAGTGGTTTACAAAGCAGCCATAAGCACACATTTCAGGAAAAAAATAGCATTTATATTCCTGACCTTTTCTTTCCAACTTCATTGTGAGAGATAAACCAGAGGCTCAGCAGTTTGAACATCAGTACTAAGCAGAATCATAGATAATGTTGAAACAAAAGTTTGGCTTCTGCTGCAGATGCCCTTTCATTTTCTACAAAATAGGTATAATCGGTATTAAACAAAAGACAAAAACTTTTTCACTCAAATACAGAAGTTACAAAGTCAGCTGAAAACGTTTGTCTGGTGGTTATCTGGAGTTTCAGGGTGTGGAAATCAAGTACGGTTGCCATAGCAATTAACAATTAAAAACTAAATGTTTTGCTTTTTATATGAGATGCAGTTCTTAAAATGGTTGACTGGTGATTCATCAAGATGAATATGGAAGAAGAGTCCAGTCTGTGGCTGTTCCTGCCCCAAAGCCTCTGTGTGGCTCTGCCGCATGGGCAATGTTCCTCACCATCCATCACCTCCACTCCAAACACTTATTATGGATGAGAGCACAGACTTTTCTCGCCAAAGACATATTCTTTTAGTTTCTATGGCCTGTTTTCACATCACATTTATCACAAAGACAAAATGACTATGTTTTCAACCATTAATCTTAGTGAGTTTGTAAAATCTAAATCTAAAAATGGCCCAAATCAGAGAACCTTAAATCAAATGCAGTTAGTCGAGACTTTCACATAAATCACTCGATACAGTTATGTATCATTCATTGTTAAACCTTATTGTTATTATTTTATAACAGCATGTTACTAATCCACTGATAGAGTATGGAAACCAATGGGCTGTAACAAATGCTGTAATATTCAGTCAACTCATTGTGGATCATTTCGATGTGAGATTATTAAGATGAATCTCCCATCGACAATGTTTTAATCATTTGAGCCAATCAGGGAGGTAAGACCCTTTTGTTTTAAGGATTTGAATCCATACTCAAATAGTGTTCCATAAATGCCCAAGGAGCTTTTTCCACTGATGAATTCCTCTTACATTCTATTCCCCACAATACCAAAGTGATCTCATTGGCGTCTGACATTACATATGTTTTCACGTCAAAGGGGAATGCACCCACCAACATCAGTCTGTTCTGTAATCTGCTCTTGTTATATGCTTTAATAAGGCACTCTATGTTGCCTCTGAATCAAATCAAATGGTCTCCCAAATATGTACCTATAACCGTTGTGAATTAATGGTTCAAACTCAACTGACGCTTCAAGGGAAAATTTTATTCACCACACAATTTTAAAACCTCGGTGCAACACAAACTAAGTGAAAGAGTCAGAGAGCAGAAAATAGGTTGGCAAAATGCTCCATGCATCAGTAACACATGATTTGAGCATCAGAAACTGACTATATTGCAAAAGTTAAGAGTTACAAAGCATAGCCCAATGAACAAAGGTATGAACTGGTAAAAACTATCAGAAATGTTTTATTAAAAGTTTTACCCAAACTCACAGTTCCCCGACAGATCTCACACCGGTATTAGACCAATTATATTTCTGCGTCACATTGACGACTTCAGAAGGAAAAAGTTCTCAGGCAAAACTTTCATGTCTGGAAATGTAACATATGACCTCCTGCCATTTTGTTTTTACTTTTCGGCGAGTAGTCGTTGCTGGTTTTGGCTATTCACAGGTACATCTGGTACAGACCCAAACTGTGCATCAATGGATTTATGGGCTGAACACATGTGGATCATAATGTAGTTTCCAAATAAAAAAAGACTTATTGAGGGTTTAGCTGTAGTTTTAAGTTCAAGGACATCGGCTGTAATATAATACTTCAAATGCCCAAATACTCATATATTATGCATAAATATACATACATGTCTCTCTGCTATTACAATGACGACCTGGTGGATAATGAACAGTCTATATTGCACAGTAAATAACACTCAATATTCAAGTCAGCTACACACCACATCATATGGTGCTTTTTGAAATGGAAATGATGCTGCCCAGCACTATCTGCATCACTGGTACCTGCAGTGAATATGAAACTGACAATTATAGCCAAGGTGTTTGATATAACACAAACAGGATCAGTGCCCAGCAAGTCATCCATCACAAAACATTAGGGAAACATGTAATAACAGATAAAAGAACATTGAGGACTTCATGGCATGAAAACACAGCAGTGCAAAATGAAGTCTTGCACATTTAAGTTACATACAGCGGGTAATTGAAGTTACTAATTTACCAGAGTGCATAAATCACAAAGAGAAAATGGATGAATTGAATACCACTGCCTTAAATGAATGAGACAGAAATGACCTCCACAGTTGAAGGTAATGAATATATCACAGTTATAAAGCCAGCTCAACCTGAATAAAGATAAATGCGAATACAATTATTAACATACAGAATAAGTCACTTATAATTCACATATAATTTGATCGTTGTCATTTTCTTCCTGCTGACCTTACCTTCATAGTCTGAGCAGGTTAGTGAGAAAGGAATGAAGCAAGACCTCTATTTTCACTTGGGGTTAATGGCTTTTTCTACAAGCTTAATGCTATGTAAAATGGATAGTTGCAAGCATAAGCAACACAGCGCTTGGCATGAGAGCAATTACAATTCTGAAATAAAACCAGGCATGAAGAGGAGATGTATTTGGACCTGCTTCAACCCCCCTCTGTACTTTATGTATACCCCAATTACAGACAGACAGTAATTATTTCCCCTTCCTCCAAAAACACCCACCATTTGACCCATATTTTTTGTACAACATACATGTATAATGAAAAGAACTTAATGAAAAAGAACTTAACCAACTAACTAACAGAATTAATATACATCAATATTTACATGGTACCTCTGAAAGATGATTCTGCTTAAGCGAGACAGGAATGCGAGGTAAGCCTTTTCAACAGAACAGAGATGATTCTACACTCCCTTCAGCTCAAGAGACACGTCCTTCAGCTTGTCCCAAGTCTTCCCCAGGCTTCAGACACAGAGTTTGGATTTGTTGAAGCCTTCAGGATATATCAAGCAAACAGCAAAGATTAGATGCTTTGGTCCCCAAATTGGACCCACTCCTGCCACCAACCTGGAGTTGTGGTTCTTTATTGAATTGAAACGGTGACAAATGGCAGCCCTGGCTGAGTCTAACATGCACTAGAAACAGACACCAGACAGCCATTAGCAAAAGGCCCTGAACCATTTACTCTCAGTGCACACCTCAAATTTGGACACCAAGAGGGACACAGTCGAATGCCTTCTCCAGATCCACAAAGCACATATGGACTGGTTGGGCAAACGCCCATAAACCCTCCAGTACCCAGCAGAGTAGAGCTGGTGTAGTGTTCCACGCTGGTGACAAAAAAATCCAGGGAGACTGAGGTGTGTGATCCTCTGTAGTTAGAGAGAAGGACCAACAACATGATTTGCCAATCCAGAGGTACTGTCCCCGACTGCTGTGCGATGTTATAAAGACGTGTCAGCAAAGACAGTCTTACAACATCTAGAGACTTTATATACTCAGGACAACTGTCATCCACCACTTGTCACTGAGGATCCTGCCAACAACATCAATGACTTCAGCTTGGGCAATGGTCAAGTCCAACTCAGAGTTGTGTGTCTGCTTTTTCATCTGAAAACATGATGGGGCTTATTATTACTATCAACCTTGAAAGGGTTGTAGAAGCTAAATACTAACCAGTGTCTTATCTGGAGTGTTTGGTAATTAATTATTATTATTTTTTATTCACTGTTCAATGACACACTCAAAGTTACCCAATCATGACTTGCAGTTAAAGTATATCCTTGGGGCTGTGAAAAATGTAATTACATTTGGAGCTGCCCATCAATCACAAAGTGCACAGTGAATAAAAAAACATTGTGACTGTGTTAAGATCCTGGCCATTAATGTTGTCCACCTCCTCTGTACTCCCTTTCTCCCTCTGACGAAGGGAGAGCCACACGAACTGGAAATAAACAGTGACTATAATCTGCCCTGCAATTTCTGCTAGGGATTTGATGCTATAAATGTTCAGTTTCCATCCAACACTTCCTGGCGTCTAACATCTTACAATACAGTCTGTGAAGTCATCTAGGTAGGTTCCATAGCGAAAGAAAATTAAATTCTGTCAACTGGGCAACAGTTTTATGAGTGAAGACAAGTTTGTTTAGTTGATCTGACTGTTGGGAACTGCTGAGTCACTCTCTTTTATCTGTCTGACACTAACACAGACCAGTTGTTTACAGTAAGGCCCATGTGTTGTTTTAAAGACGACTGAACTACCGAGTCATATTTAATATGCCCCTGATGGATCTTCTAACTCCCATTAACATACTCTGATTAGCCCTGTTGTGTTTGTGTCAATTGTGTCACAGAAGCATCATATTGTGAATTATTGCCTTTGTGCAGCACCATAGCTACAAGTAAATCATTTTTCAAATCAGCAGTTAGATAAGATCTAGTACCTGTAAAGCATAAGTGCTCACCTCCTAAATACTTTCAAACACATCTGGGCATATGTTTATTTAGTGGATGGTGCTCATGCTGCTTTATAGGTTTGTTTTCCTCAAGAATCAAGACCCTCACCAGTTATTAATAGATCTACTGTATAACATTTTTCTCTGCACAAAAGCCCCATTTCTCTCAAATACTGTCTGTCTGTCTAAATCTGTGTTACAGGGCACTTCTACTTTGCCGAGATAAGCCTTCTCACCTCACAGGCGTAGCATATCAAGATGCTGATTTGACAGCGTGAATATTACACAGGTGTACAAAAAACAAAAGTGATTCATATTCATATGTTGTTTTGGTCGGTCATGGGATTTCTGTCTAAATCTATAGATTCACAGTCACAGAAGACATCCCCAGGTAGTGGCCCAGGAGCTCAGTTTGTTCGTGTACCTATTACATCTACCCTTTAAGAAGATGTGTTGTTCTAAAATAACTTTCAGCGGATCGTCTTGATATGGGGATTCCATAAATGACCTCGAAAAGTCTCCAGTTCATACCACATTACACTTTTACGTCTTGTGTTTCAGCATAAACCAGTGCAAGAAAAATATACTTAATGATCAAGAGGATGAGCCACCCAGCTGTGACATATTTACTTTGACTTCAGTCCATTTCACAGCTATGAACTTCCAGATTCTCTCTCCTCTCCACCTCGTCCTCTCCCTCAGAGCTGCGGTGGCTGCTGTCTGAGCCAGCTGCCCTCTTCTCTTCTCTTCCTGATGCCAAAGACAACAGCCCTGCTAATAATAAGAGGCCCAGCTCCATGAACACAGCTCACAGTCTGAAGCTCCTCCCCGTCTCCGCACAACAAGCTGTGTCTCTCTTTTCAGATGTAATAATGCAGTTACCTCTGCTGCGGTGACTCTCTAAAACAGCCTGCTTTCTCTTCCTGAAATGTGGACGAATGGTGAAGAGGCAATCAGAGTGTGACTTGTTATTAGCTACATTATTAACCAGGAAATGCCGCTCCAGTACTTAAGCACAACTGGAGAGGAACGGGCAAATTCATACACTATCATGAACCACAATGGCAGTCCAAATAAACAGGGATTTTTTGAAATAGACAACAGTTGATGATTTTGACAAATATTCATATCTGTTAAGACCTTATGATTTAAAGCAGGGGTGTCTAAACTGTAGCCTGCGGGCCAAATGCAGCCTTCAGAAGAATATTTTTTGGCCCTCAGGTTACAATTCTGCTATTTTGCTACAGAACTAAAATTTATGTTCAAGCCTGATTAGAACAAAGTAACTTTTGTGTCAGAGCTTCCCCTGCAACTCTTTTGTGAAAATACACAAATACTTCTTTTATTTCTTATTTTTTTATTTCTTCTTTTTTATTGAAACAAGAAAGTACAGTCACATAAAAAAGCATTTCATGTTGCCAAATATTTTAAAAAGAGCTAAGGTTTCTCAGAAAGTTGTCTTCAGCTTGATGTCGGCAAATGTTGCAAGGCTGGTTCTCCACCAGAGACAGCAGAGGGAGATGAAGGGGGCTTCAGACACCCCGAAAATACAACCACCACACCGGCTTACAAAGTTTAATACATTATTATCAAGTTAATGCTAAGGCAGTGAGATCTTTTCTGTCGTCTTTCTCTGTCCCTGCTCTTCATACACGTCCAATTATTCACATAAACGGGGACGAGCCTGTCGGTCTCTAACCTCCGCTGAGCTGGGCCTCCCTACCGCTGTTTTGGCTCTCCGGTCCCACGTGTGTAAAGGAGCCTGTTACATCCACACAGACGCCGCAACGTGCAGCGCGACTTGTATTTCACCAGAGCTGAAACTTTTTCTTGTAATGAAAGTGCTTTCCTTTTTCACAATTGTGCCTTTATTTTACACCAAGAGCAGTTCTTCACAGGCATAATAAAATTACTTTTAAAAATATGAAGAATGTAAATCTGCACCGTCTGGTGCTGCCCTGTGAAATTCAACTATAACAGTCTGGTCTCAAAAGTCCAACTTTAAAATCAGAGTGACAGGGGAATAGGCTGAGCACTGCATGTGGTGAGCTGAATATATTCAGGTCTAAAGCGGAAGTCTGATGACTCAAAGTGAAATAGCAAAGGTTTTCTATGTGCAAGAAGTGAAAGGAATCGTTGCTCAAAACTGTGTCTCTGAACCTAAATTAATCTAATCTTTGAAGTATCCAATCAATTTTTACAATTATACATACAATTTTCACAACCAGACAAAGGAGATTACTGGGTAAAAATAATAACAGCAGGCAGTTTTTTCCACACCAACGTCACCCAAAAAATACTTAAAAACAGAGATAAAAAGAGCGACATAAGTGTCGGACATATTTGGAGAAATAAGTGCTTCGTTCTGTCTGCTCTGACAACACTAACTGTCCAATTACAGATCACTCCACCATGTTTGCGTCACACCTCGAGGAAATACAAACCAGCCGGGAAATGTGTGCACAGCCATTAGGGACAGGCAATACTCCACTCTTCATTTGTGCCTTATTAATGTGAGCGTGCACAAAGAACCGCTGAGGCAGAAATTAATGAGAACCACTATTGTCGTTTGTAGCTTATTTATTTAGATGTGCACAATAAGGCATCAGACCCTGACATTAAAAATCCTGCCAATGAAAGACAAAGCTATTGTTCACCTGTGAATTTAATTGGAAAAAGGGTCAAATAAAGTGGTGTTCATCTACCTGCGCTGCAAAGAAAAGAAAATCGTACTGAAAGAGTGACAGTTTTGTTCATTTCTTTCCTGTGACTAATTCAAGAATTCACAAGTGCAATTACAGGAACTGTATGTAGCATGTTCTCTTACAGGTTTTAAAAAGATATCACAAAAGAATATGGTTTGCCAATTCCTTAATCTGCATGAAAGTGCATTCTCAGAATGAATGACCATGTCTCATGTTCAGCTCAGAGCCTCCTGAGTCTAAGCTCATGAGCTGCAGAGGCTGCACTAGCACTGATCCATGCTGGTGACCATTCCGATCAGAGAGAGGGCAGATAGGTTTAAACTAACTTGATTTTGACATGGGAACTGGCGACCCAAATGAGAAACTCATGTGAGGCGCATTCTGCTTCCTTCACCAAATTAAAACAGTAAAACATTCAAATTAAAACAACGTGACCATCAGGTCAAATCATTAATAAGACTACTCAATATTGAACTCAATATTTAATTTGAACCTGTGTAGATAGCTTATACAATTTAAAATACAAATTCTGCATACCTTCATTTTAAATGTGCATGTTTGCCGTGCATCACTCAAAATGGCAAAACTCAGTAAAATCATATTTGTTTCACACCTTCATTCGGCACAAGTTGGTTGGGTTTGAGGGATTGTTTTTAACATGTGATGTGTAAAGCACTTTGTACTTCAGTCTTTGTATAAAAAGTCCTTTATAAATAAAGTCTGACTGACAGACTTTCTTTTCCTTTGTCCTATTATTAATGGCCACTCTGATTCCCCTGTCAGTATGATCCCTTAGCCCCATACATCGTTTACCCCCAAATGGTTTCAATGCCCACTTCAACATGGTCACCTTGAGCTTTACCAGACATTCATTACACAAAGCACATCAAAGCTGCTGAACCTGATTTTACTGTCTTAAAACATGAAAAAGTAGCTCATTTTAAACTCTTACAATAGTCCACATGAATCGTGCCAGCTTCCTAAATATTTACTCTGATGAGTTTAAAAGCGCTTTTCGCAACTCTCAGAACCCCAAGCAAGTTTTGCCGTCAGTGTAGAGCCAACAAACAGCATATAATGGCACTTCCTACTTTGCGGAGAATGAAACGCTATATAATTAGATAAAGATAAGGCACTGTGGTCTCATTTTCACTGGAATATGCTTTTCACAATGCATCTGTACTGAGAAATACTGTGAACTGTCTTCACAAAACCTTCCTTGAACTTCTGGGTGTTTACTTATTAGTTCCATCCACCATAAGACCAACTGAAAGACCAAAACAAGAAGCCACACAGACACAGAGACTTGGATCAATAGAACATGCTCAGTGAAAACTCAGAGTGGAGGAGGGATAATGAGGAGACTCTGGCAAAGAAAGCCCATGGAGAGAGACCAGATTGATAAAACAACAATATAGTGTTGCAGTCTATGCTTGGAGTTAATTAAACAGATGTGGAAGATAGCTGCTCCCACATGCTGTAAAAAAAATCTAAATCAAATTTAAGCACATTTTCCTCTGCTTTTCCTCCATGTCAGTGTCTCCTTCCTCCCCCTCACTGTCTCCTGGAGCCGTCAGGTAGATGTGGAGCTGAAGGGAACACATCCAGGAGTGTGCTTAGAATAATCCAGTGCGATCACGTCTCAGCTGATGCCCGCCATGACTCCCAAGAGGATATGAGAATCCCTCATGAATACATATATGCTTTGTCCATTGACAAAATGTAAAGAATTTAGATAACGCACCAATGCGGTCAACCAAAACCCTCAAACGGCCGGGGGAAGATGATAGCACAGATGAGAATTGTTCCGGGTCAGCACCATTGAACACAAGATCACAAAAAAAATCCGTATGGTTTCCAGTCATTTATCTAACAGCTCATGCCCACTGTATGACCCCAAGGACTCAGCAGCCAACTAACAAAATAAAACTGTCTCTTTGTTTGTGAAGTGCATGACAAAGTATCACCTCCAGAGTTCATACATACAATACTGAAAAAAGTTAGACTTATTGCAAAACTATGATAACATTGTTAAAGCACAAAAATTATGCATTCTTTTTGTATTGTTGTTGGCATTTAAATACTCCTAACTTTTCTTTGCCATCTAATATTTTAGAAACAAAATCCAAAAAGAGCACGTGACTTCACCTCAGTCAGGCCTTTCCCACGCCATGAACTGAGTTAGCACTCTATCTACTGTCTGTAGAGGGATTTACAAAGGGGGATAAACAAAATAAAATCTAGCCTGCCCCCAACATGCCACAGTAATTAATGCAATTTGACAGCAGAAATGATCAGAATGAGTCTGGCAGCAGAACTTATTAAATGTCTTTGTAAGTCCGTGCGGTGGTTGCAAATGTATTTTCAGGGTGTCTAAAGCCCCCACTGTCTCCCCCTGCTGTCTCTGCGCAGAAAACCAGCCTTGCAACATTTCCTGACGCCGACCCGAAGACAACTCTCCTGAGAATCCTTGGCTCTCTTTTGATATTTGGCGACATGAAATGTTTTTATATGTGATTGTACTTACTTATTTCTAAGAGAAGGAAGGGAAAAAAGAAAAAAAAAAGAAGCTTTTGCGTCTTTTTACTGGCAGCGTATTTTCACAAGAGACATGCAGGGGGAACTCTTACCAGAACAAAAGACCTCGGAGCTCTTCCTAGGACGTCAACAATCTACATTTAGTGCTTTAAAGCTTTATTAGACAAATGTTTCCTATTCACCTTATTTTGCCCCGCCCACTTTTACCTCTTTTTGCTATGGTTCTGCACTTCAGACTACCTACAATTTGGCGGGAAGTCGGTTCATGCAAGTGGCAAACGAGGGAAAAGTCTCGCTTCTAAAACAAAATAAATATAGTAGACTTATTGGTGTAAAATGTTCAACGTACACGTGCAACAACAAGTCAGGAATGCATCGATTTCCGAGAACTAGTTTCTGTTGAGCCCTCCTTCTCCATGTAAACTAACACAACCGAAGAAAAACCTGGCAGCGCCCACGGCAACTTCAGGAGTAAGGTGAATACACTACAGAACACGTCTTTCCTAGTTGCAGCGGACAGATGCAAGACTCACATTGTGGCTTATATTTAAGAACATAACAAACTGATTCATTTATATTTCATTGGGATTTCAACTCCAGCTTCCCCTGCAGATCGGATGCTTTTCCAGCTCAGTCTTTTCCAAACATTTCCCCATCCCGTTGCACTTGTTAATCTAAAACAGATCACTTCTTTTTACGGCTGTTGTGCCGACACTGCGGGGCCGGAAGAGAGGGGGTTGGACTTGCAAGGCGAGGGAGTCACATGCTGTGTTTCTGGCACAATGTCAGACAGCACTAACATATCAAAGTCAGGATAAAATGGATCTGGTTTTGCGCAATGTAATTAAATTGTGACTTTATCAGGAAATACATAAAGAAAGTTGAAGGCCCAGATTTCCCCCTGTCCTCCCTCCTGCCCACTGTTCTGCTTGTACTACAGTCTGTCACCGTCTCTTATCTGCAGAGACACACAGAAGCTTATCAGTGTTACAATTAGAACCAGGAAGTCTGTGAGGAAATGTCAACAGCTCAGTGAACCTGACAGGCCTTTATCTGGAAACACCTCTTCATCCTGGATGCTTTCTTTATCTGCTGTCACAGAATTTAGAAGAAAAAAAGGTCGGTCTAAAAATATAACAAGAACGATTTGGAAAGTTTCTAACAACAAACTCTGTCAGTTATGGTGATTATTGTTTATTTTTGTTATTGCTTAAGGTTGGGTGTAAATTACCGAAGCTGTTTAGCTGTAATGAAGAAATGTGTCAGTCTAAAGTTGATGGCTGTGAGGTTTGTAGAGAGAACCTTTCGCTTTCCATAACTCCTGTGATTGTGGCTCGTCATTTACCGTTCAATATTCAGCATTACCATTCAAACAGACATCTAAATAAAACGTGTTCCTGTGCGTGTTTTTAGCAGTTGGTTTTGATATCAGGAGACAGTTTTGGAGATGTAAACGAATATTAAATCATCAACTTTTTTGTAGTTTTTTGCAGTTTGTCCACAATCCACAAATGTATCATGGACTTCGACTATATCCTGAGTTTATAATACAAAAAGCCACCTATTTTTCAGTTGAGGAAATATGGCTTATAAGTTTTGTGCGGTTACACTTATTGCAGCTTGTATTCCATTTGTCTTAATATAAAGAGGAAAATAACATTATGTGCGTAACTATTTAAGCGTGAAAGTGCATTTGCATAACTTAAAGCAGTTTAGCTGTAGGCCAGAACCACTTTAGATGATATACCGTACCTCATAACTGTAAGCTGATTTAAAGTAAAGGTTTTAGTTCAGTGTCTGCTTTAAAACGATGAGTAAACATACCTTAGATCAATGAGTCCAAAAATATGTATAGCTTGATATACATGATGAGTTATCATAAGGTTTAGAGCGTTTAGCTACCAAGCTCCTATGTTATGGAACCAGCTCCCTGTTCATGTTAAAGAGGCCGACACAGTATCTACCTTTAAGACCAGGCTCAAAATGTTCCTCTTTGTAATAGATTATGGTCAGGCCAGTTAGGAACAAAAAAAAAAAAAAAACTACAGTTTTAGCTACACTGCACTAGTAGCAACTCTGCTGGGGGAAGTGTGGCAGCTTGAACACTATCCTCGTTCTTCCTACTTTCCTAATCAACAATATTTAAGATTCTGGTTCATCTATAGTCTGTTCATTGCTGCTCACATGTTTTTTCCCTTTCTCCTCTTCCCTCGGGGGGTGCAGACTGTTTCAGACACTGCAGTGGCTGCTCCAGTGGTTTCAGTCCCGAGGTTTTAACTTTTTCCCACAGTTATCCGTTTGTTAAATTCTCTTGAACATTTTTAATCTGCTTTCTACCTGTGGCCCATGGAGAAAACTATTGTTGTGATTTTGGGTGCTGCAAAAATAAACTGACTTGAATTAAGGTAAGACAGTTGTCTTATTGCAGCAGTGTTTTTCAACCTTATCTGAGTTGCCGCACACTTTTTGGGTTTAAACTATACCACAGCACACCGCCTGCTACTACAACATTACCAAATCAGACCATTTAGTTAAAAATATGTAAATAATGTCTGTGCCAATGTCTGGTTTTGCGTTTGTTTTTTGTGCAAAAGTTGCTCAGGACACTCTAAAATGGTAAAGTAGTCAATTGCATCAGAAACTCAAATTGGACACATTTACAAAACTTCAAGCCTCACTTTAGTGCATTAAATATTGTGTGATCTTTATACGCTGATGTGCCATTGAGTTAAGGCACGTACTTCAGAGTCTGATCCTGTTACACTGTGGAATCAGGCCAGTCACTGCAGGCAACAATAAAGTTTTTAAGAATTTATCCATCCATCCAATCCAAGTGTGACCTTCACGGAGTCATGGATCGCTGACTGGATAACGGTCTGGAGCCTTTCCTGCTGTAAGCTTCACGATTGAGCCATTAACTGTTATTGTATTGGCTCATCTTTTCTGTAATGGCGACATGGCTGAATGGAGACGTGACAGATATGAGCTACGGCAAAACATAAGAGCTTACAGAGGACAAAAGCACCTCAGGTATTATTATGGGATATGGAAATGCTGATGGAGAAGTTTTTTGTTGTTCTGTGACAAGTGGGCACAATTCAACAGCGTTTATATGGCAGAAGAAAAATGAATGAAAACAGAATACACTCAGGTGACCCCGTGACTAAACAAATACATGTGCAAAGTATATGGAAGATACTTTGTGAATTTTAAATACTGGTGAATTTCCCACTCTGAATTTAAAACTTTGAAAAAAATATTTCTGAATGTTTTTTATTCTAAATTTCAGCCACAGAAATTTGCAGTGTGCATTCTCATAGTGTTTTTTCTTAGTTTCAAATAGCAAAAAAAAAAAAAGAACATTACCCTTATAAATAATATTAATTGCATAGATTATCTAACGCTCACATTTGAAGGAAAAATATTATGCATTTTATGTATTGTTATTAGCCTATTAGTTGAGCATGTTATCTTGTTAGCTCATTAACATGCTCTTTTCCCTTCAATTTGCCATCTCATGTTTATTTCATAATAAACGTTTATTATGAAATAATTACATTTGCTGTCTTGAGTCTGGAAAGACATTTACTTAGTTCCAGACAGTAGATGGCACCAAACGCTTAGCTACATTATTTGTTGAAGCGAATGTGCTACTTGTAATTATCAAGCTAGGAGCAGCAGTTATCATGTTTAGACTGGCGATGATTTAAAGGCTTAAAATGACAAAAGATTCTTGGATAAGTGACATAGATGATCTGAAAATATGTCCCAGAACAAGGAAGTTCAGCAGGAAGTGTTTTGGACGGTCGGTGGAGGATTTTTTTCAAAACAGCGTGAATGCAGCTGAATGCTACATCAGGTATGTTTTTGATGACTGAACATTGTTAGAACATGGTTAAAAGCTTTTTTTTTTCATCAGAGGGTCCTTATTGACTTCTTGTGAACACTTGTCTGAAGGATTTAACAACTTCATCCAGGACAGAGGTTATTCATAGGTTGTAAGGAGACGTCAGATCCATATTTAAGTGGCTTTAGAAACAGTGATATGAGATACCATCTATAAATAGCTTTTAATCTGGACCAGCCTTGAATATGCAAAGCATAATCCTTGGTAAATATTTTGCGTGAGCTGAGCTGGAACGTTGTTATGAAAATACAGATAATAGACTTTCAAATTCTTTTCCTTAATGAATTTATTTAATTCAAGAAGCCCAAACATGAATATTCAACAGAAAATAATGGTGTTCCTACTGATAAAACTTGTATCTGAATATGCAAGAGCTGGAGCGCTTCAGGCCCCAACGAGAACAGGATTATAGAGAAGTGACGCACCTCAAGGTTAAGACAAACTTTGGTTAAGCTGCAGGTTGTGTTTTGAAAAAGATGATAGGCTTGATAATCAGTAGTTTGCTTTGACAAAACAACAGAACAATGGAATATAAATTTCAATCTGAAAACTAATTTTGGTAATGACACTCCCAACGCGTATTCTTTCAGCAGTAACACCTCCATTCACTTGTAAAGAATGAAACACTATTCGTAACACAATCAGTCTACGTGCTTCTTGATTTGGAGTAAAACAAGAGTAAAGCACTATTCGAGACGTTCTCTATCCCATCTACACCTTAATACAAATAGGCTGTGAAGAGGAAGAACACCATTGTACTTCTCCAGCCACAGAATCCTCAACAAAGCGATCTTTAAAAAAAAAGAAAAAAGAAAAGTGCTAGTGTGTGTGTGTGCCGTGTTAATGTGGAGCCGGGGGTATTGTGTGACACTCGTCTCCCTGAGCAGAAGTGGAGACAAGTGGACTGTTATTTTCTGACAGAAGCACACAAACCCAGAGGAAAAAGCTCTTTGTTATGTATTTCTCTCGGTTCAAAAACATAGCTTCAAGTGGACTGTGGTGAGAGACTTACAATCGTGCAGTCATGATCCTGTCTGGACAAATGTATTCGAGACATTTTCACACAGACACAGAGCCCCGTCTGCTCAGGTTCGGAGCTTCCATAATCTCAACATCTTCCACCTCAGTCTGTACTGTGAGAGTCTGTCTTCTCCACACCTTTGCGTCTGGTCCTGGTATGTGCCATTTTCCTGATGGGCTTCAATTTGGCTCAAACAATAGATAGGTTAAGGCAGTGTTTTTCAACATTTTTTGAGTTGTGGCACACTTTTTGGGTTTAAAAGCTACCACGGCACACCACCTACTACAAAAACATTACCAAAACAGACCATTTAGTTAAAAAATATGGTGTATAGCAAGCCAACTAATGTTTGCGCCACTGTCTGGTTCTTTAAATTTGGTAATAGAGATGGTTTTGTGTTATTTTTTAGTGCAGAAATAGCTCAAGACAAAAGTAAATTAGTCAATTGCATCCACAAGTGTCAGTCTGTTAACTCAATTGGACTTTTTCTCAAGACACACCTGGCAAAACCTCACGGCATACTAGTGTTCCCCGTCGCACTGGTTGAAAATCAAGGGGTTAAGGGTTAAGTGACTGCTTTCATTAACCGGTGACTCTGGGGCCAGCTTTGTCTCACACCCAACTGTTGCCTTCAGTTGATAACAAAAGATTGAACTTTTCAAAGCACATGGTTATCTACACACAACAAAGAGCTAAAGGCAGCTAAGCTTGTACTCACATTCTTCTTCTTGACATTGGTCATGTTCATTTGGGCATTTAAAGTGGTAGAAGCCAATATTGTGCTGGTTAATTTCAGTGCTGGAATTCAAAATATGTGCTACAGTATGATTTACAACAGTTCCCTGTGTAGGAACAACCTTGACTCTGCGAAGCCCCTGGCAGGATTTACAGTTCTGCTCCTGTCCCATCTGTCCTAATTTCCCCGGCACCTCTGAGCCACACCGCAAATAGTGTCCTTACATCTGGCATAACCCACTCCTTACTATTCTGAATGTAATACGTTATCATCTTTAGAATTAGTTCAAGCGCGTGCCTTTAAGTGAAAGGAGAAGGTCTGAATGCATGTAAGTATAATCTGGAGGCCTTGATCTCGGCTCCGAACACACCAATGGGAGAAAAGGACTAGAATGCAAAAACGAACCAGGCATTGGCACAGGAGAGGGACTTTCTACAAACAACAATCCGTCTTTCGCACTGACTTCTGTTTATTACAGACAAGCTACATTAATGAAGGCATACTCCAACTTCTGCTCTGATGGAAGATAAAGTATGTCCTAATCACCTTGGTCCTGCTGCAGACCCATATTGGAAATCACTCCTGAATCTATCAATGTCACTGAGCACAATTTGTTCAACCTTGAATATCATCATTACGGCAGTCAATGTAAATTACCCTCGCAGTGTTGCAAACAATAAAGTCATCACCTCATGTACCACTAAAACTGATCAATCATTCAGCGAGTGATTAATCTCCTGGAAGGACATTGAGACATTATCAGTAATCTCCATGTTGTTGTGCAGTTACCCTGTGCTCTCCTGTCTCCGCTCTGTCACCTCCTCACTCGGGTCCGCTCCGTCTTCACGCTAACTAATGCCGCGTTTTACAATCAAGGTCATTCTGGTTTCACAGCACTGTAGTTACATATTGTTAATACAGTAAGCGTTCCTGTCGGTTGCTATTCAATGTTAATGCATAATTTACCGTCTGAAAAGGACTGTAATTACGTTCTCTTTTTCATTATGATGGTTTGGCTGATATGATAATCAGCTGGAATGGCTCGGCAGAAAGTACGCTTGTCCTTGAAAGTCCTCAATGCGTTCGCGGATTATTTTTTTAAGCAGGAATGTGCCTCTCTGACTCAGCAACAAACTCCGCACACACAGGCCCCCAAACAGTCCGGGAATCAAATCCAGCACATTTATGCTTTGTGTCCGGCGAGCAATCTACTGCGCTGAAGACTTTTGTTGACGGACATGAAGTGTGGCGGTTCAGTCCTCAGTGCCGGTGTTGACTCTTAACTGTTGTTGTGTTCGTGGGCAAGACAGATGTCACTTTGTGTGTGTGATGTGTGGTTAATGAGGCACTGGCACAGCATGGCAGGCATATCTTTGAAACATAGATGTATGAATTGGATAGTTGATATATGTACGATCACTTAGCAACTCGGCTAGTCCGGTTGCAACCCCTGAAACCTTTTCTACAAGTCCGGTAAGATTTGAAGGGCTCTGAACTTTGTCCTGTGGCCGTATGTATAGCTCACAAGAAATGCAAAGTATGAAGAATCAAGAGGGTTTGGGCTGGTGCTAACCCATCAACCACATTTAGGTCAAAGTCTTGTAAAATGTCATAGTTGAGTGTCTAAACCATTTGTTGTTTTATTTGAGATAATGATTAGTAATACTGGTACGCCCTACTTAACTGGTTGAAGGTACAAGACAAAGTAAAAAGAACTCTTTTTATGACAACATGGAAAATATTACACTAACAATATCCTTAATTAGTGTATGACCCACTAAAACAAAACTCGGAGTCACATGGATGTACTACACAGATGGAAATTAGCTGTGAAGCTCGAGTCTGGTACAAGTATCTCTGCCATTGTGCTTAATGTAATAGTACATTGTCCTAATAAACGAATAAATAAAATAAAAAACAAGGCGGGCAACTGAGTGTCGGTTTCACATTCCTAGAGCCAAAACAAACTTTTTTTTCCAAAGAAACACTATTTTTAAACGCATGGAACACTTTTCACTTTTCACTTTTCACTTTTAAGAAACAAATCAAAACTTCTGGGACTGTAGCTGTAAATACGTTGACATTATTTTTTGAATATGTATAAATTAAATTACCTGTCCTCTTGCTTTCTTTCTTATATATATATAAATACATATATATATATATATATATATATATATATATATATACTTCAGGATACAAAATGTCAAGAGAGATTAAATGTTGTCAAACACCTTCATACAAATTGCATACGTAAGATTTAATATTTTTATTATGTAAATGATTCACTTGTTTTGTAGTAGGTAGTAGTATGTATATTGCTTTTAAGACATTAAAATTTGATTTATTTGACATTGAAATTAAAATTCCAAGATGTTGTTTCATTTTTTTTCCTTCAGGTATGCTAAGGGGGATTCTAATAAATCATTTGTGCTGAAGGCTAACGAATTTTAAAGACCTATTTTGTTTTTGTCTGTTTGTATTTCATGCTGCAAGCACTGAGTCTTAACAGTCCCGTGAGTCTTTGCATTTCATTAAGCAGTTTTAGGTAACTTTGTAAGTGTTATATTGTCGAAATGCTGGCGAATTACTCACTTTAGGGTATGACAGCGTAAAGTCATCACAACAGAGTGCCACATGCTGTCGGCCTTTCCGAGATGCACTTTACGATAGCGAGCAGTGGATTTTTTTTTGTTTACTACATGATTGCTGCCGAATCCTACATCCTCCAATCCTCCTTTGCTTTATGTTGCACCTACGCCGAAGCAAGTTCCTACGTTTGTGAATTTCACTGACAATGGCAATAAACAATTTCTGATTCTGATTCTGATTCTGATTCTGATGTCACAGTTCAAGTAAATGAAAAAAGCAGAATGAAGAGAGAACGGAGAGCTGTGGGAGTGTATTAGTGTGGAATCTGGCGTCGGAGCAATGGTATCTTATCCACAGGAGAATACAGATTACTCAAAAATGCATGAATCAGTACAAACTTGAGTGGTCAAATGAGACGGGAAAGTGCTCATGATATGTCCTAAAAAGTTGCACTATAAGTCTCTTTTAAGTAGAAAGTTCTGATGGTGTTTTTTGGTAAGAATCCTCGTCTACATCGTCATTGGTGCGGACGAGATACACGATATAAATATAATAGAAAAACATTTTATATACTTTAATATGGGGTTTGGCTTTACTGTTCATGCTCAATTTGACATAATTCGGGGTAACATCAGCCGAGTACGTTTGAGCAACAGGGGGATAAGATAATTTCGCATCTTCGACTAAATATATTCCATTGTCGAACATGAATAAATTGGTGCTAATCTGGTTTCCTTCGACGGATGGAACCTCTACAGACACATTAAAGCGCTCATCCAGAAGAGGCAGATCTGAATATTAATGATAGTTTGCGCTCCCCGGACTATGACTAAACGTCTGAACGCCCAGTACGAGCGGCTCTAGTGTCTCCTCGTGCTGTCTGCAGTCGCTGAGCACAGCCAGAGGTCGCCGAGATGAGAGACATGGAGCGGCGCCTGCTGCTGCTTCAGCACATCGTACCTACCGGAGTGTGACTGCTGTCATTAGTGCTGTCTGTGACGGCAACGGGCCTGGGATGCTTCACTCCGGTTGGTCAATACAACCTGTCAATCACAACAAAGCCCTTTACAGACGATGACGACAGATAACAACCTTGAGAAAATTGCGGATGACACCCAGTTCTTCACAGTGATGGATGTGGGAGATGCATACACGCTTCGGTGTTAAAAAGACACGAACATGAGTCGCACTGAGATATTTCGACAATTATTTCATTTAGCCGTTAAACCCCATGAATAATAATAACGTCTGCCATCATGACCTGCACTTGAATACTTTTCTGTCTTCCTCGTTTCTCATTTATGTCAAGCTTTTAAAATGCCTGGCATCGAAGTATTTGATGTCAGAAGGCTTTACATGAACGTCGAGAGAATCCAAAGATGACACAACCTTTGATGCTGAGCAGAGAAAGCGTGGAATGAAGTTGATCTACAGATAATGCCTCTGCAGTCGCTAACATGCAGAAGGTATGGGTCACATTCACATCATTTTTTGCATATTCAGAGCTTCTTCCTGTGACATATTTTCCGCATTTGACTTTCCCATTATACCCCCGATGTTTCAAAGAATTACCAATCATACTGCCGACATTCCTCATATAAATTAGTTAACAGAGGAAGAAAGTGCATCAAAACGTTATTTCTGAGGATATTTGGAGAGAGGGACAGTCATTTCAAAGAGACATTTTGAAGTAGGTATTCTTAGAAATGTGCTTCTTTTCCCATTTTTGTTATTGGCAGTTTTGTGATTTTGAATTCCAGGCAGGTGCACTTAAAATAAACCACTCTCAAACCCTGCAAATGTTTCTGTGCCGTGTGTGAATAAAAAAAGACCGGGAAGGATTTTCTTCCAAACTGGAGATGAATACGCCGGAGCTTAAGCCGTTAGTCTGACTTATAGAAGTGAAAGAGGCTAAAAGTAAACTCTTATTATGAGTACAAACAATATCCAGAATTGTAGCATTAGTGAAGGATAGGTATCAAAGAAAATGCACCGTCTTCTTATGGTTGTTTGGCTTTTAGAATCTGTTTTGCCAGACATCCGAAGTAAGGCTAGATATCATTTGATTGTTACTTCTCATGAAACAAAAAATGGCACTAAGTTCAACGCTTTTTTCTGTCACATTTTTTTCTACAATAGCTTCAGAAAGTGGTGCCATTTTTCAACACTAGATTGTGAATGTGTTAGTTTTTTGGCCTCAAAACTCCTGCCACGGACATAATAAATGGATACCTCTGGAGCATACTTTTGGCGGTGAAGAAGAAGGCCATCACAAAGAAATGGATGACAAAAACTGCACCAACAATCAAAGACAGGAATGAAATTATAATCAGCATACGGAAAACTGAGAAAAAAAAAATCACATTCTGACTTTATTTTGAAATGAATATTTTTGGACCAAATGGAATGTTTATGTTGGACTATACTTTTCAGTGGATGTCTATTGCTGCTTGTTTTCCTTTTTCTCTCTTGGTGTGCTTTGTTCTGTGTGTTTTTCTGTTCTGTTTTGTATATTGTAGATAGAACTAAACAAGAAGTACTCAGTGGTACAATGAGCCAGCCATTTTAACTGAAATTTTGCTTACAGAGACTATTATCGAAGGCCAGTTGTTTGAGCAAAGTTTTAAAATGCATCCTAAAACCAGCAGTGTCTTGGGAAATAACACTTGGTTTTGATAAAGAAGTGACATAAAAGTGACATTTTAACCAGTGCTAGTCACTCATGAACTAGCTCAACAGTGAAGTAGAAAAACTATTCATCTTTTTCAACAATCCCTGACCCATATCAGCCGTAGGATTAGGTTTTCAGCGATAAGAAAACATAACCATTATTAGACAAGACAGCACAGCATGAAGGAAAGAAACTCAGCAAACTGACCAAAAACAAGCCGTAAATCGCTGGCCACATAGATCCCGGCATAGAACTGGATGTTATGGGAATAAAAATGTAATCGTTGTCTTATTGTTGACGAGCCGCTAATTGGTAACATCATGAAACACATATTTTCTCACCTTTCCGCATCTTTCACCAGCCACACCTCCCACTGGTCCACCTCAACGACACTCAGAGTGAGGTGGATTTAACAAAGTTCAATGAGAGGTGAACTGTCAGAAGAAGCAAAGGACTTTAATTACCTCTCTTAGATACACAGTTGACATGAATCGAGATGAAAAAAAAAGGCATATCACCCAACTCTAGCCTGGCGTATATGCTGCTGCTTAGACCACTCGATTAACGGGTAGAACTGTATGACCCATTTTCAATATGTCCCTTCAAAATACTAGATAATCTGCTCTCACTGTGGGCTGCATTTGATGGACTATTCTTTACGCTGCCTCTCCCATACCCTGCAGCGCTATGATGCTGCTCAGATTTTCAAAGCAATGGACAGTTAGAGGAACTTACATCCTTGGCTCTTACTTCCTTTTCATGTTTAATGTAATATGTTGGTGGCTTTTGGAAGGCAGGATTTCTCGCTGAAGCTATAAGATGCCCCACTTTGATATATGCTTGATTTAATACACTGGAGCTTACACTGATGCAAAAAAGTAATCTTAATACCACTGGCTTTAATATAAACGTGATACTAAATGAATTGGTCTTCTTTCCAATGTTTAAAATTAGAAGACCAAGTCATAGTGTTATTTTTGTATTCACAACTGCAAACTCACTCCGCGTGGCAAGACAAATTTAAATAACAGAAATAGATTTACTTGGAGGGATAAAGAGGACAAAAATGCCATCTCGGTTGTGAAATGAATGCTGTTTGCTGCTTTCATCCGGCACAGATCAAGGTTTCTTCCTTGATGTCACCATTTGGGCAGCTGTAATTTTAGCTGCTGTTTGCCGCCTCACACCATTTCACTGAGGTCTTTTGTTGCTCATATTGGAAGACTCTAAACACAAACACAAACTTTTGATCTGTCAACAAGAGCTTTTGTGCAACAGTGTCAACATCTCTTAGCATCCTAAGCACAATATGTCATGTCGATAATGGCCTACAGCATAACATTGTATCGTTCTACATGAGTCACAAAGGCTTAAAACTAGGTAATGTGAGCAAAGTTTTAAGTTCAAGATGTCATGATTCCCGTCCAAAAGTCTTCTCCCTATTGTGATGGGAAAATACTGGGAAATGGGAAAGCTACAAGATACTGGTGTCAATGTGATTTATGATGCATTCTGTTTTCAAGATTTATATCTACCCAAAAACAGCACTGCATAATAATTCACTGAATACACTATTAGTAATTACTAGTGAAGGGAATTTTAAATATATTATAGTCCCACTCCTTTTTGAACATGTGCACTTAAAACCTGTACAGCATCTTTTATTTTCTCTTGTGCTCTTGCATTGTTGTTATTTGTAATCAATTTATTAATTCAAGATATTTTATGATTATCTACATAAACTCTGACAGTGATAGTGTGGCCATTACATCTTCAGCACCATGGACAGCTCCTGCGTATAATATACATTTTTAACAACAGAAAATAAATCGACAACGGATGTGTTATCTCACAGTTCAATGGCAGATGTTTTCGCCAGTCTCCACTCTCAGCTAACAGCCCCAGGTTTCCCTGTCCTATGACGGTAATGGCCCTATATCCATCATTCTTAGGAGTGTTTGCAGGAGCGACTGAGGGTGACTTCAAGTCTATCATTCCCTTTGACAGCCATTTACCTCCAAACTGCAGTATCTCCTCTCTGATCAATGAGATTACACTGTTAGTGTGTGGGAGGGGCTGTCAGGCAGGATGTAATTGGCATGAGCCGGAGAAAGAGATTTTTAGATCATAGTGGTCTCAAGATGAAGTGAGAGATTTGTCAGTCCTTTTGGTACAACTGTATAACGAGTACACTTTAATAATTAGCCTTAATAAAGTATGAACAAAGACTTAATTCATGGTGAACAAATAGTTAAATTAGGAACTACTTGATTGAGGGGTTACGGCATTAATTACTAAGCCTGAATCTTTCTATTTGTTCGTGTTTTTGAGTTTGAATTAAGTCTTTGTTCATGCTTTATTAAGGCGTAGTTATTATAAAGAGTTACAGTCCTTTATAATGAGGAAATGTTGGCTTAGTCTTGTTAACAATTCATCAACGTGTCTTAACACTGTCTTTTGGGAGAAGGGTTAACAAGATAAAAAGTGGATCTGGGAGTCAGAGATCTGTAGAGTGGTTTGTCTATCACAGAGTTTCAGTGGAGGATGGGGATTGTGCTCTGCTGCTGTTAGGCCCTGAGGCTCAGCTCTAGTAAACTGGTTATAGATCATTCAGCAGCCCCTCAGAGGAAGCTTGCAGTCTCCTGGCTGGTTACTTTCACGGACTCCCTCTTCATTTCAGCACAGCTCTGTTCTTCTGGAAGTCTGCCAGTGCACTTATTAGTGGCCAAAAGGTGCAACTAAATAAGTGATGAACACAAAAGGAGATAAGAGCAGGATAAAAGGGTTTTGTTATTACATTCTGATCTTTTGAGGGGTGTTTGGTTTGTGTGTGTGTTTCTGTGTCTAATTTTCATTGAAGTAAGTCAATTACACTAATATCCATGTTATGCTCACTTTAAACCATACAATTAACTGTTTATTTATGATTTATTGACCTTTGTTTAGTCCCACTGAGATTTGTTGTACATGTTTTAGTGGTAGGGGAAACCAAAGCCCTCAGAAGAAACCTATCCAGACATAAGAAAAACATGCAAACTCCACACAGAAAGGCCCCACACCGCCTGGGGGTCGATCCCAGGACCTTCTTGGTGTGAGGCAATAACCTAACCACTACATAAAACCAGAGCAGATGGACTGACTTGACATTTTTACTTTTATATTAAAATGTTTTAACTTTTTTAAACATTCGCTATATTTTACTTTCAAAACATTTTAACTACAACATTTCACAACATTCACTTGATAGCACATTTTTCACAGCATGCGGTTGGCTTATACTTCATCTACTGATAGTGTGAGCAGATATTTCAAGAAAACATCGGGTGTCATCGAACAATGCCTACTGTGTAAGGTTGATGTGACTGAGGTTTCAACACATAATTGTAAGAAGATATGGACAAGGAAAAACAATGAATGCATTTTGAAACAAGATAGTTAGATGGATAGATGGAAAGATGGATTGATAGCATGACTGAGTCTGGACTGTTGGAGCTCTTGGTTTTAATATTATGAATTATTTGTATTGTTATTGGCCTTTAAACATGCTCTTTTACTCTTTACTTTGACATCTCATGTTTTAGGACTAAAAATAGAATGTTTTTACAAAGACACAATGCTTCGTAGTGTGAGCAACCCTGAGCTGTGATGATTTGTGGACTTAAAAACAGAAAAGAAGATTCTCCGAGACACGTCACACATCGAAAAAAGTCACACATCGAAGGAATTGAGAACGTGTTTTTGACGAACTGTGCTGTGAACATGCTTTTATTGTCTTGACGGTCGAACGTCTTATTTCCGCGTTCGACCGTCAAGACAATGAAAGCATGTTCACGGCACAGTTCGATGACACCCAATGGTTTCTTGAAATATCTGCTCACACTATCAGTAGATTGCGTCAGCTGTGAAGTATAAGACAACCGCATGCTGTGAAAAATGTGCTATCAAGTGAATGTTGTGAAATGTTGTAGTTAAAATGTTTTGAAAGTAATATATAGCGAATGTTTAAAAAGGTTAAAAAAAAAAGTTTCAATGAATAGTTTAAACAAAAAAAAAAAATCTATGAGAGAGACAGTAATGAAAAGTAATACAATTTCATAATCAGTCCAAACGCAAAAAAGAGGTTTAACAGTAATGTGCAGTGAAACCGGACACAAGATCAACTCAATTAAAGTACACAATGATGGTGTTGCCCTGGCTAGCGCGTAAATTATGCATGCCCCTTCCTGCCAGGCTGTAAGTGCAAGAGGCTGTGATTGCATGTACATTATGTTTCCCTCTCACGCTGGTAATTACTTCTACAAGTGTTGTTGCCTTTCCTGATGCAATGTACCCATATAACTGTTATGTGATAGTAATCAGACGCAAACTAGATCGCAAGTAAACCTTTTAAACCTGCTGGACTATTCCCTTTTCCCACTCACGTCTACTCTACGTCAAAACAAAACAAAATTCTGCGATTATTTGTATTTCTCAGGTTGTGCCAGATCTAACCCTAACCAGGAACTGAGCCGTAAATGTTGCAAATGCATTTTATTACCCGCATCATTTTGTTGGTATTATACACAATGGCGCGCTTCATCGCTAAACTTGCCGTACTGTTCTCTGAGTTCACTGTAACTGAAGTCACGTTGAACATTGGTGGAGTAGGAGGCTTTCTCTTGGCATGTATTGGGCATAAAATATTTAAAAGCGGTTTGCTCAATTGCAGATCGCGTGACGCTTTATCTCGCATTACATCAAAGCTCTCATTAGATAACTCTTGCCGCGATCTCAACGTGCAATTTGTAACATGAAATTATGGCTCTTGGCTCATTGTACAAAAAGTATAAAAGAGACCATTTACACCCTTAGTATGATTCAAAGTGAGAAAGATCTGAAGCCTTGGTGCGGGCTGCAGCAATTGGGCCTGAACTTAGAGAATTAAACATAGCATACAAGTTAAACTCCACATAAGTATGAGCCGCAGATTTCTTAAAAAGACAGTATTTGCAAAAGTGAAAAATTAACAGCGTGAGAGATGTGAGATCAGAGGGACAAGACTGGCTCTGTTTCCAATTTGCACGTTCCCGTCTTCCTCTCAAGCTAATATTTTCTCTGCGGACTGACTCCTCACACGTGTCCCGCGCCACGGTCATCGTTCGGCATTCATTAGCATTCACACAGCTCCATAGATTAAGTTATCCGCCCAGCGCCATCACCCCGTACGTGTAAGATGTCTTCAGATGACCTTCGGAGCGCCATATGCTCCATGTTCGCTGCAAAGAGCCAAACGGGGAAGAGCGCAACCAGGCAAGCCTCCACGTACTGTACATCAATCAAGTGCGGAGGGGCTTGATTGAGCGTTATGTCAATTCAGGTCCAAATTAAATGGGAAAAAGAAGGAAATTGTGTTATAACTGATGAACAATGGGAACATGTAAATACATCTCAACAACGACAACAAAATCACATTTCTGTTGGTAAAATGTATCGTGTTTTTTTAATACATAATGTTAAAGTATATATAGCGGTTGCTGGAGAAACTGTGGTTGTCAAGTGGCCCACCATTACCATGTGTTTTTGGACTGGCCCCACAGTACATCCCGGACCTCATCCAGATTTACACTCCTGCGGGTGCTTTGAGGGCCAGCTCCAGCTTGCGGTTCCTAGGCGAGACTTAAAACCACGGGGGACAGGGCCTTCTCGGTGGTCGGTGAAATTGTCTATGAATTCAGATGCAAACTCTCGAGCGTCGACCAGAGGAGACTGCAAAATTCCATTCTTCATTTGGACAGTCTGCTTTCTCTGTTCGCGCCGCTCACTCTTGGAATCTGGTCCCTCCAGAACTCAGAAACATGACATCATTTTATAGCTTTCGAAAAGGTTTGAAAAAGTGGCTTGTGGACAATCAAACATGTGAAATAATCTTGTGTGTGTGCTGTGTCTTGTTCAAATTATGTTGTGTCTATAGTTTGTGCTTTTAGTATGGTCCTTTTTAATGTATTGTATTTCACCTTGTGGTCATGTGTATGGAAGTGTCATGTGTATGTGAAGTGTTTTGTGCCTGTTTTATGTCCTGACGTTTCCATCGACCTGCCAGTGGGACTACAGATGAAAATTAGCCTCTATGGCTAACTCTGGCGCATTTACATGTTGTACTAACACATGTTCATTAATGTGCACTGTCCCATATTAAATAAAATAACATAAAGTCCACCAAATTGTTTGCGTTGCCATTAATAAAGATTCTTATTCTGAAATTTTCGAGAAATGGAAAACCTTTGGACGTAATTTGAAAATTGACCTAACCCTTAACTGTACTGAATGACTTGTGCTTTTTTCTCACTGTGTCGTGTTATATGTTCATTTTTTCTGTTTAAAATAGAAAAAAAGAAACATAAAAGAGCAACAAACAGGCAAAAACCTGTGTTGTAAGATGGCCTCTACAAACAAATCCACTGTTTGCATCAGCCATAAGTGCAGAGCTCCAAATTGTGAAACTATTGACCCAGTTCTCAGTAATGAGGAGTCTGAGAGCAGCAAAATCAAAATGATTTATTACATCAGTAACCTAATATAAAAATGTTGCCAGTGCAGTTCATCTACTCACTTCAGATGAAATAACAGAGCAAATAAACAGGCACCTCCATCGATTGTAATAATAAATGACTTCACCAGTTTATTAAAAGTATGGAATGTCATTATCGTTTTTTTATGATTGTTGATGTACTTTACCAAGCTGCTTCTTTATTACTTTCCTTGGCTGTTCGCGAAGTGCTGAAGTCTCTGACTATATCACAAAGGTTGAGTTCTTCCAAACCTTTTTCACGTTGTAAACACCTTTAAATTGTTTGTGTCATCTTGTTGGAGTTGGTTGGAAAGTGATGAAGTGCTGATCAGAATGTGTTCTAATTGAAAGCCTTGAAATTGGAGTCAGTGAAGGTGATCCGTTTATTCTCAAAGTCTTTATCGGCCCAATTCCAATTATAGTTCTCTCTCATAAAGCAGCTAAAGTAAGATTAACTTTGTGTTTCATCTCATCCAACTCAGGAAAGGAAACAGTTACGTTGCAACTAGGGATGTAACAATACACAAATCTCAGGGTACGATAGGACTGGGCGATACGGTGATAAAAATCCAATCATGAGCTCGTCCCTGTGACAGTCTGCTGTTTTTGTGAAATCGTCGTATCGTGAATCGCTGTTTGTCTCTTTAATGCAGCTGTCTGTTCAAACACACTTTTTCTCCTGTTGTTTAGCCGCTGAAGCCTATGAGCAGATGACTTTATTTACTTCTTAAAGGCCAGGGTTGCACAATTCAACCAAATCAGCACAAAATCGCAATTTTAATGGATGCAATTAGCAAATCTCAAAGGTTGCAATTGTTGAAGTTCAATCATTTCAACAACTGTTAACAATTTGTGTATTTGTACAAACATGGTATGAAACAAGCGACAAAAGTGCGAACAAAACTGATTCAAATGCGTTCAAAAGCGACAAAGAAACGGCTACAAGCGACAAACCTCACCAAAAAGCGACTAAAAATAACAAAGATGTGTCTAAAAGTGACAAAGACTCTGTTAAATATGACAAACACAACTGAACGTGACAAAAACACAACTAAAAGTGACAAAATAGTGCTTTAAATGTAAATTTGATTAGCATCCTATTATTAAAACATAAATGGCAAATCTAATCACAATCGCACTGGTTATAAAAATCACAATTAGATATTTTTCCTAAATCATGCAGCTCTGTTAATGGCAATAGAAAAATACAAAGTGAACACGAATCGTGATCGAATTGAAATCATGATGGCCCCAAGAAAATTGTGACAACAATTTTTTGCCATATGGCCCAGCCCTAGGGTACGATATTATCACAAGATTAATTTCAGGGTAAAATATATATTGCGAAGAAATGAAGAAATACTACTTTTTCCTTTAAAAATTCCTTGAAAAGCGTTTGTGTGAATCATTACTGTCACATTCCAAAGAAGTAAGATTTTCAAGTGCTTAAAAAAACAACCCTCTTCACAATTCACCTGCAGGATTATGGAATTTTAGTACAACATTTTTGCTTCTCTCTTTTTTTTTTTTTCCTTCACTGTGACCGAACGCACCGTATTTCGTTGTTCCACCAAAGGCTGTTGGTTGGGTTACGCTGCACAAGAGCGAGAACAGCGCAAAGTGGAGAAAGATGGTGTTGATGGCGGGTGGAATTTGACGCAATTTTCATATTTTGTACCCGAATAAAAGTATGGACATGTTCCTGAGTAAATGGTGTGCGGCAGTAATGGCAAAAGTACAAGATTACACGATGTCTGAACTTCAAAGAGAACCCAAAAATTTGAGTGACGATCTTTTTTTTTCACTAAAAGGTTTTGGAAAAGAATGGTTACAAGAATCCAATGAGAGAGAACTCATGGAATACATACGCAGTTCATGAAACACACTAAACACAACAAAACACAGACAGATTGGTGGAAGCCCGAGCAGAGAAAGGCTCCATCTGTCCTTGTCTCATAGTGAACAAGGAAGAGTCTCTGCTGAATGAAGGCGGCCATTAAAATCCCCCGTAAACTCATTATAGGCTGGTCCTGTCCAATATCTAGAGCCACACATAAAAGATGCATGAAGACAATCTCATGTCAGCAACTGCCCGAGACATTCTTTGCATCCTGATGGAATCAAGTTCGACACAATAAAATGAGCTGGAGGACAACGAAAGAACAACAAGCCCAAAGTTGTCTTGAGTTTCAGCTAAAATTGTACAGCTAAGTTTATTTTTAATCCTACAGAGTGTACTAAGTGTTTGAGACATTTTACTGTACATGCTTCTAGCTCTGCAGCCTTATATTTACACAATACACAGTGGTAAAACTGTTGAATAGTTTTATATAAAAAAGTTACCTTCAACATTAGAACTTACTGCCAATCTACAGTGTTCAGCACCATTGTCTGGGAAAAACACTTTCTTATAATTCACCCACACAATATACTATACATAGCAGAGAAAGCTTGGAGAAAATATTTGTCTCCTTTGTGTGCACATATACAGCTCTTAGTTGTAAGACATTTGCTTCGTACAGCATTTTTCAAAAGATTGTATGTGTACTTCTGACATGTCGAAGCCTTGTCTAAAATCTACAGCAGATTCAATAAAGCTGTCTCACCAACAATGAGAAAAATTACAAAAATGTTACAATTCCATAAATGTATTTTTAATTAAATACAACATTGTCATTTTTCTTCCCATATCTCGTTTCTAATTATGATTTACTTTGGTGCGATAGGCTCAGGGCCTTTCTGTGTGGAGTTCTGTGTAGGTTTCCTCCGGGTGCTCCGGTTTCCCCTAACACTAAAAACATGTACACTAGTACTATGATGTAAGGATGAGTGTGTTGTGAGAGTGAATGAGGGACAATGGATGGAAGTTTTTTTTTTGTAAATATTGTATTATATTTTGTGTTGATGTTGTGTCTGTTTTTGTCCGTTTTATTGCCATTTTGACATCATGGCCGGGGGACTACAGATGAAAAATAGCCTCTTTGGCTAATTCTGGCTGTTTTACTCATGTTTTATTCATGTGTTTTATGAAATTGCACTATCCCCTTTTGGAAATAAACTAAACTAAACTAAACTAAGTTAGACCAGGGCTCTAATTTAGCGTGTTTACAGCATGTGTATCATGTATGTTCTTTAACATGCACTGTCCCGACCAAAAAATAACATTTAAAAAACAGATAGAACCTGTGGTAAATATTTATTATAGTTTTACATCTGAGAAGTTGCTGTTATTAAAGATTTTTTTTAAATAAAAGTAAATTACAGGAAGTAGTGCTGAATCCCTCTGTGATGTCATCAATAGGCGATGTACCACAGACAATTTAAACTGAACTGACACATTTTTCTGACAATTTAAATGATCATTCAGCAAAGAAAAGGTGTTGTTAGGTATTATTTATTGTCACTTCCTAACTATTGTGTAATTTGTATGGATTTTGGCACTTGTTTCCCATCTGATGAAGACACTGGAGAGGCTGGTCCTGGACCACCTCCGCTCCGCCGTGAGCTCAGCCATGGATCCGCTGCAGTTTGCGTACCGGCCTGGCATTGGAGTGGAGGATGCCGTCATCTTCCTGCTGCACCGCTCTCTCTCTCACCTCGAGAACCCTGGCAGCGCTGTGAGAATTCTGTTCTTTGATTTCTCCAGCGCCTTCAACACCATCCAGCCGCTGCTGCTGAGGGACAAGCTGGAGATGGCTGGTGTGGACTGTGACCTGGCAGAGTGGATCCTGGACTACCTCACGAACCGACCCCAGTTTGTGAGAGCCCGGGATTGTGTGTCTGACACTCTGACCTGCAGTGTGGGGGCGCCGCAGGGCACTGTCCTCGCGCCCTTCCTCTTCACCCTCTACACCTCGGACTACAGACACAACACGGACCGCTGTGTTCTGCAGAAGTTCTCTGACGACTCTGCCATCATCGGACTCATCACGGACGACGATGATGCAGAGTACAGAGGACTAACGCAGGACTTTGTGGACTGGTGTCAGCAGAACCACCTCCTCATCAACGCGGGAAAGACCAAGGAGATGCTGGTGGACTTCCGCAGACGCCACTCCACTGCCCCCTCACCAGTGAACATCCAGGGAAGGGACATTGAGAGAGTGGACTCATACAAGTACCTGGGTGTTCATCTGAACCACAAACTGGACTGGACTCATAACACAGACGCACTGTACAGGAAGAGTCAGAGTCGGCTCTACCTCCTGAGGAGACTCAGGTCTTTTGGAGTGACAGGGCCGCTCCTGAGGACCTTCTACGACTCTGTGGTGGCATCAGCCGTCCTGTACGGTGTGGTCTGCTGGAGCAGCAGCATCACAGAGAGGGAGAGGAAGAAGCTGGACAAGGTCATCAAGAAGTCCAGCTCCGTCCTGGGCTGTACTCTGGACTCAGTCTTGGCGAGGTGGGGGACAGAAGGGTCCTGGCTAAACTCACGTCTATGCTGGACCATGAGTCCCACCCCCTGCAGGACGCTCTGTCTGCCCTGGAGAGCAGCTTCAGTGAAAGACTGATTCACCCTCGCTGTGTGAAGGAGAGGTTTCGCAGGTCTTTCCTTCCTGCCGCTGTCAGACTTTACAATGAACACTGTTAGCCCTGAACATGTGTCAGTCACCCGCTATAATCATGTGCAATACTGTAACATGTGTCATTCATCTGTGATAATCATGTGCAATATAATTTAACATACTATTAATAGACTCTTACCTCACCATATCCACTTACTGTATATAACATACACTTAAGCCACTTTAGTTACCATTTTTACTGTAAATAAGAGTGTGCACTTTATACCTTATACTTTATATTGTATTTTTTTATGACCATGTTTATTTATCCTATTTTTATTGCATGCACCTATTTCTTTCATTCCTGTCCTAAACTGTGAATTTCCCCATTGTGGGACAAATAAAGGATCCCTTATCTTATCTTATCTTATCTTATCTTGTTTACAATCTGGTTGCTAGGTAACAGTTGTGGAATCTCTACCTGTGTCATATTTGCTGTCCATGCTTAACCAGAGGACAAAGAGGCAAAATGTAATATAATATAATCATATTCACTACGCTTTAGTGACATGTGTCATCCGACTTACCTTATGCACTTTAATGTATGTAATATCATGTATTTTATGTAATATAATGTTATGTAATCTCACTTTCTGTGTTTGTGTATTACATGTGATTTGTATATATGCGTTTTAACATTCTGAACAACATACAGCAGATTATTATGACTTCATTTATAGTGCCTTTGTTTCCTATTACAGTGTTAGTCATACTTCACGCAAAAGAAAATTGTTATTTGCTCCAAACGTTTTCATATAATGCAGTATGTTTTTTACAGGATGAAAGAAGTTGGTAACATATTCAAACATCCCTGCATAAACAGCTGATATTTCATTCCTCAGATGCAGGTTTATCCACTGTTCGATTCATGTGAGAAGGTTTTCCACTCGCTCGGTTTGATCTAAAGCACACGGGAGCTCTCTATTGTTGTTTAGCTCCCTGGATATGCCTCTATATGTGCCTCTATCTGGTGGGAATAACTGTCATCTGTCAGAGCTGCAGTTTGGCTCACCCAATTAATTCGGCGTTGCTTTCATATAGAGGAAAGCGCGCATGACGCATTGGTCATTAAAGGAAGTGTTTTGCTATTTTTGGTGTGCGTTGAAGAAGTCCTGAGCTGCAAAAAAGACAAATTCATGTGTACAGTTTTGTTTGAATATGTGAGCTCAAAGTAAAAGCTTTATGTGGGTATTTTGAAAAAGACTTTGTGAGCTGGGAGTGTGAGGGCCCTGTCACTCCCCAATTTGAGTCCTATTCACCTTATTCCGGAAGTTGCCGTACGCGCCGCCGTCTTGTTTCCGTTGTATTCGTTTACATGGAGCAGACGAGCTCAACAGAAAATAAGTTCTACACGGACTAAAAAGCCGTTTTCAGACCGCCCAGGAAATCGGTGCGTTGTTGACTTGTTGTTGCTCGTGTTCATTAAACATTTTACACAAATCAACCTATATGTAACATTTTAGCGGCAAGACTTTTCCCTCGTTCGTCATTAGCTTTAACGTCAAACGGAAGTGCGTATCGGTGGCAAAAAACGGCAAAGGTGGGCGGGGCAGAATAAGGTGAATTGGTTTGCAGTGACGTCGATCATTCTATAAAAGCACTTCCTTTCGCAGCTTTCTCCCTCTGACGCTCTTTCATCCGGTCTCCCTGCGTTGACGTCGTTCGTACTCGCTCTCAGGTAGAATACGAAACTCAGACTTTAAGCGCTAGCATTATTTTCAGCCCTGATTAAGTGTTTGATTTAGTGCTTACTTCCATGGGCTCACACTGTTTGCTACAATGCTCTCGGTGTGTGCCGTCCACCATGCCGCCTATCCAGTTCTCCCTGCATTCGTCCAGATAAAATAACAAGTCTGTGCCGTAACTTAGGCCCTCAAACAATCGTCTAGCGTTACATCTAGAGGTGACTTCAATTGTACTTTGTAGATCTGAGCCTTGGAGCTAAAAAAGAGCACTGTCTTGCCCTGTCTATGTAGGCTGCCTCTGATCTCATCGAGACTACATCGACTACTCTATGGCAGTAGTTCTTAAAGTGGGGGTCGCGAGGGATGAGCTGGGGGTTTCAGGATCTAATTTTAATAAATAGGACCCTGTATTTGATCTATTTTTTTTTTATTAAAATAGTATCTTTTAGTGAAATAGGGTCTAATAAGACAATAAACTATTCAAATAACCAATATTAAACCTGATGCTTTGACACTTTAAATTATCTTTCATTTCACTTCGGGGGTCTCAAGTCAGTTGCAAGGGTATTTTGGGGGTCCCAGCCAGAAAAGATTGGGAACCCCTTCTCTATGGGAACTGAATTATTGGTGAACTCCTAACAAATGAACTGTCAAATGGTAATTTTTCATCCTAAATGTCAAACCAAACTAACTTATGAACAATGTATAAATAAATGATATACTTTTGCAATATTTCTAAATTATGCCGCTGTCAATCAATAACAAACCTACGTTCCTTAACATTTGGCAGGTCCTGGGCCAACTCTCAGGTGACAATGTTGTTGTTTTGTCTTTTCATTAATGTTATGTTTTCATTTGGTTTAGCCACTACCGCCTAGACGAGCTAAGCTAAACAAAACCCCAATTATTGTCATTTAAGTTAAAGAAAGTTTGTTAAGAATGCTTTGTAACGTTTAGTTTTTATAACAAAAGTTTATCAAGTAAATGTAGTAAAATATTGTGTTTTCACCAAACTTGGTTCATATTTAACTTCAAACATTCACATTTATAGATAAAAGATATGTATAGCATGTTAAATGTAGTTTGTCCATGTGCTGCCGTAGTAAGAGACCTTTTGTGGGGTTGTAAACGAAGCATCTGGTCATGCGCAGATTGAATTTCGACACACATTCCACACTTATTCAAATTGGGGAATCACGGAGCCGACAAACAGCGTTGTCCAAGAATGAAACTGACTTGACTAGGAGACAAATGAAAGTGTGTTTACTTTTGCCCAATACATGCACTTACAGCAAGTTCACACTGAGCATCGCTGCGAAAAGTAGTCGTGTTGAGTGCTTCCAGAGCCTCTTAGTATTACAGTAAGCTAAAGTAAGTTAAAGCTGCTGCCTCCCAGGCTCGCATACAGTACAGCGTTGCCAAGAGCTCCATCAGACTGAGCGTAGTAGATTTACAAGTGTGAAATGAACTCTGCACCGGAAAATGAGCCTCTGCTGGATGCATCATGTTTTCCTGTTGACTTTACCGCAGCCCGCACTTTCTTTACGAATATGAGTGCTCGCTTTGGTCCAAACAACTTAGGCTGGGCTGGAAACACGCGCCCGGGGTGGGATGTGGCAGCTGTTGGAGGCAATTGGGTTTGGGAAAAGGCTGAAAGAGCGAAAAGCGGCGCGGAGCTACTTAACTACTGGCTTCTATAGCTGATGTAGACAGATGCATATACGTAGTTCAGTACATTGTAAAAACGCACCGTTCATTTTGTTTCCTTTGTTCAAATTCTCGGCAGCTGCGCCCAGTCAATAGAGTCCCGACGCTGTTGCCAAAAGGTTGTGCCGCTGACCCTGACACAGATAAACAAACATCTGAAGTCTTGCTGTAGGGACAAAAAATCGGGTCAGTGCAGACTCCGTGCTGCGTCTGAATGTCCACACTATTCCCTGCACCGCACACTAGTTGGGGTTCATGCCATTTTTAGTGCTGTCCAAATGTCCAGCAGGTGAAGAAGTAGTTCGCTCATATTCTCTCACGGTGCACCTTGAGAAGTAACGTCCAGCGCTGCTCACTAGACCGGTCAATAGTCTTTAACTGGATACAGCACGACCGAATGAAGCAGACAGAAGAGCTATTTTAACAAAGCGCTGTCATTATGAAGAAACGTTTAAATAAGCTGTTCGATAACATTACCTGCTTATTTTAGTTTGAGCTGTTCAAAGATTCCTATCACAGGTGAAAAGTCGAATAATCCAGTCCTTTCGATGATTAAAGTGCATGATGATTGAACTGCGATTTTTTTTTTTCAGTTCAGAGAATAATAATAATAATAATAATAAAAGACTTTGCAAAATAATCGACAATTGTAATCCTAGTTTGGCTTTGTTTTTGGCCTGTTTTCAGTTTCATATTTTACTTCCTTGTTTTAAATCATGACATCAAAGTAGGAAATTCTATAACTGTCACCTAGCAACGTTGTTTTAAACTGGGCCAAGATTCCTCTAATGTTGCAGAGGTTATTATTTGACAAATAAAAATATATGAGGACACCTTTATTTTGCTGAATGTGTTTTTTCTCTTGCTTTTGTACATACACATTTTATTTACACACACACATATATGAAAATGAGCCAATAGAAATGAGTAAAACATCACAACATTAGAAAGTGTTCAACATTCAACTTTTTTTTTTCTTTCCCTCAGACTTTTACACCACAAAAGACATGCTCTGATCTTTTTTTAAATTGTATGCATTGCAAACCTCTAGAGTTTTTATGACTTTTTTTATTTTTGAAAAAATGTGTTTCTTGTCCGTAGATTTTCTTTTGTCCTGTTTACGTCCTGTTGGTTTCAAAATATTGTTAAAATTTTCTTCTCAAACTGACTGGTGTAGAACTATCATTTATATTTAACAGATATTATCTCACCTAATGAAGTTAAAACTAGCAAATCACAAAAATCTACGTTAAATAAGACTTGCATGACGACTGTAAGTCCACACATACATGCGTGTCAGACAGACTTGACCAATGTTTATTACAGCAAGACATTTTTATCTGAGTTTTGCAGACTTTTTCTTTACCCAGGATATATTCAGCTAAAAAGTGAATTATGAAGTGTATGTGGGGTTAGCACTCGGGCAGAGCCTATAAATCAATCCATGGCTTTCACAACGATAAGAACCTAAGAGCATTGCTACAGCGAATAACAATTTGAAAGAAAATTATACATCTTTTGAATGGGAATTAGTCAAAATATTGCATATAACAAGAAGCTGAAACCCTTGACTCTATTGGAATTCACAATTTCTTTTCTAAACAGCATCTCCAAACGTTTACATTGAATTATTCATTCGCTCGCCGCATTCCTCCGTTGCTCCTGACAGCTCCCTGAAGATGACTAATGTATGACGTGGCTGTCATTCTGCGTCAACTGCCCGTCTGACCACAATTACGCACAAACCATTGTCACACATGGCGAGGATCAGATGGCTAACGTGCCCTGCTCAAGTACGCCATCTTTCCGCCTTTAACATCCGAACTTGAACCACTCTTAAACGCAGTAAGACGACGATCAAATCACCACCAATCACTGACTTATTTGGTCAAATTATGGCTGTAATTACACAAAAGGAAAAATTAGTAGGTAGGAGGATGAGTAAGTGTAGTCATTGTGTCTGTGGAAGAACAACTCATCCTCTTTCCCATCGTGACGCTTCTCCACCATACTTGTAAATGTGTCTCGAGTTTTTAGATGGCTGTATTTTTATTCCTATGTGGGCAGTTGCGGTCTATTTTGAACTGGGGTCATTCTCCGAGGAGTTTCTCTGTGAGTCAGTGCCGGTGATCCTCCTCCAGTCTCCACACTGTACACCGCAGTTTACAGTAAAGCCTCAGATGAGTCACGTAGAAGTCTTAAAGGAGACATACTATGCTTTTGACTTGGTGCTTAATTATCAATTCTGTCGTAAAGTAGATCATCAATTTGCGTCTTGTTCACTGTAAACCGCGATATTGATCTGAAACGGCTCAGTTATAGACACAGGTCCATTGACTCTTCATAGTGGAATTTCACCGTAACAAGAAGCAGATTTTTTTTCAAATACTTGCAACTAAGTACAGGGATGTGGGCGGGGATACGGGTTGAGAGAAAACAGGAATTTTCTGAGCAATCAAGCCTCAAATCTAAGAAATTACCACTCAAACGTGTGTGTAGTGGGGTTGTCATCAAGCACAGTGCATTTATCCAAGGTCTGCTTCAGCCTTACCTGACCTCTCCCCGCTCTGAAGTCACGTCCACCGTGCAGCACTCGGCCGCAGTCGGCTTAAGTTGTTGTGAGGAGTTGTGAGGAATGCGGCGTGTTGGAGTGTCAAGCCTGCATTAGGGCGTGAAGCGTGTATTTTGAGTTGTATTTATTTCAGATCCTGAGCCTTTTCTCAAGTGTTGTTGTTGGTTCCTTTCATTTTATTTTTGCACATTTCCAGCCAGTAACCACTCGACTTGCCACACATGAATCAATCAAAATGCAACTTTGAGTAAACTAATGATGAGGAAACACAGTAACAAGGATTGAAGTTCATTAAAAGACACATATTCTGCGACTGTGACTTTTTTCCACCACGTCCCATCGTCAAAAACACACCTGGAGTTGCATTTAGCTGTATTCACGCAATTTGGGGAATGCTGATTAAAAAATCCTCTCCTGCCGACAGTCAAAAACACTTCCTGCTGAACTCCCTTGATCAATCAATCATTGCCAGACTCGTTTTGAGCATTTCTGCTATTTAAACACGTGCAATGCTACTATGAGCTTGATTATAATTATGTCTCTTAAAGTGATAACATAACTAAATTGTGTAAGCACTGGGCACCATCTACTGGCTGCATACACTCAGAAAGTACCCGGGCAAACTGCAGAGAAACTTGTGCAAATTTAAGGTACTCAAGACATGTTTAAAGGCTAATAGCAATATGAAAAATTCATAATATTTTTTCGGTTAAAGTTGATTCTGCATAATATGTGTATCTGTATCTTTATCCCATGTGTACAGGTTGCATCTTAAATATTCTTTAAAAAAAAAAGAGCTGATGGATGTTGGACGTAGTTAGTCAAAGTCTCACTGAAGCTGCAGGCTTTGAAATCTTGCCCCTGAAATCTCAGCGTATCAGAGCAGTGAGATGAGTGATCGTCTGGAGCTCATTCAAATGACATTTCATCAAAAAAAAAAAAAGATTACATCAAGTACATCCAGCACTCCGAGTCAAATGATGTGTGGAATCCCAGTCCAATCTGTGAGCGTGAAATGGAGACAAGATTTTAAGTCAGGCACAATCATGTTCTTGACATTCGTCGTCGGATGTCTGTCTCTCTCTAGGGTCAAGCAACAAAACTAATTCTTATAATACAACAAATCTCTATCTCTATCTCTTTCCAAAGTACAACAACACACATGGTTTTATGGTGAAAATGTCGCCATTGAAATTCTTTGTGAGAACCAGAACAATGGGGCTCCAAACTTTGCACCACTCCTTGACAAATTCTCTCACTTTTCCATTCTGTACATTACCTTCTCTAAACCCCTCAGTGCTTAAAGTCCTGTTGAAAAATGGTCCGTGCACAGAGTACAATAAGTCCTGTGACCTTTCCTGATCTAAATGCACATCTATTTCCGCACATTGTTCTCACACTTTTGTGCCGGGAAGAGGGATTTTGTGAAATGTACAGGAATAGTCTAGTTTAGTCAGACAGGCAACAAACTAAAGAAAACTAGTTGCATTTGGTCATTTTGCTAGAGCCAGTTTGTTAACGAAATGATTGAGTTAACGTTCCACAATAAAAAGGTTAATAGTAATATAATGAAAAAATAATTTATCATAAATTGGACTAGCATCATCAAAGTTCTAGTCTTCGTGGGTCTTTATTACTCTGAAAACACGGACAACAAAATATTTTCGTCAAAGTTAGTCATAACTGACTAAATACAATGTAAACAAAAAATTACTATAATGACTAAAACTATGACTAAGATTACATACCTTTTTGTCAACTAAAATACCTCTAAAAGTAGATTTTCAACTAAAAGTGCAGATATTTCCTTCATATAATACGAAAACGAATGATGAATTTATGAAAAGCTTACATGAAGAATACAGTATATCTGTTTTTGAATATCAAGGTCCTAAACCAGTCCACATCCAAACTCAACGTCCAGGGAACACGGTCTGTACATGTCTCATGAAGCAATGCAATTTATCATAGTTAAAATCAACATAACATTTTCCGGATGACTAAAACTGTTGTGGCATGGTATAATTGTTTTAAATATAATTATTCAACTTGGCATAAAATAAATATGCCACCTGAGGGAAGACTCAGGAAGTGTTGATAATAAGTTTAATTTGTATAATTCACTTATTAATTCATGTTTTTGTTAATGCTGTTCCTATAAATTCCATCAGTTCTTTCAGTTAAGACAAACATTGTTTCAGTTGTTATTCAGTTCATTCCCAGCTTAGGTACGGTCCGGCTCCAGAGCTGCCACGCCCCAGGCCTAGACAAATATTACAATAATTATAAAATAAAAGACAAAGGCAAGGATAAGCACAAGGCAGCTCAAAAGACTGCATATTACCTACATTAAACATAGAGTTAGAAGTAACCACGTGGAGGCTGAATGACCAGATAAATGTACCACTTTGTGATGCATCATGACTGTCCATCCACAGGCTTGACGCCAGATAGTCGGGTCATTTGAGCAGAACCGACCGAACGGACAACGAGGGGACTGACAGTGGAGCTTAGTGATCAACCAGATACACACAGGATCTACATCTAGATTCATATTAGCACATGACACCAGCATCAAGGAAATACAGCTAATGTAGCGTACTGTACCTTTACATCAGTGTATCCCAACCAGGGGTATGGGGACCCCAAGGGGTACATGAGCAATGACCAGGGGGTACTTAGAATGGTTTCAGTTTTTAAAATAACATGAAATGTACTTTAATCTAAATAAAAAAGTGTGATTAGTTCTAAATTTAGTATTTTTTTAGTAAATTGAGTATCCTGGAGCTTAAAACTAAAATATAATAGTAATAATTGACAATATGCGACTACTAAACCCATTTATTTGCCTGAAACTCAAGTTAGAAGGTACTCTGAGTGAGACAAAGGTTAGGGGGTACTCGAGACAAAAAATGTTGCTTTACATGAGACAGCCATAGTTAAAGCGGCAGTCCAGGAGCAGTGATACAAAATAGTTTAGACTGGAACAAAATATAGGTGTTTATTTACGCTTTAACTAAGAAGAATTAGTGGAATAAATCTTGACTAAAATTGACTAAAAAAGTCTAAAAAGTCTTTAATTTCTTGTCAAAATGAACATTGGCAATTAAACACGCAGACACACAATGGCTGCCTCCGTGCTGTTGTCTGCTGCAGGTGACCTAGATAGATCATGGGAGAAGAGAAACACAATTCTATTGCAAACTAACATCAATAGCACTACACAGCATGTGTTTCAGGTCAGAGAGTGATGTCAAGAGTTAAGATTTTCTGAGCGTTTCTGAAGCGCAGCGCTGGTGTGGAGGTGTTACTGTGACAGGTGGTACCGCTGTCCCTCCCATATGTATATTGTATACGAGACCTGTCACTGGATTGATGTATGAAGACAGAGTTGATAACGGCACAACACGGCTGTCACATTTTGACAGGTGCGGCTGACAAGTGCAGTATTCCTTTCGCCGTCAACAAAGCATGCAAAATAAGCGAAACCTTTGTTGCTTAGTCTATCCAATTCACTGCGCTCAGCTAATCATACATGTATAATGTCATAGGACAATGTTTAGATATAAAAACATTATATAGTTTCAATATTTACAGCTACAGTCACCGGTTGTAAGCTTTGAGAGAGAAGAAAAACAATCATTCTCATCATCGACGAGTCTGTACAAAACAGGAAAACTTTTTTGTGTTTCTGTCTGTCTGGTCGGAATATAGAGCTGTATGAATATCTCCAGCAATGGCCAAATAAGAAATGGTATGAATGTTATTATAGCAAAGTTTGCAGAAGAAACTCAACTTTATATCTTGGAATGTTACTATGATCTGAAACTTTTGGTTCCAGTTTCTTCCCGGTCATCTCAATGCCACCGCCGCCCTGACCTGGTTCTGTCAGGTCTGTAATGGCAGTCATCCCCGACCATCTGCCGTTGTCTCCCTCTCCTATGCTTCATCATTCACGCTAACATCCAGTCCAGTCATGTAGTCCTGAGCCTGGAGTCCATATTTCTTCCGGCTTTCTTTGTCTCCCTCTGTTCCGAATTTGCACTTTTCAGCTTCAATCATGGTCCTCATCATACCTTAATCACCCCCCATTTTCCTGTTCAAGCTGAACTCTTATCTGAGCCCTTTGGAACCTCTCCACTTTGTTCATTTCAGGGCTTCACGTAGCACTTGTCCTCGAGACTCTTGCTTTACTAAAGTCATACAGCACCACCAGATTTTAGTTAATTCCTAATTAATAGAAATAATAGCTGACCTGATACTCCAGCTGCTCCTTCTGTATTGACGCTGGGACACTGCTCCAATTAGAAGAGTTCCTGATCAGTTCATTAAACCATGGTCTACCTCAGTCATCTCTTCTATACCAGACGTCTTTCGGGGGATACAAGGCCCAAAAGCCTAAGGTCCCATTGAAGCCCAAATCAGGTTAAGGTACACTTTATTGTCCCCATTGGGAAATGTATCCTGTCCCTTTGACCCATCCTTCAGTGCTGTCGCTACTGTCGCTGGAGGATATTGTGTTTGTTTTGGGTTAATGGGGAAAACTGGAGCACCAGGAGGAAACCCACCCAGACACGGGAAGAAAGATGCAAACTCGACTCAAATAGGCCAGATCCAGATCATGCCCTTCTTGCTGTCAGATGAGAGTGCTAGCCATTCTGCCAATTCCGCATTTCATTCATGTTTCACTTCAAAATCTGCATCTGAGTTCGGCGGTTGTGGTTCTTGTAGGTACGTTCTACAGAGTTATGAGAAGCTAATAACTTTCTATCAAGGCCTTTATTAAGTTTCCTAACTGTATTTCTGCATGTGTACTATTCCCTGGAGAAATATGATATTAATAACTGGCCAAAAAGCATATACATACTGGTCGCAGCAAGAAGTCACACTCTTGTTTTGTCTGCTGTTGTTGTTGCATTGTAAGTGCTGTGATCTCTGTGCTCAAAATGACACCATCCACATCACAGCCACCTCCATATTACAGCCACCTACACTCTCATATCAGCTCTTATGAAATATTCAAAAACCACAAAGTGCCACTGGTGTTGTGGACAGCAAGACGGACAGCTATAGCGACCTGTTTTTAACAAATCACCATCACAGAGAAAAGGAAACAACCAACTGCCAACATAACAGATGATATGTTTTCCTCCTTCCCAAAATAAATACCTTCTTTTGGCTATCTCTCAGCAGTCTGTCCATCAGTGTGCAGTGATGCTCTACACATGGCACATTCTTCATCTTGGACCCTCCAGCAACAGGCAACATCCATTAAAAAAGAAATAGCTTCAAAGTGTATTTATTTTAATTCTTTTACATCCAATCCCACACTTGAATGTTTAAGTCTAGAAACACTTTTAATGAACAGCTTGGGGCCGTTCTAAAAAGAGTGTTAGCCTCAGGACTGATTATTAAATGAAGAAAAACACTACTCCAGGCAGCAGTCCCTCTCTGCTCACCTGCTGTGTTGTCAAATAGCTCACAGTTGCCAGTACAAGCTCTTATTTAACAAGATCCGTCAATTTTGAATTATATGTGTAATGCACGCAGGGATCTGTCATATAGGTGCTTAGAAACTGTTGTGTGGCCTCAGGGAGCTGGAAATCCTTTCAAATCAAACTGTGTTTATCATTTAAACCAAAACTGACAAGAGTTGAACAAGTGTTTTCCTAATTAGACTCTTTGCTCTTCTTTAAAGAGGGGGTATTGTGCAAAATCAACTTTTTGGAGCTTTCTACAATGTTATACCGTTATTCCCTCATCAAAGACATGCCTGAAGTGGCTATAGTTTGTTTTGATGACAGGCCACCATTTTACAGAGGACTAGAGCTTTTTCAACAAAAGCTTGTGGACTCATTAAAACACAAACTCTAAAGTATTCCCTTCCAACAATAAAGAGTAGTCTAACAGCTTTACTTTGACTGATTCCACCAGTGGTGTGCTACAACATACAGATTAATTTAAAAATGCTCTCCTTTGTGTTATTACTGTTATTACCTTCATAAACTTGCGAGTGATTGTGTTGTGCTGGTGCTCTGTAGGGGAGGCTTAGGGAGCCAGAGGAGAGGGGCTGATGTTTTCGGTGAATGTAGCATTGTCAAACCAACAAAAGGTAACACAGTGGTCCATATCTGCTATCTATGTGTTAGCAATTAATACCCCACAGAGTGTAATACCCCCTCCTTAAGAGTCAGAAAGTCAGATTTCCTATAAAGGACAGTATCAGGGACAAATGAGCGGTGGGTATTTTTAAGATCGTATAAAAAATGAACAAGGTAAAAAACACATATTAACATGATTGCCATCTCGCTGTACTTTCCTCCATATTTTGAGAAAAAAACTTCTCAAGGCAGCAATTATCCCTCAGTTCAGTAACAAGACCAAGCTATTCATTTTTAGGCCGGACTACCCATTTATTATCCAGCGCACTTGATATCTGTCTGATAGATAGGTCTGGAGTTGTGTGAATAATTGTGCGAAGAGAAGACAGCTGGAAATCTACGAAACGATTCTAGAATTATACACAGACAACAGATTTTAGCATTCTAGCATATCATCTTGAATATCAGCAAATACACTAGCAATAGAAATACAAAATACATCACCAAATACATCTATTAAGAAAATGATGGCTTGTTTGCTGGTTGTTTGCATTTATGTTAGTTTTTAGCTCTGCAGCCAGACACACTGACCATACCAGAGTGTGAATAACAGGTCTTCTTTAATAAAAGGAGATAACATGTTACTTCTGTGAAAAAAGGTCAGATCATTGATATCGAGGACGCTGGTAAAAGGGTGTGCATGTGAAACTCCAGAATGTCACATGAAAAAGGTTAATATGGTCTTCCAGGTTGTTGTTGTCAGATAGATATTCTTAGCCTCGAAAAAGTATATGAACACTCCAGAGCGGAAAATAAGACGAATCGTAGCACATGCAATAGATAAGAACAAAAATATGTAACACACAAAATCCCATCTCGGTCATGCAACAAAACATACATAGGTGAAACAAGTAGAGTAAAAATAATTCAGAATGGAGAAAGGGGATAATGGGGGTGAGCACAAGAGCCACTCAGAAAAAAGCAGAACAAGACAACATCGAATTGGCCATTACAAATCACTGCAGAAGAGAAACGCACATTATTGACTGAGAAAACGCAAAAACAATTAGTAGGGAGGACAATAAACACAAACGCTGAATGAAAGAGTCCACTGCAAACACGCCCACAAGGCAGTAAAGAGACACGAGCGGTCCAGCTTTCACAGACCTGAGATACTGTTCTGGAGGAGTTACCAGTGTGGAGAAATCAGCCAGCAATCAGCAGGAAGGGTGCAGAAGACGATCAAAACATGTCGAGGTATCGTAGAAAGGATTTCAGGGGTTGTCATGCGGACGTTGTTTGAAGATCGAGACGTTTCGACTTTTATCCAAAAGTCATTGTCAATTAATCCAGAATTTGTCGATGTAATCCCTCATTCGTCCAGGTGTGGTCCATCATAGAAAGGATTTCAGGGGTTGTCATCCGGACGTTGTTTGAAGATCGAGACGTTTCGACTTTTATCCAAAAGTCATTGTCAATTGTCAAAGAAACGTCTCGATCTTCAAACAACGTCATGTCGAGGTATGAGAAAACACCAGGCAGGTCTGCTTAAGAGCTATATATAGTACATAATAGCTGTATGATTGTGTAGTTTTTAGTTCATATCCAAATCTCAAATGTGCATACTCCCATGGGCTCAGGTTCCTCAAAAATAACAACCTCCACAAACGACTCCTTGGATCTAATATTAATGAGATGCACCGGCTATGCATCACAACATCATTTACACGACAAATGTGCGTATTGCATTACCGAGACCAAATGTCTATTTACCTTAAAACAGACATGCTCCGAGGACTGGAACATCTGCTCAGTGCTTTCCACGTTGAATGATAAACCCTTATGGAAAAACACAAACAGACGTGACATGCGCGTACAATGCAATCCCTTTGTCAGCTTGTCTATTTACAAACACCCAGGGGTGCTAGAAGCTGTCTCCCGGACTATTTTATGTGCTGCTTATCTACAACAAACATTCCTGTGGGTTGTTGCAATTCTGAGGACATTCAAAGTGCTGGTCGCCCCCTTTGGAATGTGCCCATCACTGAAGAGCGCGACGTGAATTTAAACTAAAGATCGTGCAATTTCGCGATGCCATATTGTACGTGATGAATAGAAAATCAAGGTTTCTAAATTGGTGTTCATTTAGTAGAAGGAATAAGAATAAACAAAAAATGATTAATACATATATTTTAATCTAAAAATAAAACAATAATCTGAGGTCCATTTGTTGATTCACCAAAGCCATTTCCACACAAACGCTCACATAGACCCCAGCCAGCTCAGTTGCATCTGGTTGGTGGTAAAGTGGGTCCCGTGTACACACTTTTCCCACTCTGAGATGACCTTTCCACGACCCTTGAGTGCTGAGTGTGGGTGGGTCAGCTATTTGTCTCCTGTTCCAGTGGAGCCACGGCGTGTTGGCATAACCCGGCTTTAAGTGTCATCAGTAAATACGCCAACAACAAATGCAACAGCTAAATAAACAAGCTAGTTTCGTGGATAATGTGGAGGGGCGTGGACGTCTGCAAAGTCAGGGGTGTATGTGCGAGCTTGATCAAGAGTTATGCTTGTGCCGTAGAGCTGTAATTCTTTAGTCGTTCAGTCGATTAATCGGTCGACCAACATTTTTATTAGTCGACTAATTGTTTTATTTAAATTTAAAGGATTTATATGGAATTAATAACAGAGAAGAGAGGATATAGAGTCAAACACTGTTTCCTAGTATTTTTCTGTTCTTTTCGCATAAATTCCCGAGTAAGGCAAGGCAAGGCAAGTTTATTTGTAGAGCACAATTCGTACACAGGGCAATTCAAAGTGCTTTACATAAACAGGAAAAGTTGCATTAAAATCACAAAACACAAAAACACACACAGAATCATTTTAAAATCATTTTAAAATAAAGTGCTTTAAAAGAGAAGAGTGCAGATAGATCTTTCAGTCGTATGCACGTCTAAAGAGAACAGTTTTTAGCCTGGATTTAAACATTGTCAGAGTGGAGGCCTGTCTCACATCTTCGGGGAGACTGTTCCAGATTTTAGCTGCAGAAAACTGAAATGCTGATTCCCCATGTTTAGTCCTGACTCTAGGCACCTGCAGGAGGCTGGTCCCTGAGGTCCTCAGAGTACGAGATGGTTCATATGGTACTAACATGCCAGAGATGTACTTTGGTGCTTGGCCGTGGAGAGACTTGAACACAAGCAGAGCTGCTTTAAAGTCAATTCTCTGAGCCACAGGAAGCCAGTGCAGTGACCTGAGCACAGGACTAATGTGATCGTACTTCCTGGTTCTAGTCAGGACCCGAGCAGCAGCATTCTGGATGTACTGCAGCTGTTTTACAGCTCGTTTGGAGAGGCCAGTGAACAGGCCGTTGCAGTAGTCTAACCTACTGGAGACAAATGCATGGATAAGTCTCTCCAAGTCTGGTTTAGACACTATACCTTTGATTTTGGCAATGTTTTTTAGGTGGTAAAAGGCTGTTGATGTTATTGATTTGATGTGGCTGTTAAAGTTCAGGTCTGAGTCCATTATATTATCCAGTAATAATGGTCTTTTGAGTGCAGTTTCGGTTGGATACACAAAGATGCTTCATAGTTTAGATATTTTTTCCACGCGCCCTTTTTAGTCATCTAATCGGTCGATGGGGCAGGTCTTTAGTCGACCAAGGATTTCTTTAGTCGACTTCAGCCCTAATGTGCAGTGTTGTATAATGCGTTGTAGAGAAAGATGAACAGAACAAGCAGGTGACAGGCTGAACAGGATGAATTGCGTGCACAAGCTTTAAAAGGCGCACGGTGTTAGAAGACCCCACCAAGCATCAACTGCACTCAAAACAATAATACCACCACACAACGACAACATGGGGCTGTGACAGTGTGCTTTGGTTTCTCTGTTTCCTGTGGTTTAAAGGTCCCATATAATGCAAAATTAATGCAAAATTTTGTGAGCATTTAAAAAAAGTATTTTTTGTAGTTTTTTGTACATCCGTGCGCTCATTAGCTTTAATAATTTGAAATGGAGATATGGGTTGTTTGTGCCCAGATGACCCTTCTCATCGAAATGTTCCTGCCTCTGTCCAGATCTTACTACACTTCCATAGTCTGTCCAATATGAATTTATGAATAGACGGAAGACGAACGGAACACTGTATCTTTTGATGCCACAGACATTTCACTTCGCTTTGCTTTGAAGTAATTTTTTCAAATCATTGCTTACTGATACCACAAACGCTTGTATTTAACCATGAAGGGGGGAAACGCACTCACAGAGCTACGGGGGACGCAGGAGAGAAGCCGAGAGAGCAAGCCAAAGCTAGTCGTTTCCTGGTAGGTGCACTGATTCAAGAGATGGGTGGTATTTAATAACTCTTTTGTACTTGGATTAGATGGTGGAAACATGGTGAAAATAACAGCATTTAAATTGTAAATAATTTATTACTGCAGTAAACATTCATTTGATTGTGCGATACTGAACAGCGAACTGCACTTCACTGGGGATAATCTGTCAACACACAAACAAGACACTGTTGGGCGAAACAACGCACTTTGTCAAATAAAATAATTAGTTGACCTTAGCTCAGAAAAGATTTGGTCCAGTTCTCGCTCTCAAAATAATAGCTGACTGAATCCACACCAGCGTCTCCGGTGTAATGAACGCAGTTGCAGAGGACTAATGTGACTTGTGAGAAGAAAATCCCCGTACCTGCCACCAAAACTCGAGACAGCCACAAAGCCTCAAAGACTTTTAATAATTATCAAACCTGTGCTGTTTGGATGCACAGGAGGAAGAGCGTCTGTCAAATCTCTGTTGGCAAAGAAACAAAGATGGGATCGTGTCGGATGTGTGTGGGTGATGATCTCATGCGCAAACACAATGAGCAAAACCCCGAGTCTACAAACGCTTCTAAATCCAAAATGTAACAGTTTTCGGTTATTAGTTCAACATAACGCCGGAGGAAAGTTGCTGATGTACAACCGGACCAACATCTGGGAATAAATCCTTTTGGCCCGTAGGCTTTATCGGACAGGACAGTAGCGTGAAATGGGAACAAGAGAGGGAAAGACTCAGCAAAGCACCTAGTATATTTGCTATCCACTCGGCTATCGAGCGGCACAGAATTCAAGCACTCTTAATTTGCAAGCGAACATAACAAGCATTCATTTAAGGTGATAAAGGTGATCCAAACAAACTCAAAGTGATTAAATAAAAACAAGAGACAGTTTTTGCGTCTGCAGCACCGGGAGAGACATAATGAGCTTTGGAGGATGTGTAGCCAGCAGCTAATTGGGCTAATTGTCACACGCATGAGAAGGCAAAATAAACATGCCTTTTGTCTTTTTATTCACTTAATTTAATAATGTTCTATGAGTTACGAGGCTCGAGTGCTACAAGCCGGCGAAGGGCTTATTAGTCTTGTTTGTGTTATTTTCACTTAAACGCCTGGTGATCATTAATACACAGAATAACCACGGACAAGTTAACATTATACCAATATTTTGTGCGTACGTTGATTGTTATAACAGATGAAGTAAACATGCTTCTGGGGGAGGTAGGAGAGGAGAAAGAGAGGAGAATGAGGACAGGACTTACTCATTGCTCTCCTCGGAGCCTCTGTCGTCTTCCTGCGACGTCTCCATCTGTAACAAATGAGAAACACATGAGAGAAAGCCACTGCTAACTGCTAATTTAGACAGACAGAGGCGAGAGGCACTCACAGCGGGATGGACCAGGCCTTTTCAACTTAAGATCCGGTCGTTCAGGACGTTCTAAACCTATCGTTCTGGTTCAGTACGAGATTGGCAATTTTGCAGACAGATGTTGATAAAGCCTTTAGTTTTTTATTTTTTAAACAAAATCTGATATAGCAGTTGTTATATTGTCAGTATTGAAGTAGATCTAGTGTTGGGGATATTTTATGCGAAACCAAATGTATCTAAAGTGGTAGTGTGGTGTGCACCGTCCAACCAAGGTCAAACCAAGGTCTTCTGAAGAATTTGGCCTTCAGGAAAATAGCCCCAGTGTACACAGACATACAGAGAGATGTTCAATTTTAGAAAAGGGAAGAGAATTGAGAATTGATTTTGAGCTACTTTTGAGCAAAACTGAACACTTTTGAGTTCATCTTATTTAGATGCCACGGACACTGTAACACTGTGTTGTGTTATCCTTGATATGAACACCTAGGGTCATATGTAGCTGGAGGTTTTTCCAGTTGGACCTGATCCTGTGAGCCATCCATTCACATTAAAGGTGATGTAAACAAACTCAAACTTATCAAATATAAACAAAGATAGTTCTTACATCAGCAGCACAATTTAAAACTAAAGTGTAAGTAAGTTAGAAGCTTTTAGAGATGTATAAATATTTTATTTTAAATCAGTGTGAATAAAATCACCTGCATCTTATGAATCAAAGTCACCTGCTGTCTCATTTCTGCCTGATTTCTTTATCGTTGCTACAACAAAATAACACAATATTGTGAATATTATGTTCACAATATTCATCAAGCCATTACCAGGCTTTTCTCTAAGCTCTGTAAAATTTATATATATATATATACATATATATATATATATATATATATATATATATATATATATATATATATATATATATATATATATATATATATATATTTTTTTTTTTTTTTTTTTAATATGAATGCTTAAAACAAAGTAGCAAAGGTTTCATTTTTCTTTGACTTCAGAGTCTAAAATTGTAAAAAAAATAAATAAATCTACCTGAAATATTATCAAAGCTTTGAATTTGTTCTAAAAGAGTGATTAGTCAGAATCACAGCAAACAATCCACCAATACAGGGGTGTCAAACTCATTTTGAGAGGGGGTTGAATTTAAGAAAATCAGAGCCGGTGAGGGGCCGCATCAGAGACAGACTTGAAACACACCAAAATACAATTTCCTTACCTACAAAATTTTCATATAGGAGATTTTAGTTGTACACATATATGTTTTAGAATTGAGAAATGATAATACCTTATAAAGTGTCATTGCCCTCCCCGTGTGTGATGTACACCTCGCTCATGGATACTTCTCACACACTGCTGTGTTAACGCAGCTGGTGCTGGTGGCTTTAGTTTTATCAGACAGAGCATGTATTTTCGATGTTCGCTTCATAACACAATGCAGTGAATCGTAACTTGGAGAGCAAATTAGCGCCAAACAAACAAAGTTAGGCTTCTCCCACTTTGACATTCTCTTCCACCTTTTTCTGAAGCTCCTGCGCTCACATCCCGAGTGTTCTCTGTCCATTTATTTGTCTAGGAAAGTTGAGAAGTGCAGAGTATCCATGCTGGGCTCAACTCTTGGCACAGGAGCAGCAGGAGCAGCAGGGGAGGGGCCGTGTTGGCACTAATGCTGCAGTGCATAATGGTAGTTGTAGCTTTGAAGGGTTCTCTTCGTTTTATTGGCGGGCCGTTTATATTACAAAATAAAAATCATCTCAGGGACCACCAGAAAATGCCTTGAGGGCCGCTGTTGGCCCGCAGGCCGCGTGTTTGACATCCCTGCTCCAATCCAATTAAAGACATTCTATCACAGAATGAGCTGTCTAATAAAAGGACTACAGACATAAATATTCCTGAGCATAGCTGCAATTATGTATACTATTCAGAGAGGTTTTGGCTTTCACTCAGGGCATGAATAAGTGATAGCTTTGATTTGTTTTTTCTAAACTAATGGCTTCCCCTGTGTCCATTATCCTCAAAAATATTCTATCACAAAAAAGCAGAATATGGCTTCATTTTCTGAGGTGTGAAAAGTAAAGAGTCTGCCTGCCCTGTTGAGCTTGCATCATGTGTGTATGTGCGTGGCTATTGTGCTGTCACAACTACATGTTTTTTGTTGGGTGTCTACTCAAAAAGACAATACCCATATGAAGGACACTCCATATGGGTATGGAAGTTACCTATTTTTTAAAATATATTTATTAGTTTTTAGTGCCATAGATTATTGAGAGCTCCTTGCTCCTTCCGTCACACATGCAGGAAGCTAGGCAGAGAGATGGAAACCTCATACTGATATACAGAAAAAAGCATTTGACTTGTCCTTGATATACTATTTATTGTAAATGAACAAAAGGAGCACAGATAACCTCGGTGTAATCTCAGGGCATTACCTGGCCTGATACATGGAGTTCAGAAGAGGCAGTGGGGGTCCACCTCTTGAGTCTTTCATGTCTTTTATCGCCCCTGCTCCCTGTGGGCCTTAAGGGGAGCTCTTTGGGGAGCAGACTGGACTGAGGAGATAAGCCTCGCTCTTTGTGTTAAGTGTATGTCAATGCATATGTGCTTCAGATTGGTGTGGGGTTGAGTGTCTGCATCATTCACCACTGATACTGGTCATGCTGGCTCAGCAGTTGGATGATAGTGTGTTATATTCTTGAGTACAATTAAGGTTTGAAGTGAGGAGTGTATTGCTCCAACTAACATCTAACTGATGTGAGGTGATGTAAATAGTGAGGAGACATAGCATTCAGCAATCTCTGGTCTGAGAGTGAGCTATTGATCTAGTTTGAAAGGCCATACTTATAATGCAGGTATTCACAATTTGTGTTTGCTGACATGTGAAATTTAAACCTGAACTGAAGGTTACTGAGTGAAGAGGAAAGGTACAGAAGTGTGACATTAAACAGACGTCATTTCAGTAACAAGCCTTGAACAGAAGCGCTTATCACAGATATGAGCAAATAATAAGGCTGCAGAAGAACATAGCGGGTCAAGCCAGTGACTGTATTTACATGTATTTGCAAGTGGATTTGAGGAGCTGTCATATTAAGAAGAAGCAGAGCTCTGAATAAAAGCACAGAATAAAAGAGCAGAACAAGCAGAGATGAGATATTTTTGAGCTGATTTCAAAAGCATGTTACTTGCATGTTGTTGCAATGACGGTTAAAGGACTTGCAGCAGCATCCTTACTCACTCAGACTGTATACGCCAGTGCAGAGGCCGCAATAATTCTTCACCATTAAAAGTTATGAAGTAGCTCAGATAGCCTTTGGAACACTGCGGAGGTCCTGCAGAGCTCCAGATTCATTCTGTTAGGAGCCATAGCCCTTGACAGGTTTTTTTTCTTATATGCATGGTCATAGCAACTTCTATTGCTCCAACACTATCGCTGCAGTTGCTCCACGTGCCATCTGATATGTCCTCTGCTCGTCTGATGCCTTCAGCTGCTCATTGTGCATGTTCTTTGTGCCCTAAAAGGCAGTCAGGAGCCCAAAATGTCTTTTGACAATGCACCAAGAATGAATTCATCAGACCAGGGATATCAGTGTGTTTATCATAACTTGACAACCACCAACTTGACATCACCAAGGCATCACCGTGTCCTGTTCATCTTGATTTATCAGTGTTGTTGTTGTGTGGTGCGTCTATATCTCCAGCACCTCTCAGCGGTAAGGAACAGCAGCAGCTGACTCTTAAGGTCTGACAGAAGTTGAGCAGCAATATTAAATTGCTGTCACTTTTTTCCCTCAGCTAGACACAAGCTATCCTCACACTCAAGTGGGTTGCATGGCAAAAGGCTATCACCAAGACACATAAAGGGGGTTGTTGTCTTTGTTTTTTATATTTCTGCAGCAATCATAAACAACAAATAAGCCCCTTTAGTCTATAAAAGATTGTTAAATTGACAGCTCTGTGCATGCAGAGCACCTAAAAAGCTTTTAGTGTTAAGGGGCAGACCATAAGATCCCCCTTGATCCATTGAACTCAGAGCAAAAGACATCTCACACACAATCTATTCTCATTATTGTTCAGCCAAAATAGATGATATTTCTACAATAGGAAACTCACTAAGAATTGTGTATATTCATAAAAGGTCAGAGAAAGTCCAGTATACACATACAGAGATGGAACAAAATAATTTGTTAGTATAATTTAGTACCCATCAATTTAATGTACAGTAGTGCACTAAAGTGGATTAACCTATGCCTCTAGCTCCAAACGTCCATGCCATTTGTTTGTATTACAGACACCAACGTGCACATTTAACATCTGTAACAAGGAATTAATTAATATCCTTGCAACGTGTGGAATACAGTTCAAGTTCCAATGGGCCAAGTTGATTACCTGAAATCAATTATTGTCAGAGTGAACTATTTTTGCACCATGACTGAATTTTTTTATTTTTTTTATTTTAGCTGCAATACAAACGATAAATACTGATGCTAATAATCTGATTAACAATGATTGTGTGTGACCTAAAATGTGAGTAGAACCTCATTAACACCATGTAAACAGATGCTCTCGTGTACCCTCACACCTCATTAACAACAACAATTTACTGCTCCACCAATGAGTTCAAGGATATTTAGGTTCTATTTAACATGCATGCGGTGCGGTACGAGGAGCTGAAACGCCGCGGGCTGTGGAGCTGTCAGGTGGAGGGTGGAGACGCACGTATATTCACTCAGCATTCCCATCTCTGTTGGTTGGACGTATATGTCTAACATGTCAGTTTCTGCTACTAATTGCAATTAAGCAGGAGAATATTGCTTTGCTTTGAAATCGTTGAATGTCAAATTGTACAATATTCACATGGAAATACAAGTTGTTGGAGAAAATGTGTCTTTCAAGTGGCTCATCACTATCATGTGTTTGGGACTGTCAGTACTGGACTGAGATTAATGAGGCACTGTAGACTGTAGTCCGTTTGACTTTAAAATAATGCATCTAGTTAGTTTATTTTACTTTGGTCCATAGAAGTTCAAAAAAAAAAAACTCAGATGTAAAACTCCACCGATGGAAATGATAGATGGATACTTGTGAAATGTACTTTTGGCTGCATAAAAAAAGCAATAACAAGGAGATAGATGACAGGGATGGGCAGGGGTGTAGCAACAAATTCTGGGCCCCAGGTACTTCCCTTCTCAGTGGCCCCTTATACATAATTTTGTCTATGGCTTATTTAATCTTACAAATTTAGTTATTATTTTTTTGTTTTTTGTTTTTTAAATATACTATTGCTTGAATTCACCTGGTTTCTATATACGCTTAACAATAACTTGCAAACTTATAGACATCCTGTGTAGCTACCAGCGTTGAATATGAAACAGTCAAGTTTGGTTTTGAAATAACTACCAGACCAATAAAAACAGAACATCTCGAAACTTATTACTACAATAAGAAAATGCACTCACTGCTAATTATAATCACTAGTTTTATTTGTTAACAACTTGGCTACAATGTGAACAATTATTTTCATCTTTTTTTAAAGGATGATAATTGTATTTAGTCTCCCAAGGACTTTACTCAACCATAATGCATTTTGTTACAACAAAAATAGGAAAAAAAAAACTTCACATGCTTTGGAGAGCCCTTTCCTGCCCTGAGCCCCGGGGAAACCAGAACCCTTTACCCCCCAGTTCGACGCCCCTGGATATGGGCCGGACAGAAATAATCACTTTTACCTTTGCCAGATATTGGGACAATGGGACAGATACAAAGAGGGACAAATGCCTTTTTCTTCTTCTTTAAAAAAAAAAGAAGAAAAAAATGGTTGCATGGGTTCTTTCTGGGTGTTACTGCCAGCTGAAGTATGTACAATAGGTTCCTCTCTGGAGCCCCTAAAAATGTGGTGGAATCTGCTGGTTGAATGAAGAAATGTATATAAAATACTTATCACAAACACTTATCTTACCTTAACCTCTTGATTTAACACCATTGAGGTAATGCAAGGTGTGCCTTGAAAATACTGCCCAAATTACCATAAAAGAAAGCAAAACAATCCCAACTTCAACGAACCAGATAGTGGAATGGACATTACTTGCCACGTGTTTTAAATAAAAGGTCTGATTTGGTACTGGGTTAAGTTGTGTGCCGTAGTAATGTTTCAGCTAAAAAAAAGTGTGCCGCTGTGAGGATCATTAATGTTTTAGTTGCGGTTTTTGTGTTTTCAGAACTACTTCCTGCCATTGTTTCCTGCCTTCTGTGCTTACTAGTCCTGCCCAAATGTTCTGCACCTGTGTCTTGTCTCCCTACTCCATTTAGTCCGTCCCAGTTCATTTAGTTTCTTTACTAGTTCTAGCATTCCTTTCCTGTGTTTGTTGCCCGTGTTTGACCCATCCTTATGTATCTTAGAATTTGCGTCTGCCTGCTCCCTGTGGATTGTTTGCCTTATGGATTGCCTACCTGTGTTGAACTGCCTGTATTAAAGGATCATTGACTTCACTGATTCAGCCTCAGAGTTGTGCATTTGAGTCCACATCTCTTCAGCCGCAACTCAAAGAAGGTTGAAAAACACTGCCTTACCAACACTTGACTGATTTCCCAACATTGGTAAGACATGGACATACCACTTCGCCAAGGCCTGATCTCGAAGCTAAGCGGGTTGGGCCTGGTTAGTGCTTGGACGTGAGAGCAACGTGGAAAAGTATTATTATTATCATCAAGCAGGTAAATGATGTCCATGCTTACCTTTTATGTTCAATATATATGTGAAGTTTATGTTATTAGGGTGTACAAATAAGTCACAATGTGTCAGTATTCAAGCTTCTGCAAACTCCACATCATTTGTAAAACAGGGTCAGTCAAGGGAGACATAGAAGTATCAACTTTTCTATGAGCCATTTTTCATCTCACTATGGATAATTTGTAGTTTTATGTCTACCAAAAGTGCTGACTGAGGAAAGGCGTCAGTAAAAAACAACCCAAAGCATTTTGAAACCAAATCTTAGCTAAACAGCCTAGTGATAATGAAAGTCCTTTAAGACACTGCCAAGTAGGAACAGAAAGAGCCACACAAGTCAGAACCATTTCATTATCAGACAACTGTGACTGAGGCCTAAGTGTCTTTGCTCATTAGTCAAATAAGTTTATTCAAGCTGAAACTGGCAGGAGGAAGAGAGGAGCGGAGAAATGGGAGCAGAAAATACTAAATGGAAAAGGATAAGACGGGAACAGAGTGTACAGAGGAAACAGCCCCGAGATAAGAAGCAAATACATGTGTCCAGAGCAGGAGAGAATTTAACCGTCCTTTTTTTGCTAATGCTGTACATTTTACAGGCATTAGAAGAGTCAACGTCGTACCAGGGGTTTGTGCCAGATCTGAAATGTGTGTCATTCGTCCAAAAGCACGCCAATTCCTTTCCTTTATTGCGTCTGTTGTCATCACTCCATTTTACTGTCACTGTATACTGTGTATGGCTGCAATGACTAACACGGTTTTGTCTGCTATATTTACGGTAATTTGCCATCTGTCAAATAAATGGATCATCTGTTTCTGCCAGTGTCTGTAGGAGGGAGCAAGCCAAATGAATATTCCACGGTGAAATTTTAAACTGTATTAGCTTTTAGTGGTATGTACATGTCAAGTATTTATAAAAACAGCCTATTTCAGTTATCATGAGTCTTGGTCTTTTTTACAGTAGGGGTGAAAGTACAATTCATTTTGACTTTTTTTGACTCAGCAAATAGCTAGTTTTTCAGATATGTTCATGCAGACGGATGGAAAATGAACTAGAGCACAACATTTTATTGTTGACCGCCTTGTTTCAACCTCATATTATTAAAGCAAAATATTAAAATATAGTCTGATAAAAAGGATATTAAAAGGTCCACTTTTGTTCAACACGTTATAAAATGTTATCCCTATCTACAAACATTTGATCTTGTCCCCCAGCAGGCTGCACTCATGGTCTGAATAGTGGACGATGGGAGGCTCTTTTCTTACATTTCCACTTGTGCAAAGTCAAGATCAATAACGGAAATATGTTGAGCTACATAATATTCTGCATTTAGATTATATGTTGACATAATATAACCTACCAAAACAAATGGAGACATTTTCTTGAGGTCTCCACATGGATCCAAGACTTTCTCAATTGTCTCTGCTCAGTTGCATTGTCTGGAAAACTGTTGTTCAAACAGGAGGGTCCTCCCCGATGGCCGGAAGAGGATTTTAGACTTAGTTTATTGAAGATACATTTGTCATCTTAAGTTCGGGAGCAGAACCACCTCACCTCACCCGCACGCAGCCCTTCCGGCAGCCAGCCTATTTAAGCCTCCGTGCTGCTCTCCTAGTCGTTCATCGTATTTGATGAACTTTATTTAACTACTCTACCGTATCCAGAGGCCCCATCGAATCCCCAAATTCACAATTCTATCGTCACAGTTTTGTTCATTTCCTTAATAAACGTTTTTGCATTCATCCTGAGGCTGTGGTCCTCGCTAGTGAAAACCTGTTAAATCAGTTAAACTCAGTCAGTTGATGGAGGTTCATTCTGCTCTCTGCAGGTGTTGCTCTGTTGCAGTGATACAGTTGGTCAAGAGGCTCACCGCCTACAGCTGTGGATGTCTCTGAGGGTCAGTGGCAACATGCCAGACCTCCTCAATGCCCCGTTAAGTACAGCCTCAATTCAGCTTTTAAATTATGTTTTTTATTTCTTTGTCTTTTTAGGCCGACGCCAATACAAATTTTTATACCCAGACAACCCAATGGAAGGTATTTTATGACAGAATAACAACCCTCACAGCAAAATGAAACTGATGCCAGTTTATAAATTTCAACTTGAAAAACGTGTTAAATCAGGTCGACTCACACTTTGGGAAAGTGGTACACTGGTAATGACTGCTGGCACTTCTTTGGGTGAGTCAAGGGGGATCTCTTTAGCCATACCCCGTGTCATCACATCGAGGTCGAGTTATTCCATCTGTAAATGAACAAAACTCTATTGGTCTCAGTATGACTGAGAATCCTCTCCTGAGGACGGCCTCCTGCAAACATGATTTATTCATCACAGATGAGTGTTGACTGGTCTAATCTGAGTAGATCAGACTGATGAATGTGATTAGTGTGGTCTATGAGGAGAGAAGCTGCTCATCAGTGCAATGCTGAGGATCTTGGATTTTTCAAGACTTTCCTAAACACTGCAGCAACCACAATTATCCTTTTTATAAATGTCCACATTGTGCCGGCGATGAAGGTATTCTGTGCCAGAAAATATGGCAATAACTGTCTCATTTCCTTATTCACTGCTCAACACACAGCACTGAAACCTTCTGAGATAACCACATCATAAATAAGATTAATAGTGTATCCGAACAGGTTACTTAAAGGTTCTTGCTTACATGCTAACAATTGAAAAGGCTTTTGGCTTCTCAGATAAATGTCAGAGGGACTGGCTACTGACAGGAGGTGGATTGAAAGTGTGTAGATGCATGGTAATAACTGCTTTTGATGAACACTATGAAATCTAATGTAGAGCTGACTAAAAGCACATTGACAGCAGCTGATAATAATCTTTCATATACAGCACCAGGTGCTGCATTTGTGTCAACAGTTTTCTCTCCCTTTAAACTGTAAGGCCTAGGCCCCACTGCGAGCGTAAAACGCCCTGTGTGCGCATAAAAAGGACACGCCTTTCACATGTTTTATTTAGCCAGAATGAAAAGTGAATGAGAGTGGTCACACTGCTGCGCAAGACGCGTGTAGAGTTCAGAAAATAGAAACTAATACACAGACAGCATATAAAACATTGTTTTTTCTATACATATGTAAAAGCAAAATAAATAAATGTGAATGCAAAACAAAATGTGTGAGCTCGTGAGATTATGTTTCTGAATTTGAGAAGTACGAGCATCAATGTGACAGTGTGCTTACCCAAAAGTGCAGTGTACAGTGTGCCTTTACTTTTCCTGTTGTGACCCTGAGATCATGTGCAATCTGAGGCCTAAATTGCATGGTCAAATACCATAATGTATTTCTTTGATTGTAGTATCTATTAACTCCATTCAGAATATCAGCAAATGAAAGCGAAACTGTGCCAGAATAAAGTGTTAGGGGCCCAGAATTGGATTTGTATTAGAGGCTTCTTGGCCCAGGCCACCAAATTTCTGTGCCACTCCACATCTGCCCACCCAAGAGATCCTCATGGGTCGCCACAGGTCCAGAGTTTTTTGTTCATTTTTCATTATACACCAGCTTCAGGCTAAGGCTACCAGCCTCAGACACAAACAGAGAAGCACCTTATGAAGGCTCTGGCTTTGTGTTTGTGCAGAGATCCAATATCTCTAATAAAACCTTACTTACTCCCTAAGATATTGCATAGGAACTTGAAACTGTTCTGAGGGACAAATGAAATGTAAACTACAACACCAACTGCACCATGGTCACGCCCACTTTTCACAATGCATTCAATAATAAAGTTAGTTCAACAATCCATTCACCAGCATTCTTTGTTCCACTCACAGGGTTTAAGGTGTTGTCGTGTGACAAAGATTTCTGCTGAAACAGACACACTTGGCGTGCAGTAGTCTTTGCTTCACTTCCGTTTCTTCTGGCTCAATCTACGGCTCCACGCGAACACACTGCCCTGCCACAAGTGACATGAGCAACACTCGGAACCCCAGGTATTTAGGTCTGACCTCCTGCCCAATCCCCAAGTATTTAGGTCAGGTCCTGCTGGACCCGTAGGTAATCCTGCCGATTCTATACTTCCCTGATTATTACACTGATTACTAAATCTTATCAATACTGTTTGAGTAAATTATTTCATTAAAGAACATGTACACATTTCAGCATCTGTTCATGTTTTGTTGTTTGTTTAAACCCCTGAGAATTGTTTTTTCTGAAAAATGTCCCTGCATTTCCCGTTAATTCCCCACACCTCCAAAGCAATTTAGATGACGTTTGACAGGTGAGATGGGTTTCCAGGCCAAGAGGGGAATGCAGCATAATCCCTCTCTGTCTGTCCCAGAGTCTGCTCTGATCCCTGCTTAGAATGACTCCACAGGGGCAATCCACACTGCAGCCCAATCAGATGATTCAACCAGATGAAATGGTTCAAACCAATTTTTTGGTAAAAAAAAAATCCACATAGTCCCTCTTTTTTATGAGTAAGATTTACTTTTGCTTGGTTCAGACAGGATATGCAGCAGTGTTGACATTATTTTGCAACACACCTATACACAGCCAGAGAGCATGTTTGACTTGGTTTTGTCTTGTTAATACCATCATCATCCGATTTATATAACTTAATTCCACCATCTTAAAAATGTGAAAAAACAGTTCCCAGTTCACTTTAACTATTTGAAATGGGCCAAACTTATTACAACCAATAACGTCGAGGCTACTAACGGCACAGAGCGTTATTTCCGGTCCACGGTGGATAAAGGACACTTCATAAATCGATGCAGACAGAGCACAGTGGTATGATTCTGACCATATTGTGTTCACAATAAATTCTCCTCATATACTTGAACAAAAATTGGGTACAGCAACCATACATGAAAAAATAAAGTATGACTTACTGGGGCTGGGAGGGAACGGGGTGCAGCTCTTGCCAAGAATAATCTCCTTGACAACAATTAGATCTGGTGCCAGAACAATAACTGTATAATTTATATAGATCGATAACAGTCCGTTACTCTTCTCATCACAACAAGTTCAGATGAGCGTGACTGACACATGGATTAGCCTATCATGGACGTGCATGGTTCTTCCATTTCAAAGCAAACATGGCTGCTTATGAGGGAAAAAAGAAAGAAAACAATTTCACAGGGACTGAAAAACATGGCTTGTTTCTACAGAATCAATGCCCTTAGTACTATACTCTGTTAATCTGATTGTTCTAAAATTATAGATGGCAAATGAACTAATTTGTGTTACATGCGTTACAGAAATCTGATTGCACGGAGGGGGTGGGTTGACTCACTCTTCATAAATAACTGAAGAAGTGTGCATGGATAAAAGTCTTCAGGCCCAGATTTGACTCGAAGTAAAAACTAAAGTTCATGTACACACAGGACACAATAAATGACTGATAATGTTGTTTTTTCCCCCACGGAGCAAAAGCAGCACATTATGACAAAATTATAGCACTTTCGCTGTCTTCCTTTAATTATTAAGTAATTATTCTTCCTTTTTTACAGCTTGAAAATGGCACTAACACATTGCACATGAATTAGAGGTAAACAATATGCATCCACCCGCAGTTAGTCACATATCCCTTTCACTTAATGGATTATGTGCTCACTGTGCATACAGACTTTTAATCACAGTGTTGATTTCCACAATAACTAAAATATAATAAGCTGCAAATGTATTCCAGTCAAGAGCACAAATCTCGCCATCAGGCTTTTTAAATGGAAATGATGCTGCCCTCTACTATATCCATCACTGGCACCTGCAGGGAATAATGAACTGAAAATTACATAGGTGCATCATGAAGTAGATCCCACCCATGAAGGATCAGTGCAGCACTCGCCAAATTGAATTATGTTTATTACACAATTATTAGACAAACATTTAAGGACTCGTACATCAGACATGCTACAGCACCTAACATCAAAGTGCAGGCATGCTTTTAAAGGTTATATATATGTGCCAAATTAATAACATGATCAAAGAGCTGGAGGTAGCAGAGCTGAGCACAGTGAGATTATTCTAGCAGTTACAAAGACTGTTAGTAATGACTGAGTGCATCAGAGGGACATTTCGGAACAAAAGTAAGTTGTGTCCAGTTGGAGATGGTCAGAGAGATTCAAAGGAGGAGACTGAGGCTTAGAGAGAGACCATTGAGTAACAAGTAAACATTTCTCAGTCCTAATGTCACTTTTCCAACAATTGTGATAAAAACTGCCATGGGTACCTCCATGTTTGTTGTTTCTAGTTGCTTTTGATCTTATGTTTGGTCAAACTTACTTTCAGCTCACTCTGGAGGTTATTTACTATAAGCATTCTTACAAATTTCCAAATTTGTCCATATTTTTGTGTCTGTATTTGGCACAATATACTCCAAGGGACTGCATTTGCTCTTGCTGTTGTTAAACAGTGGGTGACGGAGCAGCTCTGACATGGTAAAATGAATGGATTACTTCCCCCACAGAGGTCCGTTTGTGGGCGATCCATTGGATGCCGACTCTATCTATGAATGCGGTGAAGTTAACTCCGTTTGGTATGCACAGATCAGTTTATGTCCAAAAATGGAACAAACATGTTGCATTAATCTTGATTTGCTCTAAATTACAAAAATGATACATGATGGCCAAGTTGTTTTCATTGGTGCTTTGGTTCTCAAACTGACCAGAAAGCAGAATATGCATTTGCATTTGTCTCTCATTTGGGTTGCCGGTTTCATAGATTACATTCAAATTGGTCTTAAACTTAATATGTTGTTGCAAACCTCTTTTTGTATTGCACAATGATTAAAAAAAGAATGGTAATGTACATGGAATATAAAGTTAAAGTAAAGTAGTTTAATAACACTGTCTCAAGTTAATATGAGGCGCAGATTAGAGAGGAACTGTGATGGCCTCTGCTCTAAATGTATTACAATTAGAAAACCATCTCAAAGTGAGGAGAGATGAATGGGATTACCATGAATGTGATCTAGAGCTACTTTCCTCCTGACCTCACCCTCAGAGTGTGAGCAGGAGGCAGATCAAGGAGGAGAAAGGACCTCAGTGTCTCAGGTTAATATCATTATTATTTTTTACTTGAGTGGAAAAATAAATGGTGAAATATTTCTTTGTGATGACAGACTGATACGGTGATACCTGAAGTGACATCATAAACTACAAATCTTTTTGTATGCCATAAATACAGTGCTTTGTGGGGTAAGATAAGCATTCAGATTCTGCATTCTGTGTCTGCATATATCCTCTTGGTTTAAGGCAGAGCAACAATAACATCTGTCCTGGCTCATGTTGGATTAAAGTGTGGTGATACCTGACATTACAAAAGGTCACAAGCTCCAACAGCCTCTACAACTCAGGTGACACTGACACACGGTATCCAACCAAACAAAAAAGAATAAAGAGGTGAGCGAAGTCTGTTGTTATGTTAAGTTCAAAACACATATGATATCTAATCCTCCTGGATCACTCAAAAGGCATGCGGTGTTCTGTGACAAGATCAGCTTGACAAAACAGGTCCACTATGTCAATGTGCTTTGTGTTTGCAGAGGAAAATGTAAACATGTCCAGATACTGCCATAGTACATCTGATTTCCACTTGATTTGGGCAGGCAATGAACAAAATATGTAATGTCAAATTCTGAGAAAATTCAAATGTTTTTAATACACATTTTTCATTACTGGTTGCATGCAGCGGCACTGAGTAGTTAACCCAGTTAAAGGTTGTCCCTCTCTTTAACACATGAATCAATAAGAGCACATGCACCAGCTCAGAGTGGCCTGGGGCTTACTCTGTCCTTATAGTAGGTCCCATAGTGCCGTCACACACAGGTGCACATAATAACATTATTCATGTGTCCTCCATTTATGTGTGTTAGATGCAAGGTTGTTTTACTATTAAATGGAGCACACAGACATTATTTACACCACTGGGGCCCACCCACGATAACTGAGACGGAGAAACAGAGTAAATATGTACCATAGCCATGGTGATCAGAACACCTCTCACTTCTGGAAAGTCACCCCTCTGCCCTGCCTCAGCCTAACCTGACCCAGCCATATGAATTCTCACAATTTTTGTGAGTTCATAAACCATCTATATGGTCTCCTGCTCTTGGGTTTGAGCCACTGTGTTCTGGACCAATCACAGCACTGCATTGAGGTTTGGCCGAAGTCAAAAGGACAAACCTAAACAAACATGGTGACGCCGACAGGCGCACTTCGGCCTGTTTCAACACATTTATGGACTTGCACATAGAAGTGCTTTGTGCATTTGAGAAATCAGTGCTTTTCTTTCAACTGGATTTCTTGATTTCTCGGCTTGTTCTGCTTCTGTGACGCTGAACAGTTGAAGTGTTCGCCATGACGTTACGTATTTTCCTAAAGGCTTTCGGCGAGAGTCTGTTCAGATTGATAATGTGTAGATCTAAATTCAGACTGATACACATATCAATCTGACGTGAGCCAGGTTAGCCTCTCACTCCAGAACTCAGCACCAATTTAAGCAATTCAAACATACAAATCTACTTATGTCACTCTATTAGATTCAACTGTGCACGTCAGCAGAACAATAATTAATAGGTCACAAAATAAAATATATAATAAAATGGAATATGCTGCAGTAATGACCGGACATTCAGACGGCCCAACCAGTCCCAGACTCACAAAAATCACCCGCTTTGTAGACTATAGGCAGCTTTAGGTTTGTAACATCTCCTCAGAGACTGAGAGAAAATTAAGTCATTTTAAGGCCCATTAGGCATAAGCCCCAACAGCAGACATACAGGCACTAGGGTCATTTAACCTGAAAACTACAGGGTTTCACAGCTGCCTAAAAGTTCAGGCAGGGCTTTGGATTTCATGGCAGACTAAAAAAAAGCTATGAAAAAAACAAGACAAGTCAATTACCTGTTGTGTGCACATTTCAATAGACCGTAAGTAGTTTTAAATGTTCACTTTGTACAACAGCAGATTATGCTCCGGCCCGGATAAGAGTAAGAAGATGGATGGATGGATTACAACCCCACAATATTTTATTTTACACTGTGTTTTAACATCTTATGGACGCTGTAATTTAATTTAAGCAATACATCTTAAAATGCATGCAGTAAGATGCTGGTGCCAACACGTGGCATTTATTTGTTTTGAGTAATTGATGCCGCCTCACGAACAAGTGGGTGCGCAAGTGGGAACAGTGCTGACTCTGAATGTGAACATGACGATGCCTGTCCATGTCTCCGGACATAAGTAAAAAAACATTGACATATTTTGTAATTTATAGGAGAGCAACACAAAAAAAAGGATGATGGATGAAATGAAGATTCTTGCTTTGTCATAACAATTTAATCTTTGTCATAACAATAATCACATACACCCAATTTTCAGTTCCAGTTATTTCTGATATCTCTTATCATATTGTCAGTTATATATTGACAATAAAAAAAGTTATTAAAAAAACTGTATAATCTCATTCTGCACCAATAGAAAAAGATGTACCTTATTTTCCAACACGCAATTAGTCTCCTATTGTACCCTGGACGCACACAGCAAAATATATAATGAATGCAGTGAGTTCAGAATACCTGAGGAGGATATCTACTGAGGCAACAGCAAAGCAAATGTTTTATTGTTAAATGTATCAAGTTTTTTGTTTCAAAGTTGCCAAGTGCCTCCTCCAGAGACATTCGAATGGGAAAAGTATTTCAGTAAAGAGATCTAATCCATCCAAACACTGCATGCAAATGTTCTGATGGAAGGAGAGCAGATATGAAAATGAGCCGCAACACTCAACGCTTTAGTTTATTCATTCCTCCAACACAGAGTCCGACTGAAAATCTCTGAAGATCAAAACTAGCCAAACTAACAGAGAAAAAGGACCTGAATCAAAAGTGAGTAAACGTTGAGCATTCCTGGTGAGTGGCGAAACCGTCTGATAGGGTTTGACGTGCGTAAATCTAAGGTAACTGGCAGTTGTTTTTGGCTTGTGTACGTGTCAGCGTTCGGTGTTGGATCCCCTCCGGTGCATTGATGTTGGAATAGCAGGCTCCAAATCTGGATGTTTGTTTTAGTGCTCGTAGGCTCCTGTCGATGCCGGATGCTTGTCCTGACATCATATTCATGTGTAAAATGGGACGCGCATTTTGGACTTTTCTTTGTTGCTCTTCAAGGCGCAGCACGTGGGCCTGCAGTGAGAGCAGAAGTGTGCGTCAAGCAGGTCCTCAGTGTACTGCAGTAACATGCTGTCCCTCTAAGTGACTTCACTGAGCTAAATCAAATGTGTGTGCAGCAGTGGACATTCTATTCTTTTATTATGAACATCAGGATTGTGCTTATGTGAATGGAAAATGGGTCACATGGACTGTTTCTATCCTGTCATCTGGGCAGAGCTACAGTCCTAGGTTAACTTAAAAACTGAATATTTATTAATGGATGTAATTCATAGTTAACCAGTCTCTGTTCCGTCAGTTGTTGGGACAATTGGTGCATTTCCCTAGTTAACAGGGAAGGCGCTGTTCAACATAAATAAAAGGGATTTAAATTGACAGCATTGAGAGTAGGTTAGACCCCATCTGACCCACTTACCACTCGTAATGCCAAATTTGCTTTAGATAAAATTTATGCCCAGCTTCTACAAAACGCAACAGCATCTCGTGCATTCCCGTGCACGTGGACAGTTTCAAAATGGCAAAACATTAACAAGAATACAAAACGCCTTTGCAATTCCCCAGACAAGTTGTTGTGCATGAATAATAGGTTATTATTTAATCTTTCTTGAAAATATATAGTAGGAATCTAATGCATTGTACACTAAACACAAACTTCCTCAAACTGGCCTAACCACTCAGTCCCACATCATTAGCTTGTACACAAGCTAATGAGGTATGTCCATATTTTGAGAGCTGACATGGCGGAAAAAGTGTGTCGATTACATTTTTCTAGTATTTGCTAGTATTGTTACTGTTGCACACCTTCTAATTTTCAGAATACTCATGTCCTGTAATCATTGTTGTAGTTAAGGATCACATGAAACGTCAGGTATCACGTGCAACCGGCCACAGCGTTGTGAGCTTGATTCCTACCGCTTTTTGCTAAATATTCTTCACTTTCTCCTCACCTTTTCATGCTACACTTCCTGTACAATAAAATCTAAGGGCCCAAAAATAAAGAATAAATAAATAATAATGAAAAGGGGTTACAGGTTCGAAGGCCAAGCCAGATCGGGCTTTGCTGTTGGGAGTTTGCATAGTTCTGCTCATGGCTGGATCAGTTTCCTCTGGACACACTGGTTTGTCCCATCAATCCAAAACATGCATGTTACCCTGACAAAGCCCACGCCAAGATCTGGACAAGGGCCGCTAAGTGCTGTACAGTTACCTCAGTGGCATTGAAGCCTGGATCAAACGCAGAGAAAGACTTTCCCTCACACTGGATTAATAAAGTGTACCGTAAAACAAAGGTTTGTTTCTTCTGACTCCTCTTCCAAAATGTGCACAGAACTGTTCAAATAGTTCATATTCCTGTTTGGTTTGCTCTGTCACGTTGATGCTACCACTGCTTTTCTCCGAGAAAGTCTTAGCTGCAGCTGTGATTATTGACAGAATCTTTATCAGCGTAACTAATTAGAACCAGGGAGTCTCGGTGAGGAAATGTCCACAGCCCAGTGAACTTGCTTTATCTGGACACACATCTCCATTCTGGCTGTTTGCTTTGAACATGCTATCAGAATGTTGATGGAAAATGCAACACAAGAGCTCCAGTCTGTTTGGATGTTTTGAGAGAAACCTCTCAGCAACAAAACTAGAAAGGATTATTATGCGCTAGTATATCATATAGAGCGAGTGGAAGGGAGTGGGGATTAAACAGACTTAGTTCTTGGTTCTGTTAAGTTTTAAAATCCCAATACTCTGGCACCACAAACACAGAAAGAGCCTTGAATAAGATAAGGAGCTTTACCATGAAACCCAGAAGACATTTGCAGAATGTACTGAATAACTTCTGTTTATCCTTCAGGACTTTAGTGTATAATGTTACATGTCATACATACCGTTACAAATATTGCTATTTTGAAAATCTGTATATGTACTGTAAGAAAGAAGGATAGAAAAAGACTGAAAGAAAGGCAGGTAGAAAGACAGAAAGAAAGACAGGCAGACAAAAAGACTGACAGAAAGAAAGACAGAAAGAAAGACTGATAGAAAGACAGATAAAAAGAAAGACAGTTTTGTTTTGTTGATCTAAAACATTTACCCTTTTCTTCAAGCTCAGTTGGTCTGATCATTTGCGCAGGTCAGACACCTGAGGCTTATAGCAGATTTATTCAAATTCATACCTCTTTCTGTGAGGATGTGCTTTTATCTCCTGCCTTTGTGTGGATCTCACATTTATTATATCACAAATAGACCCCATGCAACCCTATTGCTGATTACTGCACTATATGATTTTTATTTAATTTTTTTAATTGAGAAAAATGTGTTTACAAAGTTAATATCTAGTTATGGCATTACATTGTTTCCATTGTTCAGAGATCTAATTTGTGCTCCAATAAACAGTTATGAGGCCTCTGTTAAACTGACTTAATTCCAAAGAAATTAATTAACAACCACACATTTAATTAGTAAAAGTATTGTTAATATGTAAGTGATGTCAGTTTAAGATGAGGGTGTGATACAAAGGTACGTCCAGAGAGGCAGTAATCTGCTGCTCACCTTTTACAGAAGTACTGCACACCTACACTTTGATTGGGAACACATCTTGATTAGAGACGTGAGAGCACTTTTGGGCCTTTTGTCTCATCTTGTGAAATGTCACAGGCACCAATCAGGGTTAACAGCATGAAAAACATCAGCTCTGACAGGATGGGTTTGCTAAAGGTTAATCTATTCCCTGAGGATGACATTCACAAACAATACTCTTTTATTATGTGCATGTATGAATTTACTGATTTACTGTTGCTGACTGAATCCAAATGAAGACATCGTTTGTGTTTCCGGTGTAGGTACAGTGAGATATTATATAGATTATTATAAAGGACACATATTCTGCTACAGTGACTTTTTTGAAATTTTAACTGTGTTTTAACAATGTGCCGTCATCAAAAACATACCTGAAGTAACATTCAGTTGCATTCAATGTTTATTAGACAATCCTCCCCCTCCGAGAGTCAAACACACGTCCTGCTGAACTTCGAGGATTTTCTAAATGTATTTTCAGACTTGATACGTCACTTATCAGAGATTCTTCAGCTGTTTTTAGTCCTTTAATCATCGCCATACTCATTCTGAGCATTTCTGCCGTCTAAACACAAGAACTGCAGCAGCAAATCTGCACAATTACATCTTTTCAGTGCTAACTTCACTAGATTGTATACGTAGCGCAGGCGCCATCTGCTGGCTGGATGCATTCAGTAAGTGTGATTTCATAGGGGCTGAGAACACTGGCCATAGAATGAATAAGAAACATTGTTTAATGTTTTAAAAATGAGATAGCAAATTTAAGGCACTCAAGCGCATATTTAAAGGCTAACAGTAATATGAAAAATGCTCAATATTTTTCCTTCAATATTTCTACCTAAATAGGCCAACAGGGTGTATGCCTAAAAAGGTGGTAAAATTCTTCCAATGATTAAATGTCCTGATTTTTTTTTTATGACTGGAGAAACAAACAAACAAACAAATCAATATCATAAACAAAACATGAACATTATCTGACAGAATCCCAGAATGGGTCAATGGACAACACACACTTTGACCAGACAAAAGGCCATAGGTCAGTTGGCACTGGGTTGTATATATATTAATTTTAGTATCTCCTGTAGACAAAGACAAACCATTTGGTGAGAGAATGGAGCACCCAAAAGAGTGACCCTCGCACAAGTTTATATTGTCCTATTTATGCTGCATTCCAGTCCTCGGAGGTTGGATTTTCTGAGTTCCGACGTATAAATTCACACTGAAACACTACCACTTCTCCAAATTCCTACTTGAAAACAAGTTAGTCAATCCAACATGGCTGTGCCCTGCGTTTGGATAAGTTTTACATCCGGCAGTTAAAATATTGATAGTACAGGTGTTATACAGGTTATTTTCTCTTTAATATTTCTCTGCTGCCCCCTGCTGTCTGTGAAGCAGCTGCTGTGGAGCTTCTGCTGTGATAAATAAATTGTGAGGCTAACTTGTAAGAACACTGTCTGGGTTAGTAATTTAACTTAATTGGATCCATATTTTGGTTGACTTGAGCACCGTCTTGGGTTTTATTGTTTGATTTTAGTCGTTACAGACACTGTAATGTATTGCACATTTTCCCGACTTGACGCTGGAACGCAAAAACTGAGAAAAAGTCTCTTCGAGGTCCGTGTTCCGGCGTCCAAGGACAACTGGAAGGCACCATTATTTTTGCAAATGGTGTGATGGATGTCCTCACTGCATGTCCCCTGGGTTAGGCCAATCAAAAGAGTTATTAAATGTTGATGATGTACATAAATATTGTAACCATATTCGGACGTGTTTGGATCATGAACCCCAAAATTATTGACCACAAAATGGCAATACATGAGAAAGGTTATGTTGTAGTTGCCAAGACAGTTTGTTTTAGGTAGTAGGTAGTTAAGAAAAAAGAGGAAGAAAGGAGAAGAAAGGGCAAATTGTATTTGAGAAGCTCCAAAGTGTTGTCCCGGGAACGTTACAGCCGTGAAGTGTAAATCTGATCACAGTCTGTGCTGCCAACATCGCTGTTCCACAGAGTTGCAGATAAGCACAGATAGTTCTGCATTCAGCTCAGCAAAAACACTTTGTGACTCTGTGTTAAACTCGAAGTGCAGACTGTTAAGACTGTCACGTGGATGTATAGACGCCTGAGCTGTCTCACTCAGAACGTAGTATATCTTCAGTTCAGTTCAGTTGTTTTCACGTTTGTCTCAGAAAAGGTCCTTGCTTGGGTTTGTCGATTGTGTGCACAAACGGTTCTGTGCTTCTAAGGAACACATTACAGCTGGGATGTCACAATATCAGATTATAGGGTTATAGGGTTTTTGCGAACATTGTGAGGAAAAACATCACAATTCACTGATTATTTAGATTACTGAGATCATGACCAAACAGAGCAGTCTTAAACACCAAGCTGAAACTGTCAAGGTATGATTAAAAACAGAAGCTTGTTCATAAGAAACCGTATAGTATAAAATGATATATCAGAACGCCTAATGAACCTTATCGAATCATTAGAGAAATCTTTCATTTTCGTTACATTACTGTTCCACAAGCTTTATAGAACTGAACTTTCTGAACTACAAAATAAAGAACTCAAGAAAGTGACAAAAACCCTTGCAAAAAAAAGCACTTTACACCAGATTGAATTTAAAAGACAGAATTTCGCTTCTAAAATAGTCAGAAATATTTTATCTAGTAAGATTTGTCAACTGAATAATCACAATGATCTTGAAACCCCTTATTGCAACATAATTATTTGTTTTCAGTCCATTTAATTTCCATCTCTGATCAATAGTGCTTATCTTCTCACAGTTGTCTCCACACGTGACAATTGTCTAGTATTTACCTTGACAGCGACAGATTTATCGGTTTAGGCTGATATTGTCAGATTCTCTGACAATTGATCAATATAGAAAAAACAACAACAGTACAGCTATTTGGCGCTGATCGATCCACCCACCCATCTACTTATTTATCCAGTTTTTGGGTTTATTTTTTACTAACTGTGAGCTAAAATGTAAATAAAAGAGCAATTAGGCTAAAAATATGACAACATATTTGCACAATAATGTAATGTATCGCCTACACAGATAAAAGTTCAACTTAAAACGGATGTGCGGGCCTTGAATTTTTCTAAATATTGGTACTGGCAAATATCCATCAGCAACAGCAGCAAGACACACAAATATATTATATCCATTTTGGTCCATCCCTGAACATTTATCCCCCAGCATCCATATAAGGGCTGTCATGTCATTCCGTGTAACTTTATGCTAAATGATCTTCTCCTGGTGCTGCTTTGGATAATGAGGATACGGTCAGGCGGCTGCTGTTGACAGATTAAGCTTTGAATGCCTTTGTCGAAATATTGCTCAGGGAGATATCACGCAGCCATCAACTTAAGGCATTTCTAGTTGGGATAAAAGCTGTATATTCCCACTGTTTCGGTTTACCTTCAGGGTATGTCTCCAACTGTTGTGCAGCAAGTTAAACGCCACACAGAGCTGAACGGTCGTCAATAACAAGTAAATAACAGATGCAGTTGACAGTGTCGCTCGGATTTTGATAAACGACCTAACTTTAAAGAAGCTGTAGCTGAATTTTACGTTTTAACAACGTGAAAAGCAAGTTCGTTTTAAACAGTTTGCCTTGGTCCAAAGTCATTCTTCACTCTCTAAATGCATTCCAAGAATCCTAATTGTGCACAGCAATGAGTTTAACAAACAGTTTTCACAACTTCGGTAGGACATAGTGGAGTTTTGCCATCACTATAAAGCTAACGACAACTGTTATGCACACTAGGTTTACTTCCTGGTGTGCGGACAATAAAAACGTTTTACAATTAGATACAACAGCAGTGATTCAGCATGCAGCGGTCGCAATTTGACCCTAAGACCAGCATTTACACGCACTGCAATGAACATATAGCTTATTAAATCAAATCAAATCAAACTTTATTTATAAATCGCTTTTCATACAGAAATTGTAACACAAACTTCCACGCAAACACATACACGTACGCACACACACACACACACATGCACACATTCACGCACACATTCATGCACACATACAACTTCGGTAGCTTGTTTAAATCCTATCTATCTGATAGGTACCAGTTTGTTAATGTAAACCAGAGATCTTCCCCATGTTCTAAAGTAACCCCGCGATTACGCGGGGTTCAGTACTCGGTCCAGTTCTGTTCACACTTTATATGCTGCCCTTAGGTATGATCATCAGAAAGCATGGCATTAACTTCCACTGCTATGCAGATGACACTCAGCTTTATTTATCAATGAAACCTGATCAGACCCATCAAGTAGACAGACTTAGTGCCTGCGTGAAAGACATAAAAACTTGGATGACTCTTAATTATCTGCTCCTTAACCCTGAAAAAACCGAGGTCATTCTGCTGGGCCCTAAGCACCTGCGAGACTCTTTATCTGACCAGATAGTTTCTCTGGACAATATCACTGTAGCCCCCAGCTCTACTGTAAGAAACCTTGGGGTCCTATTTGACCAAGATCTCTCGTTCAAAGCACATATAAATCAAGCCTGTAAAACAGCCTACTTTCATTTGCGTAACATAACCAAAATTAGAAAAATCACTGCCCAGAGATGATGCCGAAAAACTCATCCATGCATTTGTCACATCAGATTAGACTATTGTAACGCTCTGCTTATAAGCGTGTCCTAAAAGCTCTATAAGAAGCTTTCAACTGGTTCAAAATGCAGCAGCAAGATTATTAACAGGTACTAGAAAAAGAGATCATATTTCACCAGTGTTAGAGTCTCTTCACTGGCTTCCTGTTGAGTTTAGAATCAAATTTAAAATCCTCCTCCTGACTTATAAAGCTTTAAACAATATGGCCCCATCCTACCTCAAAGATGCAATAGTAGCGTACCATCCAAAGCAGAGCTCTTCGTTCTCAAAATGCTGGACTATTGTTAGTCCCCAGACTCTCTAAAAGCACAGTAGGAGGTCGAGGCATTTAGCTACCAAGCTCCTGTGTTATGGAACCAGCTCCCTGTTCATGTAAAAGGAGGCCGACACAGTCTCTACATTTAAGACCAGGCTCAAAAGCGTTCCTCTTTGAAATAGCTTATGGTCAGGCCAGTTAGGAACAGAAATAAAAACCTACAGTTTTTAGCTACGCTGCCCTTGGAGCAATTCTGCTGGGAAGTATGGCAGCTTGAAACACTGTCCTCTGGTTCTTCCCTACTTTACCTATCAACAATATTTAATATTACTTCAACTGTAGTCTGTTCATTGCTGTTCACATGTTTCTCTTTCTCTCCACTTCCCGGGAGTGGAGACTGTTTCAGGCACTGCGGCTGCTCCAGTGGCGACCCCCCACCCCACCTGTCTGGACGATCTATGCGCCACCCGCCTGGACAGCTGGATTAGCCACACCTCGTCTGCCTGGACGAACTCCTTCTACTTTAGATGAACTGTCCCTCATCTCCTGCTGGAGGATCTCTCTACACTGGTGGACTGCTCCTCGTCCGCCTGGAGGAACTCTTTAAAGCCACCTCCCTCTTGAGTGGTTCTGGCTCCACAGTCAGAGTGGATCGTCAGTCTAGATTCATCTGCAGCCTGTCCGTCCGTGGGAAGTAGGATCTCTCCTTCACTGTGGTTCTCCCGAGGTTTCTACTTTTTCCCATGGGGTTTTTTGTAGTTTTTCCTCGCTTGAAGGAGGTCAAAGGACAGGGGCATTCTGGGACAGTTATCTGAACTGCTTTTACCTGTGGCCCATCGAGGCAACTGTTGTTGTGATTTTGGGCATTATAAAAATAAATTGATTTGATTTGATTTGATACATGCATTAAGAATCATGGGCATGAGGCTGAATGCAGGTTAACCAGCTGTGAGAGCACCATCAGAGGAGCCGTCTGCACCAGGAGCAGAGACCCAGAGGAGAGACCAGGCACAGACCAAACCTCCCCCAGGGGCCCATGAGCCAGTGCCTAGGGGCCACAGCCGACCACCACTCCCAGTACAGAGAGCCCCTCAGAGGAAACACTGGAGAGTCTAAAATGAATAAAGTGATTCAGATAAAGGAGGATAAAGATAAAATATATAGTAAAGTAAAAACTAAGACCTAAGGTTGAATGTAAAATACATAAAAAGTAGCCTCAACTATAAATAAAATAATACATTATTTTAAATACCGATGTAAATAATAAATAAATGATAAAATAGATAAATATTAGTCAAAAGCTAAACTAAAAAGGTGGGTCTTGATCCTGCTCTTAAAAACCTGAACGTTCTCTGCGGCCCTGAGGTTCTCCGGCAAACCGTTCCACAGACGAGGGCCGTAGTACTGGAAGGACGCCTCGCCGTATTAAGCATTATTCAGGATTAATAAGTGCTTAATTAGTTTAGTTTAGTCTTTATTTGACAGGAACCAGGTACAAATGCATTAATCTTATAAAAGGAAAGATGATCTGCACCAGATTTAGCTACTGCTACTTTCCATCAGCAGTCCCTGGGCAGGTTAGTGAATGAAGGTTAGGGTTAGGAATTAGGGTTAGATTATTAGTAAAGTAGTTGCTAAACCCAAATAATTCTTAATAATCTACTTGTTGGTTATGAATTAAGACTATGTTCATGCTTTATTAAGGCAGGAATATGCATAGTTATAGTAAGTCAAAACAATTGGTACATCCCCTTTAATTTAACTTTACTCTTCCCTCATTTCCTTCCTTGATGTATTTTGCAAATGCTCAATAACGGCATAAATAGAACTCTTGGTGCCGAGCAAATATGGTTTGTGACTAGGGATTAGATGGAGGGACTAGATAATCTCTGGTAACATGTCACAAATAAAGTAAATAACCAGAAGAATAGTCTCAAATCATGTAAACCTATCTTGTTATACTGTAGACTGTAGGCTCATGTTTTGCCCCGTGTTTCCCCAAATCTCTCCACAGTGAAGTAGGACTTAAAAAGAGGAAATACACACACTTTTTATAGTTGAGAAGTCCCGTGTTTTTGTCACGCATTATGAAAAACGCTACTCCGAATCATACCATCATACCGTGGGATTTTACGTCATGGTTATCACACCAAGATATTCTCATCCCCTCTTTAGTTCTGACTAGTTGCTTAGATTCATTTACAGTAGATTTAGAGCACATTGAGCTGGATCCGAAGCCAGTCTTTTACTTCAATCTGTCCGTGTGCGTCTTTCGAAAACCACTGTCAAAATGTATCCACTAAGTATACCATGTCAAATCATGGAGAAAGACAAACCTATTACTCACCCATACATCTATTGATTCTGTCGTTTGTCGTTTCCCTCGCTTACATCACTCTATCCTCCGTACAGCCTGACACTCCCACGTCGATGCGCGCACCTGTATCACAAACAAAACCATGTAAAAAACAAATGATGGCATAGATAATAGCCAACAGTTACAACTAGCATTCCGGGGTAAACCGATTGCCAGCTTTATGTGATTTATCCCACGGTGTGTGAAAGCCGTGAATAGATTTGATTCACTCCCACCACATGCTGCGCCCTCATTTGCATCCTCTGGAACTGCTGCTGGAGAAACAATGTTGCAGGGAAAACAACTCAAGCTCATCTGTATCCATGGAACGCCCCTGTGCCAAGTACTATAGCTGCTCCAGTTCGTCAGGAGAGTGAATAAGTGCATGACGATCCAGCAAATGCAACTTCATGGGCCTCATTATCAGAGAGCTGCACGGGGTGAATGTGTGAATGTTAAAGAACTTTTTTTTCTTCAGCTTTAACTTAACGCAGATCACTATTTCACATGTTCGCCTGTGGTGTAGTTCAGTGGTTACCAACCTTTTTTGTCTCTAGTTAAGGTTTGTTTAACACTCGGGTATCCCTTAACTTGAGTTTGGGGCAAATAAATGAGTTAACTATTCGAATATTGTCAATTATTACTATTATATTCATTGTTTTAATTATATTTATGGTCCAAGATACTGCAAAAAGATGCCAAATTTACAACTAATGACACTTTTGTATTCAGATAAAAGTACATTTCATCTTCATTTAAAACCTGAAACCATTCCAAGCACCTCTAGTTATTCTCCTTGGGGTCCCCATATCCCTGGTTGGGAAACACTGGTGTAGTGTTTGGCAAAGGTCTCTACCTTCTCTCTGCCCATTTCATGTTACAGCTAAATGTTCTGGAAAAAAATGGCTGCAGTGGATGGCGATAGAGGGTAGATGAAAACAGTTTTTTTAATCTTGCTGGACTCAGACAAGCATTAATTATTACAATACAATACAATAAAACTTAATAATAAGATGAGGGACCAGGGCCGGCCCGTGGCATGAACGACCTCAGCGATCATTGGGGGGGGCCACATGCTCTGGTGGGCTGTGTCCGGACCAGAGCGAAAGACCTCAACAATGGATTCAAACTCCACCAAGTCAAAGTGAAAATTAAAAAAAGATCAGACGTCCTGAAATAAGAGTTTGCAATGATTCTCTGGGGCCTCAGTCCTCAGCGCCGAGGAAAGAGGAGAGTGAAGGCCAGTGCCTGTGCCAGCTACTGGCGTGGCACATACACTCCATCTGGGATTGGGGGGCCGCTTTAAACTCATGCCCAAACATAAAATCTAGTTAAAATGTACTGTCAAAATCTACACGTACAAGTGATCAAATATTACATCTAAAATGCACCAGCATACTGGAAATGCCACGTGGTTTATTAAAATGTTCATAACTTCTCCAGAGATCACTTTTAGAGATACTTTTCCTCCACAGTTCGCCTCTGATTTTTAAACAGGGTTTGTGAAATGGTGGGCCTCAGCCAAAGGTTTTAGGGCCACCAAATTTCTCGAGCTGGCCCGTGACCCCTCTGCTCAACTAAAGCTCAAAAAATATGTTCACTTCAAAATTTAAATGCTGTTACATTTGTCATTGGGCAATAGTGGCTCACTTCATGAAGAGGTTCACTTGGTCAGTGTGACGGAGCAGCCCTAACTGCCCCTTCAATTCCTGACTCTCTTGGCCCGTGCTGCACACCAGGAGCGCGCACTATGTTCTGCGGAGCCGGCTCTCGAACTGAACACATCTGACCCACGGTCCACAATCCCCACAAACTGTTTCCCCGCTACCTGGACTCTGGTTCCCACTGTAGAGCGTTCGAGGGTGCACACTCAGCGCTACGCACCACTCACCTGCCGCAGTCTTCATTCCGCCCACTGGTTCCGTCGGCCAAACCAGAGCACTTCCTGATGTTGCCCTAAATCCCCTAAAGTAGCGCGCTTGTCGGCACCACGTGATTAGAGGACTGCACCAAGTTATTTGTATATTTTGTTATTTTTGAACATCTCCTTTGAGTTAAAGTTAAAGCCATATGGAGGGTTACTTAGTTAATTTTTTGTGTAAATTAAAGGTACCTTTTGTTTGTATGTGTTTAATTTCTCCAGAAACCCCATAATTTGATAATTGATTTGCCCAGGGGAGGAGCTATGGGGGGTTTAAAAGGAGAGTTCTGCGCATTTCGGGGAAGTGAAGCGCCTAGACCCAGATGCTTCCTGCAGTGAGTGGCCTACTGTAAATATTTTGGCACAGTTTTCACACTGTTTTGGGATTTTGGGTGCAAATAAAATCACCTAAACATCAGTTTTTACAGCTGAGCCATCTTTTTTTCCTCCTATATTTCACAACAAACCCATGATAGTCAGTGGTTCAATCCCCAGTCCCAGTCAGTCAGTGCATTACATTCAGTCATTTTTTATTGGGCATTTGGCTTTTCATCCACTCCATCCAAGACAACTGAAAGCATGAAATTGTTAACAGTTAAACAGGTTGTTAAAATTCAGAAGGTTTATTTTCTGACAGAAATTGCACTCTTAAAATTGGTGCTACTGGTGCTACTTATTATTGAAATACATCAAGCTGAAATATTTCAAATCCTTCTTAATGGAAGTGTATATTTCGATTCTTTATCTGATTTTATGAAGGTGCCCTGTTCAACAGAGCAATAAAGGCAATCTAGAGACGCTCGTTCAATTGATGAGAGGCAGCAGTGCAGTGTGGAGGTAACTGCCTGTCGCAAACACTGATGGAGCATCTGAGCCGTAATGGGGTAATCCACCACATTTAGTCTGTTGGAATTTTACTATGCTTCTTCTGCCTTCTGCAAGAGAAACACGAGAAACATGTCTAAAATGCACAATTTAAATCCAAGACCTATATTAATAATCACTTTTTGGAGCTTTCTACCATGTTACGTTATTCCCTCATGTAAAACACGCCTGATGTGGTTGTATATGTTTTATATCTTGCTTCTCTCCCAAAAACTATCCGAAAAACATACACATCTTTTTTTAACAATGAGGCCAAGGTTTTTGTACAATGGACAGCCCACACGCTTACATTCCCCCGAGTCCTTCCTTAAGGTAAAGCTGCAGGAGGACTATAGTTTCTTCAACAAAATCGTGCTGGGTAGACTTATTAAAACCCAGACTCTAAAGACGGATGCCTTCCCAACAATAGAGTAGTCTGTTGATTAGTATGCAACTTGTTTTGGCTGTGATTCTTTGTCCTGCACGCAAATAAATACTTACCAATGCTAATACTAACTAATACTAATGCTCTCCTTAGCGTTATTACTGTTAAACTTGTGATTGTGTTGTGTTGATGCTCTTAAGTTAGAAACAAAACCGAAACTGATTAAGCATTTGAATAGCGTCAAACTGCAAAATGGTGAACTAAATATGTGTTAATAATCAATGCCCCCTCCTTACATCAGCACCTGAACAACTGAATAATGGCCTATTGCTGTCTGGCCACATGTATCGCATTTACTCCCAAAGCAATTTCACTTATTTATTTGGAAGCACTTCATAGCAGTAATCCTTCATTTTCAATTAGTGCATATTGTGGCGGGGATGATACGCAGTACAGCTCTGCGATTTTAATCAGAGCTGGGAGCCTCTTTCGCGAACCACTTTAATTTACTGTTTTGTTCAGACACTCTTTAAAAGTAAAATAACACACCTCGCTAGTTTATGGTGCAAGCAATTGTGTTTTCTGTCTTCCATTGTCGTTGCCGAGAAGGAGCGTCAGTTGCTAAATTCTCGTGAACATTGTTTATTTAAACTGCTCTCTACCTGTGGCCCATCGAGGGAACTGTTGTTGTGATTTTGGGCGCTACAGAAATAAACTGATTTGATAAATGTCTGCGATCCAAGGTTGGTAATACAGTTAGAAATGAAATGCCTTAAAATGCTCTGCTCTGTGTGAAATAGGAAAAGACAAAATCTCAATAACCTACAGACAGTGAGTTTGACGTGTTACCTTACCTCCCTCTGTTTGCCTTTTATAATTACAGAAGTCTGGTCTTGGTGTTTCAATATAATTAGTTGGAGGAAAGAGAGAGCGATGGAAAAAGCAACATGAATTGGAATTTCTCCACACGGTGCAGAAATAGAAGAGATTTACACATGCTAACGAAAACATCTGTTCTAAAATGGGATTAGCGCAAATCCCAAAGGAGGACGGCTTTTTGCAGGACTGACAAAAGTGAGTCAGGCGCGGCGCACTCGGACCTCGACGAGAAATTCAGGTCCGAGTCAGGAAATGTGTGGGGATTTTCCGCGCAGAGCTTGCCTCCGCTGTTCTCTCTGAAATGTGTCGGACTCTTGTGCGTGTTTAGCAGCAGTTTTCTCTCAAATGAATTTTCTGACTGAAACGCTTCGGCTGAACGCTTCGGCTGATTTTCCTCAAACTTTTCATAAATCTGGCACATCTTTCGCACGCTTTGCAAAACTATTCACTCAAGTCACAAAACGGTTCAGAATATTTGAAAATTGAACTGTGAACAAAACTCTTCAAGAAGGACACTTTTTTTTTATGATTAAAACGTACCACACTCATCAAATTTTTAAACTCATCATCAAGACTCGGATGATGAAGCTCGGAGAACGCTTTATCAATTTTAAACGAGTTGTGAGAGAGTTAAAGACCAATGTGACATCCTTTCTGTTGGTTTGACAGTGAAGTATGTGCTGCAAATGTGAAAAATACCACACAAATCATTAACAAAGAAGCTTATTTTCAATGTATAATGTTCAGAATCGTATGTCAGAACTGATTCAAACCTAGTGCTAGTATGTTTTGACTACAGAAGTCTTTATGACATGGAGTTTACTTTGCTTTCCACTAATAGTCTGACTATATAATGTCTTCACTTCACTATTATGTCTTCTTTTCTCCCCTGCGGTGTGATATGCCTTTGAAGCAAAATACAAAAATGATTTGAAAAAAAAATCCAAATCCATTCTACAACAATAGTACAGATGGCATTGTACCTGGATTACATCATTTTGTGTGAAACTCTTGTGGTTTTAGACATTTTAACATCTATCATTCTAGAAAAAACTAAAACATAATAAAAACATAATAAATTACCCAGTATGTCCATGGTGTTAAGACAATAATTATGTAAAGGTATCATCCTAAAGGATATTTCTTTTTATGTTGTATTTGTCTTAAGAAATAAAGCTGGTGCATGTTAATATTATTGTGCAAAAGTAGGATTTTATAAAATTAAGAATATGACAATTATTTATTCTACTTTTTGAACTATAGCTTAAACCCTGAGCCCTCCCTTTATATTTAAAGTAGAGATAACTCCAGTAAATAAGGTGCACATTCTCTCTTAATGCCAACACCTTTTTTAGAGTGATGGTCTCTGACAAAACTTACTCATTCTACAACTTTTTGAAGAAAAGCGACAGTCACACATGACATTTTAGTGCTTTCTTGTTAAAAATACAAGGAAATTGCACAGAACTTCATTGTAAAGCGATGTGTACTTTATTCTGCCTTGAATTTTGGTGGATAAAAAATTTCTGTTGTTCTGTTGTGTCCTCTGTCTTTGGTCATTGGGTCTGAATCAGAGTTACTTACTTGTTGTCCTGTACAGTGTCCTTGGGTGTTTTGAAAGGCGCTTATAAATAAAATGTATTATTAGAGTGCAGTATTTTATTTGACAGACTACATGCAAACAAAGTGTTACAATATAAAAATAGTTGATTATTATGTTTTAAATATTGCAAGTGCTTTTGGAATTTAGACATAAGTAATTTATAAAATGCAATCGCTCTGCTCGTCAGAAAATCCACTTTTCATGAAATATTTTCCTCCCTGCGGTCATGCTCTGAAATATAGGTGTAATTATGAATAAATGTAAATAGTTAACAGGGGAAAGGGCATAACTAATGATGCCGGTCCAAGCCTGAAGTCAAACTAACTATTCAAGTGTTCATTCATGTAGTAACTGCTGAAGGCTAGGTGCGTGTTATAAACGGTACATCAAACACGTTTTAATGAGTGTTTTGTATGAATATAAGCTGAGATGAAAATGCATTCTGACACAATGCCCTTGCAACGGTCCCCCACGTGTCGCATGTTATTGCACTGGGCATTCTTCATTGGGCAGAAGCGTTGTCATCTCTTTCTGGCATCACAATTATGAAAACTTTCCTGTCCTGTGGTGATTTCAAAGCTTTATCTGAGTGTTGCATCACCATTAGAGTAAACATGTCACTATTCTTCCCTTTGGTATAACAAACAAGTGTGGTTTTAATGAGCTTTGGCTGAAGAAACACCTCAGTCCATCCTTAACGCTAAAAAAATAGGAAAAATGTTTTGCCGAATGGATAGCAAAAGTGTCAACTAAAATCAATCATGCACAACCTAGTTTTGAGCTGAGAATGATACTGTTGGAAAATAGATAATGGCTGTTTACAGACCAGATTATACACACATCAACAACTATGGATGCACCAATACCAGTAACGGATACTGGCTCGATACCAAGTGCTTGTACTTCTACTCATACTCTTGAGTACCAAGAGTTGATAACACGTAACTGTACCACGTGCCACACAGGGCTCGACTCTGAGAGTGAAGCATAAAGAGACACAACTGCACATTAAGCTCAGCTTTCTGACAGACCGAATCATCTAAATCAGATGTGACTGTAACAGACACTATGCAAACATTTAGAAGTCTTAAATTTTTCATAGTTTAAGTTCACCAATTATATCAGCCCAGTGCTTGTGTTTAAGACAGTAACAGCTAACGTCGAAAAGTGGTGCTGGCGACCGTTGTGGTGAAAAAGGAGCTGAGTCAAAAGGCCATGCTCTCGATTTACCGGCCAGTCTACGTTCCTACCTTCACCTATGGGTAATGACCGAAACGACAAGATGGCAGATTCAAATGGACGAAATGAGTTTCCTCCGCAGGGTGGCTGGGCGCTCCCTTAGAGATCGGGTGAGGAGCTCAGTCACATGTGAGGGGCTCGGAGTAGAGCCGCAGCTCCTTCACATTGAGAGGAGCCAGCTGAGATACCACAAGAATCTGTTCAGGATGCCTCTTGGATGCCTCCCTCGGGAAGTGTTCTGGGCATGTTCCACCAGGAGGTGGCCGTGGGGAAGACCCAGGACACGCTGGAGAGACCATGTCTCTCCACTGGCCTGGGAATGCCTCGGGATCCCCCCGGAGGAGCTGGAGGATGAATCTGAGGTGAGGGAAGTCTGGGAGTCCCTGCTTAGACTGCTGTGGAGATGGATAGATGGATAGTCTGTACTCACCATTGGTACAAACAGCCAACACTACATGCATTTCCCTTTCCACAAAGACGTGTGGGCTGGGCGGGATTGACAGGCGGTTTAGCCAATCACAGAAAAGTGTTTTCGGTATTTCAGAGAGAGTGCAACTTCCCAAGGGAAAACACCTTGATGATAAATGATGGATGATTTACTGAAGGGATAAACATTCTTCATTTCTGTAGATTTGGACCCAAGAACATTGCTGAAGCTGGAAATGCATGCTTACTTTACTCTACATCTGGGGGATCATGATAAGCACCACAGACAAAACTGATTTTGATTCATAATTAAGAAGAGTTAATAAGATGGTGGAGATCCTCCAGTGTAAAGCAAAGTTCACTTTTTCAGCTCTTTGGATATTAGGAAGAGAACTGGTTAAGCATGAAATGGGGTGAAGAGTGGGAGAGACATTCAGCACATTGTCAGTATGTATTTCAAAATCTGCATGTGGGGAAATCATAAGCACCACTCTGATAGGTATTCTTAATACAGAGGGAAAAACATGATGCAGATCCACTGAAAAAAGCAATAAGTCTGATCACCAAGACACCATGGCACATGAGACACATACATGGGACAACACCAGACCAGACATGCTGCTTGGGAAAATAATCCCACTCTTCCACGTCCATGAGGACAGACTGGACAGCTTGGGCATCTTCAGGTGCTTCAATAATGATCCAAGGTTTACATTTCAATCTCTGCCAAGCAAACAACTCAAAGTCGTGTCCAAACTAATGTGTGAATCCTCTACAAGAATTCACTGGGAAATAGGTCAAAAGGAGTTGTTTCCTTTATTAACCATTATTGATTGAACTGACTTAATTTCTAACAGTAATATGCCTATTATGACAATGGGAGAGTTTACAAATGTCAGTGTGACCAGTGCAGTGTGCCCAGTGTGAGCTTAGACTAAAAGCTGAATGAATAAAAAGTCATAGAATTTAAAAAGGAGCACAGGTTTGTTACTTGCAGTCATGGCAAAAGCGTTTCATTAAGTTCGATTTATTAAAACAAATGGATTATATATAATTTGGTTTGACATTTGGTAGAAGTGCATGTCACATAGTTAAAATAACAAGTCACAATAAGTGAGTAAGTAGTTTCCTTAACAGTTCAGTTCTCAGTTAAATTAATTGAGTGGTTTCCATGACAATTCTTTTGTAACAATTTATTTATTTATAAAAATGACTTTATCTTTCACTTGTTCCTGTTCAGACTGAACATCCACAACAAGATGAGCTATTTCAATGTGTTTGTCAATTTGTCTCTACTTGCATTTATAAAACTGTTCTCGTACACATTTTATGATCTTGCTCTGGCCTTGCATGTCAGCATTATAGATGCAGACAAAGTTTTTGGGAAACGGCCATGTCATAGTTTCAGTATTTATTTAGCCTTGTACTATAAACATTCAAGGTACAGCAAGAGCCAGAGGTCCACTTCAGACTGCCACGTGCATGATGTTATTAACTTGACTGTTGTAACGTGTGACTAAAGGGAATGGTATATGACTTGTCTCAATGTGAACACTAATTTAGACTCTCCTGTACTGCGTTCTGCATGTATGTGTACCTCTGTCCTTTTTAATAAAAGCTAAAAGAACAAATCTGCGCCAGTGTCTTCTTCTAGGGAACAACATCCACAGACACTACAGGCAAAACAATTTTTTTTCTAAATGTTTTGTTTTTTGGTCAGTTTGCGCTCTCAAAATATCGGCTTTCATGTGGAAACAACAAACTTGTCCAATCTGCTCTTAAAAATGTTTTATTCTTCTATTTAATCCACTTCTGTGGGATTTCAATGTAACTTCAAAGGCTGTTCTCTTAAAATGCATTTTCTCCCCTAGGGACGTGACTCTGAAGAAACGTACAGAAGGATTTTTTGATGTCTAATACTAAAACTGATTTATTGAAGATTTAAGTTTTAAATAAAAAATAGGCAAAATTTGAATATTTGGGACAATTTTCAGTCCAATCTAGTTTACTTAAAAACTAAATAAAATATCCAAAATCCCCTCTGACTGATAAACTGGTATTTTTATGGCAATCCTGCCTTAGTCAACCCAGACTTTCCACCAATAAATGATTTTGGCCAATCTTGGTCTTTTGACTTGACTTTTCAGATAATCACTTCAGACTCACTAAACTCTTTTGCAGGACAACTGGGATCCCATTTTGATTTTTAGATATCACTAATAAAAAATACTTTAACAGAGAAAAGTGCAGATAATTCAGATTTCTTCCTTCATTTTCACATTCCTTTTCGGTCCATGTAGGGGTGGAAATGCAGTTAGTGACTGCACACGAGCATGCACACTGAAGACCTCCCCGGACCCACAACTGTGCGAAAAGAGGCTTCGGTTAAGAACAAAATCTTGAATTGTTTAGGAATGACGCAAAAGGACAAGAAGTCGAAGAGCGGCCACATCAGGTTAATCCATCCAGACACAAAAGCCCAGCATGTAGGAAATGAAACCCAAGACTTGAATGTGTTTCTATCTCTTATATAATCAATAAAAGTGAACTATCAAAGGAGCTGTGCACATTCTTCTCCCTCCACCGTGGGACCTTCTTTCTTTCCTGGCTGAGCTGTTGCTGTAGTGTGTATTGGCCGGTGATGGAGTATAGTCCTGCCATCCCAGATAAACCTCCCTCTGCTCTCCCCGCAGCCCAGAGACTTCATGATCACTGCAGGAGTCAGACTAAATGTTCCTGCCGCCATTTCTGCTTTGCTGCTGCCAGGGCCATGTGAAAAGAACCCATCTGATGTTGGGCCGGGGGACATACAGCGAGGGCACAAAGAAGCTGATAAATCTGACCAATGTCACTTTTGTAAAACCATTTTTGACCTGTATTTTATGTTGGACGGGCTGATTAAGCAAGAAATACGGTTGAAAAGTGAAAAAACATTACAGTAAAAGACTAAATTGTCATCTTCGCACATTTTTTATTCAGCCTTGGCATTTTCAAATCAATCAAGTCAATAAACCACCTGAAGATAAAAGAATAAGACAATTCATTAATTAAGATTGTATATGGTTAAATCCAGTGGTGGAAAGTATGTTCAAAAGTAAAAATGCTATATCATTTTAAGTACATTATTCCATGGATACTTTATATATATACTTTTTATTCAATTACATTTTGAACTGAAAATGAAGATTTGAAAAAACTGATTTTAGACCTGCTAAAATGGCTGTTGTTTTTTTTTTCTTGTTTTTTTTTTACGATAATGGAAACATCTTGCCTAAATTTTTGAGTTCATGTCCCAACAAGAGAACAAAAATAGTCTGCAAGACCAAGAAAATTGCTTCTGATCTGCAAAAATCTGCAATTCCATATCAAGATCACAATTTGATGCTTTAATCAGGGGAGTGGACGGGGGGGACAAAGGGGTTTGTTGTCCTGGGTCTCAGGGTCTCAGGGGCCCAGAATTGGACCCTCTTCCTATTAATTTATATTGCGGGGTGAATTACTCTTAGTTTTTTATCCTTTTACTCACCTTTACTGTAACTGTACTTTTACTTTAGTAACAAATACTTCTTCAAAAACTTGTTAAACCCAGTTGCAACATTTTGAAAACAATTTGAATAGATAAATGGCAATCTTAATACAACTTTAGGACAAACAATAACTTCAGTCAGGAAGCAGGACATTGCAGTGCCCTGATTCGAGCCCCATAGTGCCAGACTGTCAAACTATTTCTAGCAAGGACAATTTACACCATGACGGGAGAGCAACAGACACACAGGGAGGGTTGGACACTCCCACGGTGAACACTAAATGGGTGATGACATTGTGACAGGCACTTCTGTCTTATTTTTAGAGAAGACGGAATGATATAGCTCTAAATATAGCAGCGTGTTTAGGCACTATAGGATCTTGGATTGTGTCTGATTGTATGTACTCCGTATGGCCAGTAATGACATGAACACATTGCATATCCATATTAAGCAGTTCCTTTCCTTTCTTATTGAAGACTTCAAATGTCCAGTGAAATAAAATATGTAAAATGGTGCTATGGGTGAATTGAGGTTATATTTTATCACTATGTGACAGTTAGTTAAACCGTCAATCAAAGTGTATTTGTGAAGCACACCCACAACCACCGGACCCCACACACACACACCTACACAAACACACACCAACACACACTCTGAAATACATGAGGCTGAGTACAAATAAACCAGCTGAGGAGGACAGTGAGATTCAATAGTTCATAGTTCAGTTTAACAGAAGTTAATAAGACCCCATTAATCAAGCGCTTGCTCTAGTGCTAAGCAGCTAAACAGGCTAAAATCAGAGAAAAAAACCCTGATGCAATTGACATTTGCGTCTCACACAGAGGCTAAAAGGGACACGGTGCAGTTTTGCTCCTGTGTGTGAATGAATATGCAAAACTTCAACAAGCGTAAACTTTGAGGTGGGGGAAATGCAAATCAAGCAGTTCAGCAGCTGCTGCCAGATTTATCACTATGAGAACTAAAACTGTGATAATGTAATGGGAAAGACTGCTATTTGTGCATCAATACAGCATTTGAGAATGTTTTTTTAACAAAATGATGAAGGTTTTGAGACATCCAGGCGTATAATTATTCTAAAGACAATTAAACACACACAGCTGGACTTCCTTAGTCTTTAACAGCCAATGTTTTTACTCCCAACCAGGAAGCTTCTTCAGGGCTTGTGTGGGCTATTTGTAGACATGGGTGATGTTCCAGTGATGTCATCAAGTAAGACCTGGGTCATTCTCTGCACAGCTCTGTCCCAAGTGCAAGAGAGCTGAAAGCGCAGTCCTCCGTGTCCATTTTCCGTGGCCTCCTTCAGACCTCTTTCAAACCGCGGAGGCTCCTGATCCAGCTGAAAAGTGTTCCTGTCGTCAAAGAAGTGGCCTGTAGCCACTGACTTTTTATGTGGCTCTCACTGGCACTCTATAAGTCATGTTTCCATTCCGTTTCATTTCAGTCAGAGGTGTTACCACTGAACAAAAGTGAAACATACTACCCCCGTTTGAGGGGTACGAAGGGGGCCGCGGGTAGCCCCCAGAGGGTGCTGGCTCCCTTTAGAGCACAAACTGGTTAAGCACAAAATGATTGGACGAGAGAGAACAAAAGAAAAAGCAGACTGTGAGAATGAAAAGGCAAAACGCAGATATAAATACAAAATAATCATTTCTCACCAAACACTGATTTGATCTTGTGAAACTGCCGTATTTCCAGAGACGATCGCTATGTTTGTTGACCTGACAGAGTAAGCAAAGCAAAGCTAGCTGTTTCTTGTTCACAATGCACGCCATCACGCATCAAGAACCAAAGTACAGCAGCCGACTCTATCCAAATTCAGTGCGTTTAAAAAATGGAAACAATGGAAGCTGTGTCTTGTTTATGCAAGTTTTATCCATGTCTTACAGTACCACCAACATGGGTGATGTCAGCTGCTTTGCGGGCCCCTGCAAGCTGGACCTCTGTCCGCCATTAACAGAAGTGGCCCAAGTCAGCCCCAAGTGAACCTGTCTGGGGGACAAGGTCGAAACACTTCAAATGTGCAAAGGCATGCACCTGTTTGCATAATACGCACATTTTACTTGAATAAATCATGTGCAACATGCACCCAAATAGCTCATCGTGTTTTTCAGTTTATGATCACAGTTCGGCAGCTGAATTTAGAAATGAGGCCCTGTATGTCATCAGAATGATCAAAATTCCAGAATAGAGGCAACTGGAGAGAAAAGTGAAAAATCAAAATACAGTTTCATAAGTTTCAACCATTCACTGACATTAGTTTAAAAGGGAATGATTTTAATTCTTCACAAGCACAAAAATGCAGCAATTTAGAACTTTCAGGGTCCATTTTCTATTTTCTATTCCAGCATCAAAATTCTTTTTGAGCTTCACAACCATAGAGGAAAATGTAACATACTGTATGTAACATACTGTATCTGTAGATAAAATTAAATTATATTGTGGGATGAACATTTCTGAAAGTATTGTCCAAAAAAATCATGAATTTGCCTTCATCAAAAATGTGTGGTCACTATCTTCTATTAAATAAACAAATAATGTAAAATACAATTGTAATTGTCTTTAAACCAGGCTCCGATATCACTCACATTATGTCCCACTTAATTTTTGCCCCATTTCATAATTTTGAACTTTTAAAGGGTGTAAGCTAATATGCTATTAAGAACCAAGCAATCAAAACCTGAGGTTCAGTGGAAGTGTCTGTAGAAAAATGAATCCAATGACTATTGACATTGACAGGTAGCACAGACAGATCCATCAAAGTCATGGGAGACTTTGGTTTTCACTGGATATAATTGGTCCTCCTTATCGCCTAAATGCTTGGAGATGTGGGATGTGAATACAGCTCATCATCCACCACCACATCTGTTTGGCATCGAAAGATAAGCCAAGGTTCAGCAGTGAGCTCCCAAACAGGTGCAGCTAAGTGGGGCTAATTTTCTGTCAGCGTGAGTGGAAATGTGTCTGTTTGTATCAGCAGAGAAAGAGAGAGAGCGAGAGAAGCAGTGTGGATTCTGCAGAATTGACTGACACGAGGAGCAAAGGTGAACGCTAATATCATTCTGCTGCTGTGAATTGCACACTGTTTTGGACAGAGGTTAATCATTTGAACCGAGAAGCATGTGTGTGAATCTAGAAAGGAAATGGTTCGTAGCTGCAGTTGCACTATACCTGCGTAGTTTGATTCTTATAATCATTGGAAGAAAAGCTTCCCTATCCAAAGGGGAACATTTTATGAGTTAGGCGCGCTACTGCTTTCACTCAATAAATGTCACAAAAAAGGGCTTTAAATCACAAGATTTATGAGATATCATGTTTCCAAGGTTTATAACTCTCTTCAAGACAAGCGCCTTTAACGCTTCCACGATCTATTAAAGTGAACACTACAGTCCCACAGGAGAAATTTCAACCGTAAACGGCACTTGAAGGCAATTGCCATCATCAAAATGACAAACTGACTGTGATGTGTTCCTGTCTGTAAAATGTAGGTAATATTCTCTCCTTTGCTAAAGTGTCTGGGTGGCTCCCAAATGTCAAATAGCAGTTTTATGAGAGGTTTAGGGACATTTTGGTGCCAAGGACTTGCTTTCCATTGCTTGAATGATTGGCATTTTGTAAAATATTTGAAAAGTTAATTTGCAACAGACAAAAAAACAAATAACTTTCAATGTCTCTGGCTTTACCCACATGAGGAACTGAACGATGGGCTCCATAGACTGGCAGCAGAGGGAATTACATATTTGAGATAAAAACATATCGGAAACAGGCAAATGTAGCAGAACAGTCAATCGATGATCGTGATTTAACTTTAGAAATGCTCAGAATGAATCTGATGATTATTTAAGGGCTTCAAAAGACTCTCAGAGCCATGTCACACATCAAGAAAACATCACACATCTGGGAAATTCAGAACGGAGTGTTTTTTGACGCTCAGAGGGGAGTGTATGGGGCTAAATTCCTGCCAAAACATTGTAAACACGTCATGCATAGTTTCACAAGTGTAACAGTACTTGCAAATATAATTTGTGTTGCAATACGCAAATATGCAAAATGATTTGAACAAATGCGCTTTGCTTCGCAAATATAGCCACTTTTGAAATTAATGAGCTAATGGCTCATAGGGTCGCGCACTCTGCTCCCTGGTGGACCGGGTACGCAGGAACAATGCAGTCACTGCACTGGTCGGTTTAGTCTCAAAATAGCCCAATAACAACAGAGCTTATGACTCCCACTATGGAATCAGACGTCTCTAAACCAAGACCAAACTTCCGTCATTTATGTGGTATTAGTTTTTTATGAAAGCCACTCTTGACATCGGACAATGTATCAAAAGCGCAAACACAGGCACCACCGGAGGCGCAACGCCCCCGAGGTAAAGCGTCCTGGCACTGGGGAAGCAAGAGCTTGGCTGGGTACTTGTCATTTAAATATTATCTAATATCTTTTTATGAGTACAATAAGGCTCTGTACTCATTCATGCACCAAGGAACACTTCTCTTCCACGTCTTCTGTTGGTTGCATTGTGTCCATTTACTGCCATCTATTGCCATTATAAAAATCCAACACAGTGTAGACGCTACAAGATTTGGATACATCACTGAGCAACATGGCGGACCTGCTTCAGCCAATGAGAGCAGCTTGGCTTGTCACGTGACTTTTGTCAGGATTCTAGTGCAGTTTGGTTTTGCAAAGACATCCAGTGTGTTTTGCACACAAATGGAGCCTGTTTTGCAAGTGCAAAGTAAGATGTGCACACAAAGGAAAAACACATTTGTACAGATGTAGATTACTATATCTGCAAATAAAAACTTATTTCAACAATGAAAAAAAATTTGCATTTACAAATGAAAATATATTTGCATGGGGTTATTTGTACAAATAGAAAAAAACACTTTTGTAAATGTAAAATGCATATATTTGCAACATTAAACACAGTGGTTCATGTTAAGATTTTTATATTTCAAAACCAAATTATATTTGCACAAAACTATTTGTATATTTGTACAAATCCAAAAACAAATTTGTACATGTTAAAGTGGATATATTTGCGAAGCAAAACACATTTGTTCAAATCATTTTGCGTATTTACAAAACACAAGGTGTATTTGCAAAACACAAATTATATTTGTAAGTACTGTTACACTTGTGAAACTATGTATGATGTGTTTACAACGTTTTGGCATGAATTTGGCCCCATAGCAGAGGACTTTCTAACTAGGATTCATCGGACTAGTGTGAATAAAGATAAATGCAACTCCAGGTATGTTTTTGATGATGGAACAATGTTAGAACATGGTTAAAAACTCAAAACGGTCAACATGACATAATATGTATCCTTAAGAAAAACAACTTTGTGATAAATTTTCGAATGGAGCTTTTTGCCGATTAACTTTATTCTCATTTAGCTACTAGAGTCTTCTACTTCCGCTTATCCGGGGCCGGGTCGGGGGGACAGCAGTCTAAGCAGGGACTCCCAGGCCAACCGAGAGACACAGTCCCTCCAGTGTGTCCTGGGTCTGCCCCGGGGCCGCCACCCGGTGGGATATGCCCAGAACACCTATGGTCATGAGCTACTAGAGTTCATCAGATAAATCCTTTGGTTATGGTTACAATGGTTTTGTAGCATATAAACATGTCCAAAAGGTCTACACATAAATCATATGCTCAAAGATTTCTTCCACACTTCAAACCTATTCAAACATTACATGCTAGTTGTATTTTAGTTTTGGACAAACAACTTCGACGTAGTGGCTCAAAAGATATCATAAAACAATTTTAAATAAGTGCAGAGAGAATAATTCCACTAAAAGAGTCTTTAAAGCACCTCTTGCTGTCCAGTTGGGTGAAGCAGACAGATTTTCTTTAGTGATCAATAGAAACAATCTAATCTAGGTTGTCCCTGCAGTGCTGCCAACAAACTGATAAAAGCATTAATTTATGAATGAAGTATTGCTGACAAAGAATGGAATATGTCCTGTTTTCTTTGCGTGCAATCTGATCGATCTGGCCTGCGGTTCTTGAGAAAAGTAGAACTGACAGAGTTGATTAGATAAGCTTCTTAGTGGAAGAAATTATCACTTTATAATCTGATGCCTCACTGACCAGGGTCACAATATAACTGCTCTGTATCTCCCCAAAGCACACACTGAGCAGCCAATGGAAGTAATGAGAATCAATGAGTGTTCGGAGCCTAGGAGCAGCTATGTGTGTCTTTATTAGTCTGTAAACAGAGTGGGCTCGCTGTCTGACACACAAAATGGGAATTATTTTAAAGGTATTATCAAATGTGTTGTTCTTCTCAAGTAAAAAGAGCAAAAGTTCGGACAATTAAACTAAAAAGAGCAAGATGTTTTTCAAGCACCTTAGCATTTACCTGCATACACACCCATCCACTTTCAAAACCTTTTGGACACAATCACACAGTATCTATTTTCATAAGTAAATAGAGACAAATACAAACTAATGGGATGACAGTGACTCAGTGGTTTGTGTTTTTCACACACCAACTTGAAGAACAGTGGCTGTATTCCCAGGGTTTAAAAGTGGAAAAAATGGACTTGAAAAAATTGAATTTTTTGCAGTTCGACCAGGACGTTTACCAATTAGTTGCCATTATGATTAGAATAACCCCCAAAAGACAATTGACAGAAATAAGTGCACATTTACTACGCTTGTATTATAGAGTTTACCTGGTGGGTATTTGTAAATTATCCCCCTGGAAACCTTTCACTTATCAAGTCCTATTTCCTTTCATTTTGTGTATTCAGGGCTTGGTAAATGAGATTACTCAAATACGAGTAACTGTCTGGGCTTAATCTCTGATTTATAATTTTAATTTAATGTAATTGGACTCAAAACATTAAGTAAAACCCAACTCTGGTGTTTTCAAATGATCAACACCAAATGAGAGAAACTAAATCACATTTGAAGAAGCTAGAAACACATGTTTAAATAATTTCATATTGTCAACATGTCAAGCTTTTGTTACTGGTAGATTTACTCACAGAGGGAAGACTTTTACTCAAGTAAGAGTAAAAGTATTGTGTCTGAATGTTACTCCAAGAAGTACAATTTCATAAAAAAGTTACTCAAGTAAATGTAAGTGAGTAATTGTAACTGAGTACTACATACCTCTGATAACATAGGGCTACCATAATGCTTTTGTTGATTTTAAAATGATACCTCCAAACACTTGTCCTCGCCAAGAACAACGCAACCAAAGCGTGGGGTGTGCGCGTCGTGTGACGGGTCAAGCAGAAGCGTCAAAAACTACTTTGTTCCAAAGCAGATGAATTTCTCTATGTTTGATGAACTTCATTCTCCATGGTTTGTGTGCTGTTAGATTCTACCTTGAAATCCCTTGAGCATGCTTATTCTTTAGACCCTCCTTCCCCACTGGCAACTGGCCAACAACAAAACTCTCTCATAGGCTGATCAGTGACCACTGCTGACTGTTAAATCAAGTTAGGTTGACGGGGACCGGTGAGGTTACCATGCCTCCGGGTAATTGTGCTTGTTTATTTATTAGATCATGTTTTTTGCCTCCGCCAGAGGCCAGATGCGCTCACATGCCGGAAATCCGGCCCCCGGCTGGAGTGCTTTAAGCCCTGTGTTCCAGTTCGGAGAAGTGCAGGCAGTTTTTGAGTTGTTGGGCTGAACACTTTGCTAATGCTCAGTACGCCAGGAAAATTGGATGGTCTAGTCCAATTTAAACCAATTCTTTTCCAAATGTATTTTCAACTCAGGAAATACAACTGAGGCGTCTTGGTTTGAATCTCAAACTTCCCAGTAACACACATGGAGAAGTTTGTGTGTAGTTGTACTCCTGCTGCATGTAACAGTGCAGTCTGCTCACACTTGGAGCAGACTAGGGAGGGAGGCCTTTACCTGCCACAGGTAAGAAACATCCAGAAAAATATTAGACATGTGTTTGGACACATACTCACTCATTTCACATCAGCACGTCACGTCACGTCTTGTTGTTTTGGTCCACTGTGTTAAAGTGAAAGTAAAAACAAAATAATATGTTCACGTTAGTTCCCTTGCCTGACCCCTTCTACTGTTTTAGTGTGGATTTTTCGAACCTCATATTGGTAAGATCAATTTTCAGACAAAGCTATACTGTTGGGATTTGGGGCTTTCCAAAAGTAATTGAATTCAATGTGTTTCCCTGGCATTTAATGATAAATTACTAGATGTCCCTTTACCTGCATGTAGACTGGGACAAGAGTGGTCTTGTTCGGTTGTTTAACACATTCCTGAGTTACCTGTTCTTCATGTAAACGTAGTGATTGTCTTCAACGGCTGGTGGTGGTCGGAGGGGCGTTGGTGCAGATTGGCAGCCTCATTTTCGTCTACCCAAGGCTGCTGGCTTTAGAAGTAATTTGCCATCATCAGGTGGAAGTGAATGGATAAAGAGTTTTGACTATGTGGAAGGAAGGTAAGATTATACAATTATTATTACTGTTCATGAGAAAGAGGGTGAGATAATGTGTTCATCATGTCCTGTAGTCCCTGCTCACTGGTGTCCAGGAGCAGGCTGAGAAAAGAGCTTATTTAATTTGAATAATTGATGTACAACAGATGTGTTACAGAGCATCAGGCGGGTGACTCTGATATATGATTGAACCTGTCGCTTGGGAAATAATATTGACTTAGCAAGATGTTAAGAAAAATGCTCTCAACCTAATTTAAAGAGGCAGTACTTGATTGTTTAATGTAGATAAAAGCTGTCTTCCCCTATACAGACTGCTGTGTGCTGTCTGCAACTAATTATACATCAATTTTATAACCAGAAGTAACACTGGCTCTGGTTTGTTAATCGGTAAACTGCAAATCGATCTCAAGCCGATAAGAAAAGAGACATTTTTTCCAGCCAACTTTTGAAGATGTCCAAAGTTAAAAGCTTAAAACTACTATAGTTGGTAGCTGGTTCCATTTTGGGAAAGTACATGGAATAAAAAGAGTTTTGATACTGGGTTATGTTGGCTTTTAAGGTCGGATACTTATATGGGTGATTAGATCTATAGTTCGATGGTCGGATGGATTGCGGTGGCAGGGTGGTACTGCTACAAGCTGGTAATATTATACATAATAGTTGATGTTTCACAAGAGCTTTCCATCCGAGATGTTGGAGCATGGATGTTACACTGCTTTTTGGATCAAAATCAGAGGTTACAAAATGAGCAGCCCTTCTCTGAAATCTTTTAAGTTCACGCTTTGATGGATAAGGATCCATATGGAAGCGAAGTATACAAGGGAGCTGCGTATTAGCGAGTTACAGACGACGGTCTTAGCCTCTGGAGGGCAGTGCTTCAGATTCCTACTGAAGATTCAAATTCCTTGAACTCCGTCAGTTTGCTGCGCTGTTAGTAGGCTACAGATGCTGTTGTTGCATTCAACTGAAGGCAAAACTCCCCTGGAATTTAGGACTCATTGTGTAACTCGCTGTGATGAATAATTAGGCCGGTGCACTGGTGTGTCAAGGGTCTGATGCACGTTGCCTTTAAAAGATTGTGTTGGCAGCTTGCTTGTGCTGGCTCCTTCTGCTCCCAGCCTCTCACCTGCACCTGACCCTCTGACCCTGTACAATTCCTTTACTTCTTTCATTTAACCTTGCACCCTACATTACACACACACACTTCTCAAACCACACACGCACCTGCACACCCAACAAGCTTTTGATACTTTGTTAAATAAAAATGTCTTTTGTTTGGCATATTCCTATCTCTGGGGTAGAATCAGATTATGACAGAGGTAAATAATAGACTGCGGAAGAATCTCATCCGAAAAAGAAAATTCTTCTCTTGAATATGAAATGTAATTTACTGTCAGAAAATCCCCAAAGATCACTGAACATTTCGATCTGAGAGAATGTATCCAAGAGTATCTACGCAACACGATCTAACAGACTAAACGACCACCCACAATTTGTCTGTGAGTAATAATACCTGATTCAACAGACTACTGCAGGAAAATAGGGGACAAAGGTTATTTCTTTTTCCAAGGTCATACAGCTTGGATTACCACCACATGGCCCGGAGAACACTCTGCTCCTGAAACCTCCAGGGAAGAATTTCTTCAACCTGCTGCTTCTTATTATTACATGCTGCAGGCAAGAAGAAAAGAATGTATATCTAACCGTGCAGCGTCCCACCAAGGAAATGTATATTATTAGGCCGTTGTGGAGAGCTCGTCCCAAGTCCATTAACTGCCAGACTAAGGTAAAACGAGAGTGATTTTTCACACCGAACAAATAAGATCTTGCAAAACTGACCTTCAACAAGTAAAATGAGACAGGAAAGCACTTAGCGGTTAATCAGAGGCCAGTCTAGGTCTTCCTGAATGGTGAATTTGCAAAAAAAATCCAGCAGAAATGTGTTAAAATGTGCTTGTCTTGGCTGTTGTGGAATTTCCACAATGCAGCGAATCAAAACAAAAATAGGCAGTGAACTTTTAGTATCTGGACATGAAACATAAGTATGGCCCATATAGGTACACATATCACACAAAATATGAATGGACTATAAGCCAGTAAAGTGCAGAAATACTGTATGGACAGTGTTGGGAAGTAACTGAATACATGTACTGAAAATAACTCTCTTGTTTGCTTGTTCTCAGATTAGTTACTTTCCTAAAATCAAAGGAATACATCAAGGTATTTGATTGTGATTTAGGCTTCAAACTGCACCATATTAGTGTGAAAAATTAAAAATAGAAAATGCGGTGAGTGCATGTGTGTTTTTTCTTTCTTTAATCAGTGGTTAATAAATGTATAAATGGTACAACAGACATAAGGCAGTTTTTGGTATTTTGCACTTAAACATAAAGCAACCTGATTGAACCATGTAAAGGAATATGTTACAAAATACACTTTACTGGAGGTATTCAGTATTCTGTAACTAAATACATGTTCAAACATTTTTTCCCCAATATTGAGCGTGGATTAAACTGCAAGTTTTGGTTCTTTGTTTTTTTAAATCAATTCTTGCTAGTTTTTAATGGGATTTATTAGAGATGAAAACAAAATTAGCATTATACTGTATTCACTTATATGTCCAACTTTTATGTTGTATGTTATGTTACTGCTCCTGCTCTCAAACAAAGCAAAACGCACTGCCAGAATCCTGTTTAAAGGGGACATATTGTGCAAAATATATAGTTTTCCCTCATCAATAACTTGTTGAGTTGTATTCCTATGGATTCATGTTTGATTAATCCTTTACTGTCCTGTATTTGTGAAAACATCACGATTTTTCACCCACACCAGGTTAAAAAAAAAAAGCCATCGCCATTTTTCAATGATTAAAAAGCAGATTCTTCTAGTTGTACAATAGTTACATATCATCCCTCCATAATAATAATAATACATATATAGCACTTTTCTGGACACTCAAAGACACTTCACATTCCATTATTCATTCACACCACACTTGATGGTGGTAAGTTATTATAGCCACAGCCCTGGGGCAGGCTGATGGAAGCGAGGCTGCCAATCTGCGCCATCGGCTCCACCAACAACCACTCACACACCACTCTTATACTAGGCAATGTGGGTGAAGTGTCTTGCCTAAGGACACACTGTGGGGCCTGGTGTTCCAGCCGTGTCCCATCCAAGCACTGACCGGGCCCTGACCTGCTTAGCTTCCACAGTCTGACGGGATCGGGCATCGACAAGCAGGTATTTAATTTATTTATCTGTCAATTATTCTAAGATGACCACTAATTCATTTGCCTTTACACCTTCCATTTTAGACATATCCATATTAAGATAATCATGTTTTGTAATAATCCATGTTTCCCTTTTACCATGAAGCCTTATTGTTTCTGGTTTGGAGGCTAAGCTCTTTTGGAGATGCCAGGGCACAAAGACAGTAATATCTATGACTTCTCATTACAGAGGGATTATCATATGTTCCTATTTTCACTATATTCCCTGACATTTAAAAGAGCTCTGCAGTTTGCTTCTTCACTGTAGAACCCTTTATTTTCACACTCGGGTGTTAAGTTGTTGTTGTTTTTTTTCAATTAAAATTACTAGCACGTAACTCTGAATCATGTTTGTGTGTATTTAGTTTTTATCTTGGTCTGGACATTGTCAGTGATTGAAAACAGGGCTATGTATGATGCATGTTTAAAGAGAGCTGTGATGGGTCCTGTGCTGCTCTTTGCTTTGTACAGAGCCGATGGGGGGTGTTCATGAGTCTTCAAAGGAAATGGATTTTCAAAGGGGCAGATGCCTGTTCTTATGTCAGGTGGTCTGGTCACCTGGGCATGTGACTTCAGACCCGTTGTGTGCGCATGAGAAACACGTTTTAGCCCTGACAAAGTCTCCAAGTATATGATGATGGGCTGTACCTAATTGTTTTCATGTAATAAAGTCAATCGGTTTTGCACAGTATTCCATTACAAAACGGATATATTGTAATAGCATCTATATGGGTAAAAATGAGACCATTGTGCACACTTTGCATCTAATTATAGTGCGTTTTAGGCCCCGTCTACATGGAGGAGAGCGATTGCGAGGAGAGTGCATGAATTATTTTATCTATAAAGCACATGTCATCCATACATTGCAGGCCTTTCAGGGCTCTGAAAATGACACTTTTTGAAACTTGGTCCCAGAGTGATAAAATGTCAAGGTGCCTCCGCAGACAAAATCAGCCCCAGCGTTGTGTGTTAATTTACTGACCTTTATATGATGTTTACTGCATAATCCTGGCTCCTCCACAGCACCAGGAGCCACAGGTGACATGGAGAAACAAATAAATACACATGGAATAGGTCTTCTTTAAGTCCATTCTGAGGTTTTGTCATTATAATCCAGTGTGATCTGAAGCATAAGTCCCCTCTCTGCTGGAGCATGCTCAGCTGTACATTCAGGTTTTCTTTAAAGTTAAAAAAAAAACTCTCTGCTAAGTTTGTTTTTGCAACTTTTCTGCTCATGCTCCACGCTCCTTCTTCTTGTTGTGTCATATTCTGTGGCATTATCACAGCGCCACACACAGGCCTGGTAGTGCTTATAAATTAACTTGAGGTGAATTATTAGGATGCTCGGAATGCATTAAATAAGTGAACCATACATTGTGACTGGTGTAAAGAGTTTAAAATGAGCTCTGTCCATGTTTTAAGATGGTAAAAGTCAGGTACAGCACCATTAAGAATCTTATAAAATGTGTTACTGTGGTGAGTCTGGATCTGCAATTTTCTAAAATATTTGAGCAGTCATTTGGAACTTATTTTCTTTTTTGTAAGCTTGTTTCTAATGTGAATCGATGAGCTAATAGCACTCGTGCCTTGAAGTACAGTGTGTAAGTATGCTGGGTCTGCAGCGGTGACATTTCAAAGAGAGAGTACTTTCACTCTGTACCTCTGGGCTGTGCTGTCATTGGCAGAGCAATTGCATTGGATTGCCAATTGCATTGAACTAGCTCCAATGGTCAATATAATTGCTTAAAACATTTTCAGGAGGTTTTCCAATGACACGAATTGACATTAAAAGAGACAACTCTTCAGACTGATTGATAGACAAAGAAGTTCTACTGTTCTTCCATCACACATTAACTCTAACAGACCCAAGACTTATAAAATGTTTCCATGTCTCCATCATTTTTGGGGGGAAGAGTAATACAGTTCTGAAAAGTGACGGAAAGATCAAGACAGAACAAGGTTGAGGTTAAACTGAACTAACCCTAACCAAAACGATGACTCCAACACTCCAACGATGACTCCAACACGCAGATCTGTTTTGATCTTACAGCTGAAAGATCAAAGTTGATCTTGAGTTAAAAAATATGGCTATCTATTTATTTTAATGCTTAAAATGAATAATTTACATTTGATATCGCCAGAGGAGAATGTATAGACATGCTGAGACATGAAAGCGCCTCAGGATGCATGGAGGGTTCCATCCTAAAACCAGCAGCCTGAGACAGTACGCTAGCCGTAAGAAGGCCGAGGTGTGTTGTATGCATGAGAGCCAACATGCAGGATCCACAAAATCCATAAGAACATCACGGTTCCAGCTGATGACGAGCTCAGTGAATGGAACAGAACTGGAGTGGATGACAGTAAGAAATCCAACCATCTGTTTGAGCGGGCCGGACTGAAGAACAGCCCAGAGGCTCATCATGGCTGCACAGGAGCAGGCCCTGAGCACCAGAGCGATAGAGGCCCAGATCTACCACACCAGACAAGACCCCATAGGCTGTGCAAAGGCCTCTTTGCAGGGGTCTTGTATAGTACAGGAGACACATAATTCTCTCACACACACCATTTAATGAGGTTTGCAATGATTTACGATTCTGTTGCACAGCAAGTACAGTCAGGAGCTGTGTATTGACTTGTTACTGATTCATACTGGGCCATCATTTTCCTCTGGAAACATGTCAATGTTATATCGACTGTGATTTGTTCTTCTTGTCTTTCTGGTGGGTGTTTGCGGCTAAATTTCATGCATGATCATCTCATCTATCATTTCTTTGATTGTGAAACTGTAATCATTGTGATTAAGCACATGTTGTTGACAGTTTGGGTTCTGTGATCAACCTGGTGGCTATTTAAACCAGATGAAGCCAAACCTGTCGCTGACCAGTGAGAACAACATTCTTTTTCTTGCGCATAATGTGGAAAGCAGAAGCCATCTAGAATTGTAGAATAATGTAGCGCATTTTGCAAGCCACAGTGAAAGGGAAGATTATGTTCTTACTTTATGTTCTTAAAGGTCCCATAACATGCAAAATCGACTTTTCAGAGGTTTTAACCTTCCTACAGTGCTATTTGGGCCTCGTATGTGTGCCCAAAGTGGTTTTTTGATTGATTCCCGCATGTTTTCACTAGAGAACTGTCTTTTTTGTCCCTCTCGGCTGAGCAGGCAGACGGGGGCTCATCCCATGGATGACGCGGCTTCCCATGGATGACGCGGTGTTTAAGCCATGCCTCCGGGAAGCGCGCAGCCGCAGAATAAAAACAGCTAATGCTAATGCTACACAGTAATTACACGATGGATACGACAGATCGAAGAGTTAGCTTGTTATTTACCAAACGGCAACGTCCGTCGTCGAGGTACTGCATGATCGTCAAACTCCAGGTCAGATCCAGGACGTAGGACTCAGCACGACGCACCGTCAGGACGGATAAAATGTTTATTCCCGTGTTTGTGTATCGCTGTTTACCGGAGCACACGGCGCATGCGCACTATCTCCGCTCTAGGCTTCGGCACGAGTTGGGCGGGGGGAGGCTCGCGGGTTGGGCAGGGGAGCAGCCTGCGCTCTGTTCGGGGGGGTCAGATCTCAGAGTGAGCCGTTTGCTTTTGCAAGGAGGGGGGCCAGTCCAAGAAATGGGTGTTTTTTGGAAACTGTTATGTTATGGATATTGCACAACGCAAAATTTGATCAACAAAGCCCTTAGAATAGACTGTGTAAAGGGGAAAATAGCAGAATATGGGACCTTTAAGTGTTATTTTTTTAAAGTGTTTTTTTTTTTTTTTTTTTTTTTTTTTGGTGTCTTCAGTTATGTATTTAATTTCACTTCCAGACAGGCAAACCGCATCCTTTCTCAAACACCTGGGATGAATGTTTGTGCTGGGTGCAAATGGGAAAAGGCCTGGAATGATTTTCTTCCAAACTGGAGATGAATGCACAGAAACATGTGGCTGGGCTGTTAGACAAGGAGCACTGGCTGCAGGCGCCTCATAAATAACATGAGCAGCTCTTACACAAAGTCTGAGCACATAATGATTGGTGCTGGATCCATCCCCTGCAGACAGACATAAACAGTATTTCTGATTATTTAGTACAAACTCTAAAGTTTCAGATGCATCAAGAAATGAATGAGAGGACAAATAGCTTCTTACCATGTTTATTTAAGAGACATCTTTATTTACTTCAACAAAAATGATTACCAACTGGTTATAAACAATGCTTTTTCTGTTTTTGATTTGATTTGATTTACACATCCAATGCCCTCAAACTGTTTTTGTGAGTGTCATCGTCCTTAGTCGGCATCTGTTTTGCATCAAAACGCATCTGCCTTCGTCCAGAAATGAGTATTCTGAAATGTCAGCAGGAATTCATAAACAATCACATGTGTGCTATTGCCCTGCAGTGCTGTGTTTGAATGGGAGGGAAGGCAAACTTTTATTATGAAGGGAATTACAGACTTCAAGATGCTGTTTGAATTTGAAATTTGAATTACTGGAGTTGTAAAACAATTGTGATACTGGCTTAGTTAGTCTTTTTAAAATTGCTTTGTTTTGCTGCAGAGAAAAGTGATTATGAGCGACATTCCTTGCAAAATGTGAATCTTCTGACATGGAGTTCTACAGTCTTTGTCATGACAGTTTAGAGAATTGAGAAAGCTGGTCAAACATTTAAATAATTCAAACCTCATGCACAGCAGGCTCAGCTCAAGCTAAAACAATAATGTTCTAATAATATTATGCAATTTTTTTGTATTGTTATTAGCCTTTAAAGATGATCGGCATCCCATGTTTTAGAACTTAAAAAAAAGTTTATAAAAAAACAAAATGAACATTTGCGTCTTTGGATTTCCCACAGCACTAACTGAGTTTAGGCGCCATCTACTGGCTGCATAGTGCCTTACACAAGCTAAAAGTGTTATTATATACGTAGGAATGTGAGTGAGCCTAGCAGTTATAATGATCGTGACGGCAGAAATGCACAGAACAAGTCTGGCAATGATTTCAGGGCTTAAAACAGCAGAAGATTTTCAAATAAGTGACATCAGTTATCACAAAGCGTTACACATTGAGGGAATTCAGGGAGTGTTATTGACGGTTGGAGGAGAGAGGATTTTCTAACCAGGATTCATCAAACTAACGTGCATGAGGCTAAATTCAACTCCAGGTATGTTTTTGATGATACAACAATGTTAGAACATGGTTAAAAGCTCAAAAAAACATACACAGCGATACACAGCCTCACAACGGAAGAGACTGTTATTCCATAGTGTTAATCCAGGTGCCTGCTTCCAGATGGCATACTCACTTTGTGGCAGATATGACCGGCCTGTTGTGCCACAGCTGCCAAAAACATTAATGTATCCTCTCATTGTGTGTTGGTATGTGAAAAGCAGTGCCCCTGTTCAGTGAGATGAAAACATGCATGTTTTTCTTTCTTCTTTCGTTTATTTATTTTTTTCCTTTTTCAACATTCATGCCGTGGAGTAGTTTCCAAAGCAAAGATGAGTGTTAGAATCTAATTTCCACAGGGCAAGACCAGTCCTGTTGATAGCTCACAAAACAATCTAGTTTTTTTCCCTTTTGGACTGAATCCTCCCATCTGTTCCATGAGCAGTCATCAGTGTTCATCTCCGTAGATTCAATTATCTGTCTGTATACTCACACAGCAGTCTGCACATGACCTTCACTCCACCATATGCTGTGTTTAATACAAGAGCTGACCTGGCCGTCTTGTGACATGGGCTCACTGAGGTTATAGGATTTATACCATAATAAAGCTGATGAGTTAATTCTCCTTGAAATAGTTTTTATGGCCTTAATTTTCATTCTGGATAATCTACATCTGGTTCTGTCTCATAAAGCAGGCACAGCTCATAGAGAGATGTACTTTCTGTTTTATAACGGTCATAAAATGGCACAGACAGCCCTAATGAGTCACTGGTTCATTAGCTTGCACAAAGGATCATTTTTGAGTAAAAAGTGCAGCATGACGTTGCGGCCCAAGCTGCTGCTGAGGAGGGTTAACTGCAAAGGCCAACAGATTCAGCAATCAAAACAAAAAGGTTGTGCTAATGTATTTTCTTTGCATACAAGCATCCACATGCACGACTCTATATGTCAGAAAAAGTCATAGTACACCATATTGCTTAAATTCTCATAACAGACGTGGAAATAATAATAACAATGCATCATATTTATATAGCGCTGGACACTCAAAGGCTTTACATTGCAAAAATAAATTCACAATGGAGTTAAGCTATTGTAGTAGCTGTAGCTGCCAATCTGCGCCATCGGCCCCTCCGACTACCACCAATCATTCAGGCGCTCAAGGACACAACAACATTTCCTCTAGCTGTCCCACTGTGGCACCTGATGTTCCAGCAGTCTCCCGTCCAAGTAGTAACCAGGCCTTGTGCTGCTAGCTGCTGAGATCTGACGGGATTCCGGCATTGAAGAATGGGAAGTAGGTGGTAGTAGTCCTCCGGGACCTGCTGGTGCCAGAGTCAGGACTAAACATGGAGCTCAGGGAGCTGAATCAACATTCAGTTTGTGAACTTAAAATATTCCTGAAAATGTGAGACAGGCTTCTACTCTGACAATGTCCGTTAGCTGTGCATATGACTGAAAGTTTTTTTTTTTCTTCTCTTCTCTTTTTAAGATGATGATTATATATTTTTTATCTGTTTATATAGTGATTTTAAAGCATATTTTCATAGCACTTTGAATTACTTTACGTACAAACTGTGCACTGCAAATAAACTTGCCTTGCCTATGATGCATGCCAAGTTCACTGCGTGTTTTATTACTGTGTCGTGTTTATGTGCGCCTCGTGATCTGCACTGGCCCTCTGCTCAGTATAACGTGCCAATATACGGCTATTACTCATTTTTTTACCTTTATACACATATTTCCTTTTGCATGCGCTTATTTTAGCTGGTCCATATTTATATTTTTTACTATCATGGTTTTCTGTTGCACTTTGCCACTGAAGCAAGTTGTGAATTTTGTTCAGTGACAATAGCAACAAAACTTTTTTCTGATTCTTTGCATAGCTTCTAGTCTTTACAGGTTGCTATGGTGACAGATGAGTAATGTCCTGTTATTTTATTTTATTGTATTGGTACTTTGAACAGTTCTTTACTTATAATTACTTTAATATGATAGCAAGTAGTATTTTGTTGTTTATCAGTATATGTTTTGTTATTTATGCTACATATTTTGCCTTTTGTTTTAGAACCACACACAAATATCAATCACAAAATAAATCCATTTTTTTAGACACTCTTCAGCGGTTCAGAGTCATATAGCGCCACCTAGTTGTTGTTTTTTTTTTATTGGAGTTAGGGAGTGCAAAGCATGCTATTTGTCCATGTTGCTGTTCTAACCACTTGTTAATTCCTCCCAAATCCTTAAGCTCTTTATAGCCTTAAAAGAAGCAATATGTGATGGAGAAGCAATAACTGCATAGACCACTGAAGTAGTATGAAGTATGAAGTATTAGATCTGAAATATTTCCAGTTCAATGGTCAAAAATCATTTGACTCCAATTTTTCATCAGAAAGACTTTTTGACCAAACCCGACGACACAAAGAGACGCCCCACAGACTAAAAATGACTTCGGCCAATACCAACAGCTGAGCATTTAAACGGCACATTATCACTTCAGCATCTGCGCAACACTCACCTCACAGCATGCCTTGCGCCTTTGTATTTAATTAGTGTTAAAAATAAGCCTTTCACCGTGTTAGTTTTCTATTAAATCAGCCTAAGACTAAGCTACACAAACACCTTCATATCCTTCCATGTTATAGATATACATGAATGCATCATACCATAAAAGTGCTGCCACCATTCCTTCAAAGCAATTGCTATGGTAAGATGTCACAGCGCTGAGTCTTCAGTTTTAGCACAGCATGCTTAAGTATGTATGGCTGTCAGTGATACAGGCACAAAAGGACTGAGTAGGCGTTATTTCTGTACATGCAATATTCACGAGTCTGTGTATATGTACCTCCTCCAGCATGTTTCCTCCATGCAAAGCTGGCACTTGTTGTTTGTCAGATCTTCATTTGCAGTTCTGTTGGGCCCTTTAAGTCGTAACATGGATTTCTATAGACGTTTTAAAAGGCTACAAACAAACACGTTCTCATTTCCGGAATGGAGGCAATTGAAAGCAAAAGTGAGATATAATGAAGAAACCTGAAGTAGTCGCAGAATATCACAAAACCTTAAAAACCAAGCTACTCATTTAAGTGATGTCAGATTGATTTAAAGACATTTACAACTGTATTTTATGTTATTTTTAATTTAATAGTTTAGGATATCTCCAGCTGATTGGATCAAAACCGCCTGTGTTTTTGAGAGTTCTTCAAAAACTGACTATCCAATTGGATACTTGTTGCATGGGTGACTTTCAGGTGCAACATGATTCTTAAACCCAACTGATGCAACTGATACAAGCAGTGGCTTCTCATTTCTGAACCAGCCATCTGGAAAGACAAACCCTGAGGTCATGGAACATATCTCAGTATGTTTTAGAAGGGTCAAATCACTGGCATCAAGCAGAGAAAACATCTAAGGAGAAGCACAAACTACTAAAATCCGTTTAAGAGCTATACAATGCATTATTAAAATCTGAAAGGATGCTGGGGAATCCTTGTCTGTGAGGAATAACTGTGGTCGAAAAAAAAAATCCTGAATGATCATGATCAGCGATCACTTAAATGTTTGATGAAATCAAATAGAAACACAACTATACAACTCAGGTGTATGTTTAACAGTGAAAGTAAGAGCATTTCCCCCAGAACAATGTGAGGGAAACTCAAGGGATTGGGACTGAAAAGCCCTCAAAAAAAAAAAAAAAGAAAAAAAATTATCTGTGAGGCTAAAAAGGCTTCAAATTACTAAGAAGCATAAATATTGTGGTCTAATGAGTCCAAGTTTTCCCTGTTCCAGATCTTAACTCCACACTCTCCCATCATCAACACCTTTCTTTTTGGCGAGACAGTGTACTACGATTACTAGGATAGGGATGCACATATATATAATGACTAAAAAAATGACATGATATAGGGAGTACACTTAGCTTTGGAACTGCAGCCCCTCGGGACCCTTTACCAGGTCTCATGCCTTTATTCTGACACGTTCTCTCATGTCCCTGCTCACCGCCGTCACACTGCAGCAGCACTTATGAAAGATGAGGGCGATCACAGAGGATTCTTCCAGTCTGACCCCGCTGTGCCCTTCATCTTCCTCTCGCAGTTTGATCTATCACACTCAGGAGCTGTTGTTGTTTGGCAGCAGCCCCGTGCTCCTGACGCTCGCTCTCCCTCCACAGTGTCTGTTGAGAACGGGCTAACATGTTTCTCACGCCTGTTTTACAATCTACGCCCAAATCTAAATATTCCGGTTGGAGAAGTGAGTAGACGATAGAAAAACCATCCTGATTCAGAGCAAAGCGAAGTAAAATTTTAGGTTGTGATTAATAAATTCTGAGATGGTTACCGCTTTCATTGCTCAGTGAAGGAGTTTAAGAAAATGAAGTGCCAGTGAGAGCTGAGTTGCAAAGGAAACACTGGAGACTCTGAATGTCCAAGGCAGGAGGAATGTTGGTATTCTCCTTTCAAGTCCATGAGGAGAGTTGATAATTCAAGGGGTTAAACACATAGCAGGAAATGTTTCTCAAGGACGAGTTCTGTGAATTAAAGCCATTTTTTTCCATTTTCTACTCCATTCCTTTAAATCTATTTGCATGCTATATTCTTACCTCTTAGAATGATGTCCTTGCATGCAGACCATGACATGTCTATCCGTGTTTTCCGCTGATTTTTTGAAGACTTTTGCCCATTTCATTGGAATTGTAATTGCCATGCCAAGGATGCTGGAAACCATGGATATTAAAATGTAGTGTTGACCGAATGATTTTATTCATGCTTTCACTTGAGCTATATTTTTCCAAATTCATTTCACAGTCCCAAAAGCATTTTATTATTGCTTGGATGTGAATGGTTGTGTTCTATTGTGTTCTGGAGCTGCAGCAACTAAATAATTTCCATTCAAGATCAATAGGTTTTCTGTTTCTGACCTTGGATATTGAATACTTGAGCCAACAGTAAACCTGAAATCAAAATGAAAATATAGAATGACTTACTCGGTGGAAAGACAGACTATTGAAGCATTATTAACTAAATCTAACACTTGAAACAAAGTCAAACATTATTGGAATATGAAATTAAACAGGAAAGAATCAAAATAGAGTTTTCTTGATCCACATTATTTTAACCTCTTTATAGTTTTTTTTTTTTTTTTTTTGTCTTATGTCTCCTTTAGTGACATCAATGCAAAGCCATGAATAAGTCCCTAATCCTGTTTATATTACTGAAGAAAGTTTTGTGTTTAGCAGAATCTAATCCTAAAATGCATTTTTCTTCCAATCTTATTTCCATGCTTTTCAGCTGTGCCATGCTTGAGTAAATGCTCCCTGAGGCATCCTGGGGGCTTTTGTGTTTGTCTTTGTTTTTAAATGATTTGTTTTCGAATCTTCCACAGTTGTTGCCGATATCAACTTGAGAGTGTCAGTGGTTATACTCATGAGCAAAAAGTTATTTTAAAACTATGCAAATTCCACACAATGAAAACCTTTGGTGATACTTTTCCAAAATGAATCAATCAATCCATCAACAAAATGATGTGCAGAAAATGACAAATGTAATGCTGTATATTTTGTGTTAGTGTGGCAGGTATTGGGCCGGTTCATTTGCCGACAACAGTTTAAAATGTTGTTGTGAGGAGGATTTGGAACTGAAATAAAACAAAACTGAGACGGAGACATGAGTTTCATGTTGTCTTGGCATTCTACTGCTGCCCATCCACTTTAATTGTACAATAAGCACAGTGCACTTTACATAACAATTCACATTTCTGTATGTAATTACATTTATTTATTTTTCAATTTTACAATTATTTTTCTTCTCTATGAATTCAGAGTATCATAACTGTTTTTACTTGTCTTGGTAAGCAAACCTTTTACAATAAATGCATAATATTAATTGTCTTCATTTTAAATGTTAATTTTTTAATCCAAAATGTCATCAATTACTTCAATTCAGCAGTTAGGATTGTCTTGACCTGACGTTACTTTTACGTCAATAAATAACGAGCCAAATGAACAATAGCAAAGTCTAGGCTAAGTGCTAGCAGAATTAGCATGTGTAAGATGGAAAAGATCTTTTATGTATTTATGCTTTTGTGACTGCAGGTGGTGGGTCTTCAGGAAAGTGGTCCCACGTTGCTTTTTCGGGCTGGGCTGAAGAATGGGAGAAGACACAGTCACCAAGCACTCACCTGCGTGCACCTGGCTCCAGGGAGGGGTCCCAGTGACGCTAATCTGGGCGATGTAACTTACTTCGAAGGGGTGTGTTCCAACTGCAGGGAAATCACACTTCTCAGCCTCCCCGGTAATGTCTATTCCAGGGTACTGGAAAGGAGAATCCGGCCGGTAGTTGAACCTCGGATTCAGGAGGAGCAGTGTGGTTTTTGTATCATGGAACACCGGACCAGCTCTATACTCTCCATCGGGTGATCGAGGGTGCATGGGAGTTTGCCAGTCCATATTTGTTTTGTGGACCTGGAGAAGGCATTCGTCCATGTGCCCCAGAGGGTCTTGTGGGGAGTGCTCTGTGAGTGTCCCTGTATGACCAGAGAAGGAGCTGTGTTTGCATTGCCGGCAGTAAGTCAGACCTGTTCCCAGTGCATGTTGGACTCTTTGTCAGCGGTTCATAATTTTTATGGACAGCGTTTCCAGGCGCAGTCAGGCCCAAGGGCATCCGGTGTGAGACCATATGATCTCATCTCTGCTGTTTGCAGATGATATCCTGATGGCTATATCAAACCAGGACCTTCAACATGTACTGGGATGGTTTGCAGCCGAGTGTGAAGTGGCTGGGACGAAAATCAGCAACTTCATATCTGAGGCCATAGTTCTCAACCGGAAAAGGGTGGAGAGTCCTTGCCTCAAGGGGAAGAGTTCAAGTATCTCAGGGTCTTGTTTAAGAGTGAGGGAAGGATGGAGAGTAAGATTGACAGGCGGATCGGTGCAGCATCTGCAGTGATGCAGGCGCTGTATCGGACCATTGTGGAAAAGAAAGAGTCGAAAGACAAAGCTCTCAATCTACGTTCCTATCCTCATGTATGGTCATGAGCTTTTGGTAATGACCGAACAAGATCGTGGATACAAGCACATGAAATTAGCTTCCTCCACAGGGTGGCTGGGCGCTCCATTAGAGATAGGGTGAGGAGCTCAGTCACACGGGAGGAGCTCGGAGTAGAGCCGCTGCTCCTCCACGTCAAGAGGAGCCAGCTGAGGTGGCTCAGGCATCTGTTCCGGATGCCTCCTGGACATCTCCCTGGGGAGGTCTTCTGGGCATGTCCCACCGGTAGGAGGCCTTGGGGAAGACATAGGACATGCTGGAGAGACTATGTCTCTCAGCTGGCATGGGAACGCCTTGGGATCCCGCCGTAAGAGCTGGAGGTCGTGCTCCCTGCTCAGACTGCTGCCTCCGTGACCTGGCCCCAGAAACAGCATAAGAAAATGGATGGATGGAAACTTTCCTCACCTCAAATTAAACGTTCATTAATTAGGCTAATCCACAATGTTTTTCAGTCAATATTTACTTTTTCCAAAAAATTTTGAGCATATAAAAGATGTCCCACTGACAACTGAACTGACTATGCAATAGAAGTAGCCATCACCTAATTGACAGAAAAATCAGTGTTCGTTTTTTTTTTCAGTTTTGCGCTCCTGCAATGCTGTGTTCACACTTTTCAAATTCTGCCATCCGATATGGCACACACACATGATCGTGTGACATAGGTGCAAAGGATATATAAGAAAAGCTGATTATAAACAGCACGGAACAATTAAAGTTTGGCACAGAAATGTTTGCACATGAACCAAACGTGATTGTCTTGTTTAGAAAAATAATAATTAATTTAAAAATTGTGTGTTTGAGCAACCTAGTGGAGGTGGGTGGGGAGTTGGTTTAAATATTACCAACATGCAGAGCCCAACCAATATTAGCTTGAACTTTGCAAGACAATAGAGAATACATTCTAGTAGCATTCCCTAGATACAACTCACACACTCTATCCGTGACATAACCGCATTCATATTACTCAGGAGAGCACGCTGTGGCCACTTTGAATTTCCCAACACCCATAGGAAAGGTTTAAGTGCTGAGTGCTAAGAAATGGACCAATTAGCTTTGCACAGAACACATCAACAACAGTGCTTTCACAAACTCACCGATAATGACCCCAACACTTTTGAATCGAACACCGGGCTTTACGCCTATTTGCAGAGACTTTCAGTGCGCCTAATCAATGTGACTGAAGTGAACCTGGTTGCTGCTAGCGTCCATGGCCTGCTCAGCCTCAACTTCCTGGGGAGAGGTCTGGCGGGAACGAGCAGCGGGAGGTGATCTTTTTTATAGGCTTTGGGCACCTATACAATGTCCCTTGTGAATCCTGTGAACATATAGATCTAACATTTTTATTCTCCTACCATTTCTGTATGTTGTGTTACAATAAGAAGAAATAGTTTACTGTAAGGGGTCAGATTTATTATACAATGCCATCAATTAATGAAATTTCTCTGCTCTGGAAGTCTTGGATTTACATGTCATTAAATTATGTCATACAAAAAAATGAACACTGACAATAAAGCACTGCAAAGTGAGAAGATAGTTTTCAAAATAGTGCTTATCTGTGAGAGTAGTTTGTGTGCTATTGGCATTTCCAGCATTATCGACATCTTGACTTGTGCTTCTGTTGTTGCAAGCATACTCTTATCATTCTATTGCTCTTTTCAAACCAAAGAGGACAGACAAACAACCCTCAGGTCTCTAACACCTAGTGTACACTGAGTCCAGTCCGGTCGCGGTCCGGGACCCGCGCGGGTCACTTGCAGATTGCCTGTCACACCAGCTCCGGTTCGCTGCGGTCCGTTTTTGACGAAAGTCACGTAGATTCACGTGGTTTCGCGCGAGCGCACTCGTCAAATGACATGAAAGCGCGCCAGACCGCAGCGGCGTCCGGCAAAAAAATACTTCTTGCAGATTCTTACCCGAGACCCGCTCGGAAGCAGGACCCGCGGCCGCAGAGCTCCGAGGTCGGTGTGACAGGGCGCATTGATTTTAAGCACTTTCTAAGTCTTGCGGGACCCGCACGGGACCCGCGCGGGTCCCGAACCGGAGCCGGACCGGAGTCAGTGTGCATCAGGCGTAATCCTTTGTGACTGGGGTTAAATAGAGGTTGGCAGCTCTTTAGCCTTGCCTTTGCTTTTGCATGTGCGCAGAATATTAATACCAGTATAGTTTGTAGTACACAGGCTCATTGTGCACTGGTATGGAATAAAATGTATATTGATTTTCAAATTGGAGTGTGCCACAGAGCAAATGACTTCTATAAATTTGACCTCCTACGTCGGTTATGAATGGAAACTGTGAAAGGCTAATGTCTATCCAATTCCGCGAGGAAAATAAACAAATAAATATGCAACTGGTTAGATTTTACAAGCGATAAATTGAAACAAACCACCACACCAAACACCGTTGATTTGCTCGGTTCGTTTCGTTTGACTTTCTCGCAGCTCTCCCGCACCATTCATTACCTACACGTTCACACCAACCAAGATCTGGCTTCCAGCAACCCATAAATTATTCATTGATGGAATTGTACAGAATGGAAACCAATTCTCTTGTAGTCACCACCATCATTAAGCCTGATTGTTCCACCTGAGGTCATTAACTTCATTGGAGGTAATGTCAGATTTCTAAAATTTATGGCGCTCTGTTTAATCAGGGAGAACGGCCAGCCACCCCAAAATCATCTCATTCAAAAGAAATTAGTGCAAGGGAGTGAGTTTTATTATTAGCGATTGTCTTCTGCTTGGTGAATCCAAAATGGCTGACTGTCCATGGTTTCCAGAGAATTTGAGCCATGATATCGATGACTGGAGAAAAATTGGTGACATCCCAAAGCCTTTAAAGTGCCTCCTCATCGTGTTGTGGATGGATTATGTTAATTTTCCCTTGTTCCCGTAAAGACCTACTTGTAAAGCTCTGTTGTACGTAAACCTTGACAAGATAATAACCGATAGAGTGCATGGACATGTTCACGAAGACATGATGAGGATGCAGTAACACCCCTCTGCTTTCTCTGTGAAATATGAAGGACTTCTGTGCCAGCACAAAGCCGTCAGAGAGACCTTGAAGCACGTGCAGTTTTGCTTCATGACCACAGCGGAATCTGCTTTTTACTAAAGCGCTGAATCGGATGGTGAGTCATTTTCAAAAAAAGGTACCATATGCTACATTTAACTTGAGCTGTGTGTCAATAAAATTAAAAGAGAAAGTAGATACATATGTTGCAATGCAAGGGTTAACAGCAATGGCAACACATACAATTTAAGCTAAAATATTAAAGTAACAATTACCAGCAACACCAAAACAGGACTTGCACCAGGAGAGTAAAGATGAGAACCATTACAAGGCGTACAGATAAGTTGGTGAAATAGCTTAAAGTTTCATTTCATTTATTATATCTTCATTTCATTCACATATTATGCTAAATTGACCTTTTTGAGCTTCCATCCCTGTTCTAATTGTCCCCTCATCATACATATACCTGGAGCTGCATTTAGCCTCATTCATGCTCGTTTGATGAATCATGTTTAGAAAATCCTCTACCTCCAACCATCAAAAATGAAAAAAAAAAAAAAAAAAAGAATTTCCCAGTTTTGTGACATGGCTCAGAGAATCTTCTGCACTGTTTTAAGTCCATAAATCATTGGCACTCTTGCTCAGAGCACTTCTGCCATCCAAACACGATCATAACAACAGCTCGGCTACATTAGCCATGTAATTCCGTCTGTTGCCAGTGCTGGTGCCCATCACTTAGTTCATGACATGGGTAAAGCCAGAGATATTGGAAGCCGACTTTTTTGTTGTTGTTAAAAACATGAGATGCCAAAGTGAAAGGTACTCAAGAGTTTAAAGGCCAATAACAACACAAATAATGCATAAAATGTGTCCTTGTACAAATGATTCAATGACTGAATGAATACATAGTTTTTCAAATCAAATCAAATATATTTATTTTAAAAAATGTATACATACATAGTATGTAACACAAAGTGCTTTACAGCGCATTAAAACATTCCCACAGACGAAATATCAAGAATCAGAGAAACCCATGTGCGTGTCGAAACAAACTAAAATACAGGGGGGAAAATGACAACATTACTTTAGAGAAGCTGGTTTTGAGAGAGACGCATTTCAACGACAAGAGCTAAGAGATAGGAATAAGATTGGGAACATCCCGGATTAGACATCAGTTGAACAAAAGTCTGCAAATAAGATATTGCATACAGAAAATAGTTTTCTCGGTAAGTGATCAAAGTATTTACTATCAATTTATTAAAAGCTCTATGTCTTTGCACATATTTCTAAATTCACGGCTCTACAGCTACAGCTGGAGTGAGACTGGATATTGTTGACCCAAAAAACTACAGTTGTTAGGTTTTTTCCCCCTAAATGTGAGCTACCATCAAGGAACAACAACTGTAAATAATGAACAGAAGCAGTGAACAGGAGAAGGTTCCTCCTGTATCTGCTCTACCTCAGCCGGTCCACTGTGGGCGTGGGGCTCTGTATGGTTCTTATCAGGGCCCTCAGAGCTGGGCAGTGTGCAATCTGTTGGTGAAAGAGGAGAAACCTCTCTCTGTTCCCTGAAGCAAACACATTTACTGCCAGCGTTGAACAAAATGCTGCACAGCTTTTAGACACCATCACATCTGCAGCAGATTACATATATGGACTCCATCATTGAAGATAAGAACTGGTGCCAAGAGAAAATGGACATTGAGATGTAAAGGAGTGTGTGATAGGAGAAGGCAGAGATTCTCTCCAAGGTTCACTACAAAAAATGCCAATTATAGTCATGTAAATAGAATGTCTTCTTTGAGATTTTAATTTAAGGTAGACTAAAAAATATACTTATTATACTTATTTACTGTTTATTGTTTTTTTTTAACTGTTAAAATACTCAAAAAAAAAAAAAAAAAAAAAGGGGTTAGGGCTCCACTAAGACTGGATTTTTATATAAGTGCAGCATGTATAAAAACAGGTAAACCCTGTCACATAATGGACTCATGTGAAATTTGGAGATATAGCGTACAGTCTTAATCTGTAAATTGACTATTGTAAAAATGTTTATTTGTTCATTTACATCTTGCATTAAACTTATTTTGCTTTCAAATCTACTGCAAAATCAATTCACAATTCTATTCAGGGACCCTTAATAACTGTTACAAATGCCTACAAAGGATAATGGGAAAGGAACCGCATTAAAACATCTGGGGGAAGGGGGGCAACATCAGAAATTTTGCCCAGGGCTCCACAAGGCTAGGGCTGGCACCTACTAAATGTGCTTTAAAACAAGCAAAACGAACAGTGATCCATTTCACAATGAGTGACACGAGAAAGCACAGGCAGGGCTTTCTTTTGTCAGCGTTTTTAATTAACAAACCTGCTTTTCTTTAGGCTGAAGAGAGTCAAATCTGCAAATAGGAGCAGACAGGGGAGACTAAAGACACTGTAATGAGTTATTGAGTGAAAGAGGTGCCTCTCTGCAGCACACAATGTCAGTCAGGGTTTCATTAGAGATCTATTGGCCCAGAGACATTAGTGCATTTATTTTCTCACCACGCCCATGGCATTCTAAGATGAAATCAGGGTTGAACTTCCAGGGAAACATAGCTTAACTTCACACATTTTGCAAAGCCTAATCAGATGCTGCTGTTTAAATTCATATAAACTGCTTATATTGAATTGGATCATGAAGGATATTATTTGGTGATGTTAATGAACAGCACATCCCTCTCTCATGCTAACAGCTTGGCTTGAGTTTCCCTTGAGCGAGGTTCTTTTAACCTGGTTCCAATAAGAGAAAGCTTCAGTGAAAGAGACCAGAGGAACGGGGCCAGAGCGAATGTTATTACCTGATTTTAGATAGACTTGTTGGCTTTTTTGTTGAGCACGACAAAGAAGATTGTAAGATAACTCCCTGACCTACTGCTTGGTTGAATACAAGGACGTACACTTTGCCAGAGAAACTGGAATAAAATACTTCATTTTAGATACTGCTGCTGCTTTGCTCTATTGAAGTGTCATTGTAATTTGTACTTTCTAAATAGCACGTAAAACATAAACCCATTACCAACTTAATGAATGTCAATGTTTACTTGAAGGTCAGAGATCTTCATAGCTGTTATGGAGCGAATGTGAACATGCTTCTTTAATAAAAAAAAACCCAAAAAAGACAAGAGAGTAGGACTTCACAACATTTTTTAACTGGACAGAAACATAGAAAGTACTTTCCTCTTAGTTTAAGGAGTTATTTTTTAGCACCTTCATTGTTTCATGCTGACTAAAGGTTCTGTGTTCAAGTCATATAAAAAGTTCAAGAAATTAATGACTAAAAAAATCAGCACAATTCTCTGTTAAGATCACAACATTTAACAATTGAATAGTTATCAAAAATGTACGTGAAATACTTGTACTTGTATTTTGTTACTTTTAGTTACAAAACAAAACGGAGTACCTCTTCCACCACTGCTTATATTATAAATTGTAGAAGATTTCACTCACTAAAAACCATCTTTATCCCCAGCCATTACCATTAAGCGTTTCAGAAAACACAATACAAACGCTATGAGATGTGTGATTCACAATGTGTCGGAGTGATATCGATGGTAGAACAGAGAGCTCTGGAGATGTAGGTGTAAGCCTTGTGTTTCGAAACCAATTCCCAAGACTAACATTCACAAAGTTCCACAAGGTGAAGCTATTCTTAACAGAACCCTTTGGGAAACCAACTGGTGAAAGAATGACAAACCCATTGGAGACAATGCCACTTTGAAAAATTCACACAATATAACAATGTCCCCGGGGAAAGAGCATTGTAGCATTCTAATTAAAAATGCACAAGGAGACGTCTGTAAGAGTTCAGATTAAGAAGCTTTAATTGACTTTACACATCCGTCATTGTGAAGAACCAAGTGTCACTTTCAATTCCCCCCATTAGAAAATTTGCCTTGGGAAAAAAAATCATCACGAAACGCTATTATGGTGAGTGCGACTGACTTGTGGCCCCTGTAGAGCAGACTGATCTTGCCAGAGCACTGATGACAACAGTCAAACTAAGCCACCTTTCCAACGGCTGACTTTGGAGTGGATCGGGATTCAGGAGAGTTCGAAACTGTCTCGCTTCTGGCTCCCTGAGTGGTTTAGCGGGGAATGATTGGACAAGACAGAACGCAGACTCAGCAGAAAGTCGAACAGCAATAATAAAACAATTTCTCTGCTACATTTCCAGTGATGATATCTATCTGTTGTGTCGTTTCATGTTTCTCGACGCACTGCACTCGTGTAAATACAGTGATCCCTCGCTGTATCGCGCTTCATCTTTCACGGCTTCGCTGCTTCACGGATTTTTTTACAGTGCGGATATTTTTACAGTGCATCTACCGAACTACAGCGCACGGCACAAGAACGGGACCCTTTGACGAGTCGTTCATTGCAGTTCTCAAATATAATCGAAGGTGGCATATCCGTTTATAGAAATCTTCTTGCTCAGAAAAAGAAAGAGCGCCAACAACTACCCCTAACCTGCGCCTTCAGTAGAGACAGACGCTACAGCGGAGCGGAGTCAGGACGAAGAGGCACAGCTGGGACATACGCGTGAAATACGCGAGTGACAATGTTTCCAACCTTGTATTACTATATTAAAATTATTGTTTTAAACAAATTTTGGGCTTTAAAACAGGTTTTGGTTTTTGGTTTAATTCCATAGTTCAGTATTGCATTGTAAAATAATAAAAAATAAAGCTGTGACTACTTCACGGATTTCACTTTTCGCGTGTTATTTTTGGAACGCAACTCCCGCGATAAACGAGGGATCACTGTACTGAAAATATTATATTACCATTGCATAATGCTTCCAACCCTATGCAAACCCAATGCATTTCATAAAGAGAGGTTAAAACATGCCGTCAAAGTGCAAAGAGAAAAAATGCAGAAAAAGTTGACAATAAACTGGAAGATGGTTCTTGTTAACTCTAGCTTTGGCCACATCTCAGAATGCAACAAGCTTGGAATTTCTAAACGTCTTTTTTGTGAATCGCTGAGATTGGCTGTAGGAAGAAACTTTGTTATTCAGGTACGATTTAGATTTTATTTATGAAGAAAACATTAGTTATGTTTGGGTGATGTCCGGTGCTCAGAGGACCTGTGCACAGAAACACAGACCGCCATTAACAGAAGTGTCCCGAGATGCTCCAAAGTCGAAGTCCAGTCGAAACTTGGCACTAGTTTCATACAGAAGAACCTGGCTGGGAGTTTCACACTATTGAGAGGTAGGTCACTTAGTAATGGTCCCTGGTTCAATGAATTTGTCAAAACATCTTGAATTGGTTCCATTAAATATGCCCAAAATGCCACTTACGACTTTATAGCTTAAAACTATTGTCGTTTTGTAACTATTATTTGGCAACATGTCACAGATTTGAAAAAGATAACTCCATCACTGTTTTGTTATTGTCAAACCATTTCAAATCAGGCACAAATGCACCCTGCTTGGAATCTAAGACAAATCTCATAAAAAGGAGTAAATATTCCAATCTTGTAGTCGTTTTTGTACCAGATTCTTGGTACAGACTGATCTACCAGTGCAAATGAACAACAGAAATTGATTTTGTATTGATAAAAATATCACTGAAGTTGAAAGACACCTTATCTTCACGAGACTGTGCGTGCAAAATGAGAGTAAGAACAGCACCGTTGCCACTTAGAGCACTTTTTATCAATGCTGTTGTTAAGATAACCTTATACTTGCACTAATGACATGGAATATCTTGATCTGAAGGAGTAGGTGTAATACCAGCAGCATCAGATTGAGTCATTTTTGATGCAATCTTTCATCTTGAATGTGTTTGTGGCGCTCCATTTCCATACGTGTCCCTGCAATGTTGCCTGCGGTGTCACGAGAGGCGCCGCAGCGTGGATGTGGAGTGACAGGGAACTAAACAGTTAAATCCAATCTGCTGTGACCTTCTGATCAATGTAGCGACAATTGGAGCTGCAGGACTATCAATGCGCTTGACACTCTCTTCAGTTCAGGTTCAAGTCCCACCTTCTATCTCGCCGGGTACACCGCTGCAGAGGCACTGATGTGAAAAAGCATGAAGGGTGGGAGGCTGTATCTCAATCTTTAAAGAACCGATGTCTATAGGGAGTGTTTGACAGGCTGGGAGCAGGGTTTAATCTCTTCCAGTTTGAGGAGATTAGGAATAAAGGAAATGTTTTAGGAGGATTCAGTAAAAATCCGAGACAATTGTACAAGAGTAGAGAGTGTGTTTGTTTGGATCCCCATTAGCCATCGCCTTGGCACGACTTACAAATCGACATCAGCACATTCACATAAAGCGTAAAAACACACCATTTAGAATACATCAACATTTAAAATACCTCCTTGTGTAGTTGACTGATCCATTGAAGTATTTGTGAAGTGAGTTTCAGGTCTTCATCTCTGAACATAACAGTTCACTCCAGTTGTTCTGCTACAGGCTGGACTTCAAAACTAACAAGCAATTAAGGGCAACACTCACTTTGTTTTTCATCATAGGCCAATTTAATATTCGTTGCATACTTTGAAAACTGTATTTAGAGCAGTTTAAAGCGAGATACGCTGCCTTGTTCAGCACTAATTGCAGTTTTTAATTTATTTATTTTTCCGTGCACTGGACCATATCATGGAGCAGTATTGCAAGGAGAAGAGAACTACGGTTTTGAGGCCTAAAGAAATGCAATCATTTTAGGAGACAGTTTGCAAACATTTTCTTTCTTCTTCCTGCTCTCGGACAAGGCGGACGTGTCTCTGCTCCTGTGCTATCTATTTGTTTTGCGTCTTGTCTCGTCATACTTTTATTCTCTATTTTGATTCACTGCTTGCTGTTTTGACTGACTGTTTTTAAACATTGGAAATGGATCTGTTTACCTGGTCTCTGAGCACGATTGACACATTTTTTTCCCATAAGAAGGGTGCACCAGGAGAACCCACTTGCCCTGACGGAATTTTTGCAGCAGTCTACACACGGGACGCCTGGAACAACTGGCAAGTTCTGTGTCTGAAATCTTGATAGTGGGGTTCGTGTTTATTGGACTGAAACGAGTGGACAACATTTAGAGGTGGACCAGCGAGCTGCAACGGGGTATTACGGGTCTGACCACAAGAATGGAGGAACTGACAAGGTTACTACATGAAACAGAGGCTCGTAAGTGATGCTGAGAACTAGAAGTGATTGATTACGATTCGGACAACTTGCCGAAGATCAAAAATGGCATATTATAAATGTTCTACTCCTCCCGACAAAGAAGTCTTGCAAGCAGCTGTGCCCTTATCTTAGTCTCACTCCCTGCCCCAAAGGACAAGGCCACGGAACTCATAAATATCAGCAACAGTTTCGCCAAAACATCTTAAGACGCCTTTCCTACCCCAACATCAGTCTGAACTTTTTTTCCTCCTTTTCATTTCTAAAACAGCTACTTGCATCTTTTGTATGGATTACTTACAGAATACAGCTACCTGCTATATATTGTTTATTGTATGTTTTGTTGTGATCGCAACTGTAGTTACAACTGTATGTTGTGTCTGCTTATTGTACATAAATGTAATTGTTTATGTTATGTTGTAACAGCAACTGTAGTTTCAACGGTTTGTAAAGCACTTTGAGTGTTAGGTGGAAAAGCGATCTATAAATGAAAATCATCATCATCATAGTTCCAGTTGACATTGTATTTGTCTAGAAAGCGGTTATGTCCCTCAGTCCTTCAAATATGCAGTGGTTAAACCACTTTTGAAAAAGCCTAATCTAGACCCCGACATACTGGCAAACTATAGACCTATTTCTAATCTGCCCTTTGTCTCTAAAATCCTTGAAAGAATTGTGATTAAACAGCTTTGTCGCCACCTGCAGGACAATAATTTATTTGAAGTTTTTCAGTCAGGGTTCCGTGCGTACCACAGCACTGAAACTGCACTAGTTAAAGTCACAAATGATCTGTTATTAGCTGCTGATGATGGACAGGTCTCAATCCTGGTTCTGTTGGACCTCAGCGCAGCGTTTGACACCATCGACCACAACATTCTACTGCAGAGGTTAGAATGTGATGTAGGTGTCAGTGGAACCGCCCTTAGCTGGTTTAAATCCTATCTATCTGATAGGTACCAGTTTGTTAATGTAAACCAGAGATCTTCCCCATGTTCTAAAGTAACCTACGGTGTGCCGCAGGGTTCAGTACTCGGTCCAGTTCTGTTCACTCTTTATATGCTGCCCTTAGGTATGATCATCAGAAAGCATGGCATTAACTTCCACTGCTATGCAGATGACACTCAGCTGTATTTATCAATGAAACCTGATCAGACGCATCAAGTAGACAGACTTAGTGCCTGCGTGAAAGACATAAAAACTTTGATGACTCTTAATTATCTGCTCCTTAACCCTGAAAAAACCGAGGTCATTCTGCTGGGCCCTAAGCACCTGCGAGACTCCTTATCTGACCAGATAGTTTCTCAGGACAATATCACTGTAGCCCCCAGCTCTACTGTAAGAAACCTTGGGGTCCTATTTGACCAAGATCTCTCGTTCAAAGCTCATATAAATCAAGCCTGTAAAACAGCCTACTTTCATTTGCGTAACATAGCCAAAATTAGAAAAATCCTGCCCAGAGACGATGCCGAAAAACTCATCCATGCATTTGTCACATCCAGATTAGACTATTGTAACGCTCTGCTTACAGCGTGTCCTAAAAGCTCTATAAGAAGCTTTCAACTGGTTCAAAATGCAGCAGCAAGATTATTAACAGGTACTAGAAAAAGAGATCATATTTCACCAGTGTTGGAGTCTCTTCACTGGCTTCCTGTTGAGTTTAGAATCAAATTTAAAATCCTCCTCCTGACTTATAAAGCTTTAAACAATATGGCCCCATCCTACCTCAAAGATGCAATAGTAGCGTACCATCCAAACAGAGCTCTTCGTTCTCAAAATGCTGGACTATTGTTAGTCCCCAGAGTCTCTAAAAGCACAGTAGGAGGTCGAGCATTTAGCTACCAAGCTCCTATGTTATGGAACCAGCTCCCTGTTCATGTAAAAGAGGCCGACACAGTCTCTACATTTAAGACCAGGCTCAAAACGTTCCTCTTTGAAATAGTTTATGGTCAGGCCAGTTAGGAACAGAAATAAAAACCTACAGTTTTAGCTATGCTGCCCTTGGAGCAATTCTGCTGGGGGAAGTATGGTAGCTTGAACACTATCCTCTGGTTCTTCCTACTTTATCTATCAACAATATTTAATATTACTTCAACTGTAGTCTGTTCATTGCTGTTCACATGTTTCTCTTTCTCTCCACTTCCCCCGGGGAGTGGAGACTGTTTCAGACACTGCGGCGGCTGCTCCAGTGACGACCCCCCCACCCCCACCTGTCTGGACGATCTATGCGCCACCCGCCTGGACAGCTGGATTAGCCACACCTCGTCTGCCTGGACGAACTCCTTCTACTTTAGATGAACTGTTCCTCATCTCCTGCTGGAGGATCTCTCTACACTGGTGGACTGCTCCTCGTCCTCCTGGAGGAACTCTTTAAAGCCACCTCCCTCTTGAGTGGTTCTGGCTCCACAGTCCAAGTGGATGCGTCAGTCCTAGTTCATCTGCAGCCTGTCCGTCCGTGGGAGTAGGATCTCTCCTTCACTGTGGTTCTCCCCGAGGTTTCTACTTTTTCCCATGGGGTTTTTTGTAGTTTTTCCTCGCCGCGAAGGAGGGTCAAAGGACAGGGGCATTCTGGGACAGTTATCTGAACTGCTTTTACCTGTGGCCCATCGAGGCAACTGTTGTTGTGATTTTGGGCATTATAAAAATAAATTGATTTGATTTGATTTGATGTGACATCACAGCTCAGATGTCAAAGTATTGTTTTCTCCATGCCTTTGACTGCTAATTCTCTTCCTATAACTACAGCAGTGTGCTTCTTAATTCCACCCACTACAATGACACCAAGACATTTTGTTTCCTTTACTTTATTATTGTACCATTGACTAACAATTTCAAACTTTAAACCAATGTATTTACATAAGCTCACATGAAAACAGACTTCAGATCAGCATTCCCAGTGCAGGACATACATCAGCCGATGGAGAAGACAGGTGTGTGGTGGCGTAATCTGTGTACATTACCCTACAGCTTTAGCAAGATCTAAGACAAGATGCAGGTCGTGGGTGAATACTGAAAACAGCAAAGGCCCTAAACAGCTGCCCTGAGGTTCCCTGCTCTTCAATTATTTTGAAACTTTGAAGTGACATCTATCTCTCATCTATATCATTACAGAATATAAATAGTTTTCACAGTGAAAGATATTAGCGTGTTATTTGTATGTTCCAGCAACAGCTTTGGCCTGTTTCCCCAGTCAGTCGCACCAGTCTCAAATGCGCCTCCAGCTCATTTACAAATTAGGTCTTGAGGCTCAAAGAAACAAAATCCACAAAGCCCTCGTGTGTAGAGCACCAATCTAGACTTCCCCATTTCCTGCTGTGACACAGTGGAAATTGTAGACACATTGCTGAACTGTTTGCAATATTTCTCTGAAGTCTGGATCAGTTATCACATGAAATTATATTTGAACAGCAATTCAGCTTTTAATAATTATTTTGCAGCAATGCATTTGTAATATGTAGTGTGGTGCAGTATTTTAAATACTAATCCTGGACCCCAGGAAGAACAGTCTCTGCTGCTGTAGAGACTTATGGGGATCCTTAAATTAACAAATAAACAGTGTGTGATGGTTAGGTCTGTATGGTTCAATACACTAATTACTCTAATTTCACATGAATTCTGTTCTCATAAATCTAGGCCTTGCTTTGAGTTTGGAGATGTGCTGCTTTTATGTCTAATAATTACATAAAGTCATGTGCTGCCACCCTGTGAAATGAAAATCAGTTTGTGACATTTACTGCATGCACGTTCCATACAGTACATGGCAGATAATAATTTTACACTCAGCACCAGATCTCTCCACACTCATTTCCCCCTTAACATGCACAATTATATATATTTGATTGCTGGAGTAAAGTGCAGGCCACACAAGCCGTAAAAGCCATGATACAGTACGTAATTACTTAATTAGACACACAACTCGGCCTACAGGGGCTCCACAGATAGCAAATAGCGCTGGATATATTTAACTGTACAGACATCCTAAGACATTTTACTTAAAAGTTAAAAAAAAAAGTAAGTAAAAGAGATATATTATGCAAAATTGACTTTTTAAGCTAATGTTTGTTTGTTTTCCCTTCTCATTGACTCACTCGAAGTTGTATTTAGAGTGATTCATGCATGCTTACGTAATCTTTATTCTTCATTCAATCCACGACTCAAATTTTCTCCTAACCACCATGTTCTGCTTCTGCTCTCCATAGTCTAGCACTATCTCTGACATGACTGAGCTCGGGGACCAGCCTCCTGCTGGTGCCAGATTCAGGACTAAACATGGAGCTCAGGGACCGGCCTCCTGCTGGTGCCAGATTCAGGACTAAACATGGAGCTCGGGGACCGGCCTCCTGCTGGTGCCAGAGTCAGGACTAAACATGGAGCTCGGGGACCGGCCTCCTGCTGGTGCCAGAGTCAGGACTAAACATGGAGCTCGGGGACCGGCCTCCTGCTGGTGCCAGAGTCAAGACTAAACATGGAGCTCGGGGACAGGCCTCCTGCTGGTGCCAGAGTCAGGACTAAACATGGAGCTCGGGGACTGGCCTCCTGCTGGTGCCAGATTCAGGACTAAACATGGAGCTCGGGGACCGGCCTCCTGCTGGTGCCAGAGTCAGGACTAAACATGGAGCTCGGGGACCGGCCTCCTGCTGGTGCCAGATTCAGGGCTAAACATGGAGCTCGGGGACCGGCCTCCTGCTGGTGCCAGATTCAGGGCTCAACATGGAGCTTGGGGACCGGCCTCCTGCTGGTGCCAGATTCAGGGCTAAACATGGAGCTCGGGGACCGGCCTCCTGCTAGTGCCAGATTCAGGGCTAAACATGGAGCTTGGGGACCGGCCTCCTGCTGGTGCCAGATTCAGGGCTAAACATGGAGCTCGGGGACCGGCCTCCTGCTGGTGCCAGATTCAGGGCTAAACATGGAGCTTGGGGACCGGCCTCCTGCTGGTGCCAGATTCAGGGCTAAACATGGAGCTCGGGGACCGGTCTCCTGCTGGTGCCAGATTCAGGACTATCAAGATGTGAGTCAATGTTCAAATCTAGACTAAACCAGTTTTGTTTGGCTGTGCGCATGACTGAAAAGACTGCATTCTTCTTGCATCTTCATTGCATCTTTTGGCTTTTTCTGTCAAGCACGTTTTATTATTTTGTGTAGAAATTGTTCACTGCAAATAAACTTGCCTTTTCTTACATTCCCACAGCATTTTAAAATCAATGTTACGGTTTAAAATGTCTAAAATAAGAAATTATAATCTAAGTGTGGTTCATAGATTATTGTAACCCAGTAGAGAAAATGTTCCCTAATTCTCTCCTCACATTTAAGTACTCATTTTATTAAAAAAATATATATATTATTTTGGTAAGAGAGGAACAATTTGATGCAAAGTAATGCTAAACCTACTTGGTTTACTGATTTATCCAAGTTTAAATGTGTACAGTTGAATTCATTGTTTTGTTACCTGCTTGATAGTGAAAATTATTTTATTTTATTTCATTTCATGTTTTACAAAAGCTTAAAAAGGCTAAAAGTTAATTATTTCATTGTTTAAAAACATTACTTACAAAGTACATGGTTAACAAAAGTGATGCAATATTTGATACTTGATAAGAACTAAAGCTATAGCGACTATGAGAATATTCATACCAGCCTTATTAGCTGTGTACTATAATATTGGTTATTGTTACGCAGGCTAGGTTTTTTTGGTCGATTAAGAAGACTCCGGATTGGATACTGCATTCTCCCTCATTGGAGATGGCGAGCCTGTGCCCAGATCCCAGAACGGAGAACAACGTTCAACTCGTGTTTCTCCTTGTCCAATCTTCATGTGGTAACCACACAAACTGCCACAATCATATGGAGCTTTTTCTGAACCTAACCAGAGAACATTGACTCTGACTAAAAAGACTTACCTATTGATCTGAATAGGACTTTGGGTTATTTAAATTATATGGTCAACCTGAAGCTATTCTTGAGTCGGGGGTTACATTAAGAAAAACATATTTTGTCTTCTTTAAGTGTCACAATAACAGAACCTTCAGAATTACATGTGCGATTCCAGACATATGAATTAATTATAAAACCATCTAACAGCTAGTGCATGCACTTCTCTGCACTGGTCAGCACACTTTCCCTTTATCTGCCCAACTGTGATTAAAAGTGCATCTATCCCATAGATGTCTATTGCCTTTATAGTAAAGCACTTTATGATGCTGTGCAAAAAACGCCTCCCCAAGAGGCAGCAAGTGCACAGCTTTCTTTCTCCCTGAGGCACGTGGAAGTAATGCATACATTTCTGTGCTCACTGTAAGATGAATACAATTCCCTCTTTGACCTTGAAGATATGGGGGATGAAGGATTTATAGCATTAGTTTTATTTCAGAACAGAACTCAGTGAATGAAAAAAGGCTCAGCTGGAACCTTTTGCTCCAGTTTCCTGCAGCCGATTGAACGTGTTAAAATTCATCGACTCTTAGTGGTCATCTTTTCAGACTCAGGCTTTAGCTTCGGGGTATTTCTCCTCAGCATTGGGTGGACACTAATCACTGGTGCATTATTTGAGTGAGTTATATTTATGAATTAATAGCCCAGTCTCAACTGTGCAACACAATATTGTTATCTATTATTGGGCAAAAGTATGTGTGGGATGTTACAGATGGAAACGTATGCCAATAATGACTATATGATTTCTCTCAGTGCTCCTTGATGTCTGTCTGGGAGATGATTGACAGCTGCTGGAACAACAGTTAGCAGTGAAAGTGATCATGCTGACGGTTCAAATAGACAGTGTTTATCCACATCCAACACTTTGCCTGAATTTGGCTTCGTTCGGCCGGGACTGGAAGACAAACTTGGATCCTCGCTGGAGTGTCTCACAGACCCAAGCTGTCCAGTCTGTTGTCTTGGACGTGGATGAGTAGTGTTATTTTGTAAAGCAGGAGAAACCAGGAGGTACAATGTCCAAACCATTATATGAAGAAACAATTGATATTATCATTAAGCACTCCCGGGACTGGAAACTTTGGCAGATCGAATGCCAGAGAGCTTTGCATTGGATTGGATTGGAATGGTAGAATTCAAATGCACTGATGTAATTGGCCTAGAGTCTCATTTATAAAACTTTTTAGTGAATTCTTACTAACAGTGTACGTACAAGCAAAAAAAAACTTCCTTAAACCGCTCGTTTCTCATATTATCTCTTTTTGGACTGGACCACTCCTTTTCTTTGTAAGGCACAAATGTAACGCTGAAAACAAAAGAACAGTCTATGCAGTGGAACCAGGCAAATGTTTCACCACTGGACCATTACCAGTGCCATGATGATTCTCCTTCATTTTCTGTTGTCATAATGTGCCATATAGTTCAAATTATGTTTATGTGTTTCCTCTTGTTTCCAAACCCTGCAGGCTCCAAGAGAAGTGGTAATTAGCTACTGCACGCATCTAAATCAAAGCCTCTGCATTCTGGTCTGGGGCTGAAGCATCAACACAATGGAACTACAGCCAAAAATGTCACATAGAGAACATGAACATGCATAATTATGTTTTGTGGAGAAAATTGTCCTTAAGGGGGCTTCACGCTTGTGTATTTCCTGAAAAAGGAACGATTGTCATCTCCTGGTGTCATCTATGTTCGTATTGTTTATCCTTTTTGTGTTTTACATCGTTTTTTACTTTGGTAAACATGCCAAAGATGTGCTCTGTATAGTAAGAAAACTTTGGATTGCCTGCGAGGGACTGGAAATGGCTAAAACATAAAAATATAGTGCTAATCATTAAATGTAACTTTGTAAGTATGTCAGTTGTGATATTTAAAGGAGATATTATTTTTTCAGGTACTTAGTATTAAACTATGACATACAGTCCCGATCAAAAGTTTAAGACCAGTTGAAAAATGGACAAAAGTCACAGTTTGCATGGTTGGATCTTAACGAGGTTCCATGTAGAGCTTCACTATGCAACGAGAAATGGGACTGAGACTAAAAAAAAGTTTGAGTAAACATTTTATTGAAAACAGCAATTTTTTAATTGTTGAAATAGGCTGGTTAGCAGCTGATCAAAAGTTTAGGACCATGTGTCTTTTTAAAGACCCAAACCTGTGCAAAAATGCAGCTTCGGTGTCATTTTCTGTTCACTCTTTTTGAACATTTTGATAATTGTAAACCACAATATTGATCTAAAATAGCTTAATAATGAAAACAGGTCTATTGACTTCCTGTTCAAAACTGCAGAATTTATATGCACCTCTTATCAACTCTTAACAAGTTCACAGTGGCAACAAGCAGCGGATTGTCATGTATGTATTTACTTACCCATCGAGGCAACTGTTGTTGTGATTTTGGGCATTATAAAAATAAATTGATTTGATTTGATTTGACTTATTTACTTATTTATTACTTGAAGGCTTTGTTTTTCAACTAATCACAACTAATGTGGGCAGGCATAGGGGGGAATTTTCTGAACACTCGAGCCTCAGTTGCAGGACAGTTTTGCAGGACAACAAGATTACTCAAACATGCATGAATCAATCAATATACAACTTTGGATAAACAAATGATACAGGAAGCACTGTTGTTACAAGGTTAAAAGCTCATTTAAATGGATCTTGCATTATATATGCACAAATGACTTAAGATTTCCTGAAACACATTCTGTTATCCTTAAAAAAAGTGTTGGAATGAAGCACTTTAGCCACGCTTTCTCTGTGGGTAAAATAAATGTGCCCTTGTGCTGAGTCCAGGATGTGCTCTGTGTAGCGATCTGTGTAGTGAAGAAAGTTGGAGTGTCTGAGAGAGAGTGAATGGGAGAGAATAGAAGCACTTTTTCCTGCAGGTCTGATGAGTGTGTCATCTTCCATTCCACTCACACAGAGCAGCAGCAGCTCAGACAGCTCACAATGATACTAGAGCTTTCTCCTCCTTCCTGTCCGTCTCCCACCTTCAGCCCTCTCCGTTCTATCCATCGCTGGACAATTTTTTGGTTAAATAACAATGAAGATCTATTAACTTCTGTGATTTTGCTATGAAAAATACCTTTGATGTGTAACCTCTTGTTACAGAATCTAAACCAGAAATACTGTGTTTGAGTCCTCAAGATGTAACCTGGACCAAGCCATTATTTAAAGATGCACCATGTTACGACCCAGCTCTGCTAGGGTTGAGGGGAAGTAAGAAAAACCAAGATGGAAATTGGTAAAACTAAAGTTATGATTTATTTAAAAGGAATGCAAAGGTAAATTTATCAAAAGACTCCAAAATGGTTAAAACAAAAACGGCTAATTACAAGGTTAACTGAAAGAGGCTCCTAACAGAGTAGTGAACTTAAATAAAAAACACAAAAACAACCCAGTCTCAAGTCCAAAGGACTACGAGTGTCTTACAAATACAAAAGTCACACGAGACACAGCTAAAGTGGCATGCTGTTCCCAACTTGAAATCAGCAGGAGGCGGGTGCTTTTAAGGTGTGGCAGCTGCAGGTGAGAGGAAGGGTTGGCCAGACCCTACGGCGCTGCACCAATCAGTGCAGGCCAAATCAGTCACTTTTTTTCTTCTCCATGGACATGCCATTACTGTCTGTTGAACTGATTAAGGTGCAGGTGTGTTTACTGTCCTCACATAGTCCTCACATCCATAATTGAAGCCCTCACATCCATAATTGAAAATTATAATGCACTACTGTTAAACAACCACTTTAGCTTTTATCATGAGCAGTGATACATGTATAAATGCACTAAAAGAAAAGGTTTGGCTCTACATTGTTCACATGCTTCTTACATCTAAGGCTTTCGATAGAATCAGCCATGAGAAAGAAGCTGTGTAACAGAGGTGTCCCTGGTTACCTCATTAGATTTCTCATAATTTGGCACCCACAGCAGAGTGCAGGTGAAATGAGGTGAGGTGGTGTCAGACTCCAGGGTCAGCAATATGGTCCGGCAGGGAGGTGTAATGTCCTCCGTGCTGTTCAATATTTCAAATGGACAATCTTTCTCTACAGCTTAATAACCAACACTGGATGTGTTGTTGGACGCTCGCAGACGACTTGGTTTTCTTCCCCTTACACTGCAGAACTTCAGCAGCTCCTCAATATCTGCTCTCAATATGGCTTTCAAAAAGGCATTAATGAAAATGCTTCTAAAGGTTATGTTATGGTTGTGAGAGCCAAAAGTGATGGTTTTTCCCAGTATTTCCAGAGTTCACATTCTGTGGCAGTGCTTAATGTCACTGATGAGGGTAAGTACCTTAGGTATTAAATTTGCAGTCACGTCACAGGTGACTTGCTATGCAGCGTTGTTAACCGTGTGGTCAATCAAATATGCTGGTCTGAAGATTTAATATGTGCTCTGTAAAAGTCAGCTTTAAAAAAGCAGCTTTATTTCCATCATTCTGCTCTCCTTTGTACACGGCTCAACTGTGATGGACTGACAAAAAGTCACAGTTGCACAATGACTCTGAGACAGTAGTGCCAGTCAGAATGTGGAGCATACTGTTATTCGTTACTATAAATTCATGTGTAGAATCATGAAGTCACAGAATGTTACAGGACAGACTTTGGTTTGTCCTGATATGAGCTCAGTGGGTTCACCTTTAAAACTGTGGAGTCACCAGCACTACATGTAATAGGAGACTGAAGACTGTACTTTTCTTGAACTTTTTTCTTAGCTATGGAACGTGTGTCTGTAGCTGTATCCTTTAATAAAGATGAAATAATTAAAAACATTTTCTCCAACTGAAAAATTACATAGTGCACTGATATTTGTGTCGTGGCACAGGGGCTGAATGTTTTAGAATGGAACAGACTATACTCAATCAGCCCAATTATGTAATTGTTAAAGTTGACCAACAACGCCACCCCGAAGGGAAAGTACAGTAATACAATAAGGCTAACACAGGTAAGTATTGAGTGACAGAGACATTGAATAGAGAAAGTATACAATTTTATTAAGTTACTTTTGGGTTTGATGTACAAAATACTTTTCTTTAAAATACTGATTTAAAATGCTTTCACTCACGCACTCTCACACAATAAAATTATACCTGAAATTCAATAATGACCATGTTTTAGTTACATCCACAATGCGGCTGACATTATCAACTTCAATACCCACAGCAGCTTTAACGAGGCATAAAGCGTCCTTTAAGTTCGGTGCTCTGACTGAGGCGAAAGAGGACAAAAAGGGAGAGGCGAGGTGTAGAAGAAGGGGCGTAGAAGAAAAAGGGAGGCTCGCTCATTCTCCAAACCTAAAAAGTTACAATTTGGAATTTAGAATCAATATTCTGAATCACACGCAGCGAAACAGAGGCAACGAGAGAGAGTATACGTACCCAAAATCACACAGATGCGCCACGCGCACAGAAGGACCCAGCGCTGAAAGGGTGCCTGGTCTGGATGCCCCACACTATAAACAGCGCTGGATTAACAATTTCAATGAAACAGGGATAATAAAGGAAGCGAACTTTCTTACCGGAGCGTTTTTATGAATGAAAGCGTGCAGCACGAGCCGGGAGGCGTGCGCGTGCACGGAGGAAATGCCCTGGACGCCGCGCACTGCACAAACAGCGCCAGATAAAAGAACTTTTCCTCAAGAATAATTATTTGAAAAGCACAAAATAAACTTACCGGAGCAATTAATAGAGCGCAACGCAACACACGCACGAGCCGGGAGGAACGTGTCCCGGAGTCGACCCTCGTGCACGCGCCGGAGGTCTACAACCACAAATGTTTGTTTGGATACATCGATTAAATGAATGAACTACTGAATGAATCGGGGACGCATCATACTCACTGGTGGAACACGCAACCTAGGCACAATCACCAGGCTTTTTAGGCGAACGAAAACGATGTTAAAAGGTGATTTTGAGCGGTATGTTGGCTTGATCCGGCGTTCGTGCTGCTACACTGCTCCCAGACGGCGGGTGACGTCAGAGGCGACCAAGAGCTCGAGCAGGTGAGGGACCCTCCCTCTTAAAGGATCAGGTCACACGCAATAGGCTGCCGACAGGCACACGGGGCATACTACCACATTCGTATCAAAAAGAAACTCGTGTACCTCCTTACCACATTTTAGTTCTATTAGTTAGTTCAAATAACAAATGTAGCCTTACATAGGGCGTTCACTGCTCTTATTTATCATGTACAACAGAAAATGAATATTGAGAGTGTGGTGTATCGGGGAACACTGCACAGACCTGGTGTCGAGAGAGGCAAATGAGAGCAGCACAGTGAACGGTGTGATGGATGACCACATGGATGTAGGGCACCAATGCTCTATCTCCAAAGCTAACTATATTCACCTCTGCGTACTCTACATTTTCTATAACTGCAAGTGATAAATCGTGCTGCTAAACCTCCTCATAACTATTGGCTTTTATATATGCTCCGTGCTTCAAGTTTATTATGTGGTTCGTATTATTCAGTTATTGAACTGATGCCACACACTCGGAGGTTTGTAGACACTAGTGTAGTCTTAAATGGCACAGCAATAGCTCGGGGGGTGGGAGAAAGTCTTTTTTTTGTATGAAGTCTTTGGTGTCAGGTCCAAGTCCCAAGTTAAAGACAAGCACGTCTGACTCAGGTCCACAAGACCAAGTCCCAAGTCAACGGGCAACAAGACCAAGTCACAGTCCTGTACTTCAAGTCATTGTACCATATTACCAATAACAGCTAATATATTTGCAATTTATATTAATTTTGTGAATAGTATCAACTACATTTTTTTTCTTCCAAAACTGTTTGAGGAGAACCATCAAGTTGCCTCAAGTCACAGGACTCCAATTGCAAATCTACAGCTCTGGCAATCGTTCTGAAACCATAAGTTTGGTTGTTGAAATCAGGATCCAGCTGGGTAATAATGTTGTTGTGTTCTTTGGCATAACACTTCACTCAGCTTGAATGAATGAGTATTATTTTGTGTCAGTCAGGCTCGGACAGATCGCTGGCACAGAATGGCACTCACTTTTCTTGTCCTGAGTTGAACTGACGGGGGTGGTTGGGATTAGATCTGTTAGAAATTCTCCTGTGGACGGCACACATCTCTCCGTGAGCAATATTTTGACAGGTATTTGAAGCTTGAGCTGCCTGTACCAGCCGTCTGACCGCGTCCTCATTAGCCAAAGCAGCAACAGTAGAAGATGACACATCTAGGCACAACTTTAGCCCTGCTTACAGAAGAAATGTCTCCCTAGCCACAAAGTAATTGAGTTAAGGGTTCAGCAGGTTTGGCTTGGTCACAATTGGTGAACTGCTTTGTTTGGATGACATACAACATACTGGCTTTGACTATGTGATCCCATCAGAGCAGCCTGGAGGCAAACAGCGGTACAAAGGAGAGAGATTGCCCACTAGTCCAACTCTATGGTTAATTGTGTTTGGCTTTTACACTTTGCCTCTGGCAGTTTCACAATAGCCCAGCCACTGGCTTGTTATATAAAGGAGCGTAGTATGGTGCTGTTATGGTTTGGGACCAAACCGGGGGTTTGATAACACAAGATTGTGAAGTTGATGTTTTTAAAGAAACGGCTCGGACAATATGTGCCCGTGGATTATCAGTGGAGCAAACACCTTTGGAAAGTGTGGTTGAGAAAAGGTTTGTCCTCAAAATATATACTGTAGGCAAGACAAGGCAAGGAAAGGCAAGTTTATTTGTAGATCTCATAAGGCAATTCAAAGTGCTTTACACAACAGGAAAATCATGCATTAAAATCACAAAACACATAAAAACATATAGAATCATTTAAAAAATGCTTTAAAAGAGAAGAGTGCACGTCTAAACAAAACCGTTTTTAGCCTGGATTTAAACATTGTCAGAGTGGAGGCCTGTCTCACATCTTCAGAGAGACTGTTCCAGTTTTTAGCTGCATAAAACTGAACCGCTGATTCTGGGCACCAGCAGGAGGCCCGTCCCTGAGGTCCTCAGGACCTCTTTCATAATTCATTCATTCATATATATATCTGTGATGCACTTTTACAAATACACCTATTCCTTTCAATGCATTTTGAATAAATAAGTTAGTATGTTACTTTTATTAGAATTTCAAACGTGAAATAGAGGAAAGTTCTCATAATATCTTAAAAACCCAAGTCAACATCATTATTTTTATTTCATTTTTTTCTCTTAAAGGTTAACTTGGTAGCTTTTCAGAGGGGTCCGCTTCTTGCTCAGCTTCATGGAGATGTTATTGATTTTTCTGGAATCTTCCACACTATGGCATTTATGTCATTATTGGTACTTTTAAAAAATCCTTGAAAAGCATGGATTTTTACCGTGAGTGGGCTCTCCTTTCTACAGATCTGACCAGTAACTTCTCCTCGCATCATATCATCACATGCTTGTCTCCATGGAGATAGAGATAGACCAGCAGGTGGCAAACACTCCATCAGAAAAGTTACATGGTGCATTGCAAAGAAGGCCACACAAATGATGACAGATGACACAAACATTACCAACAATTAAGGACTGGGCTGACATTGTAATTGCATACAAAAAAACAAAAAACAGTTGGGACGCCTACGTTTGACTAAATATTTCCCTTAATTTTCTTCGGCTGTCTTTGTTGCCCTTTTTATTTTTTACTTTTACTTCATCTGCTCTTAATGTGTTCTTCTTACTGTCTTTGTGTTTTTTGTTGTTTTACACGTCTTGAAAAATTAAAAATGGTTCTAGTTTACCATCAACCAACAATCATATAAATGCTGCTTATCCATCACTCAGTCTTTAATTGTAAACCACTTGGAAAATCAAACATATCTTCATTACAGGGCCACACTCCACTTGACCTGGAAGTTGCTCTGGACGTTGGTTGTGCTTCAGTCATAGTCACACACTGATGCACAGGGCTCCCGTGTCTGCCATCGCAAAAGCAGTTTGCCGTCGACAACCCTCCCCGAATGCATAAACAGACTGGATAAAAGCAAATAGCTGCGCAAACTCTAAATAATGGCCCACCGTCTTTCCAGAGTCATTATCATTAGACTTTCTCTGCCAATTGCGATGCATTCAATGACGTTTTAATGACACCGCCGATGCCAACGTATAATAGTGATAAGCTTTGTAACCTGGCCTAATTCAAATCCCAGTATGAGCGCGTATTGCCAAAGCGTCCTGGCCTTCAAACGGACAGATGGTCAAAGTGTCTGTGAGAGAACTCGTTTTGGTCTTTATTGGCTATAGTAGTCCATTGGTTTGCCCAGCGAGCATGTATGTGTGAGTGGACATGACCTTATCAGCTGCTGTTGTCTCATTAACACACACAGCCAGCGCGAAAAGGGCACAGGCCTTTGACGGTGAAGGACGGATTACGTTGTAAACCAATGATTCTTATAGAGCTTAATGGAATGAGTTTATGGAGATTTACATAAATTAACCTTCACTGAATTCCCAGAGGCGTACAATGGTGACAGCGATCTGAGGAGGAATTTTCTCACGTCATTGTTTTATGAATAATCTTGACAGTGTATTATTGCTCTTCGGCAGATCTGTTAATCAAAGCTGTGCTGAGTGTTGCTGATCTCTGCTGACGTTGATGAAGGAAGATGAAGTTGACTACACGGTTCATAAACATAAACAGATAATTGCTTGTTTCTTGCATTCTTGCTTTGGCCTGTATTCTTGCGTGTCATCAGTATGCAGAGAAACAGGCACCATGCATTAACACATTTATGAAGGCAAGGGATTTGATTATGGTTGCATTATTGGAGGTACAATAATACTGTATCATCGGTGAATGCATTAACCTTTCACTGATAGTACAGCTGAAGTTTTCCAACATGATCAGGATATTAACCGTGATTGTGGCATGTGACATTTTGTAGCAGAGCGAAATAGCTTCTAGCCAAGATAATCTCCTGGCCTTTTAATTACGATGTGCTCCCATGCAGTATGTTCCGTGGACGTCCAATAATGAAGCCCCAGCAGAGTGAGCTCACGTGAACTGTGTAAAGAATGGTTGGTGCTTCATGTTCACTGTGCATTTAATAAAAACATCCTACGCTAATGCATGAATAATGCATTAGTATCCATCCATTTTCTACCGCTTGTTTGTGTTAGGGGTTTGATTGGCGTCTATCCCAGTAACTTTGGGTGTTAGGCGGGGTACACCTTGGACAGGGGCCAGCTCGTCACAGGGTAAATGTACATTCTTAAGCTATACCAATACATTAATACAACAGTGCCTATGTCTAGCGCTCCCTCTGCTTGGATTTGCCTTTAGCACGCCATCTACTGGCAGCAGAAATGAAATGTTACTGGCATTTTAACATAAGCATGAGGTCGTGAACTCAATTTGACAACAGAAATGCTTATGGCGGTGATTTTAATAATGATACTTCACAGGGCAGCCAAAGACTTTGGTCTTCTGCCCATGACATAACTATCTGGGGGAAAATGAAATTTTAGGCTCAGAGGAAGACAACCTCATGAACAGTTTTCATGAAAACGAGCGCGAATTAAGCAAAATACAACTCCAGGTATGTTTTTGATGAAGGAAGAATGTTATCACATGGATTACAAGATCAAAAAAGCCAATGTTGCATATTTCCTTTAAATTTATTTTCAGTTACCTTTTTATGGCATTTATTTAAAATCTGATGTTAAAATATAAAAAAAAATACAGGATGCAAACAGCCCAACCACATGTTGACCCTACTGCAAATTATGTAAGAATATATTTACATATTCTATAGAGACATAATTGTAAATTTTTTAGTGTACACAAAGATATGATTTACTGGATTATTGTCCAAATGTTTGTAAGCATTTTTGAACAGTTATTCGATTGTGGGGTGTATTTTGGTCATTTCATCGGAGTGAAAAAGATCAGAGATGAACCTCAAAACGCTATTGGAGGTACCCAGTAGGATTATGACTTTCTTTCTGCTTCTGTGCAATGCAACCAATAGAAAAGGCACAACATTCCCGTGTTTGCTAAGATGTAAATGCACAGTTCGAGTGCCTCCATGTGCCCTGCCCCTTGTCCGTATAAATAAATAGATGGCCTATGCTCGCACTGGCCTTCTCTACTCCATTAGCACTGAAACACTTACACTGTTGAGCTGATGTACATTTCCTCTACCCTTGCATTATTCATAGACAGTGTGGCATAGGCTTTAATAGCTGATAAGAGTCTGTTTAGATCCTATGTAGAAAACCCACAGTGGAGGCTGAGACGTGCAAAGATCACACTCTGCTCCCACGGTAACGGCAAAAGCTTTTAAAGACATTATTGAAGAAAATTGATCACATACTTTCAGAGATCTTGACCATTACTTCCCCCATGTTCTGCAATTACATTCATCAACCACGAACGTTACTTTTTTTTTTACTGTACTGTATTGATTCTACGATATAGTACATGGATTTTGAGCTACAACTTAAAGTGTATATGACAGTGTTGAACTACTAATTATGTATAAGGTTTAGAAATCTTGTCAGCACTCTTCACGCAAAGGTCAAAGCTCATCTTATGTACAGTGTAGACAATATACATATGGTTATTACATGATGACTAAAATACGCAACAATTATGGAATCTCTCTTCCACGTCATCAACATGTTTTATGCTCCAGTTGTCCTCGGCGGTCGGATTTTTTGAGTTCCGACTTGTAAATTCACACTTGAACACTCTCACTTCTCAGAGTTCACTTGGAAACTTGGGCAACATTTCAGAAGTCCAAGTTTATCCGAGACAATCCAACATGGCTGCCCCTCCATTTGGATAAAGTTTTACATCTGACAGTTAAAATATTGAGAGTACTGGTGCTATTTTCTCTTTAGTATCTTCCTATTTCCCCCCGCTGTCTGTGTAGCTGCTCCTGCGCTGCCATTGAGCTTCTGCAGCGATAAATACAATGTGATGCTAATGTTACCAATGTCTGCATGGAGCAAATGACAACAAAAGCAGAAATAAATACATTATTTAAAATCCCAACTAACAACAGTTTAAGTCTAGACATTGCATTTCATGTTGAATCTGTGTGGCACATGTTTCAGGTAAATGTAAGCTAAATGACCAAACAGCAAGTTTAGTGGGTTAAGGTTCCTTTATAATCTCATAGCTCTATAGTTACACATAGGTAACTGACATGTATTGTGGTTGATGGAGCTGTTGGTGTTGGTCTGGTGTCCAAAAGTGCTCTGTAATAGTTTGGTGAAATGTGAACTGACGAACTGCTCTCCGCGCTCTTAAACATTCTCATCCTTCGTGAGGACTGATGGATTATATGTGTAAAATGAACCTTGTGATTACAGCACTGCTCCGGTTCCTTTCTCCTTCGCTCAGGTAAAGTCTCCTGCATAATCTAAAAGAGCATGTTATGTCAAATCAAACCCTGATTAATGTGCGTCAATTTGTGATTAATGCGTCATTTGTTTATGACTAATCGCATGAGTTAACACGTTAACCTATTTATAACTTACAGATGTACTAATGTTGTCCTAATTGGATCCATATTTTGGTTGATTTGAGACTTTCTGTAATGTATTGCTCATATTTTTTTTTTCCAATTTGATGCTGGAATACACAGAAACTCTGAGAAAATATCTCTCTGAGTTCCGACCTCCGTAGACGACTGGAACAAAGCATTAGTATCTCCAATGACCACTTGAGTTGCTACAAAACTTACAATATTATCCCACCAAGTAATAATCAGAAAAAAACATGACATATGTGTACTTTATCGTACTACAAATAATAAATACATCTTTCCATTAAGTGTTAACTCTGAGTTTAGTTTTTGAATATGTTTCTGTGTGGCTTGGTCTGCCCTGTTTTCACATTAGCGCTAATTAACATGATCTTACCATCAAAGAAGCAGTTACTAATGAACTGCTAACTGAATATATCTCACATCTCACTTTCCATCCTTTTTATTGTGCACAATAATCCACATTTTACATCTTCCCTTAAAAATAACCATAAATCATTTGCAGCTATAGCATTATATGATCACTTTCTTGGGCTTGATGGCACTAAATAATCTTAAGTCTGCAGCCTCTTCAATCTATCAACAGTTAAGTGCCTCGGCTTATGCTCCTGTTCAAAAATCATGTTCATGCTTCAAGACATTGAGGTATTTTTTGCTTCAGTCACAAAGAAAAAGGTCATATTTGAATACGGTTAAAATACGATAATGTATTGTATTTTTCAAGATTGTGGATCAAGTCAGCAGACACAACAAGGCCATAGTTCAGGACAAAAGGACAACAATTCGAGGAACACCACAGATAATTATGAAACTAGTTTGGAAGACCAAGTGGTTTTGGAATTGACGTTATATCAGATGACTTGGATCATTCTGTCCTTCACGATGGGAATTGTTTTTTTATGCATTTGAGTTAAACGCTTGGCTGAATTTCTCCCATTCTCAACTAGTGACAGAGGGAGGAAATTTAAACCCTTAACACTGGCCACAAATTTTTCTGTCTCTCACAAAACGTGCACCTGAATAGCATCTTTTTACGACTGTAGCACTAGACTGAAGCAGAGTTTGTGAAATCCCTCATTCGTGTAGGACTGGTACATGGTAACAAACATTTCAAAGGTGTTCAGCTGTACACCATTTTGAATTTGAAATGTTTCACCTTGCCAACCGGAAGTCATTTTCAATCTGAAGGTTCAGGTCTTGGGATGGATTAATTTTAAACCATCGTACTTGTGGCTTGAGGTATTGCCAGGTGTGCCTTGGAAAAGTAAACGGATTCACATGTGGATTTAATTTCGTAAGTTATCATTTCAGAGTTTCCTGAACATATTGGTGTTCCAAAAATGAAAGCAAAACAAAACAGTGGCTCAGACATTATTCGCTGCGATACATGTTACTCAAAGGTCTGATTTAGTTTTGTTGTTGTAGGTGGTCTGCCGTAGTATATTTTCAATCAAAACAGTGTGCCTTCACTCAAAAAAGATTGAATAACACTGAGATAACAATCTGATTCTAGAGAGCAACAAGGGTACGACGACCCATAATAAGGCTGTAGCAGGTGAACAAAGACAGAGCTGTTTCAGGCTATAACTCTTCTCTTAGGGCAGGACTTATCAAGCTCAGGGCTGTATAAACTCAAGTTCCTCAGACCAGTGCCTTCGGATTGAAAATTACTTCTGTAAGTCCAAAAGTCTCAATTTCATTGTTGCCAAGTCTGCAAATTTTGAGAGAATCACATGTTTTTAGGGTTTGGCCCTTAGTGGTACTTTCTTGTTGTAAAACTAATGCGTTTTATTCATTTTTTAAAGTTTTATTGTTCTGTTCATGTTAATAGACCCTAAAATGACTGAAATATAGTCATTATTTGTGTAAAATATGCTATTTAAAAGTCAAACTAGTTGCTTATTTTTATTCTTTGTTATTATTTTTGTTGGTTTCCGGTCACTTGTTTTGTGTCTTTTTTCATTGGCTTGGTCACTTGTTGCTCTCTGAAAATCTGGCAACCCCATTCAATTTCAAAAGCAGTGTCCAGATACTTTGAAACTTTTTCCACCAAAGACTTTTTTACGCAAAGTTTACAGCCAAGAAACAGCTTTTCATGGCAAACTGACAAGAAGGGTAAATCAGACCAGACAACAAACAATAAAGCACATACTTGCGACCAGTAGGTGGCACCACCCCTAAACCTCTAAACGTTCCCCAGACGCTCTTTCTCTGTTTCCCATACACTCGTCTTGTAGTGTCTTGGCGAGGTAAATAGCCCTGTGTCGCGCTGCCGTCATGGAGCCCTATGACCATGTTTGCTGGCCGCTAGCAGTCCTGGGGTCCTTCGCTGCGGCTGGTGCTCGGGTTGGTCATGTCCCGCACCGGGGTCCTCTATGGAAGCCGGTGACTTGGCTGGTCCGTCATAGACTGTGACGGCGTCATTGTGGACGCGCAGTACGTTCGGCTCAACTATGGTTAGCAATTAGCAACGTGCTCTGTCCTTATCCCCTATTTAGGCTCCAGGTTCAATGATTCAGTCACAACCTGCTGTCTTGCCTTTACTCTTCATCTTGCCTTTGACCTTTGCCTTGTTTTTGTGTTTTATTTCTTTTGATAATATGTGCACCAACTAAAGGAAGTGACAGAACAGTAGAAAATGAAGCCTGTTAACATGTGTAAAATGAACCAAACAACTGAGGTTCTCAAAGTGAACGAAAGGAAATTGTTAACATGAGTTACATCACATGACACCCTTGCAAAGTAAATAAACGTTAACTTAAGCCTCACTCAACATACTTACCTGTGTGCCTTATATTATAATATTCTCCTGGTGAAATTCCTGGAGTGACGTTGGATTCGTTTTAGTTTACAACTTCTACCTCTTCTCAACTGGTCACATACTGTTTGGGTTTTCAGTTGATAATACTTCATAATACAACGCATACAGCCGACTTCACATTTTGCTTCTTTTTGTATCAATTTGTTGTTGTTTTTTTAGGTACAGGGCTTTTCATTTCGTGTTTTAATGTAACGTCTGCTTCTCGCTTACAACCTAAATTGCCAAGGGTTTATGACAAAACTCTCTTTGTTGGATAAGCTGCCTCAACCTCCCTCATTCAAAACACATGCTGCCATCGCCGTGCGTCTTCTATCGCTCCAGAACTGGCCCCCGGGGCAGCAGAGGCGTGTGTTTATTAGTTTTAGAACACAGGCGCAGAGTCACAGCCTGCTGGGTTGGAGCTGCAGGGGCTCAGGCTATGAGATTCTGAGATATACTCCTCGTTTCGGTGATTTTTCTTCATCCTGAATATAATTTTACATCACGCTGTGCAAATTTAATATTGGCTGTTGCGTTTCCCTTTAGTTTGGCTAAATGCTTTTGTCCAACATCAAAATGAATCCAGGCAAAACAAAAGAAATTTAAGCAATTATGGTGATTTATTCTCTGTGGGGAATTTTAAAAGTTAGTAAGAAATTGACACCCCAATTTAAAAATATTTTGATTAGTTCACACAGTAATCTAACCTGGATTTATCGCGAAGCCCTCGGTGAATCCGTTGATTAATTTGTTTTTGAGTAATTAGAATAGTCATAAAATCCAAATTAAATGCGAGCTCTCAAACGTCTTTGTCTGAGGAGTGATAGGTGCATCTTAGTTCAGAGCAGATCTGAGAGAGAATGATCAAACTTGTTAAACGTATGTCTATTGTACAAAAAGGATGTGCAGACAGACAATGGTGACGGCTCCGTGTTTTTTCAGCGTTAGTGTTTGAACTGAGAATAGTGAGAGAAACGCTATAAAGGCTGTGTTTCTGTCATAACATAACAGTTCTGCTGCTCAGGGAGTTCCCGGGCCTGTATGCACACGGTGGTGTTATTTCAATACATCCCATTTAGTGCTACTGTTATGGATCCTCTTGGCGGGTGATAATCACACACGGGAGTAAAAACAAATCCAGATGCCAAATGTATGCTGTTTATATAGAAAATCGGCAAGTGTGCTCTGCAGAATGTGCACTATTTTGACTTTTCCAGGTTATAATTAAGTTTAATTAAGTGGGAATGGGAAGGTAATCACATGTTTGGAGGGAGTTCTGTTGGAAGATTGTGTTTTTTTTAACGACACCATCTCAAAGTGCTCCCAGGGAAATACTCAACTGGGGCCCATCATTGCCATGTGTTTTGTGACTGTCCTATTGCTCAGAAATGTTGGACTGAGATTAACAAAACACTCCAGTATATTTGAGACAGAACTATGTATTTGGGCTTCAAAACTCCTGCCATGGACACAATAAATGGATACCTTTGGAGCATACTTTAAGTTGTGAGGAAAAAGGCCATCATGAAGAAATGGATGACACAAACAGCACCAACAAGCAAGGACTGGACTGACATGTATTAAAAAAATCACATTCAGACTTAGTTTGAACATGGACAAAGACTTTGGACCAAATGGGACGTTTACTTTGGACAATTTCATTTGTTTCAGTCTCTTCTCAGGTTCTGTGTGCGTTTTGTCTTATTTCCTGGGAAACAAAACAAGGAACAAAAAGTGTAATTGACATCCACAAACACTGTGGAATTGCTACTCAAGAATATATAAACAAATTCTTCTAAAATAATAATACAATTGAATGAGAGTTGTGATAATGTAAAATATGGTCATTTTTCCAGTCCAGCAGTATTAAATATCAGAATCAAATTAAATATGTAAAGGTATTGTTGGCGAACAAGAAATACGCTTCATTGATATGGTGCAACATAAAAAATTAATGAACATGAACAATGTACTAACCATAATTAAAACATAATAGACTCATACATTAAATAAGGTGTTAGAATAAAAATAAACTAAATTTTTGTGTGTGAATATTGTATGAACTGTTAAAACTACACAAAAACCTGCCAACTCCAAAGTACACAACCATCGTCTATATATAGTCTGTGTCAGCAGGAGGTCCACTTTTTATTCCTCATCGAAAATTCATTTGTTTCTAGATACTGAAGTATTTAAATTTTCATGTAAGACTGCTATAGTGACAGAGTGGACAGCCTATTCATTTAGTACTTTTATGTCCTTCTGAAGCCTGCATTTATTAGTGATGAAGATGAAGAAGGATTCTACGGTCAATTCTACAAAAGCCTTTTCCTTCTGTCTTGTGTCACGAGCTCGACATCCGCCAGGCGTCCAGATAAAAGCCTGTCAGGTTCACTGAGCTGTTGACAGAATCGGGTTCTAATTGTGACGCTGATAAGATGCTGTTTGTAATGTTCCTCTGCAGATAAGAGTCGGTCAGAGGCTGTGCTGTGGGCAGTGCAGGGACAAATCCGGGGCATCCTTCCTCTCCCGCCGCAGATGAATACGATAAAGAGATATGTGTTAAAGCGCGACACATTGGCAGTTGCAAATGTTTGTATTTGAACTGTATTTCTGTGGTTGATCTGTTGTCTTGTCTTGTTGGCCACTGCTTAAAATAATATCCACAAACTGCTCAACTGGCAGCTCTGTTCTAGAAACTAGGCCAAGCATAATTATCATGTGTTTTATCTTTCTGACATGTTGGACGCTTAAAGATATAACCCACTTTCTGTGTACAGTCATTGTTAAAGCCCCACTGTAAGATTTAAGCTAGAAAATAGACTTATATAAATGCAATTATGTGTTGTAATTACTTAAAAACATGCGCGCTTGCTGTGAAGGGGCTTGTTTCTTCACACACTTGACTCCACCGCATGCTTGTCCGCATGGATATGGTCTTACTTTGCCTCGAATATTCCAGATCTACTGTATCTCCATGCCCTGTTCAGGTGTTACCTTTCCTTCTCCATGGCGTAATGCAGGTGCCGGTAACTGGGAATCTTACTGGCTTTAATTGCCCCCAAAAAAGAAGCACGATGTAGAGGAGATGCATTATACTCTCACGTCGTTGGGTTAGTTTGTGTAACGACCAGTGGGCGGCCCAAGACAGTAAAATCCCCCCTCCTTGTCACGCTGACCTGAAAAGTGAAGTCTTGTCTGGCTAAAATGCCAGGTATGGTGTGACACATAATGTTTTTTTTTTTTAGAAACTAATGGTAATTGGAGATTAATATAAAACATATTTGAGAACTGTGGTATATTTGTGGTGTGGCGCCCCCTAGTGCTGCAGTTAGCAGCCCTGGCCATTGATGTGTCCAGGTTCATTTTTTAATCTAAACTAACTGCAGGTAGCCAAAACTATAGGGATCGAGACATGGACACCGCTGCCTTTGTTCTTCTCTTTTGATGTGCACTCTTGTATGTGATTTAGTGCTGGAACAAATGTGAACCTGGAGAGCAACATGAGACCTTTAACTGTGCTGTGGTTCACACGCATGAAACATTTGATTGAGTGCATTGAACTGAACGTGAATCCAGTTTTTGCGAACGTGCCCTCAAACTAAATCTTAACTAATGTACCTAATAAATCTCCAGTAACTCAATGGAACATGTCTCTTCTTTGAACGGAGTCTTATTTTAATTCCCTGATTTTTCTGAGGTGACTTTGTGGATTCTTGTCGTTTATTTAGCCCATGAAGTTGATCATAAATTTTAATCTAAATTACGTCTTGCAAACCATTTCCATTTGTATCTACCCCTCATCCCCACCCGTTGCGCGATTTATTTTTTTATGCAGGGCCAGCATGCAGATAATCAGTTCTGCAGTTTTAATCAGAATGGGAAAATATAAAATAACGATCTACGTATGTGAAAGTTTATGAATACCAGAAAAAGCATATGTCTCCAAAGTGAACGTATGATACTCCAGAAGATTTGTTTTTTTTTTCTTTTTCTGGACTGTGGCATGAAACAAAGCTTTAGGCAGTAACAGTTCTGCCAGTGTGCACTTCAAAGGAGAAGAAACAGATTTGAAGACGCTTTCAGCCTGTGTTACCTTCTCACTGGTGTCAAGTTGTCCTTCAGACTTCAACAGACACACTGAGTTCGTCTTTGAACACAGCACAGAACATGGCTTCTTTTGATAAAGTTCATGAACATTTAACAACTCTTAGATACTGGCCAGAGGATATGAAAAGGATACATATTTTTTCCTCCCTACATTCCAAAACAAACAAACAAAAATTGTCCTTGGCGGTGGGAGCGACGCCGGACACAAGCAGAGACTGGATTATTCTAAGCATAGCACAACGTGTTCCCTTCAGCTCCGCATCAACCTGACGAGGACGACAGTGGTGAGGGGGAGGAAGCAGGGGCTGTGTTGTCTTGGAAGCAGAGTTTGGAGAATTTGAGTGAAAATTGTGGAAATTCTGGTAAAATTTCAAAGTTGTACTGAATGTGCCTGCTGAAATAAGTAGAGGACATTTGGGGCATTTGGATGCCGCTGTTGTGGTTGGTGCCGGAGGATTTGTGGTTGCCAAGTGGCCCAGCGTTACCTTGTGTATTGGGACTGTCCGACTGTCGAGAGATATTGGTCTGAGATAAAGGTGGGACACTGAAGGTGAATTGAAAAAAATCTTAAACGTATCAATTTGAAACCTCTTCTGTAGTTCGTTCATATAAATGGAAAGAAAAAAATGCATTACGAAATGGTTTCGTTTAGAAATAAGGCATTTTATGTGTAAAAAAAGACAAAGCGGGTTTACATTTTTTGTATTAGCTACAACAAAAATGTACGGTGGCTACTGTGGATATATTTTTTGAGTAAACTACAGTAGATCTGGCTGAAAATTGGCCTAAAAATTCCAAAAATATAACGTGATTTTAAACATGAGCTTAAAACTTTAATAAATCTGGCTTAGAATTAGATATTAACAAATCCTTGTACTGAAAAAACTTGACATGCACCCTCACTGTAAGGGTTTTTTCCTCAACAAACTTGTCATGTAACTTGGCTGGGGAAGGATCTGCCCCCTGCTTTCATGGAAAATGTTCCAAAGTTTGGTTTAAATTTTTATCTCCATGGAGTAATGCAGGTGGCGTGCCCGCTACCAAGAATCTTGTCTTACTTTAACGACCGATCTTTGTCTCTGTGGGAGAAAACAGCCTTTGAAGTTACAATGTCCCAGAGAAATCTATGAGTGAAGTGGATTAAATGAAGTAATAAAACATCTTTAGGAGCAGAAGTTTGTAGTTTCCACATGAAAGCCTGTATGTGCTCGCCTTAATAAAGTACTGCACTGGCATCCTACTTAATTTCAGAAATACTGTATGCACCTGGGCCTCGAAACTCCTGCCATGGACACAGTAAGTTGATACCTTTGGAGCATATTTCTGGCAGCAGAGAAACACCAACTGAGCACATAGACTGGACCAACATCGTATTCTACATTGGAAAAGTGAAAGAAAAAAAAAAGATGTGACACACTTTTAAGCGGGATGTTTTTGTTGGAGGTGTGTCTTTGTTACCTTTGCCTCTCTTAGTGTCTTGTTCTGCGTTTTATGGTTTGGTTGTACAAAAGAAAATATATATACATGCAAGAATCTACTGAACTCATAGAAGAGCTGAAGTTTAGTTTGAAACAACATTCTTTTACTCAAAGGTGAGAGAAATCACAGTCCCAGCTGTTCCTCACTAATAACTACAGCGGCGTTCACACTCCCCGGGATCCATTTTCAAGACTAAATATAACCCAGCCTTCTTCCTTCCTCTGGCTATACTTCCACATTCAAATGAAAACCCCATCCCACAAAGCTGTCAGGAACTGGGGACCCATCTCCAGATTGGAGCTATAGGTTCATGGTCAGGAGGAACAGGAGAATAGTATGCATATTTTAGTCAGTTGATGGCTGAAACTGCAGGGAAAAACTTGCACTAGGGGAGAAGATGTAAATTAAACACAGAAAAAGCTCACACGGTTTGAAATTTGAGAAAGAAGAAAGAAGTAAAACAATAACAGGGGCGTCTGAGGCTATGAAACAAGTAGACGAGTGTGTAATGTGGTGGGTAATTGTGTGTTAACAAATTGTGCAAGACATAACTGTGCAATGTTGTGTACTTAATTGTTTATATTGGTTTCTGGGTACAAAGGGATTTTAGACTTTTGGCTGTAGCATTAAAATAATTGTCTAATGAATCGTGACGGTTATTTTATGACATCTCTCTGGGGCAACGGGTGGAAATTAGCCACTAACTAAAATCTAGTTTTCAAAATTATATATCTCAAGTATGTTCATAAACAAACCCTGTCCTGACCAAATAAATGCATTGAACATTGATATAAAAATCTAATAATACAAAATTTCACAAGTGCTTTCTTTTTTTCCTGACAAATTGAAAAAAAATGTTATGATTATGGATGCAATCTATAATTTTCGCTTCAGTTCAATGGAATTTTACAGTATCTTTAGTTCTGTCTCGCAGTTATAATGTGACTGTGAATGGTGCGACTAGTGCTAAACCAGATGGGCCCACCAGGAGGAATTGGCTTCTCATGACTCCAATTAAAAGTTGAACTATATGAAACTTTGAATAAGATACAAATCCCAAGACTTGTTCCCAATATTGCTCATGTGACAAACGACGATGGTTGATTTGGTCAACCAACAATCCTCTGGGGCTTAACCTAGAAATTAGACAAAGAAACATTTCTTCAGTTAAAATATTGTTTAAGTAGACTGCAATTAATTCACAGTTCTGTACTTTCAGACTTCCAAAGCCGGCCACTCTCAATGCAGGGTAGTGGCCACAAAACATTAAAACTGGAGATGGTCCGATGGGCCAAATGTTTGACAGTTTTTCAATATCTGCACCAGTACGCCCCAATACTTGTGAAATGTTATATTATCAGATTTTTAAATACATTTTCATTCATTCATTCATTCATTCATTCATTCATTCATTTTCTACCGCTTATTCCCGTTAGGGGTCGCGGGTGACTGGAGCCTATCCCAGTGACTTTGGGCCTTAGGCGGGGTACACCCTGGACAGTGGCCAACTCGTTGCAGGGCTGACACAGAGACATGGACAAGGACAGACAACCATTCACTCTCACATTCATTCATTAGGGACAATTTAGAGTTGTCAATTAACCTACACAGTCATGTCTTTGGACGGTGGGAGGAAGCCGGAGAACCCGGAAAGAACCCACGGTAACACGGGGAGGACATGCAGACTCCACCCAGAGAGATCGTGTGATGTTAGGGTGGTTCAGGATTCGAACCCACGATGTTGGGGTGGTCCGGGATTCGTACCCACGATCTCCTTATTGAGAGGCAGAAGCTCTAGCTGCTCTGCCACCGTGCACCCCTAAATACATTTTATTTTTATAAATCTTTTATCACTTTAAGCTCTCCAGTGTTTCCTCTGTGGGGCCCTCTGTTTCAGGAGCGGTAGTTGGCTCTGGCTCATGGGCCCCTGGTGGAGGTTTGGTGTCTGCCTCATCTCTCCTCTGGGCCCTGAGTCAGTGTCCTGTGGCTTCAGATAACTGGTGCAAATGGCTCCTCTGATGATGCTTTTCCAGCTGGTTCATTGTATTCAGCCTTATGCCCATTTTAATGTGTGTGTGTGTGTGTGTGTGTGTGTGTGTGTGTGTGTGTGTGTGTGTGTGTGTGTGTGTGTGTGTGCGTGCGTGCGTGCGTGCGTGCGTGCGTGCGTGCGTGCGTGTGTGTGTGTGTGTGTGTTTAAGTCTAAGTGGGGATGGTGGGGACAAGGTAGTGGGTCGGTTCTGGGGATTGTTATTAAAATGTTAATTGTTAAGCACTTTATGAATAAAGTTTTATTTGATGTGAATTCTTATACTACTAATGGGAGCGGGAAAAAAAGTGTTTTTAATGGCGCAATATTGTATCACACCTCATTTTTCCAACTCTGTCACATGTTCGGTGCCTCACCTGCGCATCTGACGATGTGTTGAAAGTAAATGAGCATGTTTATACGATTGTGAATGTGCCGCCACTCCCAATACACACATAACGCACAGTGCGTGGGGCACCAAGCGCTCCAAAGGGCACCAGCTCAACCAGGCAGTTTGGATTGAATGACAGAATAGACTATTTGTGTAGCAGCTAAAATGCTAACAACCAGGTGCCTACAGTCAACTTAAGTTCTTCATTTCTTCATTTCCAAAACAAATAGGACTCAGGCGTTATCGCTCTCTCTCTCTCTCCCTCTCTCTCTCCAAAGTGAGTTTGAGATGCGCACGTGCAGCTCTACTGTACAAGTCACAGTTTAAAAAGACTTAGAGCAGGGGCTCAGTGTGGAGCAGGTTCCACAAGGACCAAATGTCTTTAGTTTATGAAAATCAGCCTCATTTAAAGTGAAAAACGTCAGCTCCGTTCGCTGATGCAGCGAGCTGTTGAACTGATATCACGGAGCGCAAAGTCAAAGTGATTCAACTTCTTACTAAATCATGTTTTACAAATTTTATAAAAACAGAAAGTGTCTATAGTTTTCAGCCTGTAGTTCTCTCTAGAGCTTCGATCTGTCGCAGAAGAGCAGGAGAAGCGCTGTGTGGGACGCTAAAACAGGGGCGGAGCAGGGACATTTAGGGACTATGGGGGGCTTATAATGAGTTGATAATATTATATTTGAAATGCACTAGAATACAGACAATAATTTTTGTTCAAAACTTATTAAAGGAGGATCCTTGGGATTGTGAGTCATGCAATATAAAATTAAGTATATTTAAAAACTCATCATCATCATCACAAGGATGACTTGCAAAGAATTTCCCCTTGGAAAGAATTTCCCCTTGGGGATAAATAAAAGTAATTCTGATTCTGATTCTGATAGTACCGTGTTATTCATTGCAAGGCTCGCGAGCCACATGTGGCTCTCCAAGCCTAATTGGCGGCTCGCGTAACCGTGTAATATTTTCTAATAATATACAAAAATAGATTGATCAATCGTCTCCCTAAATATGGCGCAAATAACACTTATGAATACACATTCCGTCCTATTTTCTGTTTAATTCCGTGTCGGCGAATGTTGCGCACTGTTGCAAATGTTTACGACAGAGTTACAGTGGCACTTGTGACTGCTGCGCATCCAGCGCTACAACCATAGTTAGCGCGAGCTGGCCAAATAACTGCATCGAGCCGAAAAAAGTGGATCCAGGTGGACGGACACAGAGCGTGGGAAGGACAACTGAAGAAACAAATGCAGAAGCTCGACGAAAGTCTACAGCAGTGGTGTAGTCTACGTGATGTGCAGGTATACGCATAAACTCACTAGAAGTGCGGCTGGATTTGCGTTTACTCACTACAAATTGATCACTGATGCGTAACAGTCATTGCCCTTGGGGTACTTTAGTGCTTTCTCTCCCTTTAGAGACCAGTACAAACTTTACTTCCCTCCCCTCCCCCGCAGTCACCTCTGAGCTCCTTTGAGATGTCACTCCTTTTTTCTCTTTATGCGGTGCAGACAGTGAGCGACGGAGTCTGGGTTTAGAGCAGACTGGGACAGATGCGCGGGTGGATCAGGTTTATTCAGGGGCCACTATATGACCACTAAACATTTTTATTCTGGTCTCAAGCTACAAAATGTTCTTTATTTGACGTTAATCGGCTTCATATTCGCGGAGAAAGGAGGCAAAACGTTGAATGAATAAAAGAGCAAAAGACGCAAATGCAGCCGACGCACGGAAGCGCCACGAGCACGCGCAGCGAAGTCAAACTCGCTCTTGCAAAAGACAAATGTTATAAATGTACATACAAAAATATAGGTTTAGCTGTCCTGGATTAAACATTTGCAGCCTGACAGTTTTGGAGGAGAAAGAAGAAGGGAAACTGCATGTGAGGAGTGCAGGGCCTGTGCAGCAAAACTCAAGTTTGAAAAATCATAGTTTACCCATTAGAAATGTGAACTACACCACTGGACTGCACGAAGATTCAGGTGAGGGGATGAGCCGGGGAAACGGAACACCCAAACGAAAGGTACTCAGAGCAAAAAAACGAAAAGTACAAGGAATACAAGAGTGGATGATGTTTTGCGGCTCTCTCGTTATCTTTGGTTTGCCAATGTGGCTCTTCTTTACAAAATAGTGAGGACCACTGATGTAGTACATCAAACCACTATATATTTATACACGTTTGAAGAGGGTTGGGAAGGGGGCACCACGGAGTATTTCTGCTTAGGGCACCTAAATGGCTAGCAGCGGCCCTGCTGGTCCACCTGTGGCAAAAATACGCAAGGGGGAGACTTCGGAAGGAACCAGCTACTAGATGGTTCGATTAGTCTTTCGCCCCTATACCCAGGTCGGACGACCGATTTGCATGTCAGGACCGCTGCAGGCCTCTACCAGAGTTTCCTCTGGCTTCGCCCTGCCCAGGCATAGTTCACCATCTTTCGGGTCCATCTTTCAAATGAAAGCCAAATCATACGAGTTAAGTTGAACGAGCTATGTGTACGAATAACGATATACGAACAAACAGAGGGAAATTTTCTACGCTTAATAGCGCAATACTGTTAGCTGCGCGCCGCCCGCTGGCTTTAGGATGCATTCATTCATTCATTACTCTAATTCTGATCAGAGACAAACTATTCCTATTCTTTTTTTTTTTGAGCGATTGTCGGTCAGATTTGAAGTGTAGGTGACTGCTGGATTCTCATTGATTTGCCACAGGGCACCGTGTCTGCTCCAGATCCAATAAATAATGCATATGCAATTTGTTGAAATAGATTTATTAACCGGAACAAGAGTATAATTGATCTAATGATTCTCCCTGAAAGCCTAATGAAGAGAGGTACTCTTCATTTAAGAGCTGAAGGTGTACTGCATTGCATTTCAGGTACAGAGTTCGACGCAAGAAGTATATTTCAAACTTTGCTAGTGTTTTATGAGCTTTGGCATTTAGGCAAAGGGCTCCTATAGCACTAAAGCTTCACAGATTCACTCACAGCCATTTATTTGCAATGCAACCGAGTGAGCTCCATACACTATAGTTAGTGCTCAGACCATTTCACGGCCAGTCCACTTTTACAGCTGAGAGTTTGAGCCTTGGAAATAAAATGGAAATGCAGAATTTTTAGTGTAGTGATTTATTCAGTGTGTTCAGGCAGGAAAATATTTGAGACTAGCAATGAGATATGAAGCAAGAAAAAAATGGTAGTGGAATCAAATAGGTGACTCTCAGGTGAAGTTCAGGTGAAGCCTCTGGATTGGTGAAGGGTAGTTGCTTATCCTGTGTTCATTATATCACATTCATTCCTTTTCAGTGTGGCATGGAATATTTTTAACCTTTCTTTAATGCCTTCTCCAGAGGCTATCGGAGACATGTAGGAAGTGGTTAAACTCGTGTCTGTTTCAGTCCATATCTCTGGGGTCTCACTTTCGCTGGGTTCATGGACAATGAATCTGAAAATGGCTTAATTTTCAGCTTACCTCCGATGGGAGCTGTTAGAGACCTAGGGACAGTCACAGTCCACAAAGACGTAAGTACCGAAGCTAAGAGTTTCCCTCCCTCCACATTATTGGCCATAGAGTGTTGGCATACAGCGTGCCTTGATTGTTAATAGGATTATTCATCTAATCATACAAGATCCATGACTTGTAATGCTTGATCAGCTTATGAACTTAAATTAAATTACATAAATGTTTTCCCCTTTCTTATAAGAGTAACTCGCCATCTGTTTAGCATCTATTGCTATTTACTTGGATCAACTCGATAATATTGACTGATTTGTAAAGAATGGTTCCTTTCATGAAAATCAAGGCTGTGGACGTCTGGCCTCAAAGTCATTCTTTGTATCAAAAGCAAAGACCCATTGGGTCCACTACAAAGAGCTGCACATCTGAAAAGCCGTATAGATTGAGTTAAACAAATGAATGAGGGTGTTGTTTGGGAAATGTCAATATTGTGTAAGGTGAAGAAGCAAATAAAACTAAAGGGTGGAATTGATGCAACTATATAAGCACAGAATTGGTTTGACAAATTGCAATTATGCTATACAAAATAAAGAGTCAGTTATAGGTTGAAATGTGTTGTTTCAGTCTACTCTCTGCTGTGCAAGCAATACAGTATGACATGACTGCTTTATCACCAAAAAGTCTGGGAGAATTAATCCTGGATGTAGCAGGATGTAGTCTTCATGACGAGCTTTTTCAGTAACTTAAATATAGATTACGTTCATCTTTATTGTCCCCTAATGGAGAAATGTGTTGGACAAACAGTGGGCACAGAAACAAACACAACTGACAAAAGAGAGTCCAATCATCACATTCACACAAACCAAGTACATCCAACACCCATTGGTGGCAGTTACCATGTGAACTTGACAATCTCAGTTACCATCCAATTTCATATGTAAATTAATCAAAGAGTCCCAGTACTTGTATGTAGTGACCTGCTCTATTAACTGATCCTTAATCAGGACCACACTATGGTCCAATAACTACATTTAAATGATTAACCGACCAGTTCCCTGTAATTAGTGTGGGTGTTTCAGACTCTGCTTACTTGTAATAATGCAGTAATGTATGTGATCTCTTCTTGGCTTCTTCATCTCAGTTGTCATAGGAACAGCAGAGGTGTATAATAACTTCAACATTTTATATAATTAAATCCACGGTCAAATTGACATGTCGCGAGATATGTAGGTCAATAATGACTAAGTGCTGAAAACCTTTCCCAAATGATGCACATACATGTATTTTGGGTATCTAAAAGCAACTTTTTGGCAACCTCATAATAAGTGTGCTCATAATGACATACTACATTCTTCTCCTGAGCCAGATTTTTTTTTTTTTTTGTCACTAGATGTAAAAAAAAAACACAACAACAATAATAAACAAACAACAAATAATAAACAAAACTGTATGATCATGAGGGATACACCCACACCATGTGTGACCCTTCTGATGTCATCTCTCCCTGTGACGTGTACCAGGAGCTTGTGCTGACTGGTGTGCTGGTTATTCAATGAGCACTGATACTAGAATTAGTCCAGAGGAAAATGTTTACTCAGATTAGATTCTTTCTTGAAGAAATTCAGGCCCGATGTGAGATGCAGAGTTTCATAAACTGGCTATGCATTGGTTTCAGCTTCCTGTTGTATGCAACATTATGTGGATTTTTTCCCCCATTCAAAAGATACAATATTTCAGTCCATACACATGACCACAAGGTGAAATACAATACATTAAAAAGGACCAAACCTTTTCGAAAGCTATAAAATGATGTCATGTTTCTAAGTTCTGGAGGGACCAGATTCCAAGAGTGAGCGACGCAAACAGAGAAAGCAGACTGTCCAAATGAAGTCTTTCTAAATGGAATTTTGCAGTCTCCTCTGGTCGACGCTCGAGTGTTTGTATTTGAATTCACTTGTATGAAATCGTTCAGTGGGGGTGGGGCCAGACCATTAATCATTTTATGTTATGTTCTTATTGTTCCATGTGTCTGTTGTACTTACGAGGACCTCACTCCCTTTTTCTGCAGTGGAAAACCACCAGGTTCAAGTAACATCCGCATACAGGTATACATCGTAGGTGTTGGGTATCATTTATTCACACATTTTCTCTGGAAACATAACGCATATTGACATAGTGGACCCACACAGCCTTGTTCTGTCATGCTGCTCTTGTCACAGTGCACCTTGTGCCTTTGGAATTATCCTGGTGCATTAAACATCTCCAGGTGGATTATACATGGTCTCTGCATCATCTGTGTGTTCTCACCTCTAAACAACAGCACAGACCTGTCTCTCACCTGTGTTCTTTCTGCTGATTCAGAGTGTGTGGATCGATTGGACATCCTTTGTTTGTGTTGGGTTGAAGTGCTTTTCGCGTGTCACTTAAAGGCTCATTTAGTGAAGAGGCTGGCAGATATCACCACCTTTCACGTTCAGATGATCAAATCACAAATCGCAGAGACTGCTTTTTGATCAATTTGGGAGGACAATTGCGTCTGAAAGATGTTGTTAATGTGTTGCACCACTTTTTTTGACATATTGGATAGCGCTCTTTCTACTGATTTTTCTGACCTGTTTGAGGTTCTTGTAGGGAAAGTGCAGCTATGGCAGTGAGACGTTTGACAGACCCGTTCTTCTATGTCCACTATTCTTTTCTAAATGATTTCTCTGGAACTGTAAAAGGCACGGGTCAACACATGGCATGCTACTACGCACATGGCTCCGTGTTAAAGGAAAATTGTATGCATTTTTTCATATTGTTATTAGCCTTTAAACATGCTCTTGAGTACCTTAAATTTGCCATCTTACGTTTTGAAGCAAAAAAAAAAAATGTTTATTATGCACTAAAGTAAATGAGCTTATAGCTTGTTTTACTGTTTTAGTGTTTTAAAGTGTCTTATTAGAAGAAACTCACAAGTTAATAGTTACAAGAAAAAATAATGAAATTTACAAATATTTTGAATGCACTGTAAATCAGAGGAGCAAAATGACCCAGCACAACGTTCAGTGAACAATACTGATTGTTGTATTCGTTGGAGTCTATTGTAGAATTATTGCCACCTTTATGTACTCCTTCAAGCATCCAATTATTTTATACAACAACCCATTATTCAGTTTAGAAATGTGAGTCCACAGTGAACTAATTTACAGGCTGTGCAGCTGGCGGATATGCACGAGTGTCCAGGATTAGCTAACGTAGATTAATGTCAAAATGAATATCAGCTGACAGATCATTTCTTTGCTGTCCCTTTTTTGCTGACTGCTCTGGAAGTGCACTGGGAACATGCCAGGAGTTTTTGGCTTCGTGTAGGACGGCAGCAAAAAGAAACATTTGCTGACACTGGAGCTTGTCTCCAAAATGAGCTGTGTACGAACCGGTGAATTGGGTAATTGTTGTCCTTCTGAAATGACTTAGAAATAGGCCCATTGACGTTTGGTTTCAAACCGAAGAACGGATTTTCTGAGCACCCAAATGCAGGACAATACAGGTCCGACTAGATCATTCACTCTGAAGATGGTTAAGCCCCAAAATCAGTAAAAACAACTACGATTAAGTAGCACTCTGATCCCCATCCATTGCCCCTATCTCCATTTTCCAAATAAATACAAGTTGCCAACCAAACAAATGCATAATCACTGAAAAAAAATCTTGTCTTTTGATCACTGAACACATTTCTGGGGCTGTTTACTGGTACTGATTGCTCTTGGTTTCCCCGGACAGCTGAACAACTCTGGGCACCATTCCAGTGTCCACCCAATGTTCGCTCTGTAATCATTTCAACCAATCAAATCACTAAATGGGCATCATATCACTATAGAACTGCAAACAGCCGTTAGTGTAAATTGAGTAAAGTGGAGAGAGTGGAAATGAGAGGAAGTGTTGGAAGAGAAGAGGGTTTAATGAGCTGTAGTGGGGTGTTTCAGAGCCACTAGAAGAGTCATTGGCCCATTTACATTGCAATATCTATTCGCAAACAGTTTGGAATGACAGTGACTTTATGCTCTTGGGCAAGATATTTGACTTTACGAACCTTGCCAGTTATGTAGTGGGTTGTATGCGTGAGTGATCGACGGCCGCTGGAGATGGCAATGGTGAGGATTAGCGGCCTTACTTCCGTCTATCTATAAGTATGTAAAAGAAAAGCAGTGGTTGTAGTTCTGCATGAATAGAAGTTAGTTTCTGTTTCTGGTGGCACCCTTCAATACCGTTTACTCCACAGAGATTCCCTTGCTATCAAAGAACTAAGGCACTTGTTGTTCGTAGGAGATTAAGTCCTTAGTTGAGGGATCTTCATCTTGCCTTTTTTGCAGACAAATCTTACCCATCAAGCCCATTTAGGTTATATGTTGCTTGACAATAGGTGCAATCTCCCCAAACATAAAGTTTACGGAGTTTTTTATTTCAAACATTTCCATTACCCTCTCCTCCTCTGCAGCCATCTTGAATGTTATTATCATAGTTATAGCTCATGCAAGGAGACGGTGGGCCATTGCCATGTGTCATACTCAAAGCCGTTGAAAGGTCGCTCTCAATGACGTCAAACCATCGAGTTTGCTTGCCTCGTGGTCTTTTCCACCCTTAGGAGCATTAGTCAAACAGAAGAATGGCTTTTGTCAGGTGGTCTACAGGGAGACAGTAGGCAGTGGGTTGGCAGGTTTGAGCTCTTAACGTTTTTTTGGACAAATGGGGCCACCTGATGTTCTCAATGGTCCTGAGGGCGCTGCTGTCAAATTCATCTATCCTCGCCACCAAGGTCCTATGTAGTGGTCGTGTCTCTGACCCGTGGAGGAGAACCCGTGGAGTACAACCATATGTAGTTGAAATTTGTATAATGTAATATCTGCACTGTTGTATGTATTGTTTTTTTAAATGTACTGTATTTTAAACGCTCTGTATTTTAATTGTACTGTATTTTCTCTGTAAAAGCCCTTCTGGGGACGGACATTGAGAATTAGCCTCGGCTAAAATGTTGTAGTATGTGACATGAGCTCATGAAGCATACTTGTCCCTATTCAAATAAACTAAACTACTGATTCATTTGATGCAGCTTTGTTGTGCATGAGATTGTTCGATGCCACCAGAGTGGTTTCCAGAGCTGATGTGACCAGGGCTGTTCTGCGATTGATCTCTGGTTTTAGATCACCCGCCATTATTTGTCACTGTGGGTCTCAGACATCATACACAAAGCTGTTTACATGCTCGATAACATCTTTCCAAGATGTAGAGGGGGTGTATTAATTAGGATCATCACCAACATGTCTATGCTTTGTCAATGAAGGCCAAGCTTCTCTGCCATTACGTTGTAAAAGGCTAGAGCATCCCTCATAGAACAATAGAATCATAGAACAAGTTTGTCCCAAAAGTGAACTTGAATATACGCTGCTGAATTACTCAGGTGTTGGCGCTGTGTAGTGATGTGGAATACAAACTTTAAAGCGTGAAGTGACGTCCTCATGTTCCCCACTAACACCATATGTTTCTTGCACTTTTTCCTTCTTCCAAATGTCTTGTCAATATTTTAAGTTTGTCAGTGTACCATCTGCCACTGTTGCATCTTTCAGACTCTGCTCTTTTTATTGCATTGTTATCAAATGAGAGAGCCTTTCATTGTCCACTACTTCGACCACGAATGCACCCTTCTGGGGGACCGGATCAAACTTGGCAGGCAGGGATAAAACGAAGTGTAACATTTTACAGGTTTCATGAGGCTAACCTTTCAGCTCAGCCAAAACACTGTCAGTTTTTAGCACTTCTCCGGGGCCCTTCCTAGTGCTCTATTTATTGAGATTATTCCGACTTGTCTGGCAGACCTGACATTGCTCAGACAAGGCAGTTTATGTAACTGATGTGGGAAAAATATCGCACATTTTTGTTCTTAATAAGGAAAGAATGAATAGGTGTGCTGCTGGCAAAGAATAGTATAGCTCTGGCACTAAAGTTACTGAAAAGAGCAATCCTAGAATTTGCCAAAAATGTTGCCAAATGATTATACAAAGGGTGTTTAATCACAATCCCCTCTCTCACTAGACCCTTGTTTTTGCGTTAGTAAACAAGATGAGCGAATATACATTGGCCCCAGTCAAAGTTGCTTGATACATTTGTGGTTGTAATTTTTAGACTTTTATCATATGGGTGTATTTTTAGTTCTAAGTAACACCAGTATAGTCTGACACAACTTTTCAATATTTACAACAATATTTTAGTACATACAGCTATGGAAGGACGCATGGAAGTGGAAATGGTGTGAAGAGTGGGGAGAGACATTCAGTCAGCTGTTGCAGCCGAGAATTACTCATTTTTCAACCTCATTCTTTTTTGTTGAAAATTTGCTGAGGCACAATTTCGACTAAAACATCATTAAACGACACCAAATGGCTCTAGGGATTATGCAATATTGGTCATTTTGTGTCTTTTCTGGTTCAGAAGTTTGGTCAGGCTATTCTAAAAAAGTCCAATTATTCCAATAATTAACAGTGTGAATCTGTTCTCAAATTGGAATTCTTCCAAGGCACACAAGGCAATCCCTCAATGCTCTCTAGTGTTCAGGTTTATTTAAAAAGGTGGTATATAATATGTGGCGAATAATACGGGTATTTCTTTCAATAATGTACTGTGACTGTACTGTTGCAATTCAATGTACAAATCCAATTTTTGATTTTTTTTTTGTTTTGTTTTGTTTTATTTTTTATGCACACCTGGCAATACCTCAGTAATGTACTTTAGTGTTCTCTGGCACACTGGTTGAAAATCAATGCTAAAGTTGGGCTTCACCACATTGTGTTGATGAAGAGAACATCACAAATACACGCTCTGTCTGATAAAACTAAACCCACCAGCACTAACAGCGTTTAAAATAGTTACCACAGTGTGTGAGAAGTATCACTGAGCAGGAGGTGAATCACACACGGGGAGGGCATCTGACACTCCCACTTTCTCCCGTGTCTCTTTCGGATACCTCTCTTCCATAACGCGACAAAGCTCTGCACCAATACTTCTCTCACAGACAACAATCAAATGGCACTCGACCTAAAAGTGCCGACACTTGGACTCATGACTCCTGCAGCTGAAGGTTTGATCATTCACTGACACAAGAGCCACTGTTTCAGACAAAGAGAGAACCTGCTTAAAATCTCAGGCTTGTGCAGATCACTGTATCAATAATCACTGGGCCTAAAAATACATAATATAATAACACATAGTTTGAAGGTAGTTTATGGCTTATAAGGTATTCTCATTTCTAAATTCTAAAATATACCAAATATGCCTTAAAAATGCAACACTTCTGGCAACTAAAATCTCTATATATAGATTTTGTGGGTACGGAAAATGTATGTTGGTGCGTTTCTGTTGCGGCCCCCGACCAGCTGTGATTTTCTAAATTCGGCCTCCTCCAATAATACGTTTCATACCCCTGCCCTAGACCATATAGACCATCACGCACTGCTAAGTCAAGATTCACAATTTAGATCCATAGCTTAAAAAAGGTGACATAGAACATTTTTTTTTTGTTTTTTCTATGTGAGAAAAGGCCAGATGACAAACTGACACCTCCAGCTCTGACAGCAGCTGCACAGCCCACAGCATTTCGACTCCACGCCCCCGCCACATGCATGTTAAATACAACGCAGCCTTGTGCACATGTTGAAGATATACGCTTTATGAGATGTGATGGATGACGGAGGGGGATGTGTGTGTTTACATAATCTAGTGGCAGAGTTTCTTCCCCCATTTGTCTTCTCAGATCGTGCACACTAGCTGCATAAACAAGTTTACTTAGCGTTGGCTTAACATTTTGCTTCTTGTGCACCGTTGTCGTTGCATCAAGTCAGAGTGATGTCTTCAACTGTCTAAAGTGACAGCTCCTCCACTCAACATGTGCACTTTTCATCTCTTCTCTTGTACATTGACATTTAAATCTACCTTTCATGTAAATTGACTGGATGTTGTCATTTTTCGTCACGAACATTAAAGGTGAGAAACTTGTAATTAATGATTTTAAGTTTTGTTTTTAATCACCCATAGCTTTTAATGCAAGACCAGCTTTGAATCCATTTAAGATTTGGAACAAAGAGTCTAAAAATAAGTTTCAAATTATACCTACATCCTCCTTTCACGGTCTAAAAGTCAGATTGATCTGCTTTAAGGTTTACGGTAAATCCGTTGTTCTGACTGTACCCTTTAAGAAGTGAATGAATATTTTATAAGCAGACATTTAGAAAGCGCACCCCTCTAGCTGGCTGTTTGTGTTCCTGTGTCGGTCGATATTGCTGTCTATTATGTAACAAAAAGGCTGTGGCCAAGCAGTTGACATCTCCTGACTGATTAGGCTCCAGGATCGATACTTCACCTCAAACCTTTATTTTACCAAAGAATGTAACACAAAAAGCACAGGATTGCATTCACTTACTCAGCAGAGGGGTTATTCAGTCAGTCAGTGGTGAAAAATAGACCGTAGGCATTCAACGCCGCACCAATCAGAAGCACGCATGCATTGATATTCACTTAACACATAGAAGAGCTCTTATCTTCTCAGTCCAGTCTGCACTTTCCCAAAGAGCTCCCCCTTAAGGCCCACAGGAGGGAGCAGAGCCGATAATAGACATGAGTCCTCCTCACTTGGACTTCTGTAGATTAGGTTAAGCTTTTGTTAAATTAGAAGTACTAGACACAGAAAATAATGTAATAATTGGTTCCATTCATGTGTGACATTTTAAAGGCTTTCCCCTATCTTTTCAGAAACATAGTGTTGAAGTTGAACCAATCACTCACAGGAGAAAGCTTTTGATGTTCTACAAACAGGCGAGACACTACAGACCCTTTCATTTTTTAGTTTTTTTTTTGGTCAGTTTGCAGGCATTCAAGTGGAAACAACAAACTTGTCCAAAGAGGTTTTGATCTCACCACTTAAAGCAGCACCTACACAAACCAAACTTTACAATCCTGTACTTAAAGGGGGTATTATGCAAAATCAACTTTGAAGCTTGTTATAACATTATTCCCTCATCAAAAACATGCCTGAAGTGGTTTGAAATGAAATTCAAGCATGTTTGAGTAATCTTGGTTCTCTCCTGCGCACTATTGACTCTAAGTTGCTAGGTGGTAGTTAGTCTTTATTTTTAAAATGGCTAGCTCAGTACTTCCTGTCTAGTTGTCGTCCACGCAGTCTAAAATGAATGAATAAACAGATCGTGCAGTGAACAGTGAGTTGTGCTGGATGTGTCTGAAACATGTTAAAGACTTTACAAAACAAGCAAGTACTTCACCAAAGGACACTTGTGTGTTTATAAAGGGACGTGTTTGTGTCTCAATGCTAATGCTAATGCTAATGCATAACAATTTAAAAGTAAACAACTCAACTGGCGCTCTGTGCACAGAGTCAGTTCAAAAACTATCTGGATCCTATTTTTGAACCGCTCTGCAGTGCTCCGCCCACAAGCACGGCTCCTCCCGTCAGGTATTGCGTGAGGGGAGGGGGGAGCTGAGTCATGCAACTTTTCTTGTCTTTTCTTTGAATTGCTTTGTGTATGAATTTTGCTCTACAAATAAACTCACCTTGCCATGCCAGTCATAGCCGCTAACAGCTACAACATGGACTTGTTTGCTTACTTTTCTATTTTATTGAAAATGTGTCAAGACAGAAAGTGCATTTGGATGGACAGAGGGAACACTTATTTTCACGCTTTGCAGGGACGAGGCGATTAGGGGAAAAGTGGCTAGAGTTTGTTTCAGTGAAGCACATTGTCGGAGAAAGTGTATTTTGTTTGTTACACTATTTAAGCAAGGACTATAGCATCTTCAACAAAAGCATGTTTTATAATGGACTCTAAAGAAAGATTTCCTCCCAAAAGTAAAGAGAAGTTTGGTAAGTTCTCATTTTGAAAAACAGTTTGGGCTCTGATTCCTAACACCAGTGTTTAACTATTGCACACAAATAAGTACTTTCTCTCTTTGTGTCTATAATAACATGTGTGCATATGTGCATGTGTGTGTGTGTGTGTGTGTGTGTGTGTGTGTGTGTGTGTGTGTGTGTGTGTGTGTGTGTGCATATATATGTGTGTGCATATGTGTGTTTTAACAATTAATACCCCATAGAAGTGAAATACCCCCCTTTTGACAAGATTTTGCCAGAACATACAAAAGGATTTATTTTCTTACATTTATGCCAGTAAACTACAGGAGAAGTTTCAAATGGATGTCTTTAAAATGTGTTTATTTTATTCCTATTCAACTGCAGTGTCCCACCTTAAATTATTATTGTTTTTTTTTTCACTTTACAACTTGTGTGGCAGGTGATGAGAATACTTTGTTAATGTTAGGAGTGAACCCATTAGCTGTTCATAACTGCAGCAGAGACTAATTGCCTTTCAAATGAAAAAAAGAAGCCCAAATGCAATACAATCAAAAACATAGTATTTTATGTTCACAGGTGTGGAATAAATCTGAATCATTTTAGTGAACTAGAATTAGCTGAAAGGAAGACTTTACAAATACAAGGCATCCATACATTTCAAACTCAATGAAAGGTGTGTAAATATCAACTTTGAAAATGTGACTAGTACGACATGGGTTCCACATATGATGATGAAGGGAATCTTGTTAAGGTAGTAGCAACTATAAAGAATACTTTTTTTTCTCTTTTTTTTTTTGTATTTTGTGCCCTTCAGAGTGTGCAAATAGACAAAATAATGAGTGTCACTGTCATAGAATGTCACCGTACCAGGGATTATTTATCAGTGCAGTGATCTTAACATTTTGACTGGCCTTGACACTGCAAACCTTAAATTCAATTTGTTTGGCACAGCCAAAAATCCCAACAGCATTCATGACACAGTCCTTCACAAAATGTTCTCTTGTCTAAATCAATCCAAAAGAAACGGTCATCGATCAACAAGCAGATGTACCGACTCACAGCAAACAAAAAAAATGGATAACGGTCCCAGGGCACTCTTTGTGACCCTGCTTCCCAAAAATGAAAAACTCTGAAACCCCAGAAAAAATGCACATCCAGAGCCATACGGGCTGTCCATGGTCCACACGTGCACCATTTGCAGATGTCCACAGGGGTTTAGGGTGGCTCATACAGGATAGATCCTTTAAAAAGTAACTTATTTATGAAGTATTGTTTTAAAGACGCTTTTAAGGCGAGAGACTGCAGTTGATTAGGAAAAAGTAAATAAATATAAACATCAGTTTGAAATTTCTCTTGTTTTTGTTTGCTCACATAAACAAATGTTTTCATCATGTTCTGTTTTCTAAGAGAAATAAGCCATTTTGTAGGTAAAACTGTCAAAATTGCACATATTTAGGACTTGCTTCATTTTGTATACATATTTGTTTTATAAAGGAAAAAATAGACTTAAAATAAATCAGGTTTCTAGATACTAACAAATATGTTTTATCACAATCTTGTTAGTTTATGTGGGGTTATTTATGCATTAATGCATTTTGAGAAAACGGTCTTTGAAGTTACAATGTCCCTTGGAAACCCTGGAATGCAAGTGGATTAAATGGAATAGTTTTGGATTAAATGGAAGAGTCTCGCCTTAATATCATTTTTATTCAAATAAACGTGGCACTCAACTTTTTTCTGGGCGCTCAAAGACGCTTCACATTGCATTGTTCATTCACACCACACTCAGAGGTAGTAAGCTATCATTGTAGCCACAGCTGCCCAGGGGCAGACTGACTTAATGCTGGCCTTTTAACCCCAAAAGACACAGTTAAAACAATGTTGATTTAACAACTTTGCAACCATTAATATTTCAACTTAGACTTTTCAATCTGAACCGAATATAACATATTTGACCCATTGTTGCATTAACATCATTTGCCATCTGGGATGTGTGTCTGGTGAAGGTCAGTGTGAATGTTTTCTGATTGCTTTGTTCTGAATTTGTTCTGTTTCCTAGTCCTTTCCTTTGGATTGAAAATAGTACATATTCATTTGAAAAAAAAACATGAACTACTTTACAGAATTACAAGTGCAAGTAAAAATAGAAATAGCGCTACATGTTTGTAAAATAAGCCTGATAAAAGGGACCTCCCACTGTGAAAGAGGCCATTTCAAAGTGCACTCGCTGTCTCACCCTCGTTTCCTCAGAACTGTTGAAGTCACCCCTCACTGCTTTAAAGTTAATGTTACTGCGTTCAATATTTAATTGCCCGCACACAGAGAAATGTTCTTTTCAACTGACCCCTATAATTTTGCAGTAGTACTCTCATACATATTGTATTAATGCATCTAGAGTGTTTGGTTTCTTCCTGGATTCTAATTTTCATAATTGATCTCATAATTTAACCCATTGAAATGATTGTGCGTGCCGTTCACATTTACACTATGTTGCACTCGCTTTACTGTACTATCACAAAATGAAACTGCCAGTATTGTTAGGTCGGATCATTCTGGTTCATCAAACAATCATGCCACCATTACTTGTTTATTTATATAAGCCTGGTGTGAGGATCATCATCTGCCCCTAAATACTGTAAAAACTGTTTGATCCGAGCAACATAACTGTACACAATCATTTGGTAATTGAAGCAGTATACTCCATTAAGTATTTGGCTATTTAAATTGGCCCAAAGTCTTTATTTCTTGAGTCGGATGAGGCTGTTCTGAAATACTGATCACTCCTCAATGTAGCTACGAAAATTATTTGCAGAAAGGACCACCCATCGTTGCAAACAATGGTTGAGGAAAGCACACTTGTCCATTCGAGGAAAATCTCAAATGACCCTAGTCACATCTTACTCTCAGAATTTGAAGTCTTTCTTTCAGGTAGACGTTTTAGAGCAATTAAATACAAAACTAACCGTTACATGTTTGTCCCTGTAGCCCTTTTGAACAAGAACTAAGACCTGCATCGGTGTAGCTTCAACTATTGTGCCTTATTAGCTTTTATGTTTTCTGAAATGCACATTATAGCATACACTCAGCTTTTAATTACTCTTACATTATGAATATACCTTTCTTTGCTCGTGTCCTTGTATGTGGATCGTTAAGGCTTTTAATACAGTTGTAAATCTGAATTTGCTGTCAAACTAAATTTTGTACGTATTTTTGTACTATTTGTGACAGGACTCATCAACCATAGACTTGTGATGTTGTTGCCAAGAAGTGTTGTAAGTGCTGAAATATGCATGTGATTGTGAGTGTGTGGGGTATTTTCCTCTCTGGGACAACGAAATTTACCTTGTCTTTACTCACGCGACAAGCTTTAGCAGATATTACAGAGAAGGTTACGAGATGGTTCTGCATTTGATTCCCTGAACTGGTCTTGCCGTCTTATTCTTGTGGATGTTTAATATCAAACAAGCTCGGCACAAGTTTCGCTCAGTCACATCAAACGTTTGCAAATGCTTTGCAGAGGATGCTCGGATTTTATTATAGAATTTTTCTAATTTAGAGAACACATTTCTATACAGGTCTTAACTGTTGTGGCTAGTTTGTCATGTGATTGAGTCAAATGACAGAGGCTGTAAAGGTCAGAGGTGAGCAGGCTCACTTCGCCTCTGCCTATCGACATGGTGGTTTGTGGGTCCCAACAGTGTTAAGGAGTAACGACAGGCGCACCCAAAGAAGCAGACCAGAGATGTGGAACAATACGGAATTATTTATTGAGGGTAAGCTGAGAGGGAGCAGGCTGGACCAGGAAGCACAGGTGAGTACAGGGATGGCGGAGTAGGAGCAGACAGGACCGAGGAGCTGAGACTGAAGAAAAACAGAGTCCTTAGTGAGCAAAATATCCACAGGAAGAAAAAAAAAACAAAGATACAAAAAGTAGACTGAACGATCTGGCAGAGATGAAGTGGAGGAACCATGCTTTTAACTGCAGCTGGTGATGGTGGATGATGTGTGCCAATCAGCTCCGGACAGGAGTCACACCCAGGAAGCTCCAAACAAGGACAACACAAGAGGGGAGGAGGAACACACACAGGAGGGAGGAGGCACAAAGCTCATGACAAACAGTCCAGATGCTCATGTTTTAATGGCTCAGTGCCGCTGCTGTTTATTATAGTTTCATTTGTGCATTTGATTTCAGTGGTAATCTAATGTCCTTGCAGTTGGTGTAGATCCTTAGTTAGCTGAAAGTGATGGGGCGAACTTTAGAGGGTGACTTTATTTGTAGTTACTGGCGGTGGTGGCACTTGTAATTGTGTTGTGTTTTGTGTCATGGATATGTTTGTGTTTTAATTTTGGAGCTTTAGTGTTGCTGCAAACCAAATAATGTCTGACTCGACCTATTTGATGTGTGGTGTTCCTCAGGGTTCTGTTTTGAGTCCTGTCCTATTTCTGCTTTATAGAATACCTCTGGGAAAGATCAAAGAGTTTAGTGATGTTTGTTATTTACTGACAATTTCCAGTCATATTGCTCTTTTAAACCCTCTGAGGTTCAGAAGTTGATCTCCTTAGTCAATTACGTGCAAATTTAATTATCCCTAACAGCTGTCAACTAAGTAACAACTCTCTGCAGACGCAAACTCTGATTATTGCCCCTGATGACTTTATTTCAGGCATAAATCAGTATTTGGGTGACCAAGGCCAGTCTGCAAAACCAAGCCTTAGAAACGTTGGCGTTATCTTTGACAAAGACACGTCGTTAGAGCATCACTCTAAACAGTTGACAAGAAACTTCTTTCAGTTTCAGGAAAATCTCTAAACTCAGATGAATGATGTCATAAAAAGATCTGGAATTTGGCTATTGTAATAGTTTGTTTTCAAACAAGAAGGGGCTGTCTCGTCTACAGCTGGTTCAGAAATCTGCAGCGAGGATCTTGATCTGCACAAATAGACGGGTCACATTTCCCCTGTTCTTAAAGCTCTTCATTGGCTGCCTCCTATCCTATTAAAATATTGGTACTGACTTTCAGAGCCCTGCGTGGTCAACCCCTTCATGTATCAACGATCTGATCCAACCATACACTGAGGTCTGTGGATCACAAACTGCTGATGGTTCCTTGCACTGGTTTTCAGACCAGAGGAGACCGATCCTTTCAGTCTGTTGCTCCCAGACGATCTTCCGCTCTACCTGTGTTTATTAAACTCTGTTCATTCTTTCAATTGCAAATTCAAAACAATTTTTTTGTGAAAGCGTTTTAATTACAGCAGATTTAGGAACTAATTGAAGTCATTGTTGTATGTATTGCTTGTTTTTAATTGTAAATAAAGGCTGCCTTGGGGCTGTTGGACGGACCTGCTTTGTTAATAATGCTTACCTGTGGTTCTTAAACACCTAATGTTAGATTTAGATATTTAAGTTCCACACAAAAGGCCAAGCTTGATTTGACACACTGATGCCAAGTAACTTTAATCAATGCTCAATGTGTCTCCTTACACAGATCTTTCCAATCAAACTCATTTAATGTGTTCCAACTAATCTTCAAGATTTACACCAGTCTAGACTTACTAATCATGTTAGAAAGGCAGTTTTATTGCACTTTTAAAAAGTTCCCTTAAGGGCCGTAGAAAATTTTATAGACCTGCAAAGTAGTGCATACCTAATTATAATAGAATTTCATAAATCTTCTGTAAGCAGTTTGACACAGTTTTGCTTCCAACTGCTGTTGCAAATAGTCTCAGAGGGATCAGTTATTGTTGCTTTGCCTATGCTGCGTTGTATGAAAGTGTCACTTTTTAATATACATGGGGTGATGACTTTCTCACATTATCCCCAAAATAAACGTGTCTTTGAATCTTTGTGTACACCATACTGTGAAGCCCTGTCCTCTGTCGGTTTAAATTAGCAGTTAGCTTGTTTCACAGTGGCTTTCCCTCATGTGTTTCTCATGTGCCACAGCTGGAGACGTCGGAGGAAGATGACAGAGGCTCAAAGAAGAGCGCTGATCAAACCAGAGTAAGCCTGTCCTCATTCCCCCCTCACTCTCCTCCTTCAGACGCACGACAGGTCACCAATTGAGTTTACAGCATCTGACGAAGTAACAAGGTTTCTAACTTTCAAAGACAAGGACAAGGTTTTAAGATTAAGATGCTTCGACTCCAACCCAGAAGTGTTTCTCAAGTCTGCAAAAAGAGGAGGACTCCACACCTGAAAGTAACTCCTAACCTGGTTTACTGCAGTTTCATCTCGATTCTTCTTATACTTCTGAAAATGATCTTTCCCTACACAAGTCTAAGAAAGCAATGAGAGCCTGAACAATGATAAAACACATCCTTAAATACTAGAAAAATGGGGACGCACAAGATGAGGAGAGACAAGACTGTCAGAAGGATTAACCCAAGGACATTTAGGCCAGGTTTGTTTTAACACACAATTTGGCAAAACACACAATGTTCACATTTAAACACATGACTTTGAGGAGTTATGTTACTTGTCAAAAATAAATAAATAAAATACAAAACAGTCAGAAATATACATGTTGAGGAGAATTGAGAGAAAAGCTAATTCACCAACACTGCTTTTGCATCTTGATACTGTACTGTATCTGGCCTTCTTTGCCCTTTGACCTTTGTCACTGGATCAACAAGTGGGAAAAATGTCGAAAGAACTGTTTGTCTAGCTAATATCCACAGAAAATTTTTATCAACAGGATTCACAAGTGCCACTGACTAGTATAGAGTAGAAGTCAAGAGTGTTGATTTCTACTGTTAGTGGACTTACAAAAGAATACAGAAAACCAATTAACACCCAGATAAAATCAGTGCCACAAAAAAGTTGCAATATATGTTGAATAAATGTACAAAAATGACAAGCAAGCACGCAACATTAGTCATGTACTTTTGTAAGTGGTAGTTCTGGATTAGCAAAGCATATTATGATTCCACATATAAACAATTTAAAATACAACGTTTATCTTTTCTATTGAAGTGTCTACAGTTCAATTATGAATAAATAAATACAAATATTTCTGATTCTTTCAAATAGATGAGTGATCTTTTCTGATGGAACACATCTTTTAGGAGGCGAGCCGTGCCTTTTTCCTCGCATCAAACAAAATGTCAACATCAAAATGATCCGGACATGAAAGTGTGCCTTTGACTCTACATTTAAAGCGAGAGTGGGGATGGATGAAGGACAAGTGTCATTGAAACCAGCCACCAGGCAATATGAAAGTACAGGAGTGGTCAGTGTGGTCCTTACAGTGCAACCCACATGATACACTAAATGTGTATTATGTAAAAGTGTACTGAAAATATAAAATGGTATTCGGAACGGTTACATTTTAAAGGACAAACATGCATTATTTTTTATTGTTATCAGCCTCTAAACATGCTCTTAAGTATCTTTACTTTAGCGCCTCATGTTTTAGAGCCACAGCCTTGGGAGACGCTAGAATAAATTTGCTTTGTTTCCGTCTGCTGGCTGCAGAGGGTATTAGTTTTAAAGTTTTAAATACACACTGCTTTGTATAGATAGCCATGTTGAGCAGTCACACAGTTGTAATGATCCTGATTAGACCATAGACCGTACATATCGATGGACTATGGGAATGTGACGTCACCCATAGAGTTTGGCTCCAGCTAAATGAAGCCAATCGCGGCTAGAAGTTATAGCGGCTAAAGTGGAGCCAGACTCCATATTTGGAAATCCGAGTGTGTATTGTGGCAACCACATGGACTAATCAGGAGCGACAGTTAACAGGTTCCTCGGCGAGAGAAGACGGTGGCAACGTGCGCCGCTAGCTGTCAGTCAAACTTGTTGCTAACACGAGCGAAACCGACCCCTGGAAAAGGAAGCACCTGATTGGTCAGATTTATGAACAATCTAATGAGAAAACACCAGGCTCATGTAGAGTGTGTCAACACGGACATTTTAGTTCCAAGATGGTGAGTTTGACAGAAGCAGTTACAGAGTAAAGGACACGAGTGTCCCAATAGAAAGTGAATGGCAGATCGGCTTGATGGAGCCGGTACAGCCTCCATGGATACTTCCTATTTGGAACGCGGCGGCAGCAGGCTCTAATAATCCACTGTTCTATGGTAGGGTTATGTTTATGGAATGGACAGTATAAATGGTCAGTTTGAGTGTGGCGGTGAGTCAGAAACTGAAAAGAAGATTCTCAGAGCCACATCACACAGTGAGAAAACTTCACACATTGTAGAAATTCAGAGTGAATTGTTTTTGTCAGTCAGAGGAGAGGATTTTCTAACTGGGATTCAAACTAGTATAAGTGATGCTAAATACGACTCTAGGTGTGTTTTTTGATGACAGAGCAATGTTAAAACATGGTTAAAAGCTCAAATAAGTACATTTTGCGTAACATTTGACCGTTAAATGCTTGTTTTATTTTTCTCAATGCCTTGCATTTATTCTGTGCACACTATGTCACATTTATTGCACATTATTTAAATCCCAAAAGCGGCAAACATTTTACGGCAAATGATGAAAACTGTTGCATTGCACTTAAGCTAACCGGATAACATTAAAATTGATGTTAGATAAACAGCTGTGGATGTGATTACAGCTGTGTACCATGTTGTGAGATATGAATCATCAATAGTTAGCTCCGAGTGGCAGCGAAGTGGCAAAGGGCCCCCGAGGCAAATTTTGCTGAGGGCCCCCCGAAGGCTTGGGCCGACACCGCTGTCAGTCAGAAGTGTGCGTGCTGGGCCTCTGGGAGAGAATGAAGAACTGTCTCCTGTCTTTTCGATATGTGGAAAACATGCTGGTACAGACACAAGCTTGTGCATGGAGCCAGTCTCTGGACACTTCTGTCGTCGTGTGGCTTTAAATGAGAGCAGACACAAAGGAGCAGAGGGAAACCCCAGTCTGTGCTCTGCAGCTCCCTGTTGGGCTTGATAAGACTGATACGGCATTGGTACGCTGCAGACTTCTTCATGGTTATGTCCAAAATGAAAATAAATTAGACCATTCACGCAAGAAATGTACTTGAAACTATTTTTTCTTTTCTTTCACTGTCACTGAGGCACAAGGACACATCAAGCTGTTGTTTCTGAATAATACACTCTTTTACACCTAACAGTCATAGCCTCAATTATAACTTCATCTGAAACACAGTTAGTTCTCAGTTGTACAGTACAGATGCACAGACTGAATATCTCATTATTGATATAGTGCCAAAAACAGCAGCCTGCCATATTTACTCTCACAACAACTTATTTATTCTACTCTTGTTGCTTGTGTAATGCTGATCATCTCCGAAATCTTTCAGCGAAATGTCACCAGAGCAGAGAAGACGGCAGACTTTTATGATTTCGACAACACTATACAGTCCTTTTAGAAAACAGTTTAGCCTTCAAGCATTGTGTAGATTTGTGTTTACTTGTGTGCAGATCAACCACATTAAAATGTCTTTGTTGTTTTTACTCACAGATCTTCTACACTTTGATTTGCTCCGGGACAGACATTACTAACACATGGCATGCACAGATTTGGCAATGATCCGTTTGCTCAAAAAAAAAGAAACTCTGCTAGGTTCCAAGCGTAAGAAGGTCTGACCTCAATTTCCTGTTCAAACAAAACATTCAGAGTGTTAAACTTTCGTTGAAACCCCACCTTTGCAGAGGATAATAACTGCACACAACAGTGTCAACATAACGTCTACATGGAGATGGTCTGATAATCATAAATTGATAATGCCGTGACCTCTGAAAACTCCATGTGTATATCTTTACGGAGGATATATTAGGCCATGTGTAGTTTGCAGTATGTGAAGAAGAAAAGAAGGTGCAATAGGTTCCTTCTGCTATTTAGAGAACCAAACTAAATATGTTTCATGGTGGAATACGTCTCCATGCTCAGGGCCTACGTGAGCAGCAGACGTCGCCCAAACATAACAAAGGTTTTCTTAGCAAATTAAATCTAAATCATACATGAATTATACTTTTTAATCATGAGGCCGATCTCAGCAATTCACAAGAAGAAGTTTAGTAATTCCAAGTTTGTGGCGCTGTGAGACGTGGCTAAACCTGAAGTGAACAGGAAACAACATCTGGTTCATCGTCAACTTTTTCTGCATTTATTCATCTCTACGCCTTAATGTCTCGTTATGTAATGTTAATGTTAGAGGCATTAAGCATTGGAAATAGGCAATAATATTTTTGTTCTTGATGTGAGTGACATGCAGTGATAAACAAAAAACAGTTGCTTTGTTTTGCTGAGTTTGTCGGTTCAAACAAATGAAGCTATCATCACTGGAAACACAATGATTTATCACAAGTTCAAGTGAGAAGAAAAATGATTAATTTCTGTTTACATCTGCTTTTTGCCATTTTGTTTTCACTTGAGTCTGCGCTCTCTTGTCCAATCATCTCGCACAAACACACCCCTTTTTGGATCGCTTAAATGGACCGATACAGTTCATTTAAGACAGCGGAGACATTCTCAGGCCGTACCAATCCGCTCCAAAGTGAACCTGTCGAAATGCGGCTTAAATGTCCCAGAGGGCACTCAAGGGGCGAAGCACTGAACACTGTTTTTGACGTGAGCTTGTCATTGACTGAAATAAACCTGATTGCACAACAAGAGTAAGAATGCCAAAACAGTATCCCAAATATTCAAGGATTGAAATCAGGAAAATGCCAAGCAAGAAATCCAAGCAAGATATCCACAAAAACTAAATCTGTTTACTGTTTACTCTGTACAATATAACTGAGCTTGAAGTTTAACGTGCACAGTTAGACTACACATTTCACTAAAACATAGTGAACATGATTAATATGGTTATTGTCATTCCCAGTTTGGTGATGTTTATAATGTTACTTCCTGGACATGAGCACCAGATGGGACATAAATTAAACAATGTTTATAATTTGACAAATAATAATATATGATAATGATATATGATTTTATTTTTTATTAATGTTTAGTCAGAAAGATATGTCAGTTATGTGTAAAATATCCCTGCACTTTGGAGCTCATCGATGACAGACGGAGGGATTCTGTTTTAGAACTCAGCATAAATTCATGCAATTTTCAACCTTTACTTTACAATAGTTACAATCCCACTAAACAATGTGATAATTAGAAAATCCTTAAAAACTCTGTCATGTGCACTTTTGGTCTATGATACAACAGCACACAAGAACAAAGTGTCCTGGGAAGCAAAGCGGTCTAGTTTATAATAACTGCACCGTCTGATCACATGTGACACACATCCCATAATACAACATGTCCTGACCTGTAAACCCTTCCCATAATATCCTTTTTCTTAGAGCGGTGGCAAGGGACCAGGACAATTTTCAGAGTAGGACTGTACCCTGGTCTTGTTATGGGTCAGATAAGAACGAAAGCTACTGCATAGATTTCAGCTGCAGCAGAACCAACTCCAGTGACCCATAAAATCCAATGTCCAATGTTGAAATCTGACCATTTGTTCCAATATACTTCAATATTTAATCCAACCCGTTACTGTGAGAGAGGGAAAATACTTTCTTTTTCCTTTTATGTCTGTTTGGAAGTGATCGCATCAACCTCAAAAACCCTCGCTCCTTTTATTAGCAGAATACTGGCTTCTTCTTAAAACCTAACTCTTTGCAGTGTTAGTCTTTACCATCACAAAAGAGAAAGGTATGATTAGATTTAATTTAGTCACTGATATCTTCTCGCCACAATAGGATTATTTTATCCAAGGTTACGGCTAATAGACATACCCTGGAACTTGAATAAATGTTGGAGACAATTTGTGACATTTCATCAAAAAGAAAAAAAAAATGCTGGTTTTCATTTTGTTCCTGAAAAGCCAGGCAGTGTGGATGGGATGTAATAAAAGAAGAGCTAATAGATTTTCTCTCATTGATTGGAGCTGAAGTTGAACTGACATTTCCAGAGGCAGAAAGACCCATGACATTAGCAGCTGGATTCTGTGTGACTCAATACGTGACTTTATTAATGGTTCGCTGCAATCAAAGCCATTGTTAGCAGACGTTTGAAGTGAGATGTCAATGTTCTCTCTTTAAAGATGTAAACACGCGTGATTATTGCATTTAGAACCGATGATGAACCGAAGATTGCAACGGGAAGGAAATACTGAACGATTAGACTGTTCTTTTTCCAGAACAGCAGAAAGTCCACACAATTCCACGATTGATCTTTGAAGAACAACGCGTCACTTCAAAAGGTGCAAGAATTTACAGACCAAAAGAGCTGTTACTGACTTTGACTTTATGAAGATAGGGGACGAGAGGCTTTTGAAATCAGGAAGCAGGGCACACGGACTATCAACAGAGACGAGGGAGCTTTGGCTCACACGAGGGACTCACTTCTCCAGAGGCCACCAGGGGGCAGGCGTGGTCAGTTTGATAGATCTGTCAAGCTGACGACGCCTGGAAACAACATCTGAAAAGAGACAAGTCCCATCCATCAGACCTCGCCTCTGACAACAGCAGGAGTCCTGCCGCCGAGACATGTCAGGTAAATGAGATTATAGCTTTTTTAATACTGTCTCATTAGAAGAAACTCACAAGGGAATTTATGAAGGTGATGATGTAGCATTAATTCCTGACACTTTCCAGATGACTTACTCAAAAATGATAGGATGCAAGCAGATATTTAAAACAGTCAGCTCGCTAATCTTGTTGTCTTCATGAGAGAAGAGATCTGCTGAGGTTTTTTTTCAAAAACCAAGATAAAACTACGGCAAATTTGGATATTCATCCTCAAATAATAAGCCATGATGTTTATACTGTGTATTGCTATGTACAAATGATGTGTTTTTGCGCTACCTGTACAGTATGTGTACTGTATGTGTTTATTCTATCTATTTTCATTCATCAGGTTGCCACTGTCCTTGAACTGTGTATTGCAACATTAAAATTTCCCCATTATAGAGCAAATAAAGGTACACTTATCTTATCTTAGAATCTTTATCTCTTGTGCAGTTCAGGTGTTATCTGTAACCAAAGTACATCTCTGACATGTTAGAGCCATATGAACCATCTCGCACTCTGAGGACCTCAGGGACTGGCCTCCTGCTGGTGCCTAGAGTCAGGACTAAACATGGGGAATCAGCATTTCAGTTTTTTGCAGCTAAAATCTGGAACAGTCTCCCTGAAGATGTGAGACAGGCCTCCACTCTGACAATGTTTAAATCCAGGCTAAAAACAGTTCTGTTTAGATGTGCATACGACTGAAAGATCTATCTGCACTCTTCTCTTTTAAAGCACTTTATTTTAAAATGATTTTTAAATTATTCTGTGTGTCTTTGTGTTTTGTGATTCAACTTTTCCTGTTATGTAAAGCACTTTGAATTGCCTTGTGTACGAATTGTGCTCTACAAATAAACTTGCCTTGCCTTGCCTTGCCTTGCCTTAATCCTGACACTTCACTCACTGGACAATGGCTTTTGCTGTTTTTCAGTTTTTCACTCTACTTCTTTATTAATTACAAAAGAGAAGCAAACACACATCACAATGACTTTGATTTAAATCCGAGAATAACCCAACGACCTGTTTGCACTCCAACTAACTTCAGTATTTTCTTTAAGATAACCCTTCGACCTGCAACATCAGCAAGACAGTTGAGACAGACAGATTTAGACTGTCTAGACACGCGTACACCGTGGTGGAGTTTGTTTGAAATGGAAATAGTTGCTCCTCTGATCTTCTGATGCACCTACAACAAACAGCAAAGTAAGTATCGTCATTGCATCTGTGCGCAGGGCTGGAGGTTACTCGCAGCTTCACTCAGTTGTTGTTAAATGTGTGTCCACTTTTAGTCATCTGTCCTTAGTTAGACTTTGAAAACTGATTAATGCCCTTGAGGAAAATGGTGATTTCATTCAAAGCCCGGCGTTACCTCCAAAGTAATTAAGACTTTCAAAGGTTAAAAATGCTCTGAAAATATCAAACTAGTATCTTCTACACAAAGCAGTAAAAGCTCATAGACGTTTCCAAAGTGCAAACTGTAGAAAATGTCAGGATCACAGTCTGTCAGACACAATGATTCAACTTTACATCATTCATACTTGAGAGCCTCTGCAAATGTGGGGGTGGAATATGAGAAATTTAAGAGACAGAGAAACTTGTGCGGAGTGTTCAGATGTGGAAAACTTTTAGAACGCTAACCACTGTGGGATATGAAGAAAGTACTGAATGTAAAAAGGATAAACCATAAAGTATATTTGCATTTCTTTTTATAATACTATTGTTGGAGTTGTTCTTACTTTGTTTTGATCACTGGTCTTTAAGTCAACTTTCACTGTGTTCTTAGTTGTTCTGTGCATAAGTTACTGTTCGCTGAGGGCACAGTTTCAGCTAATTTTGGAAATGGTAAGAGTCGTTGAAGTAAAACTCGCTTTTACAAGATGCACGGTGTGACGACAACAAAATTGTACCAACTAAAATGACTTAACAGCAATGACTTTTTTCCTTTCTAACCTTGAAAAGATGCTGTTCCATTCACACATCAGCCTCCTCTCCTTTTCTACCTCCAGTCTGAATATATAGTCTCATTTCTCAGTTCCCCTCCTTCTGGGCCCTTAAGATGATGTAGAGTCACACCCAGATCACACACATGCTGTTATTGGAACATTTGAAACAGTCAGAAACCAAGAAATCACTGTTATTACTATTGGGACCATGGGGAGAAACTGGTAGATAATACGTCTGTCTTACCGCGTTTGAATACAAAACAGGGGTTATGTATTTGAGAAAAACGACTCAAAATAGTCACATTTAACAGCATAATTCCCTTCCCTTTCTCTGCGCAGACGCTGAGTTGCTGTAAAGGCACATATATGAATACTATATTATTGATCATCTCCTCTTAGAGCTGATGTGCACTTACATGTTGTGTTTTGAGTCATGGTGCAATGTTCCTTTGTTTGATATTTAGTTCAAAAAGGCGCCGTAGACATACACTCCTCTGAGGCGCACAGATCGTGGTACAACCTTGAAGAGAAAAACATGAGTAGAGTCCTTCGCCCACGCAAGACTTCACCTCTGAACACAACCATTGTAAGCAAGAAATGTTTTGTAAACAATTCTATAAGATGATACAAGTGAAACATGCAAGCTATACTGCATTAGCAAGCAGGAAAAAGTAGAGGCAGATATTTTTGAGGATGGGAACATGTCTAATTTTGCAGAGGAAAAAACAGACATTTACATGGGAGAATACTAGTGGTGAAAGATAGTGGAGCATGCACACAACACCCCTCCCCTTAATAAATGAATTGTTCTAATTTCAGTAGTTCAACAAAGAGAGAACATTGGCAGAAAAACATGAGGTCTAACAACTCACCAGTAACATTATGCACAAACGTACACTGGTTCAGAGCAGTCAGTTTGTGTGCAGCCCCGGACAATACACCCTGATAACATCCGGCCCATGGGACCAACACTCAGGATCAGTACAGCACCCAGAGACTGACCACATCAGGGCTGCCAGAGACACAGGAACAGGACACTCAGACACATTAGCTCTCCTCTGGGACTCATGGCAGACAGGCATCCTCTCAGCAGGCTTCGCTCGGCCTGGAAGAGACACCCAAACACATGCTCAACCCTGGAACGGCACTGGAAACATTTTATATCTTCACCGGTCAGCGCTGAACATCAGGCATCTCGGCTACACGGTCTGCTCCGGTCTGTCCACACCAACATCCTCGTCGTAGAAACCGCAGGACGTCCAAATGCATGCAAGAACAGAGACTGAGTTACAGTGCAGCCACGGTCTCAGCAACTGTCTTCGTGCTCGCTGAGTTTGAGCATGGAGTACAAATTTCAAACACTTAAGAGACAAGAGATATGTTTTCACTGGCCCTGGTTTATTTGTATAGCACCTTTCACAGACAACAAAGTGCTTCACAACAAAAAGTTAAGAAACAGAAAAAAAAAATACACTTACAATACGCAATAGACCAAACAATATGACAAGAAAAAAATCAGTCCTTTAGTCTTCTGAAGTTAAAACAGCCGAGTAAGAAAGTTTTGAGTTTGCTTTTTAAAGAGTCAACAGAGTCTAATGAACGCAGGGAGAGCGGAAGATCGTTCCAAAGTCCAAAGCAACAGACTGGAATGATCGGTCTCCTCTGGTCTGAAAACTCTCTGGAGCGTCTCAGGCCTCTTCTGTTAACGGCGGTCTTCGTTTCCGTGCACATCTACGGCGTGTTTTTACGAAATGCATCGTTTTGATTGTGCTGGATCCATTATGCACAGGAAATTTAATATTTTCGGTCTTGATGCGAGTGTTGTGCGTCTGTTTATATCTGCTTTTTGACATTTCGTTCTCATCTGAGTCCGTTTTCTCTTTTGTTCTCTCTTGTCCAATCCTCCCTGTTCTGGGGCCGAAAGCCAGCGAGCAGTCTCTGGAAGCTAGTACCTCGGTTCTCCTATAACATCGGGGACTCTCTTGAACCGCCCCGATCCGCTCCAAAGCGAACCAATCGAAAATGCGCCTCAGCACAACTAATCAGCACACCAAGCACGTCAATTAATAATAATCAACTACCTTTGCAAGATGTTAGAAGGTAGAAGTACAGATACCTAGATTGGTCTAAAATTGAAGTGTATTCCTTTTGATTAAGCATAATATCTCTGTGGGGCTTTTAATAATGTTTTATGCTCCGTGTGAATAAGAGGTGCAGAGCTAAAACTCATTTGAATGGAACAAGCTGCAGGCGATCGCTCTCCACTCATCTCTCTGCTCTGACAAACTCCCTTTCCTCAGAGCAACACTGTGATTTCAGACAAAATGTTCCCCAGCAGAGGCTTTGATGGTGGTGGTCAGGGATACAGCTAAAATCAGAATCAGAAATCAAAAAAAGGGTTTATTGCCATTGTCAGGGAACAAAATTCACAAGCTCGGGCGATGCATGCTGGGTAAATCAGATCCTATTTTAATACGCAGGCCAGATGAAGCTCCCTGAAAAGTGTTTCTGAATCACTGTGATCTGTCCGTAATTCTGGTTGATCCAAATAATAATAATACAATTTAAAAAAGGAAATTAAGCAACAGAAATTCATGTTTACTAAGGATTCTCCCATAACTATTGATCACATACACTAAGACATTAAAAGACAGCTGCAAATTGAATTCAGATTTCATCAACTACAAAGCAATGCAGACCATATTGTTTACTGCTTATTTGTTTACATTGCTAATTACGAAGTCATGCTGAGTTAGATACAGATTGGATGTAATTATTTGTTTTCCATACATAGCAGAGAACACAAATGCAAATGTATAAAATCTTCATTAGAAGAATGTCAAATGCGGGACTAAGCACGCATTAAAAATAATTGCAAATGTATTGTGTGTTAGTCATTTGGATGGACATGTTGTTTCCAGACTTACCTAGATGCAATTACAATACGTTCTTCTTGAATGCACAATGGAAAACGCTAGAAGAAACATCAAAATGATAATTACTAGTAACGCTCACTGCCTTAGAAATACATTTTAGAAGAGCTTCAGATACAGCAATGATGTGGAGCAGAAAGCCCAGACCAGTGCAGCAACAGGCCCAGGTTTAAGGTCTGCAAGTCCAGAACAAGGTCCAATTTGAGGTCCAAATGAATGTTTAGCGCAAGGTTCACCACAAAGCCCAGGACAAAATCCCCCCAAAATTATCCACAGCAAAGTTCAAGATAAAGATCAGGGGAATGTCAAGGTCAAAGTCCAGTACCAGGTTCTGTTTCAAGTCCAGGACAAGGTTGAGATTAATTCCACTGCAAAGCTCTAGAAAAATTCAGAACAATATCCAGAGTCGTTCTGCAGGAAGTTAGCCAGAAAGTCTAGAGCACAGCTGAAGACCATGGTGAGGTCCAGTGCTGGGGGCAGGTTTCAGTCCACGTTTGGGTCAAGGACTTATGGATCCAGTCCACAACAAAGTTAAGGACAAGCTCGAGTAGATAAAATCCAGGAGGTAGTCGACCAGAATGTCCAGAACATAGTCCAGCAGAAAGTCAAGATCCAAGTGCAAGAAGATGTTTAGAAAAATGTCCATTACAAAGTCCAACAGACTCTTCAGGACAAAGGGCAGCTCCGAAGGATCAGATCCAGTGTCAGCCCAAGTGTTTCAGTCTCAAACTGTTGTGCTCTCACACGGTTAAAGAGATACAAGACATTCTGTTATTTTGCACATTTGCACATAAAATATAGAATACAAGCAATGCCACTTTTTTATTTTTGTGAAATACTTATAGCCAAACGAGAAATATTCATTTACAATGTTCAATTTTGACATTCAACACTATTCAACAAAACCATTTATTTTTTACTCTATTAATGTTATCAAAGTGCAGTTATAATGTCAATATTTGATGTCACATTTCTAATTGAAAACTCTTATTCAGAAATGTATCTACACATTAATGGGTCGTTTTGCAAATTTGTAACTTTTATTCTAAAAGTTCTACAGCTGTGAATTTTAGAAATGGTCTGTATTTATTCCATCCTAGCTTTCCCCTCATGTGGAGGTTCTATCACTTCACTATGTCCCGGGCTGCTCGCTGTCTGCTCCCTGTCTGCTCCTCGTTCATCTCCTGCCTTTAATTTGAATTTGGAAACCCCGGCTGTCTAACTGGCTGTCTAAAACTCAAAAAACTCAACTCAACTGTAATTTGTTACCAGTCCTCTCTGAGACAGACTGAATGCAATAACGTTACTTTTAATGGCAATTAAACTGTATCTTAACTGTGGCCTATTAAGTTTGAAGTAAAAGCTTTTATATAATACAAATGATAAGTCCATATATGTTTGCTGTTGTCTTTCTATCCAGCAGTTACAATGTAATTACTGTGTCCTTCCCTCTGGCTCCCCTCTGGCTTTGTGACACATAAAACTCATGATCATGCATTACTGAACACACTGAAGTGTGAAATTATTCACTCAGGTCAATTCAATCTGTTTAACTGTTTAACTAAGTTTTTTCACCTTCAAGCGAAATAAATTCTAGCTATCTGAAAACCGCAAACAAAGACTTTGTTTTGGTTGAAGTCGTTTGGTCATCCAGGCTCAGTTCGTTATATTCAAGTGGACATATGTGCATTATTTTGACCTTTATTGGCTTGGCATATCCAGTGAGGTTATGGTTTACTTAAAGGGCCTGTACCTGATTTTTTTTACTCTAGTTAAGATAAATGTTTACATTTCACATTGTTTGATAGAAGCAACTTCATGGAAAGACTCTGAGTTTGTAATCTATAACCTGTGCATATTATAAACGTGCTTTGTTAGGAAAGAACTCGTGCAGAAGCATCTGCTCTTTTCAACCAATCAGGCACACTGTACACTATGAATTATGGGAAAAAACTGCTTGATACTATTCAGACATGTGATTCTCTGCCATGGTGCAGTTTCAAGAGTGCTAAAAGCTAATTATAAGGAGAGTAAGAGGAACTATATGGAAACACCTGCATAAGACTATTCCAGACAGTCATTTCTGAGTCATGTGGGCGGGGCTAATGGTTCAAACAAACACATTTTCCTGTCTCACAGTTCAAAATCAGGTACAGGCCCTTTAAAAGTGCACATCTGGGTTTCAAATCTACGTGTTGTAACAATCTGGAAGCAGGAAGACCTCGTAAACAGGATTTATGAAAAAGAGTGAAAGAAACAACTCCTGTTATATTTTCAGGGAACAAAGTTGTAAAATGGATATAAGTTTCTAGTTCTATATATATATATATATATATATATATATATATATATATATATATATATATATATATATATATATATATATATATATATATATAAATAAATCTGTCAAATGTCAAGAAAAATATAGTTTGTTTTTAAATGATTTAGTAGTTTTTGTAGCGGTCCTAACATGTGGAGATCTGTAGAGCAAACATTCTGAAAAAACTGTCTCTTTGAAGGTGCCTCCCAAGGTTGGACATGGCCTTTTATTTTCTCTGAGACCCCGCAATATAGGTTTGACAAAGTAATGACTACCTGCCAGAGCATATCTTCTGCTGCTGTTGTTCTCTTCTGTGTCAGGGAAGTGGCATGACCTCTTTGCACTTTCTGTCTCTTTAAATATAAGAGGTTGTAGATGTTTTCGACTCCTGAGGGCCTGGTTTATTTATGATCTTGAGCAGGAGTCACCAACAAAAACGAACTTTGCACCATCTGGCCTGCTCCGACATCCAAACATGCCCAGACTCAGGCGCGGTTCAGGCGAAGAGCAGACGTCTGTATTTGATGATGACAGAATATTTGCTTTTCATTTCATCATGCCTCCCCATGATCTCATCATGTCTGTCAGGAGCAGCCGGTCCTGCTTTAGAAAACAGGTCAAAACCCCAAACTAACTTTAATGTGGGGATTGTGAGACAGGGTTTAAATAGCTATCCTTGAATGTTTGTCCTGTTAATTATGCTGGGATTATTTGATGGCCTTTGATATTTTACTGGAATAAATACTGTATAAAGGCTCAAGAAGAACTTATCCATTTGATTATTTGCGGATTAAAGGGGCACTAACTTTTTTGGTCTCCATGGTGATGTTATGGCTTTGCCTGGAATGGTCAAATGTGTATTATCTATCTCCCTGAAGACAAGACTTTACCAGGCCAATTGCCGGGTCAGATCTGTGGAGAGGGGCGAGCCTGCTCTCAGTAAGAGTGCAAGTACTTTTTTGAAATAAAAATACACTTCTGATTTAAACTCAAGATAGATTTTAGTTTAATGCCTTACTGTGGAACATTGCAGGCAAAGCAATGACATCTTCATGGAGAAAAGTTACATAGTGCACCTGTAATAATATTTTATTCAAAATTATGAATTCATCTTTTTATTTATTCTAATTTACTTTACTTCTGTATTGCTATTTTGCCTTGAGTAAATGTTTCTGGTTTTATTGCTTTAGAACTAGTAAGATCAAACACATATTATACCTTTTGTTATTTTTATTGTTTGTGCAGCACTTTGGAAAGAGTTTAACTTATCAAATGTACTATACAAATAAAGTAGACTTGGATTTGGACTGCCAGTTGACTAATCTCAGATGCAGATTCACATTCACTGACATTTATGTAACTGCAATGTAAAATAACATTTAGAAATTGCATTACCTGTATCTTGGATGTAAGGCTTAAGTGATGGAGACGATTGATGGATACCTGTGGAGAGTACACAGCAAAAAAGGCATAGGATGGAGCCAACTAGAGGTACTGGACTGGACAAGAAATTGCATGATGCACACTTTCCCACTGACAAATATCTGTACAGTGATTAAGTCTGTGACGTAATTTATTAAGTGCGGAGGACAAATAAGTCAACAGTCAGTACATCTCCTTTGTAAAGTTGTTATCCTTGTTCACTGTTGAGAATGCTCAGGACTGTAGATTTTGTCATTTACAGCTTTTTGGTTGGTATTTCTGCTGCACTAAGCATTTTCCCCAGAAAAAGTGATCAGGGCAGCGTTTAACAATCCGTTCTAGGAATTGCCTCATTTACATTAAATTCTTTTACACAAGGATGCAAGAAATATTAACAATACAGTATGCCTAGTGGAAGTCTATTTAAAATGCATGACAGGTTATTTAGATGTAAAAATGAAAGCCGCAGCATCTTCTTTAAGTGTGTGCTTAATCATGAAGCAGCAGCAGCACAATAAAGTGCAGCAGAAGCAGATCCGTCTCCGGCTTGTGGATGACCTTTGACCTCACTGAAGTGTATACAAGCTGACTGTAATTCATACGTCTCAACAACCTCCAGAAAACGTCAGGCAATGGGACGACATGAGCACGATGTGACAACAAAGAAGAGTTTGAATCAAGTGAAAGATGTGAGACCATGAAGGTAGGCTGTTTATTTTAGCGACATATGGAAATGTGTAAGGAATAGAGGCTGTACAAATTAACTTTATTTTTTAGATGAGATATCGCTAAAGTGCAACTGCATAAACAAATACAATATCAGATCAGCTTGTATGAAGAAGTGCATCTCTGTCCCTCCTGGCAAAAGGTAAATATTTGAAGAGTCCGGCCATAGTAAGTGTAGCAGCACGCGTACAATTTAAAGAATCAGAATCAGAAAGGTCTTTATTGTCATTGTCAGTGAACAAAATTCACTAGGAACTTGCTAGGAAGGTGCAACATATAACAATGAAGAATAATAATAAAAAGGTAAAAAAGTATAGACTCTGCTAAAATAATATCAATATAAGGGCATGCAAAATAAAACGTGTGTAGAATAAAAACTAAATACAGTAAATATGTATATACACACACACACACACACACATGAGATCAGAACAATAGTGCAAACAGTGGAATCGTATTATTCACATTATTAAAGTGACAGGTATGATTAAGGTGGCAGTTGTTGTGAAGTGTTCATGAGTCCAATGGCAGAGGCACAGAAGCTGTTCTTGTGGCAGGGTGTTCGTAGCCTCCTGCCCGAGGGGAGCGGCTCAGACAGTCCATGTGTGAGAAGGGTCAGCTGTGATGCGACCTGCTCGACAGACATATGTCATGCATTATTTGTATTATTATTGGCCTTTGAACATGCCCTTGAGTACTTTTATTTTGTGTTTTAGAAAAGAATGTTTCTATTAAAAAACGACGCATTACTTTCTACAGGTCAGGCGTTCCATCATCGGGATTTGGTATTAGCATGCAAAGGGAATAACCTGATGAAATATACAAAAGCTACCTTTCCCTACATGCTAACATAAGCATCCAGATGTTATGAACGTGATTTGATGGCAGAGCAATTTATGGACTTAAAAACATCACAATAAACCTGGTTTTCTACCTTTGACTTATAACAATCTGAGACATTTGAAACTGAGTGCTTTCTGAGGGAAACAAACGTGAATGAATCTATAAATACAGCTATGTTTTGATCTGGAAGCAATGTCATAACATGGTTAAAAGGTTCAAAAAGTCAGTTTTGCAATATTTATGTATCTCATCTAAAAATCTGAAGATGAAATACAGAACGTGCTCAAATATCTATGTTTTATTCAATAGGCTGTCAGGAAGTGCAATCTGACTTTGTGTAACACTGCATCTATGAGGAAAATTTCATTTTGCCTACTGCTGGAAAACACCGTTATCTCGACATTAGGGCCTTGTCACGACTTGGCTCACTTTAGACATTTGGACTAAACCTTGCTTAAATACCACTGACAAACATAATGGGATGTTCTGTTTCACTCTTTTTGATAACACTGGCATGATAAGCATCTGCTCGCTTTGTTAGACCTTTCTCTCATTCGTTCGATAAAAACAAAGTAAAAAGTGACTAAAATATAATAGTTAGGAAATAATAAAACTCATTCTACTTGTTTCAAGACAGGAAGTGTACATCAAACACAAATCTCATTAAGTAGAAAATGCTTTTGGGGGTTTATAGGCTACCTGTTAGATTAGTAAGAAAGAATTCATAGCGAGAGGCTAATGGTGAAAAGGCGTGTGCAGAATGAAATTTTATGAGAAAAGACCTCCCAGTAAAAGTAAGCTTATTGAAAACCCTCCTGTTGCTTTGCTGTAATGAGGGTTATAGATTCTAAGACTGTGGGGGCCAGATTGCGTTGGTGAAGAGTTTACACCAAGCAAATTCATTTAACTTCCTTGTTGCCGTGAAAATAAAATTACCTTTATAATTACCATGCTATTAAGTAATCGATCACTTTGACGGTCCTTGTCATGTCTTAGCCAGATGCTGCACAATAAAAACTACACTCCAGGACATCTGACTGGTTCATAAATGCAAACAGCACACAGACATTAAAACCCGACCTCGCCAGTGGACTTGGACAGCTGAAGTCACGCAGAAGGGATATAAACCCACATAGACTGAGTAAGCAACTTATAAAAGAACGCCACATATGCTACTGAGGTGTTTTATATGGCAATAAAAGTCATGCAAATAGGCTGCAGTAGCTCAGTGGATTAAGCATTTGCCAACTGACCCAGAGGTCTGTTGTTTGATCTCTTTCCCACACCTGTGCATGTTGTCAATATGTCACTGGACACATTTAAACTTACTCTTACTGTGTGCATGTTCATTCTGTGCCTACTGTAGATGAGACGTGAAGAACTGAAATGTATGCATGTCGCCACTCAACCAAAATACACAAATTTCCCTTTTAATAACATTACGCACCCCAATATGGTTTTACTTTTATTGAATTTGATTATAAACTAAACTTAATTCCTTTAGACGGTACTATTGTGTAGTTTGTTAGCGATTACCACCAAAACGTAAATCTAACGTTATTCTAGACAATAATCCGCCATAAACAATGTGAAGTTTCACCAAGTGACACAAGTCCTACAGTTATAAGTGAAATTTAGAAACTCGAGGTTGAACTTGGATATTGATAGTTATTTCTCTTTCTGAACATATAAACAAAAAAAAAATGTGTCTGTGCTGTTTACAAATGACAAAATTACACTTTTACTTGCTGGGAGAGAATGTTTACATGAGTACCATGCTGCGCGGGCAACTATTCTAAGCACATCACACCTTGAAGGGTCTATTGATTACATTTAGAATATATACCTTTTTGGATGTTTGTATTGGATGTTGTATTGTTGAATGTATTTCCTTTCGACCAGGTTTTCATTGTCTCTATTGTGCACTTACAGTCAAGTCTGATAATAAAAGGTGCCGGAGGATCGATTGACACACCCGAGTTCATCAGCAGAGACGTGACCTGGCACATGTCAAACTGATGGACCAACCTGACAGTCTGACCTCTGTGCTGTCAGGAGAAAATAGATCAAAACAAACATCATGTGCCACACACCTCCAGCTCTGCACACCAGCCCCTGTATGGACTGTATACAGTGTGTACAGTGAAGGCTCAGGTGGCTCTGCATTAAAGCTGTCGCAGGCAAGGCCGGGTGAATCATGTGATGCTCAACCGCAGTTTTGACAGGGGCCGGGACAAAGTGTGAAACAGAAGCGACACAGAGACAGATTATAGGCAAGAACAGCACTGGAAGATTTAAAGAGACAGAACAGGCGGAATGCAGTCAACTAAAGAAATGACTGGTCGACTAAAGACATGCTCAGTGCAGTGATGAGTCGACTAAAAAGAAGCATAGCATAGAGCTGTAAAAAAAAAAAAATCTATGATCTCACTCAAATTGCAACATGCAGACAGAGGCATTTTTAACCTCTATTTAACCAGGAATGTCCCATTGAGATGACTAATCTCCTTTTCAAGGGAGTCCTGGCCAAGACGGTAGCACAGATTGGTCATTACACATCAACACAAATTTAGACAATTTAGACAATCGCATTAAAAAATGTTCCCTAAAAACAAATGATAGATCTCATTCCCAAACCTTCAGGCTAGATTTAAACTGACATATTGAAATCAGTTCTTTTCATTTCCAGACCTACTGTAAATGAATGCACATCCAAAACGTATGAGCCTAAGTGCTGGGTCCAAAAAGTCTGGAGGAAGAGAGTAGATCCGTATAGTAGTTCTTTGGAGCTGCCAGATTTTATTTTCAATAACAACACCATGTGACATTTCAGGTCAACGCCTATCTTCAGACATATCTGAGGATGAGCTCTGATGTTTCAGGTCTGATGTTTCGGGTCAGAGCCCTTCTTCAGACATGTCTGGAGTTGTTTCTGAAAATAAAACTTGCGAGCTCCAAAGAACTACTGAGCGGCTCTACTTTCTCCCAAAAATTGCCCTCACAAGGCCACAAGCTCACCGTGGCTCATGGAATAACCTTTGTGCAGGGACAAGTGAGAAACTGTGGGTAAACAAAATAAATCAAATCAAATCAAATCAATTTATTTTTATAATGCCCAAAATCACAACAACAGTTGCCTCGATGGGCCACAGGTAAAATAAACTAATCAGCCTTTCCCACTTCTATTTTCTGCTCTTGTCCAGTAATCTGCAAATGAATATTTTGGTCAATAAAGATTTCATCAGCCAATTAATCGACTGAGTTACCAAATGCGTGCAGCCTTGGTGAACAGAGGCAGAGTGGGGGTCCTCAGCCTGCTGCTAAACAACTATAGGCGCTCCAAGTGTGTGATAGATCAGAATGTGAGAGGAGTGCGCGGGCTTTGGGGGGGGTCAGCTGTGATCTCCTTCATCTTTCATAAGAGCTGCTGCAGCATTGTGGAACCTCTGGTATTAATAGGTGAGCAGAAAGACAGGAGAATGTGTCAGAATGAAAGGGTGACTCCAGGAGCTAAATGTCCTGCAGAAAATAGAAGACAGCTGTGCGTCATCCCTGAGATTCAGAGCTAGTGGAACACACAAAGCTGAGGGTTATCTTTAGCACATTCATAGTTTGATTTACCGTCCCAACTTTGAGCAAACAAAAGCATACAAATATAAACAGCTTAAAAAAGTAGAAAATCAATTCAGCAAAAACAAAAACAAAATTCAGCATAAATATTCAATCCAGATCACTATTTTTACTTTAACCCAGATCACTATTTTTACACTTGACACAGTTCTCAAAATGTGTCTGAAATACTTTTGCTTTCTAATTTAAAAGGATATATTTAAAGGTGTTCTTTTACTTAAAGCTGGGGTACCTGGTTTTCAAACCGCAAAAGAAGGAAGTAGTTATCCATCTCGTCCCCCACAAACCCTTTGTATTCACATGCATTCATTTTCAGACGAGTGCACCGCTATGGAACAGCTTCTCATACCATTACTTTTAGGGCCGCAACTAACAATTATTTCGGTAATCAATTAGTCTAGCGATGATTCCTTCGATTGATCGAGTAGTTGTTTGGAGCGCGAAAGACCCTTGAATATGAAAACTGTACTAAACTTTACCCAGATAAAGCTGAAGTGAAGGCGTTTGACGACATCCTGATGGAAAATATAGATGAACAAGTATTTTAATCAAAAACACATAATTTACATTTTCCTTGTGTAATTCCAGCTCTGTCTGAGTGGAAAAACCTCTTCTTTCAGCACAACACTGTTTTGGAGTCCGTGTATAAGGCAACAATTACTCCATTATTTAATTAGTTGACAACCATTTCTATAATCGATTAGTTGCGATTAATCGATTATCTTGTTGCAGCCCTAATTACTTTCATCCCCTGTATCTGTACTTGGAAGTAAGTAACACTATAAATTACTTCTTCAGTCACTATTCTTTCTTATTTGCATTTACCTCGGCTATTCTTGAACCGGGTTGTGGGGCCAGAAATCTAAGCAGGGACTTCTTATTCCACGTACACTTCCTCCAGCTCCTGTGAGGGGATCCCACTGTGGGCACAGGCGCGCTGAGAGACACAGTCCCTCATGTTCTAGGTCTTCCATGGGGGTCGCCTCCCAGTGGGACAAAGAGGGAACATCTCTCCAGGAAAGTGTCTAGAACAACTGCCCATGCCACATCAGCTCTTTCTTATACTATCTAAAAATGAATTTGAAAAAGAATGATTTAACAACACCAATCACCTTCCCATCTTTTACATTTTTTTTCCCCTAAAGCCTGAGTTGAATTATGCCTCCTTTGTGAGTCAGACAGTTGGCAGTCGAGCAAAAGCGAATCTGTGTAAAGTGGTGACAGGGGTGAAATGAGGAAAGAGTAAAAGCAGCACTCTGTTAAAAGCCCCAGTGTGACTGACACATACAGGACAGACTGGACCAGACAGTAAACAGGCCTGAAGCGGAGCAGGCCGTGGAAAAGAAACAGAATTTTTAACAAAGAAAGATACACTGAAAAAGAACGAAAACAAAATCTACATGCATATCTTATTCTGACTGCGTTTTTATTGTGCGCTGGGGCAATGTCACAGAGAGACAGGCCATCCCTGGAATGTCCTCCACTGCACTCCGAAGCATTAAAATGAGCCTCTGGTGGATCGTTTGGGCTGAAGTCGAGCTTAAAAATGAATGAGGTAATGGGAGTTCCTCTTCAGGTGTGTCAAAGGGATTGACTGCAGGCTAAAGCTGAACAGACAAGGCAAGAATCGAGGAAGACTTAGGTCGTTTCTCTGCTGCCATTTAAAAGCGCTCAATAGCACACCTTATATTCACAACGCAGCCTATTTGTTTATGGTTCCGTCTGCACAGATAGTGGCAGATTCTGTGTTGTTTCAATTACATTATCTCTTAATAGATGCAGCCAGTGATCCTTATAAAGTCATGCTTCAGCAGCTGTTCACATTTGCATAGAAACCGAGCTGAAATAGTATGTTCATAAACAAACTAAATGCACCTGTATAAGGAGAGTAATTTACAGCTTCAAGGGGAGGCATTGGTTTTCAAATTATAAGGTCACAGCCAAACACAAATCACACAGCAGCCAGTACCGGTAATGGGTTAACATGCAGGAGGTGGTGAAGAAGTGGGAGGGGCCTAACGCTCTGACGTTGCTTTGAAAACAGAAACTAGGAAATAACCGGTTAGTATTCACTTTCACTTTGAAGACTTCGGGTAAGCACGCCATTTAGCTCAGTTATGTTTGTGCATTTAAATACTGACAAAAATGGTTAAAGACAGAGCATAAGATATCACATATGTTTGACTTGATAATAAGAATAACAAAAATGCTGCCGCTTCATATAATTTATTTCATGTGCAAAATACTTCCGGTAAATGCTAACGGCAGAAAAGCTGTGTAGTAATAATAATACAGTCTGTTCAATGCACTTGTTCTTGCACTATTTTTGTTTTATTTATTGCAACATTCTTTTTTGTCATTCTTATTTCGCAGTGTCAAAAGAATACTTGGTTCTTGTCCATTGTTAGGTAATGAGGTTGTTTTAGTGTTTTATTGTTTTCCAATGTGGTTTTCAAACTACACATGGCAAATGAACTAAACTAAATCTAAACATACATAAGGATCCTCAAATTTAGAAGATGACATTTAAAAAAACACTCATGTGATGCTATGTCAGCTTTTTGTGGGTTAGGGCAGTGTTTCCCAACCAGGGATACAGGGACCTCAAGGGGTACGAGATTCTAAGTACCAGGGGGGTACTTAGAATGGTTTCAGGTTTTAAAAGAAGACGAAATGTCCTTTTATCTGAATAAAAAAGAGTCATTAGTTGTAAATTTAGCATTTTTTGGACCATAAATGTAATAAAAAAAATAGTAGTAATAATTGACAATATGTGACCATTTATTTGCCTGAAACTCAAGTCAAGGGGTACTCTGAGTGTGAGACAATGTATAGGGGGTACTCTAGACAAAAAAGGTTGGGAATCAAAGGGTTACGCCAAGAGATCTTTATTTATGTTTATTTATAGACCAACTTGTGATGTGAACATAGTCTGGACACGCCCTTGCTTTATACTTATTAACTGAAAAGATATTTACTTCTATCTGTTTCCCCTTTTTTCAGTTTTTGACATGGCGTCGGCCTGGAGTCTGATCAATGAGAACAACTTCATGTGCTCAATTTGTCTGGAAGTGTTCACTAAACCTGTATCGCTCCTGTGTGGACACAACTTCTGCCTGGCCTGCATCACACAGCACTGGGACACCACAGATCCCAAACTACCAAACTGTCCCCTGTGTGGAGAGACATTCCCCAACAGACCAGTTCTTCGGGTCAACACCTTTATCGAAGAAATGGTGACCAACTTTCAAAAATCTGCTCGCAAAAAGTGCAAAGTTCGGACTGAGTCAGAGGGAATTGGAGGCGTTATGTGTGAAAAGTGTGCGGGGGGAAAAGTCCCCGCACTGAAGTCTTGCTTGGTTTGTTTTGTGTCTCTCTGCCAAACTCACCTGGAGCCCCATCAAAGACTCCCGAATCTGAAGACCCACAAGCTCATCGAACCCACCGCCGACCTGGAGGGACGCATCTGCCAGACCCACCACGTGCCTCTCGAGATGTTCTGCAGAGACGACCAAGCCTTTGTGTGTGAGAGCTGCGTCCGGACCGACCACAGAAGACATGAAACTGTGTCTATAAGAGAGGAGGCTGAATTCAAGACGATTCAGCTGGACATGGAGAAGACCAGGATGGACCGACGGGTACAGGTACGTCTACAGAAGTTGGACGAGATTCGGGAATCGATGGAGTCGAGCAGAAACAAGGCGGACAAGGCCATGTCTGACAGTGATCATGTGATTTCTTATCTGGTGGATTACATGAAAAGAAGTCAAGCTGAACTAGCGACGGTGATAAAGATAAAGCAGTTGGAAATGGAAACCAAAGCGAAAGGACTTATTGAAGAACTCGAGATGGAAATTGACGATATATCTCAGAAGAACAATGACCTCAACGTTAGACTTTCCGAAGACCCGTTCAGAAATCTGGAGACTCTAATCCCTCTGATCATCCCTCAACCCGAGCTCAAAGACTGGTCAGCTGTAAAGGTCCAAACTGAAACGTTCGAGGTAAAAGAAGCGCTAGCCAGCCTGACCTCAACAGTTACTAAAGAAATATGCGTGTTGTGTGATCCAGACCTGAAAATATTGAAGGAGTTTGCGGTCGATGTTACGTTCGATCCGGACACAGCTCATTCATCCCTTATCATTTCTGACGATGGTAAACAAGTGTCCCACAGCGACAAACAGAGGTATGTCCCCAAAAACCCTGGTAGATTCAGACATGTCCTCAATGTTTTGTCAAAGCAGGGTTTCTCTAAGGGGAAGTTCTACTACGAAGTTCAGGTGAAAGACAAGACACAGTGGGACCTTGGAGTGGCGAGCGAGTCCATAAACAGAAACGGAGACGTCAGATTGAGTCCCAGGAACGGATTCTGGACCATGTGGTTAAGAAATGGACAGTTAACAGCAAATGCGAGTCCACCTGTCAGTGTCACAGTAAGAAACCATGTTGAGAAGATTGGAATCTTTGCGGATTATGATAAAGGCAGAGTTTCTTTTTACGATGTTGATGCCAGGGTTCAGATTTACACTTTTGATCATTGTAACTTTACCAAGACGATTTTTCCGTTCTTCTGTCCATGTGCAAGAGATGAGGGTAAAAACGCTGCACCTTTGATCATTACTCCTATCCAAAATTGAGTGGACTATTTGTGGAGGAATATTGTAGACTAGAATAATTAGTGTTGTTTTATATGGACGCTGAAACTTCTCACCCTTATCCATAATTCCACTATGTCCGTGTGTATTTGAATGTAGCTTTAAACAAAGTTTTAATTGCCAAAATGGCTATCAGTGTATGTACTGTTTGCATTGAAATGTATAACAATTACTAAATATGAACTGCACCGACTCAGCATCAGGTGTAATACATCTTTCCAAACCTTGTTAAAGTCTCAGTCTCAGTCTCTGTCAAACCTGTGTTAAATGCATTATTTTTGAACGATTTACTATGTTGTCCTCTAGTTTGTGGTGCTCTGCTTTGTGAAAAAAACGTTTGGTCACTCCTGGCCTAAACCAACTAAAAGGGTCAACAATACAGATACATATAGATATTTACAAATAAAGACTCTCAACGTCAGAAATCTAAAGTAATGACACTTGGACATAACGTTTCATGTGTTTCAGCTTCCTGTTTTTAGGTGATATTTGAGGACTTTAGTTTTAAATTGTTTTGGCACCAGTCTTAACATGTCATCGGTCTGAAACCCATTGATAACATACTACCCACGCAAATAAATATTTAAAATAAAGTAAACCATAACCATAGACAATTACCACGAGATCTCTGTCATGATCTGTCCTCACTTTGTCAGTTTATAGCCCTGGTTTAAACAGCCAGGAGCTCTGACAACAGAACTTATTATCAGACCAAACTTACTTCAGAAAAAAGTTATAGTTGTATAATGTGGCCTGGGGGGTATGAATTAGCCTATAACAAATTATACGCGGGTGTAATTGAGCCTATAGGCCCCTCTAACCACAGGTATATTCTAGGCTGGCGATGTACTCTGCCGTGAGGATTAAAATAACACTAATTATTTGTTTACAAAAAACACCAACTTAAAACACAATAGGCTCTGTTTTCCCACTTTGTCCTGAAAAATAATTGCAGCTCTCAAATGAGATTTTATTGATTCAAAATAAATGTGGGCTATATCTCAAGGTGAATGCCTGTTGTCTACAAAGAAAAACACCAATAGTGAATCTGAAATTGGTTTGCTGTTGTCTGTCGGGAAACAGACATGTTTCCAGGAGAAAAACAAGATAGAGTCGATAAAATCACTGACCCTTACAAGTATTGAGCCATGAGTCATGAACAACCAGCTGTATTGTTGACACTTGTCTTCTTGAGTTTTTTGTTTATTGCCGTAATAATCTGTAGGATATCTTTGATTGAATGTAATAATAATCAATGGCAAATATGGTGCCACTTTATAATAACTACACCTCATTTTACCTTAACAAAGCATGAACAGAGACTTAATTTACAATTAACAGGATTAGTAACTACTTACTTAAGGTTAGGGTTAGGTGTAGGGCTTGGAATATTAGTGAAGTAGTTACTAGGCCTGACAAATTTTTAATAAACTTTTTTTTTCACCATGAATTAAGTCTTAGTCTTACGTCTAAGTTCTTGCTTTACATAGGCAGTGTACATAAGTGTGTGTGTGTTTAATGAAGTGTTACCAAAAAAAAATTAGAACCAAAAAGAAACTTTGAAAAAAAAAAAAAAACTTGTTTCGGCTGAATGCAAACGCAATCAAAAAGATGTTCTGTGCTTGTCTGGAGAGTAAAAAACAGAGCAGAAGAGTTCCCATTGAGGTCTGAGCAGGGAAGTTTGACAGAATAGAACAAGGAACAGGTGACACTTACGGCAAATTGGTTTCATTTTTTTTAATTGTCAAAATTGTTCTTGGAATATGCTCTAATATGTTCCATTCAATTTCTTTCCTGGTCAGAATAGAAAGTGCTTTCTACGTTACACTCCACTGGGCAATTATAATGTCCTACACTACAGTCTGTGCATCTAATGAAGTGCTAAATATAGTGTGAGAATTCTATTCATACTGACCTTTATCCCGAAGCAAATACCAATCACAATGTTAAATCTCACGGAATTCTTACAGCATTAATCTCATATGAAGGTTGTTCTGTGTACATTTCGCGACGATGGATGCATTGAAACCAAGTATTGTTGTCCAGGAAAGTCACCATTCAGTGTTTTGAATTCAGACTTTTGAAATAGCAATATCAGAATGTTGTTGATATTAATACATTACCAATTATTAACAACAAATCAAAACAAACACACTTTTTTCCTAATTCAAAGACCTAATTTCATACTGAAGAATCATACAGAGAACAAGCTCACACTTTTATCCGTGTCAGTGCCCAGGATTAAGCTGGGAGTTGGCCTTACCCATCATAAATAAGTGATTGAAAGTGAAGTATTGGAAAAAAGTTTAAAGGGATTGCAGTTTTATATGGAATGCAGTGGGTAATTTAACAGATTAATAATTTAAGAAACTTAGTGGAAAGATTTACTGCACTCCAAAGCCAAATGGCACATAATTATGAAACCGCAAATTAGTAAGGCACCATGCATTTCAAGCAGCAATAATTTGCATTACTTTGAATGATTTTTTAATTACTGCGCACTTAATCATGATCAACAAAATGTTTCTTAAAATAACACCGCATATGCATGCTCATACATTAAAAAATGAATGAATCTGTGAAAAGTCAAGATTAAAAAGTATCTCAGTGCACAACTTTTTAAGATTTATTAGTTTGTCCATTTTCTATTTTTTGTCAGATGAAAAGTTCTGAATGAAAGGCTCGGTCTGTGGAGAAGAAATTGTTATATTTCTCAGTGACACATCAGGCCCTACAAAGACTCTGGTCTTTCTGACAGGCTTTAATCAGAGCGCACCACACACACTCACTCACTGTAACACAACTTTCAAATCTTCTTTCTGCATCAGTGCTACCCATGACAGTTTGTTCAAAGTTACAAAAGGGAGATACTGCTTTAAGACTCAAGGATGTTTTTGTTTGCTCTCACTAAACTAATTGGGATTCTGTCAAGGACTAACTTTGTCCAAAACACTGATCACTGGCAGCTCGGAAACATCCAGGCCATGGAACTATATGTGAAAATGAAACAATACAATTTTGCTTTGGTGAAATAGTTGCTTTAAGGCAGGAATGTCCAAACTATGACCCTGGGGACAAATGCTGCCCTCAGACCCGTTTTTCTTAATCCTCAAACTTCTTTTTACTATAAATTTAAAAAATATATATATACTTTTTATAAACCTAATATCAGGGTAACCTGGCTCACGACAGACTGATGTGTCACACTCAATTGAGTTCTACACATTTATCAGTCTGGATACTGGACCGATCGCTTTTGCTGAACATTATGACGAACATTTGAAGTTGATTGGTCGAAGCATCACAACACCGGAACAAGCCCAGAAATCACACTGTTGTTAAATTGTTTTTCAAAACAAAGTAGTCCCTAAATGAGCTAAAATAGGCCGAAGTACGTCTGGTGGCACTGCCGTGTTTGTTTGGGTTCATCCCTTTGACTTCGCCCAGACCATAATGCTGTGCTGTGATTGGTCTGGCACACAACGTTCGTCTCAAACCCACACCGTCAGGACACAGTTCAAATGGATTTTCAAGAGTTTGCGAACTCACAAACATTCATTCATTCATTTTCTACCGCTTATTCCCGTTAGGAGTCGCGGGTGACTGGAGCCTATCCCAGTGACTTTGGGCCTTAGGCGGGGTACACCCTGGACAGTGGCCAACTCGTCGCAGGGCTGACACAGAGAGACAGAGACAAGGACAGACAACCATTCACTCTCACATTCATTCACTAGGGACAATTTAAAGTTGTCAATTAACCTACACAGTCATGTCTTTGGACGGTGGGAGGAAGCCGGAGAACCCGGAGAGAACCCACGGTAACACGGGGAGGACATGCAGACTCCACCCAGAGAGATCGTGTGATGTTGGTCTGGTCCAGGATTCGAACCCACGATCTCCTTGCTGAGAGACAGAAGCTCTAGCCGCTCTGCCACCGTGCACCCCTCTCATAAATATTGTGAGAGTTCATCTGGCTGGCCAGGCTGATATCACGTGAATCCCACGTTTAGCCTGCTTTAAATGCAACCATTTGAATTATTCACTGTATTGACCACTGGCCTATGGCCCATGATTGGCCCTACACTGCGGTGTTTACAATATGCAGTCTTCGATGTAAACATTTTTGGACACCCAGGAACAGATTTGTCTTACACTATTGCCATCTTTTATTGATATGTACATAATAATCAAGACATTTTTATTTTTGGCAGCAATACTTGGGTGCAACAAGACTATCCAAAGTCTACTGCACATTTATCACTGTCACCTGTCTCAAAATTCTGAAATTAATATCAAATTTAACTTAAAAAAGTTCTACTAACCAATTGAATTGTGTGAAACACATTTTTTTATTAGTGCATGTTCTTGCAATACCTCTCCTGTCGCAGGATTGTGGCGTCTGTAGCCCATCTAGATGCAAAGAAAGTTGCTGACATGAGATTGTCTTCATGCATTTATGGATGCAGCCGGCTCTACATCAGTGTTATGTGTGGCTCTAGATATTGGACAGGACCAGCCTATAATGAGTTTACAGGGGATTTTAATGGCCGCCTTCATTCAGCAGAGACTCTTACTCGTTCACTATGAGACAAGGACAGATGGAGCCTCTCTCTACTCGGGCTTCCACCAATCTGTCTGTGTTTATTGTGTTTTACTGTGGTCTGGAGTTGAGCTGGTCTTCATGTGTGTTGTATGTGCCATGTGTCATCACTCAGGAAGTATACAATGTTCAATTTTCAATTTCCTGTTGGTGTAAAAGAAATTGTTCTAATGCAAGAAACAGACATGAATGAGCTAAACATTTTCAACAATGGCGCAGTTGTTCCAGCTTTTCGTATAAAACAAATGACTGAAAAAATGACTTACTATGTTGTCATATTTACATTTAGTTCTTGATGCATCAGCCTATCTCATCCAGATCAGCAGCTACCCATCAGTCCCATCTGTCTGGCCCTTTCCACTCTATCTCTAAGCCTTGATATTGCAAGTGCCCTTTTACAAGTTGTCTATCTTATATGGAAAACTTTTTGGAGGCTTGACAAAGAAAACAAGGCCATGAGATCAGCTGCTATGAGAGACAAACAGAGAAGATGTACCGTTCAATATTCTTACCCAGAAACACCCCCTGGATCGTGCTTTGTGCCTTGTGGGTGATTTCATTTTTTACCATGTTCATGTCGCATGTGTTAGTAACTTCAGTTTCTTAGTGCAACAAAGCCCCAATATACTACATTTATTAAATTTGTGAGAAGAGTTATAAAAGGGTCCACCACCTTCTCGTCTCCATAGAGATTCACAACCAAGGTAATGGGACAAAGCATTACTGTGAGTTAATTTATGGAATGATCTTGACAAAAAAATAAAAGAATCAAGAACAATGATGCATTCAAAAACGACATAAAAGCTTTCATATCATCTGCCAGAAAAGTTACATAGAGCACCTTTAATGGTCACGTCTGTTACTTTCTTTGTGTTAGTGGTGGAAAGGAATAAAGCGCTCTTGCGTGCGTGGAAAAGAATACAAATCATGCAGAAGAACACAAATGAGGTACAAAAACCATGAATATGAACATCAGCAATTTAAACCACATCAGCTTTTACACAAAACTGTTTAGCCTTTTGTGTTTATTTGCCCTTGAGCATCGTGGATGTGACTGTTGTAACAATCATCCACGAATTACTTAGTTTGAATGAATGCATGAACTTTTCAGAGGCATGTTCATAACAAATGTAAAAGGCACAATCTTGCAATGTGACGGAAACAAGCCCAAAGATAATTATACATTTGCATACACATGATCTGACAATGAGGGAAGAACTGTCAGTGCTAATTTACGTCAGAGTAAACAACCTCAGCGCTGTACTGTGGGCTTTTCATCACATAGAAATGCACTCATTCCAGCCATTACTTACATGTACAAGGTTAAAGCTTTTATCTGGCTTTTACATTTTGCTCAATTTAACTGAGTTTAAAATGTGCTTTCAGTGTGCCATGTCCACCAGGGAACACACTGTTAGGACAAACTGAAAAACACTCTTCCACAATCCAATAAAACTTAGCAGTGAAAATGATGCTTCGGGCTTATGGACTCTTTACAAGTTTGTAAACAAATCCCGTTCTTATTCTGTAAAAGAGGAAAAGGTGAAGTGGAACATAATGTGACACTGAGGATTAACATAAGAATATCACAAAATATGAAAAATCAAGGTGGTTTTGTCGAATTAAAACCACTTAGGTACATGTGAGTAAAGACATTTATTGTTGTATTTTACATTATTTGTTTATTTAATAGTAGATAAGATTACAATATTACATACTTTACCACAAATGTCTTTTTGTGAAGCTCATTTTAAGAGTATTTTGTCAATCCTTTGTTATAGAAAAACTTGCATTTCTATTGATTTAAAGATGTTTCATTGTTAGAATTTGATATTATGCCAGTTAAAATGTTGTATTGTTTTATGATTTACTTCCTTTTGCATCCATTCTGGAATCTTGAACATGACGTAGTATTTAAAGGGTCTATTCTTAACTGAGACATCCACTTTTGTAATTCAGGGTTGACTGTTTCACACTTTTGTCATAAAGTCTGATATTATCCCTCTGTCACGCACACGAGCCCATGTTCCTATTACTGTGGTGTGGCTGTGGAATCAGTCATAAGAGGTACTCAATCATTGGAACTATAGCGGCGTGCTATACTTTAAAAGCACAGTGGTGAAGGTCCTGTTGGTGCATAAAATGAAATGACCCATAAAACCAGCAGGATACGGGGAGAGGCCAGCGATACTGTATGCTGCATAAACACAATGATGGATGGATTTGCTCACATCAGGTGTATGACTAATATCCACATGCATTTTCGCTGAGGGCATACATTCAAATACCCGTGTTATAATACATTTACTTCAAGGGAATCATGTTTCACACACAGAGCATTGTCATACGAAGATTGCTTCTTTGTCACGACATTCTTGGGTACAAAAGTGTTACGTTTACGCATTTAATACAAAACATGCTATAGCGCCGTGTCGAAAATGATCCTTTTTTATCAAGACTCATTCCAAACTGCAATCATTTTTTCAGAAAGTGTAAGGTTTTTATCTTCAAAATTGTAAGGCTGAGACATATTTCAAAACATCTAACAGAATAGAAACACTATCCTAAAACGCTAACGCTAAAATGGCATAAGATACAGATGTAGTTTATACAGCTTACAGCAAACAGAAGCTGCTGTTGTCATTGTTGTTGTTCAGCTGTGTGTTGAAAGCGCTGATGATTTGAGAGGACTGTTTGGATCCAAAAACTCATTTATTCATTCATTTTCTACCGCTTGTTCCTGTTAGGGGTCGCGGGTGACTGGAGCCTATCCCAGTGACTTTGGGGTTTAGGTGGGGTACACCCTGGACAGTGGTCAACTCATCGCCGGGTTAACACAGAGACATGGACATCAACAGACAACCATTTACTCTCACAATCATTCTCTACGGGCAATTTATTTTGGAGTTGCCTGAACCTGAACACATGCATCTTTAGACGGTGGGAGGAAGCCAGAGAACCCGGAGAGGACCAACAGTAACACGGGGAGAACACACAGACTCCACCCAGAGAGATCAAGAGATGTTGGTTTGGTCCGGGATTCACACCCACAATCTCCTTATTGGAAGGTAGGGGCTCTAACCGCTCTGGCACCATGCACCCCATCCAAAAATCCAAAATATATCTGTTAAATTAACTATGCAACATGTTTGAGCATCAATTTACAACATGGATACATAGTTTACTTCACCACTAAGTATAATAGTTTTTGTTTGTTTTACATTAGTGTGGTAAAACTTGGGTGGATAAAGTATGAGAGTATTTAATAGACAATTTTCCACCACAACATGGCTGTTATAACTGGACATTGGTGTGAATTACCATAATGACAATCTCTCTAGCCTTTATTATAGCTCACACATTTTGTTTGTTTGTTTGTTTGTTTGTTTGTATTTTCAATGTAATCACCTATAAATGTTCGATAGATATAAAATACTGGGGCAACAGTGGCTCTATTATTAGCAGCAGTATTATTAGCATTATTATTAGTAGTAGTAGTATTATTATGATTAGTATTTGTGATGTTGTATAAGCCTGACTAATGCAGCAGGGTCTAACTTGTTCCTGCGACCGTTTTATAACCATTATAAAGTATGTGAGCTGTGCCTGTTTTATGAGACAGAACCAGATGTAGATTGTACACGAAGTGGAAATTAAGGCAGTAAAGATGTTTAAAAGCTAATTAACATTGTGAATGAACTCATTGGCTCAGCAGCAGCAAATCCCCAGTGTTTCTGCTTGATCTTAGCGTCTTGCAAGTCGTTGAACTTCCCAAGGTAAGCTCAGCAAACCCCACTGTGAGGTTTGGCTACTTTTCCAGCACAATAATTTGAACGTTTCATACATGCTGTGCTTTTATGTTCTGTATCACATTTAAACGAGGTCTGAGCTACGAGTTTTCAAAAAGAAGGACGCACAAACTGCAGAAGGCAACAATTGGACCAGTCAAGTCATGCCTATTAGGTCTATTTTTAATTTGGATAAGGTATTTAGCTAAACATGGAATTAGATGAATATGTATGAGTTTTCAGCACAACAATTTAGTGCATTATTCATTGAGTCAAATGTATTTTTCCAGTTGTCATAATGATTATAGTACAGCAAAACTTATAGCGCGCTATTTTGGACACTGACAGACACTTCACAAAAGGACAACAAAGGTTTAAGATTCAAGGATGAAGTTTTTGTGAGTCTTGAGTTCCTGATGGGTTGTACGTCAGAGCAAGATGGTGGATCGATAGTGAGGCTGAGGAGCAGCCAAAGTCGAGAATGTGTGTGTGTGTGTGCTTGCGTGCGTGTGTGTGTGTGTGTGAGCTGAGATGTTGAGTTTCAAACAGTTTAAAATGTCCAGAAAATCAGCTGTGAAGTTGGACAGTCTGTATGGATGTTGAAGTCACCGAGGAGCAGAATGGATGGGAAGACGGAGGAAAGCTGAGTGTAAAAGTCAGAAAAGTCTGAGGGAACTTTAGGACAAGTTTTGGGGGGCTGAAAGGTAAGGGCGAGACTGATAACTTGGCAGCTGTGTTGTGGACACCATTTTTGGAAGATTTTTGCCCATTCAAAAGATGTTAACTACTAAGGCCACAGTGCTAGTTCAGCTTAGTTTGGTCCACTATTTTTCAAGGACCTTACACACATCCTGATTAAACTCCCAAACGAAAATATGCTCTGCCAGATTTAGCTAAGACTACTTTCCTCTCGCAGTCCAAGGGCAGGTGCACTCAAGAATAAAAAACATCCACCTTACAAATATTCAACACTTTGGACGCTTTTTCATCACTCTGAATCTCGTGGATAACACAGCACAAAGAAGCAGACATGATTTTAAAGTTTCTATCTCTCCGAAACAGGTTCACATCAAAAAGCAAGTTGCAGGTTGCCAGAGCGGTGTGCCTGCTTCCACTTTTGTCCTTTTCTGCTGCAGCACACGAGTCCTCTATGATCTACTGTACTTCATCTCTACTGTCATCCATCAGACGCTGTTTCCAGTTTTCGTCCCGCTCTTACAGGAGAGAGAAAAATATCAGAATAACACAGCATCACAGCCACGCTTTGTCTCCGGAGAGGGGACTGTGCAGGTTCGTAGTCGCAGTGTCAACTCCTGATTCCTTATCCATGTCTCACAAAAGTGTTGAGATTGAGGGGCACATCTTTTATCTGATTTCTGTTCTTTTCTAAGTGAAAGGAGTCGAAGAAGATGAGAGAAACACACTTGTAGCTTTTGAAGGTGCATTCTGTTGTGCAGAGTACCCCACTTGTCGCATATCTAGCTTGTATTTGTTCAATTACTGGTGTCCAAATAACATAAAAAACCTTCTTCTAACATTCTACTCCACAGATCTGACTTACAACTTGCCTGTTAGCGTTATACGTTTAAAGCTTGATGAGTATATTCCATGCAAAGCAATAACATCATCATGAAAATTCAAGATAAGGTTCACAGATTTTCTTTTTTCTCACTATTCTTCTAATTGGGTTTTGTGAAATGATATGCAGACATGCTTTGAACCTTCACAGTTTATTCAGATGGACCATCCAGATTAATCCTGCTTCACTGGTGCACATCGTGTGAAATATAAACTAAACAGATCTGTGTGTAAAACGGACTCGGGGTAATCCTGATTGCTCAGCTTTGTCAGCCTCTAAACTCTTGTGGAAGCGGACAGTCATTTCACGTGACGATTCAAACTGTGGATATATTGAGTCGCAATCACAGTTACAGTGTATTTTGATTGTGCTTGAGCGGGGAAATGTGTAAAAGGTAACTATATAACGATGCCTTACATGTTTGAAAGTGTACTAACATTTTTTAACAGCATGAAAGGAACAGAAACAAGACATAGAGAGAAAGAGAATGAAAAGTTATACATAGTCCTAAGCATGTAGTTCGGTAGTCATTCTGTTAAAAGTAATTTATGATGTCGGTCCAGTCCTTGATTTCTTTTCATTTTCCCTGCAGCGAGAAGTATGTTGTATCCATTTTTCTGTGTCCATGGTTGGAGTTGAGGCCTAGATACATAGTTCAGAAGCGGGATACCAGTGCCGAAAGCAATCTGCAGTGCTCTGTTGATGTCAGACCAATATCTTTGAACAACAGAACAGTCCCAACATGGTAATGATGGACCACTTGGCGACAGCAGTTTCTCCAGCAGCCAGTGTTTCCCTGTTGACAGTCAGCGCTTTGACATGGCGTTGTAAAAGCGTTTGTGGTCCTCTATTGAGAAGTATGTGTTCCCATTCTTCATCTGTCAGAACAAAACTACCTTCTCTTTCACATTTATTGTTAATATATTAACTAGAATGGATGTCCAGATTCTTAGATGCACTTAAATAGTTTTAGATATGATTCCCCTTGAAAGTTCGGATTTATATGCCTTAATAAAAATGTCAATCAGGTCCACGACGTCCTTGTTTCCATGGAGATGTTAACTGGCACTAAAATTTTTAGAGGTCTAGCTTAAGGAGCTGTAGATGGAGCACTGCCTTGTTTGTCTAACCTCTGCATTATCCTCTTTTATGCCAGTCTGTTAAGTGGACACTTGTTTTGAGCAGCAGTGATGATGAGTTTAGTAACTATGCTGCAGCGGAACAAATTAAGTTACAAGTTAAATAAACCTTAAAAAACATACATTTTTTGTGTGAACTGGCTTGCATTTCCACATATCTGACATGTAACTTGGCCTGGTGGGGTAAAGTTTAATGTCATACAGTTGAATTTTACAAAATAAGATGTAAAAATGATCAAAGATTAACACTTCGGCATATCTCAGTATTTTGCATAATAAAAATCTAATTTCCATACTGCAGCACATAGTGTACCAAGGACGGCAATCAGTCACTCACTGTTGAAGTGAGAACCTTTGCCTGAGACGGTTACATGTACAGTGGCAGAGCGCAGCTGTCCACAGAAAAGGGAAGTGAAAATGATGCTCCAATTTGAAACACTGGAGACCTTCCATGAATTAAATCAGATTTGCATTTGGCATAACAGGAAAGGACAAAGAAGTGCACTGGTTATTTCCCCAATAAACAACCCCACATAGAAGTGTTCCTCCCTCAACCAGAAACTTAACAAATAAATCTTTGTGTTTTGAGATCATCAATTATTTAGCCACACCCTTTGGCCCTCTATAACTCAATTGGCAAAACACCACACTTATTGGACTGTGGAGGGAAGAAAAGCAGTGTCTGAAAGCACATTATAAAGAGTCAGTTGACTTTCTCTGAGGGAGCGGATAAACTTCCCAAAGGACACATGCAAGACATACTGATTTGTTGGAGAAACTTACAATTATTCCGTGAAAAAAGTTCTATCTTTATTCATTTTGCTGCTGCTCCGTCATACTGGGGCCACACTGAGCTAAAAGATCTCTTCACTGCAGTCCAATTATTTCAGTCTCATGCCTTTCCTTCGGTGCAACTGATATTCTCATATTTAACCTGGGACTGCTTGCTTTTCCTATATTAAACAAAAATGTGTAGTCTGGCCAATCTTATCTCCCAGAGTTCAGTTGTGCCTGATTGATTTTATTTGAAATGATAGAATGTGGCAGACACGTAAAGTGAATAGTCTCACACACACACACAATGTAGTTTTAATGTGAAGGGGTTTGGGGTGGAAGCTGCCTTTTTTCTTTGTTTGTTTTTTGGGTGCATGTGTCACATCAAGAATCCCAATGACTGATTCATATTATCAGTCGTGGTTATGTCCAAAGTTTATCAGAGCAAATATCAGGCTCCAGATGCCAACCCTTATTTTGAACAAATCACGAAATTTGCAAAGGAGCTGTCCTTGGTACTGAAGCTGCACTGATCACTCAAAGATCAGCAAAAGCACATACGTAAAGTAATGTGTCCTTCATACACAAAGGTTAAGAGAAAGGGCTGATATTTGATATTCATCAAATAGTCTGATTATCTCAAGCAAAGATTTGTTTTAGGGCTGCAACTAACGGTCATTTTGCTTCTCGATTAGGTTATAAATGAATCAATCAGTAGTTTAGAACGCAAAAAAGTCACATAACGCAAATATTTTTTCTTAATTTGACCCAGGTGAAGCTGAAGTGAAGCTGTTTGAATCCTGGAGGAGTACATTTATGAATTAAAGAACATGTCATTTAATTTCAAATACATTTAATTTACATATTTTCCTTGTCAGTTTCATCAAGTGTGGCACAATTTGAGTCAAAAACCTCCTTTTCTCAGCTCATGGCATGTTTTGTAACCTACGTATAGACCAGTTAATGATTAATTGATTGCTAAATTAGTTGATTATTTAATTTAATTGATTTTTGCAATTAATTATTTGCTATTATCTTGTTACAGCCCTAAATCTTTAAATGCAAGAATGATAAGTTCAACAATACAGCATTTAAGGTCTTGTGTCTAAAAGGGTTTTTGTTAAAAGACTGCTTCAAATGTTTCAGCTTTATATTTTTAGCAAAGATAACATAAAATAAAAACAAAAATACTTTCAGACAGTTCCAGACATTTTTAACCAGTGTATTTCTCCCATTTAACCCTTCCCAGTATTCCTTTCCTTCTACAGTTTTGGCTCATTTCCATAATTTCAAGATAGTGGCACAAAGGAATCAGCCCAACAATCATCACTCTAAAATAAGTTTGTTTTATCAACGTAACATCCACTGTATGTGTGGTAATCAGGAATGCTCTATTAAGCATTTTGATTCACTAAATCTAAATCTTTACCAGGCTCCATTCCATGATGTAGGCTACAATTTGATTTTGGAACAGTGAACATGTAATCTTTAAGTCTTTAAGTGTCCAAAAGCGCTGTATAAATCTAATGCGTTATTATATGATTATTTTCTCTTCATAGACTTCCCCTTCACAGAGATCACTCTGATTTGTCCTTCATTGTGAATCTTGCACAACGGCCTCACACACAAAGCACATAAAGGATGTACCATCTATCTGATTTTAAACTGCACTCAGTCCATTTGAACATTTTTGATCTGCTCAAAACAAGCCACTCACTGCAACATTAAACTTATTTGTGCCTATTTAACAATAACGCGTTGTTCCCGAAAGAACAGGAAGAGAAATAAATAAAGAGAAACCATAGCAACACTAAATGATCATTCATAAAGCACACTTTGCACTTATCTACAAATACTTGTCTGGATGTTTTGAGAGATTCCTCCCTGAGATGTACGTTTCTATTCTTACATTTTCGTCATCTAATGGTTTAGAGGTGCATAGTGTAACTTTTTGGATGGAGGGCACATCACCTGCTCGCTTCTAAATGCAAGATGGAGTTGAATCCCATCCAGTGGAACATAAAATCTCCATTGAGACAGAGCCTTTTCTGCAGTTTCCATTTGATGTGTGTTTGTACATAGTTGAACAAGGGACTGGGGCCACATTTTGGGCATTTTCACACATGACAGTACCATGAACCAAGTCACTAAATTTCCCACTCCCTTTTTAGTCAGAGAAACCACCCAGTCCCCCTTGATGGTGTTCTCCCAGCAATAGTGACTGTTGGGTTTATGGGTTTAACTGGCTTTAACATCAGCATCTGTACAGTGTGGAACATTTAAATATTTAGTTAAATGGGATTTCCCCACAGGCATTCTGACTTCTGTAAACCTACACACAGAACTGTGATGCACAAAATCTCAAACTAACAATGCAATTTACAACAAAACACAATTATTCAGAGGTATAAAAAATATATATTTTGTTTTTTAATAAATAGTAGTACTAAAATTCTGAATTCTGAAAAAACTGAATAATTGTATTTTATTTTATTTTTCATTTCATTGTTTGTTTGAGTTTCATGTGCAGATTAATAGTACACAAAAGGAGTAGGATGAAGGGGAAAAAACAGACTTTTGTTTTATAACTTCCACTTAAAGGGGTTGTACCTGGTTTTGAAATGTTTGCATGTAATAAAGTAAAATCTGTGTTGTCCCAGAACAGAAATATCGTCAAAGCATCTAACGACTGAAAATGAGACGCTTTCTCTTCATCTATTTAGAAAGCGTTTTATTCTACGAGAAGCAGGAAGCGTGCCGTTAGCATGCTAATGTTTGTTAGCTTTACCCGGGAAGGCAAAATGGCTCAGAGACTCGTGAAAAGTGCTTATGAACTCATTGCGTGAATTATTTAGGATGCTGCGACTGCATTAGGTAAGCGAGTGACACGTGACTGATGTGAAGAGTTTAAACCAAGCTAGTTCTGTTTTTACGTTTCAAAGCATTGAAAAATCAGGCACAGGGCCTTTAATTCCATATGTAAATGTTCCGCACTATACAGACAGTAATGTGAGGCACACCTTCAGCCACGGTTCCTCTAATAAATATGATCTGGTAAGTCATTTTTTATTTCTTGGTACTGTTATGGGTGAAAACTTCTTTAGTGCACCTTTAAATTTCTACAGCATATAAATCAGCTCAGCATCGCCCCCTGCCCCGACCAGACCCTCACACTTACAGCAGTTAACAAGGCGAACTCCTCTGCCTGTGCCTTAATTATGTACGAGTCCCTAAAGGCCACACAAAGGACAGGCTCCAATTAAAGACCGAGACGTCACCTCATCCAGAATAGATCTAAAGCACCCACACAGACCTCTCAGCTTTTCAGAGCCAATCAAAAAGATCAAGTCAAAAGGTTGGGATTAGGGAGGGATTACATCTGATGAAAAAGAGAAGAGATGACAGACCTGAGAATAAATGTGGTTAAAACAAATCAAGAAGCTCATTGCTATTCCCAATCAAACCGATCATTTCATTCCCGTCTTATCGCAGTGTTTCCGGCACTTTTGAGTCGAGAACAGCTATCCCCTCGCCGTCTGCAAAGTCTTATCCTTAGATTTACTATTTCAACATCTTTTCAGTCCCACACAATCTCACTTTAATCTCAGCTGTGCCCACGCAAAGTCACACTGCCACTGTTCTGAAGCACATTCCACTCGTCACTCTCCACACAGACCAAACAGTCCGGGCTGATGGATGTGTTCAGTTTGGGCGTTCCCAGTCAGACAATCCAGGTTAAACTCTAATCAAAGCAAATCCGATGGAAAGTTGGTGAGGTTTTCCGACACTTTTGCAGAGCTGGTACTTGTTTCTGTTGATCTAGCTGGTCTATTGTCTCGTTGCAGCATTTCAAAGGATCTGAAAGGAAATCATTATTTTCTCTGTAGCGGACAAGACTTACAGATGTCTGCTGTTGTCTCCTTTTTCATTCACAGCTGCAGGGGCCTGACTCTCGGTTACAAACCTGGCATCCAACAGTTCATGTTTCTGGAGCATAATCATTAGCCCTGTCTTCGTGTCTAATTAGGGCAGGCAGAGGTAAAGTTGTTCATTACACGTTGGTGGCATGTCTTAGTAAATAATGACTTACAGGTGAGGAACACAAGGTCTGTTTTCCTTTGAGAGTGTAACAAGTCGCCTGTGTTAAGTTGTCTACGAGTGCGTCATTTGTAATATATTTTGCACATCAAGATAGTTTTGCTACAGTTTTCTACGGGCCGTGTCAGGAACTAACTTAACACGTACTGAAAATATGTATTATCGGTTTTGAGTGACTGGACTGAGGTTTTGCAGATGACAAAAACACATAAGAGTCAATGGTGAGTAAAGACATATCTCCTTGAAAAGCTCAAAACTAAAATGTGAAAAGCCTGCTAAAGTCTGATGACGAATGTAAAAATCTACAACACTGCTATATGTTTAGCTTGTACCTGACATTAAAAAAAAGAAAATCAATTGTTGTGTTGAGTTGAAATGTCCTTTTTGTCCAACTGTCGTTAGCAAACAGGCTAGCTAAGCTCTGCACAGTCGGAGCAACAATGGAGAGTTGACGTTTGACTGTAAGTTGATTTGAGCAAAACAAAAGCTCCATGGATAAAAATGAGGCCAAAGAAACGCGTTATCTGTTGTGCTGCCTATAGAGTCTCTGAATAACTTCTATTGTGGTACAGAATTCTGAATACAGTTGCTTTCTTAAATGAAAAGAAGAAAAGAACAGTGCGGTGTTTGATCATGCAAGTTTGGCTTTAAGTTGCTCCATTTATGAGAAAAATAGAGGACATAGTAGATGAGTGCATGTGGGGTTTTTCATCCTCGAGTCAGTAATGAATAAATGACAAGCAGTGCAACAAATTTAACGATTTTAGTCATTAGTTAATCAAGCACTTATTAGTTTCTATTAATCGATCAATTGTTTAGAATGCAAAACAACCCAACAACTGAATTTGACCCAGATGAAGTCACTCAAAGACAAGATAGAGTATACGGTAGATAAAACAGGTTCTTCACCAAAAACACCAAGATTTAGTCCAGATTATTTTATTACCAATAATTATCTCAACAATCTATAGTTTGCGATTAACTCGTTAAAAACTTGTTTCAGCCTTAAGCTAAAAGTAGAAGTATTCTAAATATTCAGTACTCTGATTGGACCATGTTTTAGACCATAAATGGTAAATGGTTACATTTTTATACAGCACTTTTTCCACCTTCGAGGCACTCAAAGCGCTTTACATCAAGGAACCACTCACCCATTCACTCACACATTCACACACCAGAGTGCGCAGACACTGGGGGCGAGGCGGGTTAAGTGTCTTGTCCAAGGACACAACGACAGTGTTCACCTGTGGTAATCGCACCTGAGGGAGCAGAAGGCGATCACTCTGCCAACTGAGCTACTGCCGCCCCATACGTGAACAAACTTTAAGTAAGTACAAAAACAATATGTATAAGTTCAATGCAGTTTGTCAGTTTGTGCCATGATGTACATTTCTATTCTACAGCAAAGGACAGGTTTAGATTGTGTCAAAAGTAAATGTCTGTCTGTGATGAAACAATCTTTACACCTCAGTGTTGTCTCAGCAGGGACAAACAAACGTATTCAAGAGTATTCATGTTTGTGTGTGATTGAAGGCAGCTGACATTTCCTTTGTCCTGACTCCTCACAGGAACATTGTTGTGGTAAACACACATTCCCCTCAGACACATTTTGTAGCCCTCCTTTATGTGCGACAAGAGACCACAGAGAAATACTGTCAGCAAGCAGCTTCTGAAAGCACGTCACCTCAGTGCTGGCTTCAGGGGTAAAAGCAGGTTTTGTGCGTGGGGAAAGAAACATACAATTCACATCAGAATTTTGCTTCTTTCTTTTCCTCTTTTTACTCAGTCCCAGATGACATTTATATCAAAACTGTAAATGTAGTAGATTTTCACTTAAGGCGAGACACCACAGGTAAAACGCTTCTTTTTTTTTCTTCAGTTGTTTGTTTTTTGGTCAGTTTGCTCTCTCAACTTATCAGCTTTGATGTGGAAACAATAAACTTGTCCAATCTGCTCTTAAAAATGTTTTATTCTTCCATTTAATCCACTTCATCCATAAAGCTCTCTGGGACATTGGAACTTCAAAGGCAGTTTTGTTAAAATGCATTTTTCTCTCCTCGGGACATAAAGATCACCCCTAAAGTAGAAAAGTACAGAAGGTTTTTTTGATATGTAATTCTAAAACTGATTTATTGAAGTGAAGTGAAGAACTTCAATAAATTAACTTAAATAAATCAGCGTCAGAAAATTGGAAGTATTACTTGTTGAGACAGTATGAGTTGGTAGCACTACCGAAGAAAGTTCATTAGAACAAAAACTTCGGAAAAAACAAAATCATGAATGGCTTTACATATGTATGCTTTGTGCTGTGGTCCCCGACTGTTGCATATTCATTCAGATCTTTATGAAAGAAGGCATCTTCTTTAGCTTCAGTGAGAGGCCATTACCATCTCCTCCAAGAGCATGCAACATATTACATTAAACATGAAAAGAGCTGAGGGTTTAAATCCTTCTGAATGTTTCTGAATTTGAAATTCTCCACAGCATTACAGAGCTGCAGGCTGTAATGCAGTATGAGATGCATGGTCTTGTATCCATTCAGCGCAGATGAAGTGGGACTGAAGATGAGTCACACTCGTTGCACATATTCATACTTATGCTTTCAAAACTTTACTCGTTTTTGCAATTCATAAATATGTATGCTTAATAAGCTTTTTACAATGACATGACCTAACTCCTCAGAATTGCTCCAGAATATAATGTAAAATAGATTCACTCACAGTCCACTTTTTTGTGTTTAGCATAATCAGCCTTAAAAAAAAAACAAAACAAAAAAATGGATGGTGCTTCGCCGGTGGTACTTTGGTTAAGGGTGGTACATGTGTGGATGATGCCACTGTGCTGCTGTGGATTTGAGTTCAGCCCTCGATATTTGCTGACTGTCTATCTCTCTCCCCCTTTAATGCTACAACTTGCCAGTCAAATATAGCCTTCGGGCCTACAAAAAAAAAAAAAAAAGAAAAGAAAAAAATTATGATAAATCTAGAGCATTTTAATTAAAGCAACACCACATAACTTGCTGGCGGTGCTACATCACCAGCATGATTCCATTAACTACATACTTTAGAACATTCACCTTGGGGGAGTAAAACATTTTAAGCCATACTGTGGAATATTAAAGCCAAAGGAACAATATTTAATGGAATAAAGATGGTGAAAACTCCTGCTGGTCAAGTAAGAGTCAAGTTTTGAAAAACTTCCCAAATTAAAAGAGTATATTATTGGCTAAAAAGTTACATGGTGGAGCTTTCCCGTTTGTAAATTATATCTTAAGAGACATATTATGCTTTTTTCAGGTACTTAATATTGAACTATAACATAAGTAGATCATTGTTTTTTCATTTAGTTCATTGTACACCACAATGTTGATTTAAAACAGCCTAAGAAATCGTAGAAAGGGTTTCAGGGGTTGTCATCCGGACGCTGTTTGAAGATCGAGACGTTTCGACTTTAACCCAAAAGTCATTGTCAATCAGAGAGCAGATCCATTGACTTCGTGTTCAAAACGGCCTCTTCATTGTCACATGTCATTGTAGCAAGTGTAGACTGTCGTGTACATGTTTTTGTAAAGTGGCTACATGTCATTTTAGATCCCTCACTCGAAGTCTTCATTTTTTTCAAATAAATACAGCTAAGTACAGGCATGTGGGCGGGGACAGGGGGACAGGTGAAAACAGGAATTTTCCGAGCACTCGAGCCCCAGTTGCAGGACAATACAAGATTATTCAAACGTGTAAGAATCAATCAAAATAGAACTTTTAATAAACCAATGATGTGGAAACACAGTTGCAACAAGGTTAAAAGCTCATTAAAGTTGATTTAGCATAATATGTCCCCTTTTACACCAAATGAATGCCAAATATGTTTGAACTTTACCACGATTCATCTAGAATTTAATCACAACTCCACAATCTTTTCATCAGTAATGAGCTTTTGTTTTTTTCCCTCACATGGGTCAAATCCAGGACCTGTTTCTGTGAGTCAGTCTGGCAAAGAGCCGCTCATGTTATTTATGAGGCGCCTGCAGCCAGTGCTCCTTGTCTAACAGCCCAGCCACATGTTTCTGTGCATTCATCTCCAGTTTGGTAGAAAATCATTCCAGGCCTTTTCCCATTTGCACCCAGCACAGAAACATTCATCACAGGTGTTTGAGAAAGGATGCTGTTTGCCTGCACCTGTCTGGAATTCTAAATCATAAAACTGAAGGAATAAATAAATGTCACCATCCAAAAGAGGAAAGGAAGTGAAAATTGTAAATCTTAAAAGCACTCACTTCAATAGAGAATAGACCAAACGTGCTGTGACAGTTTTACTTTCATGTTTGGAAGACGCTATAAATCCAAAACAATTTCTCTTTCAATGACTTTCCGACTGTCAAGATACTTTTATGAATCACTGCTGTTGATGCAATCACTCTTCACTTTGTCCTTCAAGCAAAGACCCATTAGCAGATGTTATTAAAATGTTATGTTACTGTTATGGTATCACTGTGATTGGTTGTATCACTATAATTGTTCACTAATTGACTCTTCTCATGTCGCTCTGCACACAATTTGGCCAGATATTATTAAAGGCTGTACCCAATATTTTGAACCATGAGTGGGGAACAAGGTTCAGTTTGTACGGTCCGCCCACGGTCCATTCTCTGGCTCTAATTTTACACCATGAGCCAGACCGAGGCAGTGTATTCAGGTTTACACCCAATAACTAGAGGTGGGCAATAGATAAACAGTTTGATAATATCATGAATGTTGTTTTGAAGATATGCACAATTTGATTATGTACATTTATATAAGTATATAGTTTATAGTGAAAAATGTCACAAAAAGAGCTGATAAGAAATAAGACTGAAAAAAGTTATGTTGCAAACTTTCAAACAAGTGTATACGGTGATATTTCTGCACTTTTATGATTAATTTTGCAGACATTTGTCCTATAATTAAACCTCAACTAATACATTTAAAGACCTGTTTAAACATATTTCTGTTATATTTGCATAATATTGTCTGACTATCGTTATTGGGATACTTCAGGCGGTCTCATTTTAGTTGCAAATGGCTGCTTTCACAAAACCCCATGGCACAAAGGGTGTTTTCCTGAACTAGAAGACAAAATGACAGGTATGGATATTAGTTGAATAGGCTAATGCAGATGGCTCATTAACGTTAATGAAGGCAGAGAGATTTCACAGTTTGTTCTGCTGCACTCACAATCACACATAGATCACTCTGATACTGCCCTGCTCCGGCTTCAAGCTAGAGCTAAATTACACGTTGAGAGCAGAACAGCAGACATGTGGGCGGAGGTGAGGACCAGAGGTCTACAGCAGGGCAGATGAGGTCAACTAAAGTCTACAACTATGATGCCCTGAGATGAGACGCTACTAATGAAACATGTAACATGACATTGATATGTTCATTGAATCTTATTTCAGTAATGGTAAGATTAGTATTTGTGTATATTTATGTGACAGTATTTAACAGCCTTGCTGCACGGCTTCCACACAGTGTGAAGGGTGACAAGTGCATACGTGGCATGTGCAAAGCTGTGACATACTGTACATGTTATGAGCTGAGAGCCTGTGAATAAAGGTTACTGGCTCCAGTCGTGACAATGTGCTGAGAAGTGCCACGTGCCAAGTGTGAAAGTGCAAAATACTGCTTTTTACTTTGGCTGATTCCTCAACTGACAGTGTCAAAGTCTAGAAGATGTGGCAGTGCAGACTGTTAGGAAGTTCCTTTGTCTTTTGTTTTGTTGTTTTTTGGGGAGTGTTTCCAGCGTTAACAAGGGTGTGAATCAAAATTCAACTTCATCATCTGGTAAACTTTACACATTGTTTTTCTGTTTCTGCCAAACAGAAGTGTGAAGTGTGCTATTGTAATGTATTGGTCAACCACAAGCCCTTGATCTCCTCAAAGGAGATTATTAGAGGTCAAGAGGAGAAAGCCTCATTGAGGCAGCTCAGAGGAGCTGGCCAAGTTGTAAGTACCATGTTATTAACTGATCTGTAGATATAGACCAGGGGCTTTAGAAAAGTGAGGAGAGGAGCGTAAGATAACCCCTTATTCCCTCTGGACATCAGAGCGGCTGCTTGCTTCATCCACACTTGCTCATGTATATGTGTAAAGAAACCATTATTCCACACACAACTGAACGTATTTGCATGGATCAAAGGAGAAAGGCCAAAGTCACAGAGAATGAGGTCAAGAGGTCAAAGTCACAGTAAGTCAGTCATATTTTATTCTCAGTTTATGTAAATGCCAACAAGTCATCACAGTAAATCATCAGGTGCATATGGGATAAATCTGTTCTTTTTGAAAACTTAAAAATAAAGAAAATGTGTAAAACTGAATTTCCATTGCAACACAATCTCATAAAATCCACAGCTCAGTTCCAATATTTTCAGAGATGGGAAAATTATTAGCAGAAAAGGACATCTTAGTGAGATACTTTGACTTTCAGTGAAACTACAAACACAGCCCCATCTACTTTTAATAAGCCATTTTGTTTCTGAAGCAGCACAAGGCTATTACGCTAAGCAATGACATGTGAGATGGGGGTGATAATCAGAGGACAATGGGGTCCAGACATGTAGATGGGGGACAGGTGTTTTCTAATGACATTTCCCTGATGCCAATTCCCCAGACCAGAATTCACAAAGCTGGAGAAACCATCCTTGACCATCATCCCTCAGAAATATTCAACCGAACCTTCCAACTTTCACTTAAAACGCAATCTTCTACCGACTGGGGAAACAATTATAAAACCACTTGAACCCAATGTCACTTTAAAATTGGAAATCACAGAACAATGTCCCTCAGGAAAATAAGCCTGGAATGTGTGCTTTACAGTAATTAACTTAACTGCACATAAAGCACGGTAAGGAAAGTGTCACATTCAATTTTTGCTTTGTTGATATTTGTCATTGGAACACACTTGCGAGCAGTATTGTTTTTTATTTGATTGAAAGTTTCACTGACCAATAAGAGAGAAGTGATCAAAGACTAGTGCCACCTCAGTGCTTATGAATCACAAATGGGTACTAATGATGACCGTTTTGTAATCAGAGAATATATGACCACAGGCAGATAAAGTGCAAAAGATTGGTTTGGTTTGCGTTCACAATGAGCTCTTATAGGTTTAGGATTGTTATAGTCAGCAATGGGACAACAGCGCGATGTACAGTCCGACTTCTACAGAGCTGTAACCCAGGTATGAGCCAGTTGATACGCCCTCTCATCCCGATTTACTGTCTGGCAGGATCTCGATGGCCTCCCTAATCCATAACGTGGTTCTTCTGTTTGCAGTGGTCAGAAATGGCAGACATATCATGGCTCGTGTGCATGATTTGGTGGTCTCTTTTTTGCATTATGTTCTATATTCCTTCTAATGATTCTAATCAGCAACAATCAGTTTACATGCAGACAGAAATTGGACTGCGCTAAAAAAGCCCCCACCATCACTGTCTCTGCACGAAAAACAGCCTTGCAACATTTCCTGACACCAACCCGAAGTCAACTCTCCTAGAAACCATGGCTCTCTTTTTTATATTTGGCGACATGAAATGTTTTTGTATGTGATTGTACTTCCTTATTTTAATAAAAAGGAAGGGAAGGAAGGGGGGGTTTATGTCTTTTTACTGGCAGTGCACATTTTCAAATGAGACCTGCAGGTGGAGCTCTGTCGCTTTTCTGCTTTAGGCACATGGTGTTACATGTGAGCTGAGGCATCTGAGGGAACACTCACTAAGGGATCTCTGTGGGGGAAACAATCAATTTATTTTAAGTCTGCATGTCCTCCCCGTGTTACCATGGGTTCTCTGGCTTCCTCCCACCGTCCAAAGAATGTATGTATGTGTAGGTTAATTGGCAACTCTAAATTTCCCCCAGTGTATGAATGTGAGAGTGAATGGTTGTCTGTCAATGTCCGTGTCCTCTGTGTCAGCCCTGTGACGAGTTGGCCACTGTCCAGGGTGTACCCCGCCTAAAGCCCAAAGTCACAGGCTCCAGTCATGCACGACCCCGGGAACGGGAATAAGCGGTATAAAATGAATGAATGAAATTAATGTGAAATGACACGTACTGAGTGCATCCAGTCAGCAGATGGAGCCCAGCGCTTACACAATTTGTTTGTTTGTTTGTTATGTTAGCACTGTAAGACACATGCAGTTCAGTCCAGCAGTAGCAGTTATCATGTTTAGACAGCGGAAATGCTCAGGACGAGTTTGGCGATGATTTAAGGACTTGAAACAGCAAAAAATGATCAGATAAGTGACATATATGATATCGATCGAGTGAGTTCAGCAGGAAGCGTTTTTGACGGTCAGAGGGGGTAGGATTTTCTAATGAACATTCCTCAAAACAGCGTGAATGCAGCTGAATGCTACTTAAGGTATGTTTTTGATGACGGAACATTGTTAGAACATGGTGTAAAGCTCAAAAAAGTAACTGTAGCAGAATTTGTGTACTTTAACATGTCAGAGTTTAGGAGTTAAACTGTGCCAAATACAGACAGGACACAAGCTGACTGTTCTAAAGTTCATGCATGTGTTCTGCAATGGAATATTATCTCAGTAATACGCGCGGGAATACGCTGCTATGTTTGTCCAGCAGCAGACTATTAATCGTTTACATGACATTTTAAATACGGACTAGAAGTGGTCAGAGCCATTTGCGCCTGGTGGTTTTGGAATTATTGATCCACTGTCCCTCATTCACCATGCTAGAGTTTACATGCACTTCGGACTATCAATTTAAATTAGACTAGGCAGCTTATCTGGTTTTCCTGACTTGCATGTAAACGCACAACTTAATTAACTGAGGATGCAGCAATGTACCTTTCCTGCAGGGCATTTCTTCTTACATGCAGCACTGTGAATAAAATATGTCCAAATAGTTTTTTTTCCCCACAAACTTTAGAATGTGGGGTCCTCTGCAGTTTTATTCAAATTTATTAAAGTTTTTGTTCTCCTTTTGCTTAAGCATAATTAGAACTACTTTATCCAGGGTTTGTTTCATTTTTAAAATCTATTAGCCTTCATTTGGATTTGATTTAGTCCTTGTTCAGATCTGATTGTACTCGGAAAGCCAAATAATATCTTGGTGTGGAACTTGGTGTGAAAAGTTTAAGACCTTTGAAACATTGGGAAAAAAATCTGACTTAAAACAACCTCTTTGGCATATGTTCTTGTGCATCCACAGCACATCCATGTCTATATAATAATTGCAGAACATTCTGATATATTGATTTGCTCAGGAGTAATTGATCTGTTGCTTTATGCGCATTGCAGGTCAGAATGAACAGCTATAACTGCAGCTAATACCAAAGAACAAGGATCAAAGGGAGACGAGAATTAAGCTTATATATGAACATGACAATGGCAGCCCAAATAATGTTAAGTTAAAATGAGCTCTGGAATGAGGAAATGCAAGTAGGGAATAGGAGTTAATCTGTAGTTTTAGGATACTATTGGCTTGACTGGTGATATGTGCTGTGCAATTCAGTCACAGGGGAAATTAGTGGAGATGGGACAGGAGCAGAATGGAATTGTGATCTCCGCCTCGTGCAATATGGCCCCGCATTTAAACTGCACCATTCAGGGTTTTACATATAGTCATTGTTATTGCTTTAAAACCAACATAAACGTGGGTCAACTGTGTTCAAATATTGCAAAAAAGTGAATGGATAGGAATTGTATGGTATTAACACAGACATATCAGTTTCAGAGAGAAGACACTGTCAGTTTCTGTTATGTTCAGTTAGCTCTGGATGCAGCTTTTTAAATAATAATTATTATAGTTGATATAATTAATATCCAAATTATATTTACATATTTTCAAAACAACCAATAAATGGTAATTGACAAGAAAAGGAAAAAAATATATATAGCTACACCTGGCTCTTGGTGCAGTGGAGACCACACCTGAAGCAACGTGCACAAAAATAAGGTCTGCTTACAAACTAAGGTGAAATGAAGATTAATATTTACAAAAAAGAAGGTATGAGTTAAACCAAACTTTGCAGTATGTCAGCAGATCAATTTCTCTATACTATAGTATACTCGTTAAAAATTTGCTTCATTTGCAAACGCTATTACATGATACTGAACACACTAAAGTGTGGAATCATGTACTCAGGTCAATCTAATCTCTACAATCTTTTTCACATAGAAATAAACTAATTTATCTGAATTAAACATGAATTGTCAATAAAAAGTATCATGTGACGTGAAGGTCGTACACAGCCTGGACGTTCAGTCAGGCAGATTAATGAAGCTAGTCGTGCTGACACGACGCCTGTGATCAGACCACTGCATCACTGTCCTGCAGGGGGTTGAACTGTAGCATCACTATGGAAGACAGAGTCGACCTTATTATCAGATTCTTCGACCCCTGTGTTCCAGACACACTCAACAATTAGACAGACTCAGCTTGATGACTATTTTGGGATGTTCATACACCTTACATGGGTTCTCACATTGAACGCCTTTATATCACATCTTATAACACACCTGCACCTGTCTGTGTCACTTTCTTCACCTCATCTTATCTGTTTCATGTTCCCGCTCCTGATGTTATTGGCATATATAGTCACTCAGTCTAGCACACATAACTAGACACTGCCATATCATAATCATTGTTCTCCTCTGTGTAAAAGCTGATAGTTGAATTGGCTGGTGCAATTACATTTACTAACAGTGTGAGCTTCAGTGTGTGCACCTAATTCTCACACGAAGGAAGGAGGTGAAGGAGGTAAAAATGCTTCCACTGCAGTCTGTAATGAACTGCCGGTAAAATCTACTGAATGCTATTTACAAATGACATGTGCAAAACAAGCAATAAAACACGTAAAAGATAATGGTATGTACTGTATTTCACAACCAAAGTAGGAATTGCATTCACTAGTTTGCCCCATGGAATTGCATGCCTAATATAAGTAGAGTTTTAGTTGGTAAACAATCACTCAGAATTATAGTCCACTTTATGATGCTATGAGAAATTTTAAGCAGCAGCTCATGTAAATAATTAGTCCAAGGAAAATATTCAAGTGATGTTTAGGTCAACTGTTTAAACTGTCAGAAAATTGTGTCATTGTGTGTAAACCGACTCTGCATTTTAGATGAAAAGTCTCTTATTGATGACAGATAAAGGGACTGCTTTTTAGAACTAATCTCTAATTTTTTTCTTTTTCACAAACTGTCATTATACTAATTTAAAACTATGACAAATATGCATATGCACTTTAATGCTTCTGTATTTATTGAATTATTGATTTAAATATGAAGATGTACTGATACAGCAACACAAAATATCAATACTAGAGCACCAAACAGTTTCAGACGCATCGAGTTATATCGGTATTTTGATATTTTGTTGCACCCCTATTTATTAAACAGAAATGAACTGACGAGCCTTCACAGAGGTTTTAATAGAAGCTGCCTGCTGTGAAGCTGGTAACAGTACATCTCTCCAGCTGAGAAACCCACCTCAAATGGGATTATTACTCTCTCACGAATATTAACCACCCATTAGACTTTAAATGGAGCTCTCTGATCAGGATTCACTAGGCACCAGTCTGACGCTAACCGGAGCGGGAGTAACAAGAGGAGATGTGAAAGCAACATCTTCTATTTGTCTTACGTAATTGGCTGTAAATGATCCCAGACACTCAAACAACCACATAATGAGATGCAAACTGGCACGTTTGGTAATCCCTCTGTAATGAAAATTCACTCGACAGTCTTTGTGCCCCGGCTTCTCCAACGGAGCTGAGCCACTGGATAAGTCATAATAAGGCAGGAAGCAAATAGAACAGAGGGGAATGTCAATGTGTAAAAGTTGGAGTGACACGTTCATAATTTAATAGCGTTCATTTCTGATGATTGGCAGAGGGTGTTTGGCAGCAAAAATCAAGTTGAAGCATAAGCAGCAGCAGAAGAAGAGCCTTCTCTTGGGCTCACCTGAATGTAGCCTTCTCTTGCACTTGCCCACCTCAACGTAGCCCCGTCTTGCACTCAACTCAACATGGCCTTCTATTGCTCTCACCCACCTCAATGTAGCCTCCCCTTGCACTCGTCCACCTGAACATAGCCTTCTTTAGTGCTCGTCCACCTCAACGTAGCCTTCACTTGTGCTTGCCCGCCTCTATGTGGGCTTCCCTAGCACTTACCTGAACGTAGCCTTCTCTTGCGTTTGTCCACCTCAACGTAGCCTTCTTTTGCGTTCGTCCACCTAGACGTAGCCTTCTCTTGCGTTCGTCCTCCTCAACGTAGCCTTCTCTTGCGCTCAACCTCCTCAGCATAGCCTTCTCTTGCGCTCGACCTCCTTAATGTAGCCCTCTCTTGCGCTTGCCAGCCTCAGCGTAGCCTTACCCTGCACTCATCTACCTTAACATATCCTTCCGTTGCACTTGTCCACAACTGAGTATTCTTCTCTTGCGGCCGTCCACCGTAACGTAGCCTTCGTCCTCTGATCGGTAGGTAGGTGGTTTGAATCCTGCTCTCAACATAAACATCATTGGTTGAGCAGTCAGATCCACTGGTCCATAGGTTGGCGGATCAGTCGCAGCTCCCACAGGTGAATACTGTCGTTATGTTCTTAGGCAAGACACTTAACCCACGTTGCCTCAGTGTCTGTGTGCATGAATGGGTGAGTGGTTCCTTGATGTAAAGCCCTTAAGTGCCTTGAAGGTAGAAAAGTACTCTATATATATATGTATTTTATATACTCACAAGCTTACTGGACATAGCTTACAATGTTTGGGTAGTTTCCATCATATAGTTTAAAAAAAGAGATACTCAATATTGTTTCATCGATATATTTGCTTGAAGAACGATTCTTTCCCCCTATGTGAAAATCAAATGCTTTGGCTAGCACAATAATACTCCATCAAATACTGTATTTGTTTCCAAAAGTCTCTGTTCACTAACCTGATACTATAATACATGGGAGCTACATTGAGAATATCTATAATCCTTCATCTTAACTGCACCTTTGCCAAAGAGAATGAAATGTTCCAAGGTTAATCCGGGATTGTTGCGATCTCTTACCGGGAATATACTGCTGTTGGTATATATTACAGAAATGGTTGTTTGAGGTGAAATCGTGCATGGCATTGGGGACACACATAGATTTCAGTGCTTTTCCCGCCTACGGCTATACATCAGTAAGGATAGGTTTACTTCTGCCGCTCTGTGCTTGGTTCTGATTCATCACAGCAGCGTTGAGGACTGTGGCTGAATGACACGTAATAGGGGTGTCAATATTCTCCATGTCAGCAGGTAGCGCATCATTAAACCTGCTGATCGACCTGCCTGGTCTGCACACGGCTCATGACCTTGATTTGCATGACTGCCAATAGAACCAAAGCCTATGTTACCTGATCTACTGTGCTCGGAGGGATTGATTTAGCCCGGCAGACAGTGATACATATGCGTAGAAAGACTTTCTAGATAATGAAAAAATAAAAATAACCATAAGTAATCAATGATAAAAACCCTGCAGTCATATTTAGACATTTTACTATGTTAAATAACTCTCCTGACCAAATTCAAGAAACGATAACCTAATCACATATTTCTACCATCTCATATCTCCTTCTTGAGACAGATGGTGGTTAAATATTCATTTCCTTCACATGGCTCTTACCTGGTTGTGATAAAATGAGGCTCTTACATGACAGAGCAGAGTAAAATTCTTCCCAGGAGGCTTTGGGAGCAGTGCTTTCTCCCGGGCCACATGAATGTAACAAAAGCTGAGTGAACAGTGAATGAGATGAATACAATTTCCTCTACAACCTTGAGCACGCACAAATACAAATTCAAAGATGTGGTTTCATTTCAGGGGATTGGTCCAAGAATTTACTGAACTTATTCCTAACAAATAAAAGTTTCCCCACACCAGGTATGATCTTAAACACATCTTCCAAACATGTCCTATTTACCAATTGTATAGGGCAGGGGTCTGCAACCTGCGGCTCTTCACCCTCATTGTAGCGGCTCCCTTTGGCCTTGAAAAAAAAACCTTGACATAAATAAATGGTATTTCTTAATTCATTTTTATTCGTAAATTAGTTTATTTTGTTGGGCAGTTATCTTGGAGTTTAAGCTGAGGCCATCTAATTTTAAAATAACTATTTTTAATTTCTAATTTGCAAATATACGTCAGTCACATAACGTCATCAGCCTTCGCCTTTACGTGCTGACGGCTTTTGTAGTGTCGGTTATTTGTTGCGGCTCCCGACGGTTTGTTTTGGTAGAAGAGGGGGCAAAATGGTTCTTTTGATAATAAAGGTTGCAGACCCCTGGTATAGGGATTATAGTCAGGTGCTGCTAGGGTTTAAATTATTTAAAATTTTTCTTTTGTCCCATTTTGGCCCAAAAAGCCAATAACTTCAACGAGCCACCAATCTAACCCAGCTCCAGGCTACGACAGCAAATACGCCAAACAACAAATGCAAAGGTAATCTAATAAACCAGTTTCAAAGACGCTCTCAATGAGGTTTAAGTGTCTGCACAGATTAGGCATATATGTGCATATGTATGTGTAGTATGTATGATGCGATGTAGATAAACAAAATAAGGAAAACAGTGTGGTGTACGCAGCTGGAAACAGGAGGACAAATGTTTAAAGTCACAAAAGCGCACCAAACTTCACTCGTGCACAAAATAATTGTAATAATTTAGGATTTGACTGGGATTTGCTTGTCTTTGACTTGGAACTTGGCCTGAACTTGACATCAAAAACACTTGAGACTTACTTAAAATTTAAAGACAAAGACTTGGTCCCATCTCTCCAAATCTGACATGTCCATTTTCTCTGCAATGAGAAGAGACCGTTGTATACTGCTTATGTTGAGTTGTTATACTAGACTTTCTGTATCTGTTTCTGGCAAACTGTATGGTATCAGGCAAATCATTCCTTACTGATCTTGTGAGGACTTTATCCTATTCAAAAGATATTGTTTTCTGATTTGGATTGCTTAATTTGCCATAGCTTGAATGGATGAATATGCAATCTCTGTCTTTAATTATTTAATAGATTTTGTTCATTTTCTCTGCATGATCTTTAAACGTTTATTTTGGCTCGACTCGACTAATTCCACATACGAAAATAATTGTATCGAAAACCAAGATAACTACCAGAAATAACATCCTTTAGGCTTCAATATTTCTCATGTGTTGTGTGCTTTTATCTTCCCGACATACTGTATATATTCACTATCAAAGGGCAAATCAGAACATGGTCTCTGACTTGTTTGAGTTGTTGTGCCAAACCTGGCTCTGACACAGGTCTATAGTGGCAGGACACGCACAGTCTTTTCATGAACACTGTGTAGTTGATTCTGTGCCAGTGCTTTGAGCTGCTCCTGTTGTAAGCCTGGATTCAGATCTGACAAAGCTTTCTGTAGAGCCAGACATCTGCATCAGTGTGTCAAAGAACTGACTTACTTTGTGACAGAGCAGTACAATCAAAGAGAAAACCACAAAGGCTCCACATTTTGATGTAATTAGCTATTTTGTGGCTGAAAAAAGTTTTGCAGAGTAGCTAGATGTTTGTTGTCAACGTTCAACTGACAAGGCATAGATTGATTGATTGATTGTTTGTTTGTTTTGTTTATTAATTAAGTCAGGACATTAAAGGTGCACAGTGTAATGTGTGTGGAGAGGATCTACTACCTGCTTGTCTATGATATTTTTTGTGTGGAATTTTAGTATGGGATTAAATTTGTCAATCTCCATGGGAGTTGAAGGCAATCAGGCCAAGTTACAGATTAGGTCTGTGGAGTATTGTACACCTACAATTGAATACATGCAACATAAATGTAATAAGTTTAGATTTCTCATAGTCAGACTCGTATTTGACGTTCAAAAAGCTCAGAGTGCACTCAGTAAAATATTAAAGAAGAAATATTATGTTATTTTTTTATTTTTTTATTTATTTTAACCATGTTCTAACATTGATCCCTCATCAAAGACAGACAGTGAATCCTGTTAGAAAGTCCTCTCCATTCTGACTGTCAAAAACTCATCATTCTGAATTTCTCCGAAGTTTGACACGGCTCCAAGAATCTCCTGTGCAGTTTTGAAGTCCAGACTCATTCTGAGTATTTCTGCCGTCTAATCACGAACATTACAACTGTGGGGCTACCCAGCATCTCCCGGAGTACTTCCCAGTTGTTTATTTTAAACTTGTGTAATTCCCTCTGCAGCCAGTATATTGCGCCAAAACTCAACAAACAACAATGATATGGTGTACGGTGTAATGTAACGTACTCAAATGCATGTTTAAAGACCAACAACAATAATGCATCATATGTCCTTTAAAAACATCATACAAACAAACAATGGCCGTACATAACAAAATACTAAAACCATCAAGAAACAACATCAGAACAGGTATGGGAGCGTTGCTATGCCCCTTCATCAATTTACAGTCTGGTGGTCAGGTGTCTGTATCTTGATGGCCTCCCTGATCCACTGCCATAAAGTAGTAGTAGTGTACCCTCCACTAGCAAAGATACATAGTGCAGCTTTAACTTCTCTTAAAAGCTCTGAGGTGTATCTGGGACCTGAGTGACAGCCGTTAGACGGTGAGCAGTGACAGTGTTCAGGCCTAATGCTCTGATCAGTGCTCTCCTGTTTAGAGTCTGTCTGTTCACACTAATAAAGACAGCACCCACAGCTGCTCCTGCTCCTCTCATCCATTCTCATTACTCTAATGGTCTCTAGTGTGGTCTGAGGAGGAGCGGGGGCTGCTGGAGGTTTGGGTTTAAACAGAGCAGTCATTTTGGGACCCGGGTCAGTGAAGCGTCAAAGAGTGTTAATCTCGTCCCCTAAAGACAGAGTTTGTTTGTTGTTTGTTGCCAGTTGTTTTTCTCACTCAATAAAGCCAGATTGAACAAAGAAAACAGGAAAGTTTGGTGTCAACCATAGTTAATAGTGTATTTGCTTTGTAATTGTGTTGGCCGCACCATAGGCATATACATAGCTACATAACATGAATAAACAGGGCAGCCAGAATAGTTTTTAAAATCTGCATTAGTGGACACAGACTATGAGAACAAATCAGCACAAAAGTGATGACTCACCAAAGAGGATGAAAGGGAATTTCTGCGCCTGGTTTGAACCCGCTCTTTCACCGAAGTAAACAGCTCATACATATTTTATCGTCCTATAAAGCTTTGTTTTATCATGATTCATCCTTTGGCTCTAATTAGGAAGCCTTGGTTGTTTGTGTTTGTTTGGGTAAAAATATTCTTTTCAAATTCAAACTCTGTTAAGATGCATATTCAGCTTTCACAAATGTAAAAATGGTTATGCGAGTACCTCATGGAGAGTATCTTACAATGAAGACTAATGGGCTTACACAGATCAAGGCGCTTATTGTATTGCGGCAGACTAGTTGCAAATCAGTGCAGCCACAAAAGTGTTGGTCTGCTATTTTTAAGCGATGCCTGTTGCCCATTGTTGCATATTTACTTTGCAGAATGTAATAAATAATAAATGTAGTTAAACGTAGAGAAAGTATTGCAGCACTATATCAGTTTGCAGGGTTGAACCAGAGTTTTATTGTGCCTTGTAGTCTGCAGCACTCCATACGGAACACATTTGTACAGAATTTATAGACTGGTATATGTTCTGAGTGAATAACATCAACCATATGGCCGCGCAGTCTCGAAGGGTTCTCCTATTGCATTGTCCTGGATTTGTGGTCCTGCACTCTGCTTATTCACACATTTTCTTATTTATAATTCAGCCCTTTTTAAAATTCAAGAGCTGATTTCTTGGCTCTCGACCATGATCTAGTGCTATTTTGGCAGCACTGCTTTGCCAAGAACTGTGCATCAATCACACCATTCTCATTCACATGCAGTGTTAAGATGATTTTCCAAGAATGAGGAAGGCAAAAGGCCTGTTGCTATGCACTTGTGATTACACTGAGAGGAAACTTGGCACTAAGATGAGCCCTAATATCTTTCTTAGCGGTTGTGAATAGAATGCATTGTGCCATCTCTGGCTTTGATTCCACACGTCGCTGGATTCACTGCAAGCGCTTGGCACGACGAGCTGTAACCCTCAGTTTGGTTATGACTGAGAACAGCTTCGGGGTTTGACATTTGTGAGCAGCGCGGGTACTTCAGAAATGGAGAGGATATTACCTGTTATTACATTATTATCACCAAAAAGCTCATAGACAGGGTGTTACGGCGTTTGGCCAGGGCCCGCCTCGCCTCGCTCCCCCGTTTGTTTCATCCCTGTGCCTTGTCGTCCCATGTCCTGATTGGAGGATCCGGCTCCTGCTGGTTGGGTTGGTCCCGGTGTCGGCGTCTCTTGGGTGGTGCCTGGCTCGACACATCTGCCAATCATCGTCTTCCACCTGCTCTACTCCACCCAATAAAAAGGTCGCCCACCTGCTGGTCGGGGCGACTCGGACACTTTGGTTCGGCTCGCCACAGCACTCAGATGTGCTGTTCTGCTGTGTGTTTTGGTGCCTGTGTGTGTTGTACGTAAAAGTACGTGGCATTGTAGCCTCTGTGTGAGCTATTCCTGTTTTTTTGCTTGAGCCCTAATTTCTGTTCATGTAGGGTTTTCTTTCGTTGTTGTAAACATTATTATTATTTACCTGCTTTTATTTTAATTAAACCACTTACACCATTTAAAACCTTGGTAGTGTTACCTTCCCTTCCCCCTAGGCGATCTGGGTTTGTAACACAGGGACACGTCTGTCAGTTGATGGAGCCATTTTGTGTCAAGTGCTCAGTGCGCTTTCTGTCGAGGTGTGGAAAAACCTGCAATACAGCAGTACTTCTGAAGAAGAGTCTTCAATGCGTTTCAAAAACACAACAAAAGGCTTTCTGCAGTTGCATTAGGTTCAATTAGCGTATAGTTTACAATTTAACAGCTTAAATACAGAGGTAAATTGAGAATAGTTTACATTCTTGCCCTTTTCTAGTTTTTATGTACCATCACAAGCCGTGTTTCCACTGGACCCTATTGCCCCAAACCAGGTTCACATGGGACCGCCTCGGGCCACTTTTGTTAATGGCAGAATGCGTTTCCGTGCAGAGGTCCAGCTCGCAAGCAGCCGATGTCAGCAAAACACTAATGTTTTCTTGATTAATAAAATATAAATCGTACACGAATTACACTTTTTCTTAAGAGTAAGTAAGTAAGAGTTCTTTTTTGTCATTTTTTTCTGCATTTATTTCACTTCTCTGCGCCGCTACACCACGTTTTAACATGATCTCTCTATGAAATACATGAGATTTGGATAGAGTTGGCTGCAGTAAGCATGCATTCAGTGATCAGTCAAGTGCACTGAGTCTGATCTAAGTCTGTCGGCTCAACAAATTAAGTTATTGTCACTTGGAAATACGATGAATTTCACAAGATCAAGTCAGCGTTTTCATTATATCTGCTTTTTGCTGTTTCTTTCTCACCTGAGTCTGCATTCTCTTTAGTACTCTCTTGTCCAATCATCTTGCTCCGCTGGCCAAAAGCGAGCCAGCACTCTCTGGATGCTAGTGCCTCTCACAGCCCCTTTCAGACCGCTCAAACGGCGCTGTACGGTTCACTTTGGTGCACTGGAAACACACTGGAAACGCCGTCTGGAGATTAAACATGCATTGGATAACTTACATTCTATATTTATATTTATGATGAACATTATTTAAAATCAAAAAGACGTCATGCCTAAACTCCAGAGAAACAACTCATCTTGATGCGAAGACATTCAATCATATCCACTCGCCCTAAATAGGCGAACTCTACAGCTCCCATTGTATATTTGAACTGTTCATCTATTGACCTGTCATGGGTAAAACTGATCCCTTGGTCAAGAAATTAAACTGTCTACCTTTATCATTTTCAGAGCCTTGTTCTGATATAATTTTTATTTAAAGCATTCATTTTTTAATCAGCATGTCATGTGTTTCATGTTATGTTTATTATGAATGTGAATAAGGTCTGTTACCATTTTGTGGATAATGCATAAAGAGGATTTTGTTTTAGAATTAATTGCACTTTCTCTATAGTTCCCTAATCATGTCTTTTAGTCTGAGACATATCTTTTAATATATATTGTTTGATGATTGTAGCAAATGAAAATATCTATCTCCGTAGTGCCTCCAGCCTTGTGGATGGTTCAAAGCCATCGTCAGGGATCTGGTAGGCTTAAAAGGTTGCTCCCACACACACTCCAGTGCCTCTTCACAATCAAATGTTACACATGAATACTAATAGCTGAGCCATTTTTTACACTTTACACGAGTTTATGTTGATGTCACCAGGCCTGGGTGTGCAGTCAGTACATCCTCACTTCACCTTTTTGCAATACCACAAGTGCAAAAAAGAAACCTAATTTTAACTTTTCTTTTTCCTTTTTTTTTTTTTTTTTGAGATGTGTAAAATAATGACACCTAATGGAAAAAGCTTATCTTTGCCAGTGCTGGAAAGTAACCCAATTGGTACAAAAAGTAACTTTACTGTAGTACTTTTTAGAGCAGGTATCAACTACAATTTTAACCAGGACTTAAAAGTAAAAAGTACTTTGATATGTTTTGATTTATTTCGTTTCATTTAGCAACAAATAATTTAAACTTCATAAACAAGATTCAGTTGCTATTGCTGACCCAAAAAAAGCAGCACGATTCTTTATCAAAATGATGATTTTATGTTTTACCCCAAAAGACAGGTACTTCAATACTTTATAATAAGTAGAATTTGTATGTGATACTAAAATAACAGGGAAAACCAAAGCAATCCAACATCAGGAATAAATAACAGAAGATTAAACATGAATTGCATCCAGTTACAACATGGTCACCTCATAAAATGTGCTTAATGTACATTAATCTGTAGCACCCGTACAACCACTCTGTGTGATACTTACGTGAGAATGGTGGGTGCTTGGGTTCGTTATAGTTTCGGTGGATACCACGAAGGTGCACCTAGTCATTACCCAAATAAAAGTAAATCTCCTTCACACAATAAGGCTAATATTTAAGAATAATGAGACCCAGAGAAATGTTAAGTTTTGGCAAAATGTTAAGAAGGCCTTATTTAATATTGAGAATATTAATTTGTGAAACAAAATATAAAAGTTTCCCCTAAACAAAATATAAAATATTCAATTAGACACAAAATATACACAAAATAAATAACAAAATATGTCCCCAAAAATCTAACCAATATCCCCTTTAAATTTAGCAAGAAACCCCAATAGTTTCAATCACAATCTCCCTTTACACAAAAAGTTAAAATATACAAAATGTCCCCTCCCTTAGCTGTTCCCCACAATGTCCAGTACACAAAAATACACAGAACACTCAAAGCGCGCGAAATTGTCCGTTAACGTTAAGCAACAGTTGTGGGCCCACACTCACACAAACACACACAGTTACTGTACCGTTTTGGATGAAAAAAAAAAGGAAAAGAATAACGGTGCAGGCCTGATCTTCTTTGTCAGAACTTGAGAGCGCTGAAATTCGCGGTCCTAGGGTTGGAGAGCGCCGAAACTCGTGGTCCGGTCCGGTTGAGTGCGACGCAACGACCCGGTAGCTCCGCCCGCGCTGCTCGCTCCGCTCGCACCTCCGCCACACCTCCCGCTCCGCTTTGCTCCCGCTCCGTTACCCGCTCCTGGACGACTCTCCGGTCTCGGATCTCCGCTTCCGCTCTTAGCTCCCGACCAAAAGTCCGCGGTCCTCTTCTACGAACCTCCCGCTCAGTCCACCCGCCCGAGGTTTCTAACGCTCTTTGCCCCGAGAAAACTGTCAGGATCCAGCTTCCTTGACGGTCCGGCGGGAAGAGAGCGTCTTCCCGAACTTTCCTGTACGTCTCTCCACGCAAGGTCACGTGTACCCACCCCTTTACGTACCAACAGCCAATCACAATCGACTACGCAGAGTGAGGGCTCAAACGACCAATAAGAAATAATAACATTGAAACATTAAGAAACATGTGAGGCTAACTACATAAACCTCCACTTATTTATTATTTTAACAAAATAATGTAAGCGGTAAATCTTTGTTTTTAATCGCTGTAATGAAATTAAATCACTGAATATTTATCTAATTTTAATCTTGTAAAATAATCTATTTATTTATTTATTAATCATGTGTCACTACTTATTTATGACAAGTAAATAAACGTTTACTTTTTAAAATTAATCATGTGACTTGTTTTTAAGTGAAATGTGGATTAACACTAACTCATCACGGTTTATTACACTGTAATACCCATGTTTACCACTGGGCTACACCCTCCCCCTTCTAAAAGGTTTTGATGTCCTCATCAAAATAAAACTTTAGATGACTCTAATATTCTTAGAATTAAGGGAAGAGGCCAAATTAGAACAAGTGAAGCACAACGCCATGGGGTGGCACCAGAGGGTCTCACAGGGATGGCTTCTGAAGTCTCTGTAGAGTCCACTTCCCACCAGCACTCCATGGCTTAGGACTGTCACAGGGTGTTCACAGGGCGTGCCAAGTTCGTCGTAGCTCAGCCTGACCACTGGACGGATGACTCTTCTTGAACGCTCGACTTGTTCGATTTTGTCTTGAGAGTCTTGATTGGGGTTGATGTCTGCTCCCCCTTCTGGAACGATGACTTCTGGATCAGCGTCAGGAGGCAGGTTTGGAAGATCATTGACAACTGGCTCTGTCACAACCAGATCCTGAATTGGTCTCTCAGGGTCAGCTTGGTTGACGACTGTAGCGGATTGCTTTGTTTTGTCAGGAGGAGTCAACAACTTGTCCCAGTCGAACTCCAAGGCTCTTGGCGGGTATACTTCCTCATACTCTGATTCTGAGGACACATCGTCATGGTGGTTGTTTGACTGTGTTGGTTCTTTAGTCATCTGTTTAAGTGCTCTGGTCACAGGTCTTTTTTGTGACCCACCTTCACTGTCGTCGACGGGGAGTCTCACAAGGTAACCAATAGGTAACAGGTGGTTACGATGAACTGTCTTTTCAGCTCCCATACCTCTCTCCGGCTTGATCTTGTAGACAGGTAAGTTAGGTAGTTTTTCCACAATAACATACGGTGAGGGCCGCCACTTGCATTTCAACTTGTGTTTGCCTGTGACTCCAAAGTTTCTTAATAACACTCTGTCGCCTTTGTCGAGAACTTGTTCTTTGACGTGTTTGTCGTGTGCCCTCTTGTTTCTTTGGTGGTTCTTGTCTGATGATTCTGTTGCAAGATTGTAGGCCCTTTGGAGATCTTTCTTGAGCTTTGCCACGTACTGATGGTAGGACTTTGTCTTTTGATTGTCGTCGGTCACGCCAAAACAGATGTCGACTGGTAGGCGAGCTTCTCTGCCGAACATTAACAGGTAAGGGGAGTACCCAGTTGCGTCGTTTTGAGAGCAGTTGTAGGCGTGGACCAGGTGACTGATTTTCTGACTCCATTTCTGTTTTTGCTTTGGATCAAGAGTGCCAAGCATTGACAACAGGGTACGGTTGAATCTTTCTGGTCGCGGATCTCCCTGAGGGTGGTAAGGAGATGTTCTAGACTTGCGAATCCCCAGCATCTTCAGAAGGTCTTGGATCAGTTTACTTTCAAAATCGCGCCCTTGATCCGAATGTATGCGGGCAGGGAGTCCGTAGTGTACAAAGTAGCGCTCACACAGGATCTTGGCAACGGTGGTCGCTTTCTGGTCTTTGGTGGGAAAAGCTTGGGCGTATCGAGTAAAGTGGTCGGTCACTACAAGGATGTTGGCATAACCTTGGGAATCTGGCTCAAGTGACAGAAAATCGATACATACGAGGTCTAGGGGGCCTTGGCTGGTGATCTGGTTTAAGGGAGCAGCTCTCTGAGGAAGGGCTTTGCGAGTTATGCATCTGCCGCAGTTCTTAATGTACTGCTCCACCTCAGCTCCCATCTTCGGCCAGTAGAACCGGTTTCTAATCAGTTCGATGGTCTTGTCCATGCCCAGGTGACCAGACTCGTCATGCAAGGATTTCAGGACCATGAGGATATACTCTCTGGGCAGTACCAGCTGCTTCACTTCAGTTCCATTCCTCTCAACTTTTCTGTAGAGTAGATTGTTTTCAATGATGAGCTTGTTTGCTTCTTTGTTCAGCAGAGCAGAAGTTGGATTGTCGGGGCCGGAGACTGATGGACCACCACTAAGAGACAGTTTGACTGGAGCGATAGTGGGGTCAGTGTCTTGAGCTTTGACGAGGTCGTTATGACTGAACTGTGTCAAGGAACCAAGGTCCAACCGGACTGGGTAGGCGAAACACTCTGGAAGGCCGTCAGGTGACACTCCAAGCGACTCTGCAATAGTGGTTGACTGTTTCGGAGTTTCACAGCACTTGACCTGCTTGCACAGGGCTTGAACACTTTCAGGTGGTACACTTTGCCAGCCTTCTTTGTGGTTGGTAGAGGGTTGCGCGACAGAGCATCGGGCGCCGATGTTGCTGCTGCCGGGCCTGTACTGCAGAGTGAAGTGGTACGTTGAGAGTGCTGAGAGCCAGCGGTGACCCGTCGCGTTGAGTTTGGCGGTCGTGAGAATATAAGTAAGTGGGTTGTTATCTGTTCTCACGGTAAACTGGGATCCATACAAGTAGTCGTGGAACTTGTCTACCACGGCCCACTTGAGTGCCAAAAACTCGAGCTGGTGCACTGGATAGTTCTTTTCAGAGGCACTTAGTTTGCGGCTTGCAAAGGCGACTGGTCTTAAGCCTTCAGGATATTCTTGGTTGAGGACAGCACCGAGCCCGTGAAAACTTGCATCAACATGTAGGGTGTACGGTTTGGTCGGGTCGGCGAATGCTAACACAGGTGCATTTATGAGGCAGTGGATGATTTTTTGGAAGGCCTCAGAACATGACTGGTCCCACCGGTCACCGAAAGGCTCATTGACTTTGTAGTAGATCTTGTCTGTTGAAGTGGACTTTTTCTTCTTTTGTGTGGGGGGATAACCTTTGCACAGCTCTGTAAGTGGTCGGACGATGATAGAATAGTTTTTTATAAACCTGCGGTAGTAGCCGCAGAACCCCAGGAAGGACTGCAGGGATGAAAGGTCGGTTGGTTGCTTCCACCGTGTCACTGCTTCAACTTTGGCTGGGTCTGTGGCGATTCCATGTTCTGAGACAATGTGACCGACGTAAGTGACTTGTGACCGACAGAACTGGCACTTGTCAAGGGACAACTTGAGTCCAGCTTCTTTGAGACGAGTGATAACTTTGAGGAGTCTTTGCTCGTGCTCCTCCAGAGTCTTGCCGAAAACAATGAGGTCGTCTAGATAGACGATGACTTCGAGCATGTGCATATCGCCGACTGCCTTCTCCATAAGGCGCTGAAATGTCGCAGGAGCCCCTGTGATCCCCTGCGGCATCCGCTCAAACTGGAAAAATCCCAGAGGACAGATGAAGGCGGTTTTCTCTTTGTCCTCCTCAGCCATCGGGATTTGATAGTAACCGCTGCGCAGATCCAACACAGAAAACCACCTGCTGCCGGACAAGCAATCAAGGGCGTCGTCGATACGTGGCACAGTGTACTGATCTGGGATAGTTCTGCGGTTCAGGGTGCGGTAGTCGACGCACATGCGAAGTTGACCATTCTTTTTACGTGCTAGGACAATCGGTGAAGCGTATGGGCTTCTTGATTCTTTTATGATCCCAGCCGCCAGCAAACCTTGGATGTGACGCCGGAGATCATCTAAGTCGGCAGGGGCAATGCGACGAGACCTCTCTCTGAAGGGAGTGTTATCGCTCAGACGGATGTGATGCTCTACCCCATTAGCCAAACCGACATCCCACTCTTCGGTAGAGAACACGTTGGAGTGTTTGGCAAGCTTTTGACTCAGCCTCTCTTTCCACTCTTTGCTGATGGGGGAGTCACTGAAGTCAAACTGAGAGGGATCCATAGTTGTAGCTGTCTCAACCTTAGAGTGTGGCGCATCTGTCACAATGTCAGCAACGTGAAGGTGAGCAATCACGGTGCCCATTGGAATGGCTGTTTGCTTAAGAGACTCATTACGCAATAGCACCAGGAAGTTGTTTGGATCTAGTGTCTTTGAGAACAACACAGTTGGCTGAACAAGCACACTTGGAGGGAGAGCAGGGGAGTGGGCGCGTTCTGTGATGAGTATACTGTCTCCGATGTCTTGTTTCTCTTTGACTTTGCAGATGGCAATGTGTTCGGTGCCTGGAGGGATGACGAGAGGACCAGGCCCGGACCATTTAACTTCAGCCACAGGTAAGTCTATTTTGTCTTTTATAGATGTCACTGCAGGAACAGGTAAGTGGCTTTTCTCTTGCACTTGAACTTTGACTGAGTTGACGTTCTCAGTAACTTCTTTCATTGTTTTGGACTTGAAAGGCCGAACCCCACTGACATTGGTGCCGATCAGGACAGGTATCGACTCGGAGCAGCGTGGATCAGGGCACACCAGGGCCAGGACAGGAACAGACTTGACTCTGTTGGACTTGGACCTTTTTGGCAGCTCCAATTCAACTTGAACGTAACCGTGGTAGGGGTAACTGCTCTCTGACTCACTTAGGCCCCAGATGGCTAGACCAGTCACAGGGTTTAGTGGGATGTGTGACAGGTGTTCGGCATACCAGCTGTCGAAGATGATGGTAACTTGGGAGCCACTGTCCATCAGCGCAGTGCAGGGGTTGCCATTGATCTTAACTTGAGCAGTGGAGGGCGGTCCAACCAGTCCCTCGGGCAAACTGTTGGTCTGTATGTTTACAGAGCTTCTCTTGACACTTGTATTTGTTCTTGTTTCATTGTCAGGTTTCTGGTTTTGTTTGGACTTTCTTTGGGCCTGCAGCAGTTTCTGAATGACTTTAGGGTAGTTCTCTGGAGCAGCACACTTGTTAGCATAGTGGCCATCTTCGCCGCACTGATAACAAAAGAAGTCACTTGAGTCTCTGAGTGCAGAGGGTCTTTGCTGCCAGGCTCTTGACTGAGTTTCTCTTGGGCAGGGGTCAGTAGCAGGACTGTATTTGGGCTTGACTGACATAACAGAGACTTGTTTTCGAAGCTTGACAACTTCTTTCTTTAGAGCTTGAACATTTTTGTCTTCTGAGCTCTCTGCCGCTGAAGTGACTGATGGCAGAGGGCTCGTTACCGGGGGACTTGACATTTCGGCGGGGGCAGAGAGTTCACATACTTGTGCTCTGAGTTGGTGTATTTCAGCTTTCAAGTCTTTCAACTCAGTATCAGGGGTCAGAATGGCACTTTTGGCGTAGACTGCCTTTGGTGGATGGAGACGCCGACGTGAAGCTTCATGCTCCTCCTCCAGGCGTATCTCGTTCAACAGCTCGAGAAAGGTGGGAGGACTGTCTCTACGGTCTCTTAGTCCGAGGTTTAAAATCATAAGGTCAGATCTGATGGCCCCTTTAATGAGTTGGTCAAGACGTGCTGTGTCTGCCGCCGATGACTGGAGTCCACCCTTTTGGACCACTTTATTGAGGACTCTCTCAAGGCGTCTCAGGAACTCGGAGAGTTTCTCACTGGGGTGTTGACACAGCATTCTGAAAGCAAAGTAAAGTTCTTCGCCGCTCTCGGGTGTGCCAAAGGTGGTCTCAAGAATGTCAATGTAGTCAATAGATGTTGCGGTAGGGTTGTTGAAACGAACAGCTTGGAGGATCTCAAGTGCAGGACCCTTTACACTTTCCATTATTCTCATTTTCTTTTCTCTTTCAGGACGATCACACTCTTCTATCATTAGTCTAGCTTGCTCAACCCAGTTTTCCAAGTGTTCTTCTCCAGGGGGTGTGGGCGTGACCCCTGAGAAGGTGCGTAGTCTCCTGTAGAGACTGTTTTCATTGTGGGTGGGCTTGCTTGTCATTTGCAGGATGTCACCAACTGCTCGAATGATAGCTTCAGGAGTAGACGCCTGTAGTGGGGAAAGAAGACTGGAATTGAGTTGTGGCACATTTTGACCATCACCAGCTGCCTGACCTTGGGGTTCTTCCTCCCGCTCATAGGGTCCAAAGATTCTCCACGCAACTGGAGACCCCTCGGGAATAACATCAAGAGGAATAGAGTCTGAATTCACCTTCTCCCTGCACTCACATAGCACAGTTAAACTTTGAGACTGTGGGTCGAACATTCTTCCTCTGACTCTGACTCTCCCGAGTGCTTTAATAGTCTGCAGCGTTTCTTCAATGACACCAACTTCAGCTTCTGGAGGTACATCTTTTACCAGCAAGGCGTGCACTGGGTCTATGCCTTCTCCAACACACCAGTTCTTCAACTGAGCCATCTCCACGGGTTGTGCGATTACGGTACTCACTTGTCAGGACTAAATTTGGTAAGTGTTTGTGATACTTTAGCTTAGTTAACGCTTATATTGTGTTTTCTTTGCTTAGAATATTTAGAATGCTACGTTTTGCAGTTCTAAAGTTATTTGTTTTTTCACGTTAGTTACCCTTTAATACAGCTTTTCATGTAGAAAGACAATTAAGCAGCTTTTGGTTCTAAAGAATATTTTTGTACAAACTAAATCTCTGGGTCAACACTAAATTTATAGCTAATTTAAGACTATTTTTGAACTAAATTTATCCCAGCGGTGCCTCCATTTTATCTTATGTAGCACCCGTACAACCACTCTGTGTGATACTTACGTGAGAATGGTGGGTGCTTGGGTTCGTTATAGTTTCGGTGGATACCACGAAGGTGCACCTAGTCATTACCCAAATAAAAGTAAATCTCCTTCACACAATAAGGCTAATATTTAAGAATAATGAGACCCAGAGAAATGTTAAGTTTTGGCAAAATGTTAAGAAGGCCTTATTTAATATTGAGAATATTAATTTGTGAAACAAAATATAAAAGTTTCCCCTAAACAAAATATAAAATATTCAATTAGACACAAAATATACACAAAATAAATAACAAAATATGTCCCCAAAAATCTAACCAATATCCCCTTTAAATTTAGCAAGAAACCCCAATAGTTTCAATCACAATCTCCCTTTACACAAAAAGTTAAAATATACAAAATGTCCCCTCCCTTAGCTGTTCCCCACAATGTCCAGTACACAAAAATACACAGAACACTCAAAGCGCGCGAAATTGTCCGTTAACGTTAAGCAACAGTTGTGGGCCCACACTCACACAAACACACACAGTTACTGTACCGTTTTGGATGAAAAAAAAAAGGAAAAGAATAACGGTGCAGGCCTGATCTTCTTTGTCAGAACTTGAGAGCGCTGAAATTCGCGGTCCTAGGGTTGGAGAGCGCCGAAACTCGTGGTCCGGTCCGGTTGAGTGCGACGCAACGACCCGGTAGCTCCGCCCGCGCTGCTCGCTCCCGCTCGGCACCTCCGCTCACACCTCCCGCTCCGCTTGCTCCCGCTCCGTTACCCGCTCCTGGACGACTCTCCGGTCTCGGATCTCCGCTTCCGCTCTTAGCTCCCGACCAAAAGTCCGCGGTCCTCTTCTACGAACCTCCCGTTCAGTCCACCCGGCTCCGAGGTTTCTAACGTCTCTTTTGCCCCGAGAAAACTGTCAGGCTCCAGCTTCCTTGACGGTCCGGCGGGAAGAGAGCGTCTTCCCGAACTTTCCTGTACGTCTCTCCACGCAAGGTCACGTGTACCCACCCCTTTACGTACCAACAGCCAATCACAATCGACTACGCAGAGTGAGGGCTCAAACGACCAATAAGAAATAATAACATTGAAACATTAAGAAACATGTGAGGCTAACTACATAAACCTCCACTTATTTATTATTTTAACAAAATAATGTAAGCGGTAAATCTTTGTTTTTAATCGCTGTAATGAAATTAAATCACTGAATATTTATCTAATTTTAATCTTGTAAAATAATCTATTTATTTATTTATTAATCATGTGTCACTACTTATTTATGACAAGTAAATAAACGTTTACTTTTTAAAATTAATCATGTGACTTGTTTTTAAGTGAAATGTGGATTAACACTAACTCATCACGGTTTATTACACTGTAATACCCATGTTTACCACTGGGCTACAAATCTATAATCTACAATTTTCATCATAAAAGTATTAGGTCAACAGTGGTTCAGTGGTTACAGCGTTCGAACTCCAACTCAAAGGCTTGTGGTTGGATTCTGCTCCTGTCATGATAACAAATCTTTAAATGCGATCTATTGTAAGAGAAAATATCACGATAAGAAATAATATTGAGAGAGACTTTCCCTCGTTTTCCATTTGTGCGAGCACCGTTTGCGGCAAACCGGAAGTCTCTTTACTACAAGAGTGCGGGTCATAAACATAAAAAGAAGCAAAAGTGGGCGGGGCGGAATAAGGTGACTATTAATTATCATGACAGGCCTAACTCCAATATACTGTTTTTTGTGTGAGTGTGTCCTTGGGTGAGACAATTTATTTGGTGGTTTGAGAGACCATTGTTGCAAATTGACCGTCCCAACGTAACAACAATGCCACAATAATATTTAAAAAAATTTTGTGTGGCTTTTTGTCTTCATTTCATGACAGATTTATCCACAGGTTTCATTGTGTTTAATTTTGTCTAAGGTCACCGCTCTGAGCTGCTATGGACATTTAACATCAGTTGTTATTGTGTCAGTGTGTCCCCAGGTCTCCATCGTCACATTTGGGGCTTTGGGGTCTTCGATCGGTGGTGCCACATGTCACTGGAGGCACTAGAGCAGAAACGGCCGCAGGAACATTTAGTCTGACTCCTGCAGTGATCATTAAGTCTCTAGCCTGTTGGGAGACCTGAGGCAGCTTTATCTGGGATGGCAGGAAGACAAAAGAAATTACAGATAGATTACCATACAAACGTCATCTCAAGTTTTTCTTTAAATGTTTTTAGCTGTGGCACAAACCTTTCTGGTGAGGTGCTATGTGTCCTGCTTGACAATGACAATATTTAGCTTGGAATACAGTAAACCATTGATTCCTAAAGTGGGGTCCAGGGCCCTCTGGGAGGCCTCAAAGGCACTGCAAGGGGGCCCCCAAAGCTTTCCACAAAACGAGCATAAAAGAAAACTGAGCTTGAAAACCACTTTACATAATATATTTGCTTATATACACTACTCTAAATCTATGTATAGCCTACAGTCATAACTCTTTATATTTGAAGAAAAATATTACATACATATTGGAGTTAGGCCTGTCATGGTAATTAAGCTGTAGAGTTTGGGAAGTGTGGCACCATTAGGCCAAGTTACAGGTCAGGGGTCTCATAACTTTATGTGTTTTTGGGGTCAAACCACATATTTTCATGTTAAGTTGTCCTTTTTTGATAACAAACTTAAGGTAAGACACTGTGGTGAATAGAAAAAACATCTCACATTTAAAGATATACATTTTTCATCATACAATGTTTTCATATAGAAAGTATGTAAGATATTTTATGTGTCAATCTGAAACATGGACAGAACCGGGTTTAAATTGTTTGGTTCATTTTGTACATACAGTATAATAGTTATTGTCCAGGGGTTATTTTATGTTGTAGATGCATTTTATTGCTTTTTATTTTATTTTAAAGAAATTTTGTACATTCGGGTTTTATTTGGGTAAACCGGAAATAGCACTGTTTCTCACTTCCTGTTTTGCACGTTTCACGTTTTACCGGCTGTATCCTGAGAGCCAGCACAGCCTGTATGTTGGTAAAAATAATATAATTTACAACTGTGCATTTAGAACTAAGCATTTATATCTTGATACATTACCCGCTGTCAAGAGATTTTTCGGTAATTTATGTGTTTAGCCTTGTTAGCTGTATGCCAATTAGCGCCGCATGCTATCACTAGCATTAGCATGTTAGCTCGTTTTTGCATTTGTTGTGCACCTGTTTCAAATGAGTTCTGTAATTTCAGTTATAATAAAATGTACAGAGGGGGTTTTAGATTTCTTATTTACTAGAACTAGATCTGACCAAAAAAAAAGTCTAAAATTCCAATTTTGCCTTTTTTTTTTTTTTTACTTAAAACCTTAATAAATCAGGCTTATAGATATGAACAAATCCTTCAGTACATTTAATTAAGTTCAAGATTGTAAAGTTTGGTGAGTGGATGTGCCTCTTTAAAGTGCGTATGACGGGTTTTTATGATTTTCTAATTTTGACTTTATTCAGTGTATTAATTCCTCTTGTAAATTGTATAAATTGTAGTTTTACACCAATCAAGTCACTATTTGTGGAGAAAAGTTGAAAAATCTGTTGACAATTACAGGAAGTAAACAAATTGATGACATCATGCTGGGGAGACAAAGGTTATGCATAATTTACACAAAATAAACAACTTTTTTGACCCTTTAAACATTAATTCAACAAAATAAAGGTGTTAACATGTGTTTCTCTTTGTCAAATAAACAAAATCTGTGACATTGGATGAGTTTTGGCATTACAGTGTGGTTGCTATGGTAATTTCCTAGTGTGATGTCATACTTTACAACCAGGAAGTAAAATTAAAAACCTACAAAATAGCTAAACTGGGGTTACATTTGCAAAGATTTTAGTAGAAATGTGATTATATGCATCTTTATTGCATTTTAGTTAAATATGTATTTCAACCTGTCATAGGCCCTTTAAGTTGTCTTCATGTCACTATGGAGAAAAATGCATTTTAAGAAAACAGCCTTTGAAGTTACAATGTCGCATAGAAAGAAAGACGTGGATTGAAAGTCACGTTTGTCACAGTGTTTCACGCTTTATAAATGAGACCCCTGATCTAATAAGAGGCGAGCTCACTTATAGTAAGAATGAATGTTTTGCAAGGCATGTTCACCAATAAAAAAAATGCATGTTAAACACCACACATAACATTCCACCACCAGAAAAAGTCAGTGCACCTATTCAGAAAGCTCCCATATGGTCTGGGAATTGAACAAAACACCTTCTTGATGCAAGGCAGGAAGGCTTACCACTGCACCACACAGTTAGATCAATTTGTTCAATTTGGCGTTTATTGATTTTGGCTTGAATTCTCTACGTCCCATGTATAGCTTTGTGTTTGGCTAAGACAGCTAAACAGACTTGGATCTAACTTGGATTTTCTCAAGATGCCCAAGCTGTCCCGTTTGTTGTTTCAAAGGGGGGATTTAATTTCCAGCACAAAGCTCAGTCTAGTGAAATGTGGTCTACACGCACTCACGCACAATTTTCTGCTATGGCTTCAGCATCCAGCCAATGTCCTTGTATTAGAATCAATTTATTTTGCCCCAGAGATAGCCTATTTTCCAGTGGGTTTGAGGCTTTTCATGGCAGACATATTAATAGCCTATTGCTTGGCCAAGGTCCTACAAAATTCTAAATGAGATGTCTTAGGGGAAATAATTTGGCCTGCATTAACCTTATGTTCCCAAATCTTTGCGATAGAAGAAAATGGAACCATTCAAATAATTGAGTTTTTCTCTTTTGCCATTTGTTCTGTGTGTTTTATTACTGTTGTTTATTGTTTGGCATGAAATGAACTTTAGGACGATGGCCCCAGACAACAGCACAGAGGAACTGCTGAGCCTAATGCTGCACTCTGGGAACAGCAAAGTCATTTCACTCCAATAGAGCACTTAATAGCTTTGGCTGATGCAGAGTTTGTGAATCCATCAGTCAGAGCAGGCACAGATTAGCGCTGTGTGGTTCGGTTTGGTCACATGTAGAAGCTATCTTTCTGTGAACTTTCATTGTCCCCGGGAAATTTGTCCTCCACATTTGACCAATCCATCAACCTTCAATGTCCTGTCAGGTGCAGCGGGCGAACTCAGTGAGGGACCCATCTCCAGATCTTGAGTGGAGTTTCCTGTGCATGTTTCAGGTTGTTGGGGAAAATCAGAGATGTGAGCCGAAAGTGCAAGTGTGCCGCAAAGTTCACCTGCAATATTTTCTTAGATTAAAGGCATTGGAAGAAAAATACAGTGCTTTGGTTTACCCCTACCACTATAAAACAGTTTGCCCTGCCACTAAAAACACTCCTGAACCGACACTTTATTTACTTTTTCACTAGATAAAATAAAATAACTTTCAAACAGGGATTTATATATTTAGCGTGAGCGTGAATGTGGGAAGGTTTTCTTTGTAAGTTATGGTTAGCTTCAGATACTTTTCTCTTTTTTATATTTGTACATGCTTCTTCTTTTTTCAAAGCTCTTGGCTCGTTTGTTGAGAGGAGATAGACCTAATTAACTCTTGAGAAGACTGCTTTGAGATAAGAATACCTTCATCTTCTCAACAGTCCAAGTGTTTCAATCTGGTTTGGTCTATACCACAGTATAATAGCACTTAACATGAATTGCTGAAGTTATATCTACTGTACATATTACGGCATTTCATTACTCGGAGTGACAGACTCATCAGCGTTCTTTTATGTCCTTTCAAAGTAAACCAGGCATGTCCACCTCCTGTCAAAAGCTTTGTTAGAAACGCCGGCTCCCATATGCGTCATCTATGAATGTCATCGAATCTGAATATTTTCCTCATCATTACTGTGAGCAAAAAAAGAGCATAGCCCACAGTCAGTGACTCACAGCGTCCCACTGATCCAGAGCTAGTAGCAAACAGAGGCTTGTCAGGTCGAGGTTGTTTGGTTTCCTCAGAGTCAGGGACGTTCATTTTCTGCACTGAAAGAGCCAGAGGACTGCTTTTAGAATATTCAAAGAGGCGGGCGAGGTTTGGTCACAACTGTCTGTCTCTGTAATGAAGATGACTTTTGAATGCTCTTTTGGTGTATTTTTAATCTGTTTTCCTTCCAGAGCTGAAGATGTGGGGGAACTTAGGTCTTTCTTTTTGCATAGATTTTAGACCCCCTGCTTGTGTTTTCATCCTTGACTTAAACACCAGTGACAGGCAAGCTGGAGCCTCATATTCCTTTTCGCAAGCAAGAATGCTTCTCAAACTGCAAATGATCAAAGTGCAGGTCCACTCAACTTCCTTGCTTTTAAGAGTTTTTTGATCAAGGAAGTTGACCCAAGTTGAACCACAACGTTCATGTGATTCATTTTATTAACCGACTTAAGCAAGATGACCATTTCCATGATGATATTTGTTTTATTTATTCATTTTACATCATTCCTAATTCAAATGTGTGTTTTTTTTCAGGAAACTGCGACATCTGTAAGAGTCTGTCATCACTAGAGCAGCAGCAGCAGCCAGGCATCTGAAACTGAGTGGAAGAAAGGAACAAGTGAACAGCAATGAACAGACTACAGGTGAACTAAGACAATGAATATTGTTGATATGAAAAGTAGGAGGCTAGAGCTCAAAGAGAAACACTTTAAGCCTGGTTTTAAATGTACAGACTGAGTGGGCCTCTTTAACATGGACAGGAAGCTTACCTCATAACACATTCTGCTTCATGCTCTAGACCAGAAGGGGGCAAACTAAGGCCCAGGGGCCACATGCGGCCCTTTTGGCATTTTGATCCAGCCCGCAAAGCATTCAGTAAAAAATTGTATAAGTTAAGTATGGCGCATTTGTCATTTTATAGTTGCTTGTTCATTTAAGATCAGTTTTGAGAACAACCACCAGTAGATTAAGTCTATGTGTATTAGTATCTGTGTAAAATGGACCGGACTCCAGGCAAGTGTAAAAATCCAATGTGGCCCTTGCATCAAAATAATTGCCCACCCCATTCCAGACGCTAGGGGCCACCAATACAACACACCAAGCCCATTGTGATCTGCTATTGGAGAGTAAGGTTACCATCCAGCCTTAATTACCACATGGATGAAGATGTAATGAATAAAATGACCATGCACTAACAAAAAGGTGTAGCAAGAAAAACCTATCAAATAAATGTGCACATAATAGCACAGGGCTTAATGGGGCACTATGTAGTTTGCTGGTGGAGGTTATAAAACACTCTATTCTTCTTGAGATTGATTAAAACCGAGCAATCTCCTGGAGACAAGCTGCAAACCAAGTACTTTCTGAGGATTAAAAACTTGAAGTGGATAAATGAAACATAGATGAGTTTGTATCATACTGTGGAACTTTCCAACAAACAATTTTATGAGAAAATCAGGAAACAGACCCTCAAGTAGAAAACCTACATAGTGCACCTTTAAGATTTAATTTTGGAGAATCAACAACAAATGAATGAATGGCGGTGTGGTTTCTCATGCAGAAGGTTGGGGTTGCAGTAATATTAGCCCAGTTCTCATAGCTTTAGCTGTTAAAATAGTGTCCACACACTCTAGTGGTTACACAAACATTAGTTTAGTATGGTCACTGCATATCAGAAGTATGACTCACACACTGGCTATGTTTACCTGCACCAAAAATGTCGTCATTTTTGGTCATTATCTGATTTTTTTAGTTATTGTATTATTGAAATGACATGTAAACAGCTACATCTGATGCAGGAGATCATATTTTTATGCACACAAACAAGGTCAAACTAATGCAAATGAAAGAGTACATCTCACCAGGGGTTTGTGATGATCTGATTTCTCTTGTGCATGTAAACACACACCAAAAATCCAATCTAATTATTGGGTTAACTGATTATACTAATTATCTGGCCACTGTTTTCTCAAAAGAGCTACGGCTTCTTTGGCCTTTAAACTTCTTCATTTTAATAATCCTCAAGTGTGGAATCACAGGATTTTTAATGATCCCCTCGCAGCTTTCTCTTTGTGCTGCATCACACTTTCAGGCTGTTCTCAGAAGTCACCGGAAGCAACTGTGTGACTTTTGCTTAATTCCTTAGAAAACTTACTTGTTATTTTAGGTGCTACATATTGAGATTCCATGCTACCACTTTCATTTATTTTATATATAATTGGAGCATAAAGAGAGTCTTTACTGGATTCTGGGTTTTTCTGTCCGTAATTATTGTTATACCTGCATAAAATCTTTCTCAAGATTAATTGTGAGGCTTTGTTTTATATAGTTGTCCAGTGTGTCCAAACTATTTCTAATTAGGTTTCAATAAAATATACATATTTTATCACATAATAGAACTCACTTGTAAACTGGTAATTTCATATTTTTAGAGCTGCAGTGAAAGAGAAAGTGGGAGCCAATTCATGATTAGCTGTATTTTTCATAGCGTCTCAAATGATTCATATTTAGAAGTCACAGCACATTTGCCCTCAAAATGTGTCTGGGTTGTTTTTTGAAATACTGACTGCAATTCTGGCAAGTTTATTTGCAGCTCAATTCTACACAGTGGCTGCGTAGGACAAAGGATTACGTCTGGGAATTAGAAATATTCATTCTGACTTTCCCAAAACTTTGACAAACGTGCCTCTAAATATCAAAAAAGATCAAAACAAAAACATGAGTTGTGGTGCTTGTTGCTGGTCTTTTCCATCCCACTTTTCAGAAAAGATAAAATGTGATATTAAGTTTCTGTATTCAGTGATATAAAACGCTGCTGTGGTGGGGAGAGCAGTGCCCTTCCAAGTGTCCTGAGTGACTGTGGGCAGGGCATGACTGATGCAGATGATCAGAGCTGGAGAAAACCAATTACTGTGGTCATCACTGCAGCCTCTGGGCTCTTTTGAATGGGACGGAATGTGTTACAGAATCCATTTTACATCCTTTTGGAATTTCATTTTGCTTTATGGTCACTCAGTCTGAGTGTTGGACTTTATTGTACCCGTCAGGGACATTTTCTGCATTTACCTAAAACTCTTGAACCAATGCCTTAGGGCGACCTGTCAGGAGCAGTGTGCGCGACCTCGATACAGCGCCCGGGACCCAGATCTAGTGCCAGGCTTGAAGGAATAGGTTGGTTCATTTGACATCACATCAGTCTATATGACCATCATTTAAAACCGCGCTGAGGGACAGGTCAGAATTCTTTTGGAGAATTTACCCTCTGTTGATTTGTTGACCTGGTTTATGGTTAATATCTCAGTTCAACGTCTTCTCAGTCAGTATTAAGAAGTAGGTATTCATATCTAACTAGTTCCTCACTCTAACAAACCCTTTGCACATCGTTATTATTCACATGTATTTGTTTTAAGGCACATGCGTGGATTTACAACAGCTTTACTTCACACGGCAAAGTGAGACTGGGGTGGTCCGCCAGAGCACAGCCAATCAGAGCGCAGCTTTCGACTTTTTTTCCGTGTTGACGAAAAGAAAGTGGTGCCATTATCCAACCCAAAAGTCATGACTGTTGTGACTTTACACCATAAAATTAATATGATGGGTTTGTGAAGCCAATCCCTAATAAAACAGTGATAAGGTTAACAAATGTCCGTACTCTCTAGTCAAGTACATTTTGAACTGGACTGAAAAGTAAAATGTACTTTCCTTATGGTTTGGGGGTAAGATTTAATTGCTTCTATTGATCAAAAATCAGCATAATTCTTTATCAAAATCACTATTAACTCAAATAATTTTCAAAATCTGTATGAAATACTTAACCTTTTTACCCAGTATATTTTAAATTGGGTACTTCAATTATTTTACTTTAGAATTTAGAACTTTGTATGTACCAATTTTACTTGAGCACTATTTTTTTTTTTGCTCCCGTCTGTATTTTTGCTTGAAGCCGGAAGTAGGTATTAAAATTTATCTAGCTTGTACCTCAATCTCACAAACACATTATTAATACACATGCTTTAGAGCTCTGCTTTCAGCCCTTACTTCAGAGTTGATGAAGAATAAAATACTTTATAATTAGCCGCAGACAATGCACAGTGGTCTCATTTTGACACAAAGATACTCAAAACACAAGCTTTAAGCTTTAAGAAGCAAAAACGAGTACTCCCTCCACTACTGCGCTGAGGTAGGAGGCACTTTGGTTTCTGCCGCTAAAAGAACTTTATTGTACTCCTTTCTCACAGTTACTTTCCAGGAATGAAAGTTTGAGAAATGTGGACATAACGCTTCCTACAATTTTCTTTCACATGTTTTCTTTTTGTTTCATTTCTGTTCTGTGTGCACTGTGCAAACTCAAAGAATGGATGGCCACTTCTCACTTGCAATGAACTTACTTGAGAGAGAAAGAGAGAGAGTGAATGGTGGAGAATAGAAGCACTTTTCCTGCAGGTCTGATGAGCGTGTCCTCTCCCATTCCACTCACACAGAGAAGTAATAGCCCAGACAGCTCACAATGATACTAGGTCTCTCTCCTTCCTCCTGTCTGTCTCCCCTAGCCTCTTCTTTCCTTATACGTTCTCCTCCAAACTTTAGTCTTAAAGGATGGTTTTAACTTCACAATAAGCAAAGGTAGTCATTAGCTGCAGAATCTAAACCAAACGTCTGCAATTTGGAACAGCTTTTCTGGGGGCGATTTGGCTGCGAGATCGAATCTGGCTTTAGCTTTTATTTTATCTCTGGGGCAGTGAAGTTTAATGCCTGTGTCTGGCTAATGGCATAAGTGGAGCCATTTCACCCTGATGGCCGTCTTGTTCCACACACAGCTCAGAACGTGCAGCTTTGGCATCCACATCCTTGCATTTGAAGGGATCTAACAAAGCTTTATAATGAAAACATAGGATACAGTCATTTCTGGCTACAAAAAACCTGAAACAAAAATATGATTCATTCAAATTATCTTTAGATTCTGCCCCTTTACTTGAGCCCAATTTCCAAAAACAAACAAACATTACAATTGTATATTTTCAAAAGCAATGGTGGAAAGTAATGAAGAACAAAAGTAATATACTGTACGGTAAAATATGTAGGGATCTGTGCTTTTTACAATGGATACTTTTACTTCACTACATCTGAAAGCATGTATCTACTTTCTACTCAAATACATTTTTAACCTGATTGAAAAGTAGAAAGTACTTTTCATGTGGTTTGAGGGGTTATTTTTAAAGGTTTTTAAAGGTTTTCAATCTGGAAAGACTAAAACAGACACAAATGCATTAGAATGATATTCATTATGATATGCTGGTATGTTAGACTATCATTTTAACACTTAAACCCCAAAGAATGTTGTACGGCGCATGAAGGAAGGACGTCTAATAGAATTTAAGGAGATGGTTCCCCCGGGGTCCAGATCTTGGTTGTGGTGGTAGTGGTGAAAGGTTAAATTGACAAACTGATGAAGAGAGAATGACCACTGATGAGGTGGTGAAGGGGAGGAGGTGGGTTGCAGCACGAGCTGGGGCTGTTTAAATGATGCCGGCTGAAGGCTGATTGGCTGTGGTCGAGGTGTGTCTGGCAGGAACTACTGGTGAGATGGCACCCGCTGCGGCAGTAGAGGATTCCAGTCTTCCAGTCTGAATTTCCACAATAGTTCCTTTAGGCAATTGATTCAAATTGCTATTGTTAACTGAAAATCTCCACATTTTTATTGTATTTAACGCAAGCAGGAACTTAAATACTTTTCCTTAAGTAGATTTGTGTACATGAAACTTTTATGTAAATAACCACTGTTCAAAAGAGAGACCTTCACTCCTTTTGAGCTGAACCTAATTTTAAACAGTGTTTTTCTTTTCGCTTTGCTATCTATAGAAAATATGAATCAAAACATAATCGGTTGCTTTTCCTGTCGCCTTGTCATGTTTTCAGCTATCATTATATCAATCCACAAATAAGAGTACGGCGTTTATGATGTGAGCGACAGTGAAGCCCTCTTAATGAAGTGTAACTGAAGCTGGAAGTCACCTCCACCTTTCCTGTGCACATGATCTGCTCTGTGTGCATCAGTCTGGGGCAGAGGAGGGAGGAGGAGGACAAGTGTCATTATAAAGGGAGGGATTAGGACTGTTATCTTTGACCTCTGAGTCTGAAAGGCTCCCATCACAGCAATGCAGATTTGTCTGGCTACGGAAATAAAAGGTTGAAATGTTCATGAGTTATGCAATGAGAGCACAAAAAAGAAAGCACGAGCCTTAAAGCTGCTATTTAACTCAAAAGGCCAAGTCAATACCGCACAAAATAGGATACAGTTGGATTTTGGAGTCAGTGTTTCTCAAAAAAATCAGGGGTCACACAGAAAAGGTTTTGATGTCAGTTAGATAGTTTGAGATTGAGACGTTAATGGTCATTGAAATCCAAATTACCACGCAATTGTACATACGTTCCATCGTCAAAAACTGCGGTAAAATGTAAAACTCAAACGCGTAGTACCTTCTGTAAACATTACATTTTCCGATTTTTTTTTACTTGAATGATCTGAGATTTTACAGTGAAACTCAATAAAACTGATTTACTGCAATAACATTCATTTATTCATTCATTCAAAAGGTATTACTAGGTCCATCCTTGGCCAATCAGAAAGATTTTTACAGCCAGAAAACACTTCCAGACTGTAATCATCTCTATGATAAGTGTAGAGTGTGTTTTCTATTTTCCCTAAAACCTTGAATAATGATTTGGGCCATAACGAAACTAACAATGTGACTTTCCATGTTAAGTTTGTGACCTATAACTTGACATGGAACTTTGTGCATTGGGGCTTTTATAGATGAGCAAGTATGGAGAAGTTTGTGCTTTGTCCATACACTTTTAATTAGAAATCCATGTGAAAATCCTGACGTCTACCCTTGAAACCTTTTCTACCGTGGACCACTCCTGGAATGAAATGGAGACTTCATTGCATGCTGATTTGGCCATTTTAACACCTTTTCTGTGAATGAACAATGGGGGTGAAAAGTATGCCCATACAAGGACACAAGCAGCAACAGTAGGCTGTGTTACAGCAGCACATGCACCTTCTGGTTATAGGGCAGATGCTGTGACCTGTCGTCTTACCCGATTATATGTCAGACTGGGGCTAAATTAATTCAGGAAAATCGTCTCCTCAACAGTTAAACAATAAACAAAATGAAGACACATGGGTTTCAGCTTTCAGTTATATGCAACATTTTCAAATAAAATAAAATAAAATAAAAAGCACTTTACATACATAGAATGCAACACAAAGTGCTTAACAGTGCATTAAAACATTCCCACATATCCGTTTCTCTCCCAACCTCACACACACACACACACACACCCCTCCCCCCACACACACACACACACACACACACACAGACAGACACAGACAGTCACTATACATACCATAAAGATGCATGAGGCTGAGTACAAATGAACCAGTTGAAGAAAAACCATCAGAGGAGTCTGCACCAGAAGCAGTTGTCCACAACCACAAGACACAAACTCAGAGGAGGGATGAGGCCCACACCAGACCACCACCAGGGGCCCATGAGCCAGGGCCCTGCAGCCACAGCCGACCACAGCGCCAAGTACAGGCCCCTCAGAGGAAACACTGGAGAGCTTAAAGTGAAATAAAGAATAAATAAATAAAGATAAATAAATAATTGGGTAGAAACAGGGTAAAACTAGAACATAAATACATCTAAAATAGTAAGCCTAAAATAAGTGAATGCAATAAATAGCATAAATAAATAAAATAAGCACACAATTAAATGAAATATGAATCAAAAGGCAAATTAAAAAGGTGGGTCTTGAGCCTGTTCTTAAAAACCTGAATGTTCTCTGCGGCCATGAGCTCCTCCGGCAAACCGTTCCACAGACGAGGGCCATAGTTCGAGGAGTTTTATCCATTTAAAAAGTAAAATACATATAGTTTTGAATTGTTTATCGCTATGGCAACAGTCCTATTTTCTCATTATTCTGAATTCAATTGAGTATCTGCAAAGACAGCTATTTTTAAAGTACCATAATTTCTTGCGCAAACAACAAAATATCCTGTCTTATTCTGCATAAAATCTACTAAACCTGTCATAGATTTGTGCATATGTGCCCTGAAACACATGCAATTATTTGAATAGTTTGTCATACTATTTCAGTGTTTTTTGTTAATCCTTTACTTGGATGTTAAAATGTAAACTGTGAATAGAATCCTATTAAAACATGAATCGCAAATCTATCGCTATTATGAGACTTTAAAGAAAATCCTGATTTGATTTAATTTGTCCCTAAATTGCTTGTAGTTAGTCCTAAATTCAGCCCCGGTGTGGACTTAGTGTTCCTGCCCTGGTCCTTTTAAGGCTTTTAACTAGTTTTTGGTTTAGTGTTGGTTCAGTTCACGTTTAGTTTTTGGTTAAGCCTTGGTTTAGTCCTAATTTTAAATCCTAATTTTAATGTAGTGAATGTGAAGTTTAAACGCATGCCTCATTATTAAGCCACGTCTGTAAGTAAGCGTAGGCCTATTTCTAACTATTTATAATGTCAAATTGAACTGGATTAAAAGGCCTATTTGGCACATGACTTCAGAATGACAGCACATCGAGCACCGCTTGAGCTCCCTTTTGTTGGAAACACAAACGATAGACTATGTTTAAACTTACCAACCCTATGTTTTCTGCAATCAACCTTTCAACCCGTGTCGTTCATGTTAATGGACGAGGCTGTGCCAGGAGCGTGCAGCAAGTCCGGGTGCGTGACGTGAATTTATTTATCACTGAAAGCTTGGGGGAAAAAAAACATTCTTCTTTACGAGCTTCGAACATTGGCAGGAGAGACGAAAAGTGTCCGTGGGCGCCTCGTACTCGCCACACCAAAACACCAAACCCACTCCGCCAGCGCCAGCTCCAGCCTCGTCTCAATCCGCGCCGCTTGTGCCAAAGTAGTGCTCGAGTCTGCAGCAGGGGCACGCCACCGCCGGGAGGGAGGGACGGAGGGAGAGCTAAAAGATCCGCTTCCACTGGCTGCTCTCATTGCAGTCCAGTCCAGTCTGCCAAACGGAGCGCAGCGCAGACACACCGCGTCCTCTCACGGATTTACATCGCGCGTTTCGTCTCGCAAGCGAAGGAGCAACCGGAATCGGATTTTTTTTCCCCCGTTTAGGACAATGTTTCTCTTGCAGTACACAGGTAAGCTACGATCAAAGTTTTGTCTTTTTTCTTCTGATAGCCTTGGAATGATCCGTGCACCGTCGGATTTATCCCTGCTGCAGTTATAATGGCTCTTATGTGATTCATATCTGGTTTTGCCCTTTGCAAGTTGCGTTTTGCTCCCGTCCGGACACCCTTTTCCATCGATTCTGTTGGTGTTAGTCTACCTTCAATCTTTGACACCTGAATTAGGCGCTTTTGACTCAGTTAATTGACGCTGATTGTGATCTTCCACATGTTTGCACTGCCGTGTTTACTGTCGCACATTGTCCATTGTGTTTGTACAAGAAGTTTTCTGAATAAATATAATGGAAGTGGTGTCGCTTAATTGCTGTGGTGGGACACATTCATTATTCACTGCATGCTGTTGTATTGGAGCAGAATAATAGATTACAGTGAGTCACGTTGTGGAACCCTATTTGGAGGGCTGTGTCCATGTTCACCTGAATTAAAGATCACATTTCTTAAACATGACGTACCTGTGTCCCTAGATAAACGTGTTCAAATCAAATATTGCTTTTCTTTTTAACAACTGCAATGCTGATTTATTCCTAACTAACAAGAACATTGGATGTGATGGACAAGTGGTTGATTTAGTTTGATGTTTTGGTTCTCAAGACGATTATCCAATCAGAACGCAGCTTGAGCCTCTCATTTGAGGTGCTGTAGTTTCAAAGCTGAAATGTATTGTGTTTAAGGTGAAAGTCGTCTCTCTGATCTGAATGGTCGCTACCGTAGACTAAAAACCTGAATGTGTCCTCCATGAACAGGTAAAGTGCTGGAAACACAGGTTCAGTTGTTACAGTGTCGTTCCTTTTTAAACCTGTCAGAGTGCAGGCTACATATGGATCTTTGAAATAGGGCTGCACCTATCATTTTGGTAATCAATTAGCTTAGCAACTATTCTTTCAATTAATCGATTCATTGTTTAGATAGAACACAAGAAGATTTTTACAAAATTGGGCCCAGATGAGACTATTGAGGATCTTGGTGGATCCTCAATAGTCCTCATTTAGGGACAAATGTAATTTAATCAAATGTATCCACTAAATTTACACATTTTCCACATAATTTCAATGCACTTGCAGGTCAATTTGAGTCATAAAACTTCTTTTCTCGGCTCATGGCATGTTTTGGAACCAGTTATTGATCATTCTATTGTTGAAATAATTGTCAACTAATTTAGTAATTGATTATTTGCATTGCGATTAATCTACTAACTTTTTGCAACCCTACTCTTGGATAATAGTTATGCATAAGTCTGCATAGTTTTCCTCTGCGCATAGTGGTTTTGCTTCATAAACTAGGTGATTCAGTCATTATGGTAATTTTTTGTCAATAGCTACATATATATTCAAATTTCATCCTCCTTTTCTTTTTTATTCCAAACTCTGCCATTGGAATTCAATTGACAAAATAGACCGCTGTGAAAGAGAAGCTCCATCAGAGCATGTGACAGGCAGTTACCTCCACACTGCTCCGGTCCCACTGATAAAATTGGCAGAGCTTCTTTATATTGCTTTCCATGATGCAGGGAGGAGGCACTTGGCTTAGATCTGTCAGAGAGGAGAGATCGAATGCTCGTACACAGTGTGCTGAAGAAGCAGGCTAAATATTTCAGCCCTATTTGGCTCAGTTTGATAGTACTATGGCACATCAATGTAAGGCTCTGAAATACAAGAACTGTAGGAGTAAGAGAGGCTCATTGCGATACTGGTAATGAGTTGTAAGGTAGTCTCTCATCTCTTGTTGGCATAATAGCTTTGCGTATACATGACAGCAAAGTAGAGGGAGTATTGCAATGTTCTGGCAAACCTGTGTACTCATTAAAAACTGTCCTCTCTGTTCTTTGGGGATAATAAGATTCAAGGAGATAATTGCCGTACTGCATTTAGAGATGTAGCACCTTTATGTTGGAAAAGCATCTTACACATGCGGGTGGACAATATGTATAAATAATGACAATATTTTAAAGGCTATAGATTAGGATTTTGAATTTTTTTTTAATGATTTACCTAGTATCTCGGGCTGTACTTGACTAAGGAAATTGGTCGACTAAAGTGCGTCATTTAGTTGATTAAACGGGGTCGGAGATGTGGCATTTTCAAAGATACTACCATATTTTACCCAAAGTGCATTGACAAGACCACAAAAGTACTTAAAAGAGGCTCAATTCATTCCCAAATTTCATCTGTCTCATTCAGTGCATTCTAATTGATGTTGTTGTCCATACAAATCATTCACAATCCCATTAAAATTGACTACGCCACTGGCTAAATGACTAAAGGCTTACAGCCCTGCTACAAGAGGTCATTGGTTTCTTCTGAAGGTTCACACTTCACTGTGATTGGTTAAATCCACCTGTCACTCACTTTTAGCTTTATGGAACCAACCGTAGGAACGGATGCAGTAAAGTAGACAGTATGTGTTTGAGCACAAAGCTGCAATAAACAGAAGTTCTGAGTCATAACCACCAAAATATCAGATATGTAAGTATAGGCAATGTGTTTGTTGTTTGTAAGAAATATGACACAAAAGTTAAAAGTTGTCTGTTAAAACATTAGTATGAAATGGTATCATCTGTGCTAGTGCAAATGGCACTATTAGGGATGCACGTTTTCAATTTTTTTCTTTAACCGACTTGAATTTATTGACCGACCTGCGGTCAATAATCGGTTAACCGGTAGCAGTAACAAATCGGCTTTTTTGTTGGAGTTTTTTTACTGTACAGGTCAAAACAGACATCAGTGCAATATGTCAGTGAACGCAGAGCCGTGCAACATCAACAGGTCTTTGAACTGCACACAAAACGGTTGAATGAAAGCTCCTATAAACGCTGTTTTTACACACTGTTGTAGAAATAATGAATCAAGTACTCTTTCTTTTAAGAGTCATGTTGTAAAGTCGATAACATTAGCCACTTACTGTCTGTCTGTTTTCTCTCCCAACTTGAAATCCAGGTTAAATAAACCATGGAAGATTGATATTAGTTCATAAATACTCAGGTTTTTTCTGTCTTTTGGTAATAAATCCACTAATTTGATGTTGTCAGCAAACTTGCATCACCTTTGCATGAGGGTGCTTGGTTGGGTGCCCTCTGGTGGCAGTAAATAAGGCAAAAAACGAAACTTACCAGTTGACCAGGGAAGACGTCTTCACACAGTTAAGCGTTTAGTCACTGCTCATCAATTAACTATGAACACCCCTAGTCACTACATAAAATTTTAGTGTTACAAAAATGTGTGAAGAAGTATCATGGTTTTAAGATTATCAACACGACGATCAAACAACAGCCCTGCGACGAGTTGGCCACTGTCCAGGTTGTACCCCACCTAAGGCCCAAAGTCACTGGGATAGGCTCCAGTCACCCGTGACCCCTAACGGGAACAAGCGTTACAAAATGAATGAATGAATGATCAAACAACAGTAAATATTTGATTCTTTCATTCATATGTCTAAACAGTCTTCAATTATGTCACTAGCCTCATCAAATAAAACTTTCCGAGTGAAAAAGTCTAATTAATGTAACAGAATAAGAACTTTACACTTGATGGAGACTGAATTAAATTACCTATATTTGCTTCTGACTATTCTGACTGTTAATATAATGTTAATAACACAAAATTGTGTGGAGAATCCTTGAGGCAGCAGCAGTAGTTTACCTGTCATTTTATTAGTCTCCAGCATTTAACTCAGAGGCTAAAGATGAATTGCAGAACTGTTGAACATAAACTAGAGGGACGCTTCACCAACACATTAGGAGCTACATAACATAAGACCATGGAACTGTGCATTGGCCTATTATAGTGTTTAAGCTGTATGTGACAGGATTGTGGCTCCTGCACTGCCATGATAAACCCTGCTGACAGTCCCTTTGAGGAGGGCTGAATAGAGGAGCAGTTTCTGGAGGATCTGGATTAAGAACTTGGTCTACTATACCATCATGCACTAGGAATACCTTCTATACTTGGCACAAAGCTGTTCTCTGGAGATCATAAGAAGCAACGCCGTTTTTAGCATATTTTCCTCCAGCTGCCGAGTCAAGAGAGGGAAATGAGAAGGTGTTGTGTGATGGATGACCACATGCATGTAGGACACCACTGCTCTTCCTCCAGATCTATAGCTGGAGGCGCACTAGGGGCATAGGGCTGCACAATACTTCACAAAAGAATCGAAATTGCAATACTGGCTGATATTACAAACTAAATGTATTTCAGACACACAATCTGTTAGAAATATACTGCTTTTGTAGGACAAATATTATGCAAAATTGACTTTTTTCAGCTTTTAGCCAAGTTCTAACATTGTTTCATCATAAAAAACATACCTGGAGTAGCATTTAGCTTCATTCACGCTGTTTCAAGGCAGATTTGCATTCATGATTTTCCTTATTCAGTCTAATCTATTAGCCTGTAGTCTCTTTGTTTTGTCTTTATTAAATTTGTTTTTGGACACAGTTTGACTAATACAGTAAGGTAAGAGCAAATGTGTTTCAAAATGACAGAAATGTCAAAAAGTATATTCAAATATCACAATAATATCCTTATCACATATCGCAATAATTTCCGATATTTTGCTGCCTTAGTTGGCAACAATGACAAAAATATATACCTCTACATTTTACTGTAACAATTAGGCTTGCCACGATAAGAATGTCTGAAGCCTGATATATTGCTGCAGAAAAATATCTTGATAAATGATAATAGGACGACCCAAGTAAACAATTTTTAAATAAGTAGCAAGAATTGAGCTGTTAAGAGTTGAATAAGTAACCTCTATGGCTAATTATTGGTTAATTCTATCATATTTCATCAATAATATATATATATATATAATATAAAATAATAATCTCTCCACAATTGTAAAGAAAATATACACACAATAATTATTGACCCCTAAACTATAGTGTATATATAATAACAGGCCTAATAGTATAATAGAATATTTTAGAAATCAAACCCGAAATGTGCTTGAACGTGTCTTAAAATGTCTTAGTTGAAGTTTAAGTATTAGGCAAAAAAGTGCAGAAATATGACTTTATACCCATGATTGAAAGATGACATAGATGTCATATGTTTGCACCATTTTAATCCTCTTCTTTTGCCACATTTGCACATTTTATTATTATAAACAACATGCCCCAAATTCAAAATGTGCACATCTTCAAAACCACATACGCAAGATTATTGATCATTTGAGGTTTTTATAGTCCTGCCTTTGCTCTTGAGACTAATTAACTTGCTTTTAGAACAACGGATGACTAATACGTTGAAAGCCTTTACTTTGCACTGCTTTGCTGCTGTGTCAAATGCTCAGCTGCAGTTGACTGTGGTAACAAGCAAAGTAGTTCCTGTATGAGAGCGCTGAAGGAGAACTGACATCTGGGTAGCAAACTTTTTGCCATGTTTTCGACTCAAATGTGTTTCTCTTCCCGATATTGAAGAGAAAGCTGAGACCCTGCGGTTTGGACCTCAGAACATGAGTGTCCACAGAGATCGTCTGGAAAGCAGCCATCACTGTAACGGAGACTGAGAGTGCTGAGAGGGCTGTTATTTCAGGGTAAAATGGTCTAAAACAAGACGATGACGGAATAGGGGGTGCATAATTAACAGGCTATGACAGCTTTATGATAGCCTGTGTTGTCAGCAGAAGAAGAAAGATGTCTACGTGGGCCTGTCATGATAATTACTGTATCAACTTATCGTTCAATATAGGATAGATGGGACAATATATTTTGGGTCTTTTGGGTAAATCGTTGTTTTCTGTAATGCAATAATATTTGAGCTGTAAAGGGTGGGATAAGTAATGCTAATGACACAATGATAGATAGATACCACCAACTATGTACTTAACTGTTTAATTCCACTATTTATTTGTTGCAATTCTTGTTTTTTTTGACAGTATTGAATGTTTAGAAAAGGAGATTATCCTGCTTTAATAATATTGTGTCAGTGGCATTTAGTAGCTTCTAGGGCCGTAGTCGACTAAAGAAATTCTTGGTCGACTAAAGACCCGCAACTAAAAAGGGTGTGTGGCAAAGCAAAACTATGAACTATCTATCTGTATCTGACACAAACTGCGCCAAAAAAACACAACTGCACTGGAATTCATGCAAAAATATAACAATTTATACAGAAAAGTACCAGGAAACCGGGTGTATATTTGTATATGCATTAGATTAAATATGTCACTCCAAGATCTTTTGCAAACCCACTTCATATCTTCACTTTTTTCATTGATTTTGTCGTATAAATACATTTTACTGAAATAAAATAATTAATCAACCAATAAAGATGTTGATCGACTAAAACACCATCGACCGATTAAAAAACTAAAAGACTACAGCCCTAGTTGTTTCAGTACTATCGTTAACTGTGATATTTTTCTGTAGCAATATATCAAAATGTGTTATTGTGACAGACCCATATCTATATTCTAGTCATCACTTTGTGTCAGGATTCAACAGTCATCTTAAAATATATTTCATGAGTAACTAGACTGTTAGACTAGTCACATTCAGCTGTGTTTGTCTACACTGTTGTTTTTATTCAAATCAAAGCAAGACATTTTGTTGTTTGTGGAAGAAATTATTGCACTTCAAAAATTGCAGCCTTTGCTGCGATTTGCGATTTGCTGATAGCATCCATTAAAATAACGTTTTTGTGTTTGGTTGAATCGTGCAGCCCTGGCCTATTCACCTTATTCTGCCCCGCCCACTTTCACCTCTTTTTATGTTTATGATCGGCACTCTTGTAGTAAAGGGGCTTCCGGTTTGACGCTGACGGTGTTCGCGCAAATGGCGAACGACAGTCTGCAACGCACCGATTTCCTGAGGCCTGAAAACGGCTTTTTAGTCTGTGTAGAACTTCTTTTCTGTTGAGCTCGCCTGTCCCTGTGTAAACTACAACAGAAACAAGATGGCGGCACCCACGGCAACTTCCCAAAACAAGGTGAATAGAGCTAAATAAAGTCACCTGCTCAGAGGCTTCAGAGGCTAAACAACAGGAGAAAAAATGTGAATCACGATATGACGATTTCACTAAAATAGCAGATTGTCACAAGGACGAGCTCACCATTCGATTTTTATCACCGTATCGCCCAGCCCTATATGTAATTTTGCCTAAATTTCTTGCTTCCAAATCAACAGACTAACACTTTATGATCTTCACATTGCTCTCTCTTTCATGGCCGAGGGGGAAACCGTAAGCTAAATATGACGAGGGGTGGTGTGAAAGGTTTGGTGCTGGACTTAAAGGACGCTCTGTACTTGATGTTTACTGTACTGAAGATGGAGTCAGACCCTCCTGCTGGATAAATACCAGCATCTTTCTCTGCTCAGTCTGCATCGATGTTTATTCACACTTTCTCCTCCTCTGTGTGCTACTGAGAGGTGAGCGTTCACAGGATGATACAACACAGAGCAGCATAATACGTGTTTATAGGTCTGCCCAATATATCAAAATTGCAATTATCAAATAGCAAAGACGACCCTTACTTAGATAGTAGAATGTCCTCTGCAAAGAACAAAATATTCTGTCTTTTAATAGAAAAAGGTTTGTACCTGCACTTTAGACCTCTTCTAACATGTTCTGAAATTCATTGTTTTCAGTTCATATTTAAGTCTTCTCTCAAATTGTTTACAGTGTGCACTCTGAACAGAATCCTACTTTTCAATATCTAGTATATCGCAAATCTGTACATCTTTTTCTTTTTACTAAATTGTGCAGCCCTACTTTTCAGGTTGAAATAATGGTATTCAAATGTTGACCTTGCCTGGTACACACACTTGTTTGTAAGAGAACCTCTAGTTAACAGCTGCTTAGCTTCAGTTTACACTGTTTTCCTCTGTTAGGTTGAGCTAAAAGTAAAGGTGTGCATGAAATGTTTGCAAAGGCTGCTGTGAGATAAGCGTCTCCATGTGTGCCGTTTCAAGTGCAGGTTTTGTTATCAGTTGTTTGTTTTGGGTTTAGCTAAATACATTTGACACTCAAAGTGTAAAAACCTGTACTCAAGTAAAGTGACGCAACTAACAGTTATTTTTGATTACTAATTGATTATTCTGGAGATTTTTGTCTTATCAAGTCTAAGAAATTTCTCAAGAGAAGAACAGTATTTGGGAAAACTACTTCTTATTACTTAAGGACAAAACACTGAATGATGCGAAATCTAGTATTTTCAAAGAACAGACTACATTAAAAAAAAAAAAAAATCATATCTGAGGTACAGTAAACACAAATGTTCAAAAATATTTTCAACCGAAAAATGTTGCCACTTGTAGAGTTAACTTAGAGTGGGAAAAGTATTTTTTTTTTCTCATGTAAGAGTACTGTTACTTTTACTTGAATGATATATTTTATAGTGTATGTCTGAAACTACTCAGCAAAGTATTTTAATACAAAGTAAATAACTAGCCACTTCTCCTCAGTGGTGGCTGGTTTTTGCTCAGTGGTGGAAGAAAGTGCCTATGGTGACTGACATGTCGTGATGTTGCCCTTTTTCCAATTAAAGCACACACACATGTTTAACATATGTGTGTGTCCTGCCTGCTGAAAATCAGTCCTGGTGAAAGCGGGGGTCATAAGGACATGTGCTGACAACAGCAGACTTAACCTCATGTCTCTGAACCATCCATTACAGACAGGAGGTAATTGGATTCACAAATCAGCCCTGGCTCTGGGTTTATAGTGCCACTGGGTTTAATGGGTCATATTTCAGACTGGTGGACTGTTTGTCAGATAGAGCTTGGTCGTATTGAGAAACTGATGCAGGCTGAAATACTCACACGGAGAACACTGCACATTGTGGTTAAAGTGAGACACTGCAGGTGAATAGCAGGAAATCTTACATTTAAAGATATCAATTTGAAACTTCTCCTGTAGTTTATTCAACATAAATGTAAGAAACAAATGTATTGTTTTTTGTAATGTTATGGTTTTATATCGAAATAAGGCATTTTATGTGTAAAAATGTCACATATTTGGGATATTTAAATATGTCCAAAATTGTCCAGAACTAGGTTAAATTTTTTAAGAATTTTGCACACATTTTAGTTATTTTAAAAAATGTACAGAGGGGACTTTGAATATCTTAGTTACTTAGTTAAGGAACTAATTCAAACTTTAAACTGGCCTAGAAATTCAAATTTTGCCTAATTTTTTAGACTTAAAGTTTAATAAATCAGGTTTAGAATTAGAAATCAAATAATCCTTTTGTACATTCCATCAAAATCAAAAGTACAAGATTGTACAGTTTGGTGTGTGTAGGAGCTACTTTTAGGCTAGTATTTGCCCCTATGGGAGAAATATGCATTTTAAGATAACAAGCTTTTGAAGTTACAATGCCCCAGAGAAATCTATAGATGAAGTGGATTAAATGAAGGAATAAAGATTGGCTAGGTTTGTTGCTTCCACATGAAAACGTATATGTTGAGCTGACCAAAAAACAAAACAAAAAAAAGTTTAAAAGGTGGATTTAGCTTGTAGTGTCTCGCCCTAAAGTGAAAAAGTTTACCTGACTATACTTTTATTTTTTGTGTGCACAATAAACCAACACTTATGTCATACAATTTGCATGTATTTTCTTACGTCCTCTTTTGCTTTTATTCAGTGGGAAAATGTTCCTTTTTTTAATTGACACCCAAGTGGAACACATATCTTAAGTAACGAGCAGACGGAATAGCTGGTGCCAGATTCTATCCTCCAGCGTAGCCTTGTGCATGATCTATGGCACTTCATTTGTTCGGCTGTATGGGTAATTAAACAAGGGAGGGCTCTCAGGGAAGTTAGGCTCAGGATGACTTTGCTGCTGTAATCCTCCAATAAGACCACATCTTTATTTGTGGAATTGAATTATAGGTGGAATGATAGAACAGCTGCGTCTTCTTTTAATGAATGGGATTTATCTTATTAACTCAACTTAGTCTTGTTTCCTCATTTAGTAATTGGGGTTGGTGTTTTTACAGTGGTTGTGATGATACATAAAGCTGCCATCTGTTCAAGTGTAATTGTAGGTTAAGTTGTGATGAAACATTACAAACACAAGTACTGTTCTGGGCTATGCAATTAATCACACATATGTATATATATCACGATTATAATTACATATATATATATATATAAAATCATGATTTAATGATTACGCTATTCAATTACAAAAATGTTGTAATTGAAATAAAATGAACTGCCTTCTGTTCAGAATTATGTGTGCACTTCTTTTGCCTCAAAACCTGGAGCGAAGGCACGTTTCTAAAACATTACTAATAAAATATAGTCAGTGTATGCTGTCTCTACAGAGTAATATAGAAGTAATTGTTCGAAATAATCAGGATTTCAATTATGAGCTAAATAATCGTGATTATAATTTTTTACATAATCAAGCAGCCCTGCCTAGTGCTGAAGGTACCAAAATGGGACCAAAAAAGATAGGTATAGACAAAGCAATACTGATTTTTAAATTTTTTTAAATTTCTTTTAAACTAGTTTTGATGCCGTGTGGGCAATAATTTGAAGTGTCAAAGTGTCTTAAATCAGGTTTAATGTTGGTTAATTAAATAGTTTATTGGCTTATTGTACCCTATTTCACTAAAAGATACCGTTTTTAATTAAAAAAAATATATATATATAGCAAATACAGTGTCATATTTATTCAAATTAACCCCAGCTCAGGTGGATGTATCACGGCACTTTAAACCATGTGAGTAAAACAGAGCAAACGTTGGTAAATGGACAGTTGAACTAACTTTATGAATGAATGAATGTGCTGTGAGAAGTGGACAGGATCACGTAGGGCAAGTCCATGCGCAAGACATTCAGTGTACATTTGTCCCAACAGTTTCAAGTTCCTATTCATTATTATAGGCCTGAACTAGTGATGCAAATAAGGGTTTATTAAAGATAAAAGCTGTCACTTTACAAAAACATCCATGCGCAGGGCATGCGCGACAATGCTGCAGGCTGTGGCGGCTCTGGACGCACCCGGACCCGCAAGGATCTCCCGAGAGGGAAGATACGGAGTGGACCAGGAAGAAGCGATCAGAAAAGGATCAATCGGGGACCCAGGGAACATCTGTATCGCGGAACATCGGGTTGAACCTGGACGGATGATAGGCTGACGGTTACTTTTTTAATATTCCATGCGACCCACACTACCTTCGCCTACCCTACCCTACGCCACTACCCCTGGTCTATACTTTCTGTACAGAATTATTTTGACGATATGAAAATAATTGTTCAAAACAATAATATAATTTTGCCATAATTGAGCAGTCGTCCCTACGACTTTCAGCAAGAGCCTCTTCAGTCTGATTCATTCATCACTCTGCACTAAGTGCTACACATATCAATCAGTGAGCAGGTTAGATAATGATTAGATTTCAGAAAAGTATCATTCAAGTAGCACTATTAAAGATCAGGTGTTGTTTAAGTACCAGTACAGGAAAAAATAAAAAGAATCAGCTCTATACCACTATGTAGTACAATGGGCTGTGTTTGTTGATAAGTGTTTTGTGTACTTTACTCTATTGATATTCTTCACTGTAAAAAGCAAGAATTTAGACTTTTCCACAAGGGATCAGCTGCTCACCCTTTGACCAATGGCACATGATGTTTTTTGCCTGGAGAAAGCCTTAGGTGAAAGCGTTGGAGAAAGATGGTGGAGGTCATGTCTGGGAATGTAAATTCTCCTGCCAGTAAATGGAAATGACCAGCTTCACCACTATCACAGCGGATGTTGTCGATCCTGAACTTTCAGTTTTCTTCAGGATCAATCATGCATGTACGTCTACAAGAAATACAAAAAAACGATACAAATTTCGTATTGTTTTTATTAGTTAAGGGGCAACTGTAATAATGAAGAAGACATCCAATTTTCTTGGAGTAATAGTAGATAACCTGGTCATTCGACATATACAAAACAAAATGGCAAAAAGCATTTCAATAATGAACAAAACCAAGACTTTCCTAGATACTAATTCACTCCACATGCTTTATTGTGCTCTGGTTCAACCATACTGTATTGTATTGAAGTATAGGGCAATAACCTCAACCACATTAAAATCCCTCTCAGCGATTCAAAAAAGAGCGGTAAGGGTAATACATAAAGTTGTATATATTGAGAAAACCAACTCATTATTCTTACGGTCAAAATTACTAAACCTGAAATATCTTATTCAATACTCTACAGCTCAATGTAAAGAAAAGGGTTATAAATATATATATATATATATATATATATATATATATATATATATATATATATATATATATATATATATATATATATATATATATATATATATATATATATATATATATTCAAACAAACAAACAAGAAAACTTCATACTGACAAGAAAAGGTTTTTGTGTGCCCGGATTGCATTTATCTTGTAAAATTGAATACATGGAATAGTATTAGTTTTGTTGTGTAAAATAGTATCTTAGTGAATATTTCAGCTTTATAAACAGTATGACTTTAGAATTTGACTTGGAATTATAACATTTTGCCACAGGAAATATCTTGAATTTTTTATATTTCAATTTGTCAAATTGTATAGTGTATACTTCAGGTTGTTAACAGTTCGATTATTAGAATATTAAAATATTTAGCATATGCACACGATGGGGGGATTCAATAAGTATTACTCCATCCCACTCCTTTTCCACCAAAAATAATTTGGAAAAACTTGATACATTCAAGTATTTTTTCTTGTTTTTCTTCTTCGTCTTTGTGTACATTACAAGAAATGTGTGACAATTGCTGACCAGTTGCTCGAAACAAAGAAATCATCATCAGAATTTGCACTGTTTGTACATTTGCCGGCCAAGATATATGTAAATTATACTGTTGAAGAGCTTTCCAAAATGAATGCGTACTTATTGGTGATACTAAATCTCAATTCACTCTAAATACTCCAATGGTGCTAGGAGGCTGTCTGCCTGCGCCTTTAGTTGTCAGCGCTGTACAAGTTTAAGGAGTACTCTGTGAAAGACAAGTGTACATCACTGTGAGGTTCAACCCCAGTTCAGTGTTGCATGAGGAATACAGAGCTTGTAGCCCAGACAGCAGAGTACAAATTATTCAGTAAGTACACAAGCTTATGCGACAATGACAGCTGCGTACCTGAGATAGCAATTTTTGTCAAGCGTTGAAAAGCTGCTGCCTGCTTTCATGACAACTGTCGGGGTCTGTGGTGACTGACTTTGGGCACATTGGGGGTTGAACTGAAGGGGGGGAAAACACAGAGCTTTGGTCCAGCTAGAAATGCTCCTGTGCTCGGCTCCTCACACAAATCTCCCCGTGAGCAATATTCTGACAAACGTTTTTCAAAGCTGGAGCAGTCAGTGCCGCCTTCTGACCATGTCCTCATTAGCTAAAGCAGCACCAGGAGAAGTGGCCACGCCGAGGCACCTCTTCAGCGCCAGTTAAAGAAGAAATGTCTCCCTAAGCTCATATTAATTTAGTAACGGGTTCAGTCAGTGAAAACAAAGTGGGAGGCAGGTTTAGCTCTGCCACATGCCGTCAGCTGCTCTCTTTTAATGACATGCCACATATTGGCATTGATGTGGAGGCTGTGGAGTGGCTCTTCCCTGAGCACCTCAGTGGATAACAGAGAATAAGTGATTTTACAGTTGTTTCTGGTTTTGCTCTTTACATTTAGCACAGAACTAAGTAACTTCAGTGACAGAGTTCCACCTGCAGGTTTCTTGAATACACTGCCTCTAAAAACTACTACTAGTTTTCTTTTTCTTTTTTTCCCCTTCCTTTTCATTGAAATAAGGAAGTGCAGTCACATACAAAAACATTTCATGTCGCCAAATATATATATATATTTAAAAAAAAGAGAGCCAAGGTTTCTCAGTAGAGTTCTCTTCGGGTCGGCGTCGGGAAAGTTGCAAGGCACACAGACTTATAAAGACATTCAACAAGGTAAAAATGTTACTTAGTTCTACTTTACAGTAAACTGCTTTTACTTATAGTAATCAGTAAACTGTTTCCCAACTCACCCACTAGCCCTAGAAGGAAGAACACCACATTTATAAGGACGATTGTCACCTGAATGTGGAAGTTACTCATGATTTCTCTGTGCCTTGGTTAAAGGGCAGTGAGATTATCAGATGAAGAGAGAAAATGTGTCTGAGCTGCTATGATTTAAGATTCTTTGATGCATCTCTACTTAAGATGGTCTCCCAGGGCTTGTTAGCCACAGTGTTGCATCAAACTTATCATACATTTAGAGAAAATTAGAACTAATACCAATGAGTGATAGCACAGCAGAACAGAGCAGTTTGAATTAAGTAGGTTCAATAGGAGTACATTGGGCTTATTGACATCATGCAACATTCCTATATACATTTTCCAAAACATATTTAAAAAGCAACAACAAGAACTGAGTCTGCATCTGTTTTTGATGCCATGCCTACAGTCAACAATACACCTGCTGACCCAATAGAAAAGTGTGAATCGAGTGCTCACTGTGGATATGTGTGCGCTCCAAAGTGAACTTCTGTCAGTCTCACTCTGGTGGATTCTCTATTGATCTGCTGTGCTGAGGATTTGCAGACATGTGCAGTCTTTTACTGCTTTAATCTGCCATTTACAGAGTCTCTGGTGGTTAGGATTACCCAGGCATGAAAATGTACAACATGTTTTTTGTTCAGAAACTTTTTTTAGCAAGGTGTTTTGGGAGAGCAAGTTCATTCCAATTTTGCGGCAATAATGTTCAACAATGAATGAGAACTTTCAACTTTCTTTAGGTTCTCGTTTTTAGAGTCACCAATAAGTGTTGAAAAAACTGCGACACAATCATCTGAATGGAAAATGTACTGCCAGAGCTGAGAAGTCTTCTAAAATGAAGTCAGGAGTTCTCCTGATGCAGAGGTCAAAGCCCTGCCTAACTGCTTTTGTCAACGCAGTAAACAGATGCTGTTACAAACTCACATCATGATTGACATAACACTTCTCAGTCAAGTCTGCAGGTTCCTGGGACTACAGCCACAGCTTCAACTGAGGCAATGACACGTTCTTTTAAAAACCCATCTGTCGCATCACATCAGAGACCTCTCTCCTGCTCTGGCACTCTGGAGGATGATGCATTTGGAAAGGAACTCGCTCATTACAATGGAACTCAGACATGAGAATAACTTCCCAGCGAGATACAAAGCACAAAATGTGTGTTGGCAAGTTATATTCTATTCAAACTAAAATGTGTTTTTAAAAAAGTCAAAGAAGTCAACAAATGTTTTGTTGTCAATTATTGTACATGTGGTGTTAAAATAAAGACTCATCTTTTTAAAAGCAGCCAATACATCTGACAAGGCCATAAAACACATTTTCCAATTGTATTTGGTAATCTCAAAATATGCCATACATGTCATCTGTTTAAATGTAACTCTATCATGGACTTGTACCAATATATTTACTGATCTTTAAAAGTGGTCACTCTTTGATCGCTTCTTTTTTTATCTTTAGATTTGTAGCTGCTTGGGGGATGATTTAGTGTTTCAATGTGAAAACAATCATGCCAATCATGGAGACGAACAGTAATCCTTGGGAAAATACCCAACAAAGCATAAATTTAAAGAAGACAAGACAGCAAGTGCAAGAGGAGCTGACATGGAGTGCACTTTTATGGACAAAACGCCAGCGCCAAATGACTGTGAAATATATTTGACAGCCTTCCCTGCTGCAGTATCCCATTTTAATTAGAAGGACAGACTTGCTTCTGCCTCTCTGTTCATTTACAATATCTGCCATCATATGAGAGCCAGGCAGTTCTGCCCATTCTGTGCCACTTGGCTGGACACATCCTGCATTTTTCATGACACAGGACTCCACTTCAGCCACTCGAGCCACTGTGATGAAACACAGATTGACTTTCAAAGTTGTGGCCAGATAGTTGGAAAATGCCTCGTCCACTTTATCAAGGCTGTCGGCTGGATATGTTTCCAATTGAAATAGCTACCAAGACTGTTTAAAAGATGCCATGCACGCAATTTGAATCAGATTCTTTGCAATTAAATATGCATATTGTGGCGTTATAATGATGCAATAGCCTATTAAGATTAAAGAGCCTTTATTCTGCAAATTTGACTTCAACATGTTTCTTGGAGTTGTGTTTTGCTGCATTTCCTCAGTATTCCTCTCTGTGACTGCTTTATGTCACAAGATTTTATTGTCCATACATCTTCTCCCAGTATGTTATGTTCACTCCAGAGCTCATATTACCTCTGTTATTTGTCTTTGTAAATTTCCGTATACATTGTTTTAGCCTGTTTCTGTGCCCCAACAGATGCGGGTCAAGCACCATCTGCTGGTGTTTTTCTTTAAAGGTCCCATATTCTGCTATTTTCCCCTTTACACAGTCTATTCTAAGGGCTTTGTTGTAATCAAAGCAGGTTGTGCAATATCATAACATTAACATGTTTCCAAAACACCCATTTTTAAATGTTGTTTTGGCTGTAACCCTCACTCTGAGATCTGAGATAGCAACTAAATGTTTTTGAATAATCAGCGTGGGTGAAGACAGAATTTGAATATAGGTTAGGGGTTTCCAAACTCTCATCTTATGAGCTACTTTTAGATTCAGCAAAGCGTCAAGAGTCCTACCTGGATTTATTTATATTATAATTTATGAATATTTGTATTCTGAGTTAGTGTTTTTAACATGCTAACTCTTCTATCTGAATAAATCCATCGTGTAATTACTGTACAATTAGAAACACAATTAGCTGTTTTTAATTTAAGTGATCATGGCTTAAAATAAAATCCATGGGAAGCTGCAATCCATGGGAGAGGAGCCCCGCCTCTGCCTTAGCCGAAAAAAGACAGTTCTCTAGTGGCAGCAACTTAATCAAAACCACTTTGATACGAGGTGAATAGCACTGTAGGAAGGTTAAAACCTCTGAAAAGTCGATTTTGCATGTTATGGGACCTTTAACAAACAAACTTATTATGATTTGTTGGGGGTATTTTTTATTATTTCCTTTCTGTTCAAAATGGCAGAAAACTGTCCTGCAGCTTCTTAGTGTTATTTCACTGTAACAAGAAGCAGGTTTTCATTCATGCTGCGGCGTTAATTTTGTATTTATTATTTTTAAATTTTCATGCCTTTTGACGTAAGCTGTATGAGATAGACAAACTAAATGTTTTTGAATAATCAGCGTGGGTGAAGACAGAATTTGAATACTCAAACCAAAGTGTTCACTACAGCAATTTACGCTCTCCGTGTGAGTGGTATACTGCAACCAGACTGCTCCGACACAACAGCAGCAGCTGGACAGCCCGCCGTTATACCTGAACAAATAAAGTATGTTTAAAATAGGATGTAACACAGTTATAACGTGTTTTTGCGCAAGTTTGGCAATTAATTTATGTTTCTAAAAACATGCAGGTATCGAAAGAACTGTTCAGGAACCGGTACCGAAAAGCAAGTATTGTTAAAGTACTGGTATAGAAAAAAATTTAACCATACCCAACCCTAGACATGATCCTGTACAAAGTAGGTTGCAATAACACCCCAACTTGCATAACATAGACCCATTTACTGGCCATACTGCTGTCCCAGTGAGATGGATACTATTGTTTTCTATTAGGTTCAAACGGACAAACAGTTATCGATTTTGTCCAAGAGGTTTAGGCTTTCCACAAAGTTCTTTTCTGACATATTTGTCCAGTGGCAGGCTCTTATTGGCCAGTGAGCTGCGTGTGAGTGGACATGACCTTATCAGCTGCTGTTGTCTCATTAACACACAGTCTGTGCAGAAAGGGCACAGACCTTTGGAGTGAAGGGGGGATTAGAATGCAAACCACACATCATTATTGGGTTCACTAAAATAGCAAGGACTGGGGTGAGATTTTAATGAATTTACTAGAAGGCCGTGTATCAGAGGAGGAATGGTTTCTGTCAATAATCAATTCAGTTCTGCTGATTTGACGTTGACTCTGGGGAGTCTGAGGGGTAATGTGGCCTCAAAATACAAAATATATAGATCAAATTTCCTCAACTTTTTATTGCTTACCCTTTGTCCACAAGTTGAAATTTAGACGGTTACACACAACGTATTTCAGTTGATTTGCACCATTAGATTTTTAACAGGCTTTTTGTTACATAAAGTATGTTTTGCATTCGGGGTGAAATAAGTTAATTGTTTGAATTTGAAGTGCTTTGTGAAATCAGAAATGTTCAGAGTAAACTCCGTTGTGATAAAACTCAGCTTTCCAGGTTGGTTGAAAATGCCCTTGATCCGTTTCCTCATCAACAGTGGTACATCAATATTTATTTTAAATGGAGATAGGTGTGTTTATCTTAAGTTCGGGAGCAGGACCACACCCCATCCCCCTTCCGGTGGCTGCTCTATGAAAGCTTCATAGGCACACATACCCGAGGGGTATTGAGGCCTGGAGCCTGCAGCCCTCATGGTTAGAAGCCCCAAAACTGCGTTCATCATCTACTCTCATGTATCATGGGTCTCATTTGCCAATAAACATTCTGCATCCAAGCTTGAGGTTGTGGTCCTTGGTAGTAATAATTGCAAATGTTGGAAGATAAATGTGGATCAGTTTGTAATTACACATGTAATGTTTTTATTTTAATACTGGCCAGATATTTAGCACAGATATATAATTTGTCAGAACTGTGTCTCAATATCTGTGTCATTCTCAGTTTTTAACTGAGAAACCATGAAATTAGAGCAGCAATGAAGCTAAAGGTGCGACTGTATCTTGTACAAAAAATGCACTACAAGATCATTTTGCTCCCATTTGCACATACAAAGTCCGAATTTCATCAAATTTGAATCAATTGTTATCCTCCTTGCCCAAAACTAACTTAATTGAATTTGGCGCGTTAGCACCCTGTACAAATCAAAGCAAACTTTTATATGGGGAGCAAACATATTTGTTTTTTGAATTTTTTGGAAATTTTGTTGAAAATTCAATTTTTGTCTCCAGATCAAAAAAGTCAACCAGAGTAGTGTAGCCGTAGTGATGACTTAAACCCCAATGTTATCCCTGCAAGGGGTTTACACTCCTCCTTGGATTTTTGCCCAAAGAAGCTCAAACTTGGTGAAATCGATCTTGAGAAGTGGGTTAACAAAATATTTGGGAAAAATTCTATGGTCGGCGAAGCTGCAAACTTTTATTTTGTATGGATAAATATTTTCTGATATTATACACAGCATTCAGTTTTGGTCTCCTGATCAAAAACGGCAACGCCTAGCAATAGCTATAAATAGTGGTATAAAATATCGGTCTCGATGTGGAAAAAAATTGTTGAATTGGATAGTGATTTCAGAATATAGGTTCAGCTGATATCCCGGTTGGGCCTTTAAATTGATTCATTAAGACAATTTACAGGCCCTTGTTGGTCCAGAACATCCCTTTTGTTTATTTTGTTTACATAAAGCTGTTCTGTCGTTAGTTGAAGGATAAATAATGGTGCACAACCTGATGTGGCCGGGATCAGATCTGTCTGTACACAACAATATCTCATTCAGTGTGAAAACAGATTTAGTCCTAGAGGTCCCATGACTTTGTTTTATCTGGACGCTGCAGGTGACTGAAGCTAATTTGATTTGATGGAATAATTGTCAGCTGTCTCACACTGGACTCAGAGCTGAAGCCTTTCAAAAGCTTGTTTTAACTGGATTGTTGAGTTGAAACACTACTCCAGGGTTGAGCATTGACAAACACACACACAGAAATTCAAGTCCATAATTGATTTTACTGAATTTTATTCTGTGTTATTCACTTTTTAGGTTTTTCCAATCAAAAGAATGCAGAATGAGTTTTTCACTTTAGGTAGCACATTAGTCTGATGCACAAAATGTAATGTAATTGCTGGGCTTTCAACACAACAATGAAACGTTTGAACACATATACCCATGTATTTGTCCTCCCAGAGAACAAACTAGCTAATTCTCAGATATTTTTAATACATTTGTTTATTTATATGTTTAAAATGGCTCAGTCTTGGTTAGTTTTGATATGTAATGGATGTGAATATTTTGAACTAAAGCATATGCTTTTACCACTGCTCCGCTCCTTTAACAGTGTGACACAGACCACCTCTGACTATCTGCTGTGAGGAGTCACACAAAGAGATGCATGGATCACAGCTGCTTCTCACATTAGCAGCACTTATTAAGGCAATAACAGAAACCCTTTATTTCATTGAAATAAACATTAAATGGTTCTCACATTTTGCTGTTGCGGTAAATGAACTTAATCACTTGAATTTCCCTGCCATCTGTAATTACAGTAATTGACCAAATATGATGACTTAATATAAGAGACTGTTCTTAACCATGTGGTGCTTTTCAACTAAAATGTTCCATTTTATTAAGCTCGATACAGCTAGGAGGGGGTGAGAGTCTTAAGAGGGTGGTCAAGTTTTTTTCCTTCCTAGGAAAAAGTAAAATGCTATTGCACACACTCAGCTAATTTTGCTCCATTATTCTTATGCTTTAATTGTCCCAATTCACATATTAAAGGTGCACTGTGTAATTTTTCTTTTGAAGGGTTCATCACTAGTCTCGTGAAAATTGTATTGCTTTACTTTGAATGTGCCACAGTATGGTACACCCTTTTTTATTAGTGTTATTAGTTATTGCCCTCCACCAGAAAACTGGGTTCACACTTTTGCTCATCGGCTGTAGTCGACCAAAGAAATTTATTGACTAAAAATAAGTGGTTTGCATTGATTAGCCCAACTAAAAAGGGCCATGGCGTAGCAGCACTGGCAAAATGTCCAAACTAATTCCAAACTAATATATTTCTATGATCTGACCAAACGTCTCATCCACACTGCCCTTAGTGACTAAAAGCTCACAGAATTTCATGCATAAACTCACATTTCACTCCCTTGGCCAGGGGTGTCCAAACTTTTCCCATCGAGGGCCACATATTGAAACATAGACCAAGCGGAGGGCCACAAATCAATCGCGAAACGTTAAAAAAAAGCTTCATTTATCTGATGTTTGAAGCTCCACCACATCTACATTCAGTCTCATTGCCTTAATATCAGGTCTGTATTGCACCAAAATGTTAGTTATTTAGGTTGGAATTGTAGAAAATCTGAAATGTGCTGTAAATAGTACTTATCGGGACAATGTGGGCCAGTTCACCAGGAAGCCTAAGGGCCAAGAAAAATTGGTCTGAGGGCCGCATTTGGCCCCTGGGCCTGAGTTTGGACATGCCTGCCCTAGGCCATTATAATAATGTGTCGACCAGGACACCATTGACGATTCATCAACGTATAATGACTAAAGACACAACTCTAAATTTCACGCCATATCAAGACTGGGACTGAACTGGTACTAAAGAATAAACTAAACCTGGACCAGACCAGGACCTAACCAAGTCTACCTTATGTGAAAGAGCCCTTACATAGTGCCCTTGATTAAATCTAACAAATATACATATACAACTACTTACAAACCCTTGACTTTATATTAACAAATGGCTTTTGTTGATAAGCAATATACTTTTGATAAATGTCTAACAGATAGAGCATATACAGTATTTGATTTAGTGTGTAGATTGAACCCTGTAAAATGTGTGGACATCCTTGGTCACTCAACCCGTGCTTTGCTGTTTGCCCAACTGTTTGCAATACAGTGTGTCTGTCACTTGGGAAATTCCACTTTAATGACATTTTCTGTAAATATATTAGAACCAGTCTTCAGAAAACAACTGGGAGTTCTGATATCAGTATGGCAATATGCTTTTAAGGAAGGGTCCTTATGTAGTATTTTCAGCTATCCTTATTGATGAATCTTGAAGTCCCTTATTTTTCCTCTTTTCCTTATTAATTTTACCTTAATGCCCTGTACCTTGTCTGGTTTATTCACTCTCAAAATACACTGCCATATTAATAGTCCCATGTGTGCTGATGAAAATGTCATATTGATTTCAACTTAGTGAAACCACACACACACACATATATATATATATATATATATATATATATATATATATATATATATATATATATATGTGTATATATATATATATATATATATATATGTGTGTGTGTGTGTGTGTGTGTGTGTGTGTGTGGTGTGTGTGTTGCGTGTATATATACACATATACAGATTTTTGTACAAGCTACTTTTACTTGCGGAAATTTGTTGCTCCTGCCAAAGGCGTGTGCTGCGTGAGTGAGGTTGAGTGTGAGCACTAAAACGAAAATAAGCCAAAATAGCAGCGTACATCCATCGCCATAAAAGCCAGTTACACCCGCAAGCAACAAATGATGGGAGAAGACAGAGACATTCGGCGAATAGTCAAGGCCAGTAATCAAACCCACAGTGCCACGGTGGTGGAAACCAAACATGTGTAATGCCCTTGATGACCCACCAACCAGCACTAGCTGCTTTTTCAGTAGTCAATTAGACACTACCCCTGCATTCACAGTGACAATGTTTTTTCTGCTTTGTGTTGCAGGACTCAACTCTCTGCCCTTTGACCCAGCGACCAACACAGAGCCTCTTCAGTTCAACAGTTCACTGCTGAGCGAGTGTCCTCCTTTAGAGAACGGAGCAGAGAGCAGCAAGAAGAGGAAGAGGTCCACTCTGCCCACAGGTACTACAACTTCACTGTGGTAATCAAATGATCTAACAGTCTTCATTTCAAAGCTAAATGTCGTCATGATACATAGCAACTAGTCTTTTCTGCAGAGGAGCTTTGAACCAACTTCTGAGATGGAGGCGCTAAAGAGTTTATTGTTTGCCATTTTCAATTAAACTGCCAAGTCCTGAGGTGCTGTCTGTCCGGCCTGTTTTCAGAGGTCAGTAGCAGCAGAAAGCGCCTGCTCAGCTCAGATTGTGTACTGTCTGTTCCCATGCCAACAGCAGCTGTCAATCAGAGCTTTAAAGCCCCTCTGTTCTTCCTGTGTTTACACCTAGCAGCAGTTACCATAATTATAAAAGGAACAAGACCTTTCCATTAATGAAGAAGTCACTAATGAATTGCTTTTTAATTGAAACAAAGAGGTAATTGACATTTTATGTTCTTTATTTGAAGCAGTTCTAATTAAGAGTAGATTAAGACTTGTTGTGAAGAATCATACATCTTTCTTTTAAATAGAAAATCATTGCATTGCTCGTCAATTAACCTTGACTGAAACTGCCTTAGATGAAAACTTTTAGTAACAAATTAGACCACATGTATGCTGGATACACATGTATGCTTTATACAACTTTTTTTTTTTCTTTCCTTTTACTATACAATTAATTGCCTGATAAAAAAAAGTATACAAATTGAACGAATGAATAAAAACGTGTCATATTCGGATAAGAAACAATTTGAAATTTCACTCTCAGTAGTTTCTTGTGATCCTCTGCCCTTCCAGGTGCAGCAGATGATAAATCCAGTTGTCTGTACGAAATTACAAAGTGGAGAATAAATATGCGCCTCATTAATCCATAATCTGGTGGCCCTTACAGAGGCCCATGTTCCTATTGAAATATATATGTGAGGACTTTGGTAGCACTGATTAGGGGTAGTTTGCACCTTAAGTTGAGCAACAGAATGTGTGTATTTTGTTGTGACAGGGAGAAACCACACGAATGACTAGGCCTGTCTCAAAAAAAGTACAGTGCGATAAACAATATGGAAACTACATTATGTGGCTGTTACATTAACTCTAAAACAGAAAAAAAACAAAAAAAAAAGTTAAACAATAGTATCATAAATGTAAAATAATGATAGAATACATGAGCTGCAAAAAAAGAAATAACAGAAGAAATCACTTAAGTACTTATTTTGTATCTATAATTAGTCATAGAAGTCCACCCTCAACTGCTCAAATCTGAAAAATAGTATGAAAAAAAAAACTAGCTCAAAGACGATGTACATAAATATTGAGCCATAAAAATGATTGTCTCAGCTATTATTTATTGAAAGACAAGCTAATAAATTGAATTGATTTGATTTGATTTGATAGAAATTACTTATTCGACCCTCAACTGCTCAAATCTGATTTGTTATAATTGTAATATACATTAAGTCATTCAATAGCATCATTTTGCAATAATTAACCAGAGAGGTTTCCACCAAAAAGTGAATTCTACAATGCACGTCTAGTTTAAAGAATCTAAGCTATGATCAGCCTGACTGTGGCTTTTGTCTGTACAGCTTTAGGGACCAAACAAACTGAAGGAGTTTGGATTCTATTTTCTGAAATCGATGTGTGCATGACATGCTGCTCCCTATGCGTGGCTTGCACAGACAGCGTGACCCATCTCATTCACTTTTAATCCTAGCTATAAAAACAAACAAACTTGAAACTAAAACTAAAAAATTTAGGCCGGTCAGCTGTGGTTCTGACCCAGCATTTGAGACTCATACTTACAAAACAAAAGGTATAACAGAAATATACAGCTTATCTTAATGCTAAAGACTCAGCCCAGTCACAACTAAAACTAAGACTGGCGCAATAATTAAACACATGATGACAACACCAATGAAAATGCACACTGCCATCTCAGTTTGGTCAATACAGCAGTCAATGAGGACAGAACAGCAACAGTCTACCCACCATGGGTTTATGAACAATTAGGCTACAACTGAATAAGCTTAATACTCACTTATCAAACTGCATCTACAGGTTTAATCTGAAATGCTCTTCAGTAAACTATACTACGTGCATATATTCAGAGAGTGCATCTCTGTTGTGTTTCTGTCCTAAATGACTCCATGTCTTTGTAGACACAGAAAGTGATTCTAAATCTATCTGAGCAGTCCTTTGTGGTGCTGTGGTTGTCAGTTTACTGTTTAACTCTTTCGTGTCCAGTGCATTTAAATGTTTATTATGCTACATTCAGACCAAGAGTGGGACACCGCATTGTGTTGGATCACACACTTGAAAATTTGCAGCCGTTCACGTGTCAAGAGCAACACGCAAATGACTGCACGTGAATATGCAGGATATGGCCCTGACAAATAAAGATAATGAATCTTAGTAAAGACGTGACTGGAAGCATTTGAACAAAGCGAAATATTGCATTGTTATATTTGCTGTTGTCCACAAAAACACATTTAAGTGATTTATCAAACATGTCAAGAGTATTGGCAGCCTTAAACCTCACAAATTGTAGTCTGTGCTGACAAGAGAGATTGCTGAAAACATTTTATATTCATGTCATCTACATGATTGATGATAGATGCACTGTACTGCAAAACACAACTGTGTAAACTAGTGGGCCTTGCTCTGGTCCTCTGAGTTCATTTGTCAGAGTTGGTTCTCTTTTTTCAGATGTGTCAGAGGCTGTTGAAATTTTATGATTTTCTTTCTAAGGAAGGTATCCTGGGATCTCAATTGTGGAACAACAAATAAAAGCCAAATAGAACATGTCAGTCTTCACTTTTGATACATGGAAGTGTTTTGTCTCTACTGGAGGAAATGTGCTTCTGTGAGAAAAGCATGATACAATAATGAGCTCTTCACTTGTCCTGATAACTTATTTTTGTAGGTTTATAGCAGATGTCAGCTGCAGTGAAAATCTTGTGGGGTTCTTTTAGTTCATAGAGATTAATGGATTTGAGCATTAAAAATGTAAGTTTAAGGAAAGTAAATAATGTAAGAGGCTACTTCAGCTGTCAGAACTGTTAGCCCACGGAGATATGATCGCTGTGTTAGTGCTGTGCAGATCTCTGTGCAGAGTCATATCAGACTGTGTCTAGATATGAAGTGAAGTCCACCGCCACAATACACCACAAGCACTAAACCATGGACAAAAAACACTATTTTTATGTATAATAGAATGGAAATAAAAATGGTCAAACATTGTGTTGTCGTAAACGTCTTATAATGTATTCAAGAAAGTTGCATCTTTGTTCTATTTTCTTTCATTTCTTCAGTTTTAATGTTGGCTTAATTTTTATTTAATTTAAATTGTACTTTTAGTATCTAGTAGCATTTTTATTGACAACTCTACTTCTACCTATTGTGTACGCAGACGGGCTCGTGGCTAAGTGTTTCTGAATGTGTGTGAGCTGTGAAAATAATGAGAACAATGCATGACAAGGTGAGAAAACGCCGCTAAACATTGATCATCTTATTTAAATTACTTGAATTCATTTCATTTGAGCTTGTGTTTTTAAATCCAACATTTAATATTACCAAGTGTAAATGTTTTACAGTGTAGTTTTTCCTGTTTTCACTGCGGGACCATGTACTTCTGTCAGAACACAATCCACTTCTCCACTTCTGCACAGGGAGATTGATAATGCCCCTGGGTCTGTGTGCACTCAATGCACAAATATATTAATTGTGGTGTTACACAAACAGCTAAAGCATCTCTGCTTCATTTGCCTTGTACATGTCAAGAAATCCATCAGCAAGTTCTTCACTGGATTGGTGCTTTTGAGTGAAATACAGGAGAAATCATCAACACATACCAAATAAAATCTTTCTTAAGATGCCTCACTTATGCATAAGCCATGTGGGCAAAACAAAGCACTAAAAACATGGATTAAAGAACACCAAAGTATGAGCAGACCTGAAAACAGCAATCCTGTGGCAGAATATTTTGTTAAATTCAGCCATTACATTACTTCCTCCTATCTCACAGCTGCAACTCCATGGACCGCTGGGCTACGAGGGGCGTTAGTATAGGTTTCAAATCCAATGAAAGCAAACCTTACCAGCAAGATGAAAATAATTTTGTAAGTTCACAAATTCTTGAGAATCCATCTTGTTTGGTACATGTGCTGTTTGGGTTGTGTCTGCTGCGTGAAGGGGACAGTCCTGTCCTGCTTGTTGTGACTGTGCCACGTGTGTCTGTTTTGGTGCTTTTGAGCGCTGTAGAGGAGAATATAAAGCCTGCATTCGACAATTTGTGGAAAAAACAAAGTTGACTTATATCAATTTTTAGCAGTGGGTTTATTTTTGGGGGTTTTGTTGGTAATCGAATACTGTAGTTACTTTACCTGGTAATTATTTACTTTCATCACTCAATAACGCAGTTACTAACGCAATTATTTTTGGGGAGAAATAATGGGTTACTGTAACTAATTACCCAACACTAACCAAAACAAATATGGCGGTACAGACAGATCAAGCTATTTTAGCTTGTTTTTCAAAAATGTGCAAAATCGAGACGCTTTGTGTATTTTTGGATGGGAAATATGTTTGTGCTTTTCTCTCAACTGAATTTTGCACATAGTCCAGTTAGGCTTGTTAGGTCTTCGTGTTTTAATAAGTTTAGGATTTCTTGTAGTCAGACCTGTATTTTGTGTCATACCGTAACATGTTTGCTGCACTCTGCTGCCTTCCTCAGACAGTGATGTTACTGTGATGTGTCCAGTCAGCTGAATAAAAGAGATTTTGGCACTGTCTTCCTACTTGTAGCAGTAGGACAAAAGCACTTCATATCTGGGTCAGACAGACTGCAGATGGCATAGTCGTCCTACTGCTACAAATAGGAAGACAAAAAGGCCAAAATGTTATCTAATAAAATCTTTTTTACATCTGCAACCTGAGAGTGAGATTTTTCTGCAAAGCTGTTGACATTTCCTCCCAGACACTCACTAGTCCTAATTGTAACACTGATAAGATTCTATTTGTAATTGGTCTTCTGCAGATAGAGTCGTCAGTGGCTGCAGTAGGAGTGTCACTGTGATGGGACACTAGAGGAGGAAGCACAGGGGAAAGCCAGGACCTTATCTGATGTATTTTAATAGAGCAAAATGTGGAAGGTTGTCCACACACATCTTGTTTGAAATATCCCTCTTTTACTTTAAGGTTAAAGCATATTATGTTTTCTTTGCTCTGTGTGACATAAAACAAAGCAACATTCTAATGCAACAGAGTGGCACATCCCCAGACTCTGGTCCCTGTTCTGCACGTGCTTCAAAAGAGGAGCAACTGTGAAGAAGCTCAGCCCGGTTTAACTCCACACTGATGTCAAGTCGTCCTTCAGGCTTCAATAGACACATGGAGGTAGTCTTTGTGCACAGCAGAGTCCTACAAGGTCACATTGTGGACATCGGCTGTTTTGATCAAACCCTGCACCAAAGGGATAAAACTGCTTTATGTCTGCAACGACTGCAAGGCTTCGGGATTACCATTCGAATTCACTGATAGATCACCCTGGAGCCTTTTAGAAAAACTTTGACGTCATTGCACCCCTAAACGTAGGTTGATTTGGTCAGTGGCTTTGGATTGTAATTTCTATTATTTACACGCAACATCATTTAGCTGTATAGAGTAGGCTCTTCTGTGAGTAACTGTGGTGGACACACTGGATTATTCTAAGCACACTCCTGGATGTGTTCCCTTCAGCCTCACACCAACCTGACGGCTCCAGGAGACAGTGAGGGGGAAGAGGGGTGAGTTGTCATAGCAGTTATTTAAAACAGTGGTTTCCAAAGTGGGGGTCGGGACCCCTCGGGGGATCGCGAGGGGTGAGCTGGGGGTTGCGAGATGATTTCAAGATCTTATTTTAATTAATATGACATTGTATTTGCGCAATTTTTAAATTCAAAACAGTATCTTTAGCGAAATAGGGTCCAATAAGACAATAAACTATTCAAATAACCAATATTAAACCTGATTTAATGCACTTTGACACTTAAAATTATTGCTACTGTCATTTTCATTTCACACTGGGGGTCCCAAGTCGGCTGCATGGCTATTTTGGGGGTCCCAGCCAGAAACATTTGGGAACCCCTGATTTAAAAGATAAGTAGAAACAGCAGAAGTTTTAATTATTATCATTACACTGGTGCTCTGTGTAATCATATGGAAGCAATTACTGTGTATCCCACTGCAGTCCAAGTCAAATTTAAGTGTCTCTGCTCCAATCTTAAGTCTACAGCACTTTTCAAACCATAGCGAATCATTTCGGCACGGCACGTTTGGTTTGGTCCACCGTGCACAGCTTCAGTTTATATCTTCTTTTATGCTTTTTATTTTAGCGTACCGTTACACCTCTAGCATGTATTATTATTCCATATCTGGTCTCTCTCCATGTGCTTTCTTTGCCAGAGCCTCCTCATTATCCCTCCTCAGCTGCAGGCCTCCACTGAGCATGTTCTATTGATCCAAGTCTTACCGTGCGTTAGTTGGGCTTCTTGTTTTGATCTTCACACAGTTTCGCCTGGACACTCTTACCGAGGCTGAAGCTAATAGGTAAACAGTTGGAAGTGAAAGTGTATGTTTGGTTATTTTAGAGGATTTGGCCAGTGCTTGTCCAGCTTACGTCGCTTGTTGCCATATTCTCTTTTTGTATCCTACACGTTTTTTTTATCCCCTCCCTCACTTTCTTGCAGGTTGAACTCTAAAGTCAGATGGTTTTGAGCTGGAACTGCTTTGATTTAGAAATGGCAGTTATGGCTGTTGGTGTGGGCAGTGAAACCATTTAAGAGTGTTGTGTTGTGTTGAGTATATGACACATAACAGACATTTAAATATTTTACCTTTACCTCTTTTATAAGGAATGACTTTAGGTTTGAAATAGATTTGTTATTAGGGTACCACTTTATAATAACTACATCTTATTTTGCCTTAATAAAGCATTAACAAACACTTAATTAATAATGAATATATAGTTTATTAAGCATGATTCAGGATAAATAACTACTTAATTAAGGTTAAGGTGAGGGTTAGGATTAGAAATTAGAGTTAGAATATTTGTTAAATAGTTACTAAGCCTGAATCATTCTTAATAAACAGTTTATTGATTATGAATTAAGTCTTTGTTCATGCTTTATTAAGGCATGAATAAGTGGAGTTATTATAAAGTGTTACCGTTATTAGTTAAGATATCAATCAAGATTTCAAATTTCACTGTTTCACATTACAGTTTTACAATTATGACCAAACAATAATACATACACAATTATTGCAAAAGTATTGATATTGCAACAGAGTAAATATATCACTATAACATAGGGTTAGTCTAAATGAGCCTAAATTGAATCTTGGTTTATAAAAGCGGTTCAGTAAAGTTTACATACATACCAGTCTAGCTTGCTTTATTAAATCAAACTCTGTGAATGAAAAAAAAGTCATTGTCACATAAACAGATGTACTGTTTTGGAGAATAGATTGAACTGTAACTGCCTCAGATTCTCATGATTAAAATGTTTTAGTTCTTACGATTGTGACCTGAACAATCACAATTATCGATTAACCAAATAATCTTGACATTTTTGAAACAGAATTGGAAATTTTTTTGTATTGTTGCTTTGGGATAGATTTTAGGAGATGCTATTTTGTTTGATTTTCTGTGTCCATGTAAATGTGCGACTGGTGCGGTGAAAATTGCTCAAACGTTGCTCGAGGCACCGACAACTAGAACATACTGCGAGCTCAGTGTGAATTTATAAAGCTACAAACTATGCAACCATTTCTAAACATATTTTGCAACAGCACATCAAATTTACATGTTTAAATTTATTAAGAAACACACAAAAAATCTGTTCTTGATTGCAGTGCGTGACATCAGTGCTCGGACTATTCCCATGTGTCTCTCATTTTACACCTTGGCTTTGGTACCTGGTTTTAGGGGCAGCTCTTTTGGACAGTGCCAAATAAATATTGTGTAAATGCCTGGAGGTCAACAAAGCACGATATGGCCCACTCCTGCTTGACTGATTGAACGGAAAGCTAAATAGGAGGGCTTTGTTTTGTTTTTTCAACCTGCTTCTGGACATCAAAATTGATTTATTATGGAAGTGCCATGTTTTGAACAGTAGTGCTCTACCCTCCACTTATTCTATTTATGCTATTTATTCATTGTATTTATTTATTCATTACTGGAAACCAATTGGAGTCTTAAGTTGCGTTTTAGACATGCAGAAATAGTTGAGTGCAGGGAGCAGACGGACGATGAGCAGACAGAGAGCAGTTCAGAGCGTTGGACTGATAGAACCTCCACATGAGGCACAGGAGAGTTGTGGATGATGCTCCCTAACGTCATTTTTTAAAAACTAACTTGACATTAAAAACATTAAAATATTTTAAGTGTTGGCTGTCAAATTCTAGAACTAGAACACAGTAAAAGTGTACTTCAATAAGCAGTATGTTTTTGAGTGGGGGCAGTGGATTAGAGACAAATGGGTGGCTCTGAAAATGTGATCACACAATATTTGTAATGCTTGTAATGGTTTACCTATTTCAATCAAACTAAAACACCACTAACACCAGCATTTCTTCTTATAACATTTTGCTGCCTCAAAAAGAAGCCATTATGTGCTTGACACTGCAGGATGTCTTAGATCTTCTCAGCCGTGCAGTGGTACAGAACATGCACTCTTTAGCAAACAATATAATAAACCTGTGAATGACTTCATCATGTGAGTCAGTGAGTTTAAAAGTTCCAGTAGTAACGTTTATATATAAACAGATTTTTTTAAACAGAAGTTATTTATTTGATGCTTCATGTTCATTTTTTTTGTTCAGTATTCAAACCAGATGCAAGAAACAAATTTGGTTTCCAAACCAAACTTAGCGATTCCAGTAGTTTTTCAATTTAATGAACTCCAAATGCATTGTGATGTTATTTATTAAATTTCTCAGGCCTTACAGCCAGCACGACTGGTAACTATCACTCTGGTATTCTCCACAGTGTAGCTGTCCGCAAATAGCCTTCAAGAACAGTCAATAATTACATCTCAAACCCTGAGACTTCTGATCACCAGACCCTTCTCTCTCAGCTCAATACACATTGACATACAATGGTGCCTTTCACTGAAGCCAAGGCTGACTTCTTAGCTCAAGGTTATACTATGAACAGAAATCAAAGGCCTTTAGGTTCTTTGAGGAGCAGCATACGTGAAAAAAATATAATTGCTTCATAGAGCAAATAATGAACGTTTGTATCTGTGGATAGCATTACTTGAAACAGCAGGGCCAGAAGAAATTAAAACAAATAGGTGTGAGAGGAATTATACGGTGAATTCGACATTAGAAATGTCAGAATTATCAGGTTAATTAATTGACAATCGTGATTATAAAACTAAGAACTAAAAAATAATATTTGTTACAGTTTTAGAAGCAAAGTTTGTGGTTTACATTTAAAGTGAACATCCGTAACTTTTGAAAATTGGGGCAGAGAGAAAGTCTCAACACTAGCTCCCGCCCGCTCACTCCCCCTCTCTTCCTGAGAGGACTTCCTGAGAGACACGCCTCCCGACAGCAGATGCAGTTATACGCCAATAATTATATAAAAATAACAACAGAAAGTTTACACGCTCAACTAGGATTTTCTATGAGGCTTTGACGTAAATGTGGTCGGTGTTTTGGTGTTTATCAAAACCCCCTATTTTAATTATAGTTTGCATTTTTTATCGGCTAATGCTAAGGGCAAGGTAAATGTTTATATGAAAAATATGTTAATATGATATAGGGAACGTCATTTCTAAATAAACATACAAAAGATGTCAATTGGTTACCTGTCCAAAAGGAATTTTGCCAACTCTTCATAGCTTTTGAGTCCTTTTAGTTCACAAAGCTCCCTCCATCGCTTCAAACAGGTTCCTATATTCATGCGGTTGTGATCTCTCAAGCGTTTTCAGCAAGTTTAGTGGAAGAGCTTTTAAAATGTGTAAATGTCCTCTGAGAAGTGGAAGGCTGTCGAGAAACTGGTAACTTCTGTCCGAGAGTTGACTGCTCCGTTCTAATCTGCTCTGGTCGGCGGTGCTGTGTTGATTCTGCAGCCATTTCTGCCTCAAACAAACTGTGCGCTCCTCGTTGATTGACAGCTCAGCTCAGACAAAGCCATACCTGATTGGTCGAACTGGACGGCCAGAGAACTGTGAATGGTTGTGGCTACCGGAAAGGGGAGGGACTATATGTAATATGTTATACTTGCAGATCACTTCTGTTACATTAAAGAACAGGGCCAGGTGGTCAAAATGATGAATTCTTTAAAAAAATTTAATTTTTAGTGAGGAGAGGAAATTATGGACATTCGCTTTAATCCAAATTAACTCAATTAGATTTTAGTAATTTTAGAAAGCTGGCCTATTCACCTTGTATTTTACGGTAGTTGTTTGAGTAATTCCGCATTTGTGGCGTGAGTGCTTAGAACATAAAGCTCTCAAGCCTCACCTTTCACCTTTACCCTGGTCATGGTCCTGTCAGACGCATCGGGTTCAAAAATGTCAGCCACTTTTTCTTCTAACATGAAAACACTGTAAATGAAAACTGGCTGCTTGCTGCTGTGAAGAGCTATAAAGAGACAAGGCCAATCGGTTTTGCAGTTTTGAACAGGAAAGCCATGACCCTGTTGCTATTATTAAGTCTTGTTAGATCAATGCTGTGAAATTACACCAAACAAAGTATAAAATATGAATCTGCTTTATTTATTATTAAATACTAGAAAAAATGTTATTTAAAGGAGACATATAATGCTATTTTACAGGTACCTAGTATTGAACTATCCCATGTGTACATCATCGTTTTCCTTTTTTTTTTTTTTTTTTTAATCATCACGCAACATTGATCTAAAAAAGGCTTAATAATAGAAATGGGTTTATTGAAGCAAAACTGATAAGCTACGCCTCTTCATAGTGACATTCCACTGTAAAAAACAGCACATTTTAATTTTAATTTTTCTGTGACGTTTTAAACAAACACTTGAGCATCTTTACTACTTTGACATCTCATATGTTAGAACTAAAAATATAATGTTTTTACACACAATATAACTTTATCACTGCCTTGGGAGATGCCATATTAACTTAGCTGTGGCTCCACCTTCTGGCTGCTGAGGCAATTACATACATTTGTATATATACAATGCTTTCTAATTTCAGCAGTACTGAGCTGTGAGGCAGTTGTGTTTCTGATTAGACAGCAGAAATGCTCAGAGCGAGTTTGGCGATGATTTAAGGACTCAAAACAACAGAAGTGAAGACAGTTATCAAACACAGTCACACATCGAGGAATTCAGAGTGTTTTTGATGGTTGGACAGGGAGAGGATTTTCTACATTATACATTTTTAGAACTCTACATGTGTCACTCAATTTTTCGAATAATCAGTGATGTGGGCAGGTTAAAACTGGAATTTTCTAAGCACTGGACCACTTGAGTTGCAGGTCAATACACAATTACTCAAACATGCAGGAATCAACCAAAATATAACTTTGACTAAACTAATACTGGGGAATCACTGTTGTAACAAGGCTAAAATGTCATTAAAGTTGATTTTGCGTAACATGTCCCTTAAAGTAGTGTAAAACCACCCTATGATAAGAGCACATCTGCTCTTGTAATGGAGTCTCATCGCTCAGAAGTGGTTAATTGGGTTGTCCGGTTAACAATCCGCGCACACACACAGACCGCTTTATCACTAGCGCACTGCCCTGGAATTAGCTGCTCTGAGAGGTAACAGCATTATCACATCAGTGCTTGAAAGGAGAGAAGCCGCTTGTTGTGCAGACACAGGAGGAGCCTCAGACTGTGAGCTGTGTGCACGGAGCTGGACCTCTTATTAGCAGTGCTGTTGTCTTTGGCATCAGGAAGAGAAGGGGACAGTCACCTCAGACAGCAGCCACAGGAAGAGAAGGTGGAGAGAACAGAGAAATACAATGTAAATAGAATTAAATCAGGGAGAATGAGCCAAGGCCATACTTCTTTGTTCAGATCTTGGATTTCAGGATAGAACAACAAGCATCGAATTATGCCTTTTATGTTAGAAAGGTTGCTGTCAGAGATGTACACTTAGCTGGACCTTTAGAATCACTCTTAAAATCTAAATATATTGTATTGTATTATAATATCATCAAGTTCCACTTAAGCAATAACCTAATAAACTGATTTGTGAAAGAAAAGAGGAGGAACACCAGTTGACTCTGAGACAAGCTGAAAAGTAAAGTTTTGGCCAGGCTGTTTTTTCTGTGCTTTACTATATGTTTTTAATTGTATCACTCTTCTGTCTCTCAGCTGAAGTGATCCACAAAATGACCATGGACTCCAGCTCGATGCCGATGCCCATGTCAGACCCCAGCGCCTGGGCCACAGCCATGAACAACCTGGGGATGTCTCCACTGGGACTGAGTGCACAGACACTAGTGCCAGGTACTGCCCTCGTTCACAGCACAAATCATAAAGGATTCACAATAGGTCAGTTCTTGGTTTGCACTGTACCAGAATTGTTTCAATGTTGTGCCACACCTAGATTTACATCTTAAACTTAAACTGCATTGTGAAGCCCTCTTTCACTTTATCTCTGAAGTTCCTCTACCCTGTAGTTCACTCACGGTTTATCTAAAGCTATTTAGAAACCACTTCCTATTTCATATCTTAAAAGCATTTACATATTTAATGGTGTGCCTGCCTGTTGAACTGCTGTTTGTGTTTCTGCACTGGCAGTTCAGCATATGTAGACAGCCTTACACTTGGTTGAAATGAAATATTAAGGGACGTGTACACTCATGGCACAATCCGCTGTATGTCCAATGGCTAAAAAGCCTCCTGCTTCAGGGAGTGAGCTCTGCAGGGGCAGGATGTGAACAATGAAAAAACACCAATCAAGCTGGGCTCTAGAGTTTAGTCTGCAAAGCTGTAAATTCATTATACTTAGTGAGTTTGTAATTATCTGAGTCATGTTCCGCATGTTTCAGACACTTTTAATTTCTTTTGATATTTCAGAGACGTTCCTTTTTATTTCTCAATGGCATTTAGAGCAGCACAGGTGAAGATAATGACTAAAACATCCCTCGTGTGCTGAAGCTCTTGGAAACACTGTCTTAAACACACACACAAATAGAACTTACAGGAATCAAGTTATTGTGCACCTGTGTGTGACAGGACTCTGAGACATGCTGCATTTAACAAGGACAGGGCAAGCCTCGGGGCTCACTTAGAACAGCTACATGTGCGCTGTAGAATGAACACGGGTCTTGGATGCAGTTGGACTCAAAATATGAGAGTGGCAAAGACCAGTGCAGTGGACAGCAAACAATCTATAACAGTGGGAGTGGACCATGTGCATTGATCAAACCATGTGCATCTCTTAAAAGTCAGTGCTGTGGAGCTGCAAACTCCAGTTTACATATTTCATAGCAAGAGCCACATTATACACCCTTAAGCAGATAATCAATTGTTGTAAATGTAGAGTGACTTATGCGAGAATTACATCTGCAACGATTTAGAAGAATTATATTTGTTTTGTGATGCCAAACATTACAACACGTCATGCAGTATGTATCCGGACTTAAATCATCACAGTTACAGTGTGAATGTTTGGACTAAAGCAGAGATGTAAATCTCCACAGGATTCAACATCTGCTCTCCACATTTCAAAGTAAATCCTGTTCCAAAAGCATTCCAAAGCATGTACCCCAGGCTTTAGTGGGATTTCCTAAGTCCATTAGAAGAAGTCTAGCTAGATGAGAATGCTTAAAAAAACGGAATATCTTTCAATGTTTGTGTCAAAAAAATCTGCTTTTCTGTTCATTGCTAACATAGTCACAAATCAAACCAACAACAACGTAAGAGGAAAAGTAAGCATCAATTCAACAGCAGTGGTGGTTAATAAAATTAGGACATAGAAGTTGCTTAAACTGAGGGTTTTCCTCTGCCTTCAGTAGAGATGTTTACCCATCATGCCTCACAACAGTTCCAGTGTGGTCTTGTACCTGCTCATGAATCACAATCTTGACAGAAATGTGTTAACCAATCCCACCTCAGGAAGTTTGTTCTTGTGGAGGTAGATTAGATTAACAGTATCATGTTCAAATTCTGCCTCTGGTTTATCCATGTAGGGAAACACATTCACCATGTTTGGTCTGACTTATTCCTTCTCCTCTATCACCTACCTTCAATTTGAATTTGTTTGTTGCCATATTGCATTATATTTGGTCATGAATTGTATTTCCATCATCACACCTACAGTAAATGCCAGCCCTGTATTCACAGCAGCAGGTACTAGTGATGCGGATTGTGGAAGGCGGTGTCATTTCCATTTCAAAAGCCCTGTATATGTGGACTTGTGTGCACTTGACTTGAAGGCGTTATGTGGGTGTCGTTACAGTGAAAATCAATGCTCTAAATAATAGCTTGCATAATGTAAACCCAGCTGTGCTCATTATCCAAGGTTATTGTTCAAACAGTAGAAGTGACTTGACTGAAACAGTTGGAACTCTTAAAATATACACATTTTTATTCCATAATTTATTCACGAATGCTTGAGTATTCCATTATGTGTGGGTTGTTGGTCTGACCTGCAGATGACACAAAACACTTGTGTCACTGCATACAGTCTTACATGTATAATGTTTAAACTAAGCACAGTATAGAAGGGCTGACAAATTATAGAGGAAAGTGTTCAGATCTTTGTTTATTAACTGTTTAATTTATACATTAATTTGATGTTACTGATCTATAATCCCATTATTCTTATTTATTTTCTGTTTACAGACTATGAGCCAAATGTGGGTCTGATGCCAGAGTTCGGTCCCATGAATCCACTGATGCCTGGTCTTGGTCTGGTACCAGACGTACCTGTCGTCAAGGAGATCATCCACTGCAAGAGCTGCACTCTGTTCCCTCCAAACCCCAGTAGGTCTCTCACTGTCCTTCAATGTGAAGTTGATAACATCATTATCAACTTCACATCAGAAAACATTATTGTAATGCCCACAACTCATTTCTTCTCATTTGAATTTCCAAAATTAATAAAATAAACCTTGTTGAGTTAGAAACACTGGTGAGTCTTATCCACTGCTTAAAGATGCACCATGTAGTTTTTGCCTGGAATGTTCTGCAGTATGGCATAGACATCATTAAACATATCTATTCCATGGAGACAAGCAAGTGGCAAGTTAAAGGTCAGATTTGTGGAGAGCTGACTCAGCTCACAGTTACTGAATGAATACAAGACAGGTAAGTTTAATGCCATAGTGTGGAACATAACAGGTTAAATGGATGCATGTTATGGGCCCCACAACAGAAAAGTTGCATAATACCAGTGAATAATCTTGTCATTTAAATGTATTCATTATTGTATTTATCACAATGGGGCTGTTATTTGAAATGATCTTATTCAGTGTACACATCTAATTGAGATGCACCATGTATTGCTCCTCCAAAGTTATTCTGAGCGTGTGGATCAGCAGCAGGCTCCAGGACAGATTGAGAGAATGTTGAAGGGATTATGCTGCATTCCCCTTTGGCCTGAAAACGTATCTAATGTCAGATGTCAGAGAAATCACTTTGGAGATGTGGGGAATCTAATGTAGAAAGAATTCATCAGTGGAGAAAGCTCTTTGGGCATTTGCATTGAAAAACAATTTGGCTAGATTCAAATCCTCAAAATGAAACTGCCTCACCTCTCTGCAGGGCTAAAATGGTTAGAACATTGGAAATAGTATCACATTGATGTGATCCATGGTGAGCTGTTTATACAATGTTGGTCATACTGTAAGCTTTGTGGTTTTGAACAGAGAAGAGCTGATGTAAGCGAGGGACTCGTGTGTTTTGGGTAAATGTTGGATCATTATCTCACATCTAACCTCTTTATATTTAATATCCTTACTCAAAACCTGCTTTTTTTGTAGCCTTTTTAAACAGTTTTTTGACGATATACTCAGCAGTCAAAATGTGCATACAACATTGCTTGCAATATTATACTTTTTATAATACAGTATATGTATTTGTCTCCCACATTTATGTTTCAAGTGTTGAGGATCAGAATCAGAATTATTTTAATTTGTCCCCAAGGGGAAATTATTTTAATCAAATTAACTTATTTCTCTGAGTCAGAGAATCACAGAACTGAGTGAGAAATGAGTGGCAAAATTGTTTGAGTGTCAATAGTGAGTAATAACATTTTCCCCTGTCAAAGCTCAAAACACATCTAAAATGTAAAAGAGCAGCTACAGTCTAATAACTCATATACAATTCTATAATATGTAGTTTGTACCTAATCTCTAAAAGAAGAAAATAAAGTTGAAAACCAGACAAACAACAGGAACACTGCAGCTGTAGCTCAACTATACAGAGTCCGAGCAATAACGTAAAAACTCCTTCAGTTTCCATTTTCTCTTGTTTTTGTCAGTTCCACAAAAAATATGATTGTAAAATTATCATATTAACCCTAACAGTTTTTGGAGCATTTTTTTATATGTTTCTTTATAATATACTCAATAGTTAGAAAGAAAGAAAGAAAGAAAGAAAGAAAGAAAGAAAGAAAGAAAGAAAGAAAGAAAGAAAGAAAGAAAGAAAGAAAGAAAGAAAGAAAGAAAGAAAGAAAGAAAGAAAGAAAGAAAGAAAGAAAGAAAGAAAGAAAGAAAGAAAGAAAGAAAGAAAGAAAGAAAGAAAGAAAGAAAGAAAGAAAGAAAGAAAGAAAGAAAGAAAGAAAGAAAGAAAGGAATATATATAATTTAATGTGTGTGTTAAGTGTTAGTAGATTAAGGTACATCTATACCTTGGGACAGTTATCCATTAAATCTATTCTCTTCAACATTGTTTATATAAGCTTTCTACCTGTGGCCCATCGAGGCAGCTGTTGTTGTGATTTTGGGTGCTATAAAAATAATTTTGATCGGATTGAATAATTAATGTCTATTTGTTCAAGTACAGATGGATAAGCAGGGTTATGAGAGTGCATGTGTGTTTTAAATCTACAATATTTCTTGCATCATTCATGTTTTCTCACAATTTTTATTATTTTTTGCAGATCTCCCCCATCCAGCCACCAGGGACCGCCCTCCTGGGTGTAAGACGGTGTTTGTGGGGGGTTTGCCAGAAAATTCCACAGAGCAGACCATCGAGGAGATTTTTGGTCCATGTGGAGCGATCATTGCCATCCGCAAAAGCAAGAAAAACTTCTGCCACATTCGTTTTGCTGAGGAGTTCACTGTGGACAAGGCAATGTATTTGTCGGGTAGGCTAAGTTTCCATCTAATAACCAATAATAACGTCTACTTAATCTAATTTAGAGGTATCTTGTTTTTTGTTCGGTATTTGTACCAAACTACACTTGAGTTTAGGTGTGAATAATACTCTGAGGTGGTTTATTGTTTTCATTACTCAGAGATGCAGAGCTGAGGTCCATATAATATACAGATGGCTGAGCTGTTTAGTTTGCTCATAAATAATATGCCTCTCACCCACACACAGGCACAACTAAGAGCTCATATGAAATATTGAAGTAGTTTTAGATTAGGAGCCTGAAGCTGATGAAGGAAGCCCTGAAGTCTGAGTTATTTCTCTGTTTACACTGTGGCTTGGCTTGATTATCTGGTTATACCCTGGATATGCCTGGATATCACCAGAATTTATGACATTCATCCTTTTTAGACTCGGAATGGGCAACTTTTTACAACCTTTTGAAAAAAAAATTTGATCATAGGTATCAGTGAAATGAAAATGGAGATCCTTTTTCCACTTGTACCTACTCACTATTTTACGCCACGGATTTTTCCACACTTTTACACAAAGGGATAACACCACAGAGTCTGCTTTTATTGTCTGATTCCAAATGGGCCAAACCAAAACAAGCGTAGGCAAACCACTTAGTAGACTTGTAGGAGATGTAGACTTACAAATCCACTGTATTTATATTGCGTATTTTATAAAAAAAACATGCTACAATTCCTTGCGGAGAGTGACAATGTGACTATGTTTGCTACTGTTTGCTCTCTTTAACATACAGTAAATATATATTTCTTCTTCTCTACAGGTTACCGTATCCGCCTGGGCTCCAGCACAGACAAGAAGGACAGCGGACGTCTCCATGTGGACTTTGCCCAGGCCAGAGACGACTTGTACGAGTGGGAATGTTACCAGCGCATGTTGGCCCGAGAAGAGCGACACCGGCGCAAGATAGAGGAGGATCGACTGAGACCGCCTTCCCCCCCTCCCATCGTCCACTACTCAGACCACGAGTGCAGCCTGCTGGGGGACAAGATCAAAGGTTTGGACACATAGATGGCTTGAGTATTTAACTAAACTCAAAATGAGTTGTTTTGCTCTCACTTTCAGTTTTAAATTTTCTTATTGCATTCTACAATGTTATACCACACAACAGAATAGTCAATTTAGTAATTTGCAATGTATATTTTCTGGTGGAGGTTTTTCCATCTGCTTGTTTCCATATACTGTATGTTTTTGTTTTGCCTGAAATGTTTCGCAGTATGACTACAAGACACAGATCATATGTTGTTTTTCAAGAAACCACCTCATCCAAAGGTGGTCATCTGAAATATTACATTGTACACATGTTTAATTAAAAGTTTAATGTCATACTGTGTAGCACTGAAGGCAAAGCAACAACATTTCCATGCAGACCCGTTGCATCTTTAAAGAGCTTAAAAGAGCTTAAATAAATACACAGGAAACCACATTACCCGCTTTTCCTGCAACCTGTTATGTATTTGTCTGACTAGACTTTCTACATTAAATTATAGTTCCATGCAAACTTGGTTTAGTGTTTGAAATCGATTAGGTTCATCCATCCCGGATTTAAGGCACCCATTGGATCATCATTACTGCATGCATGTTTCATCATGACATGCCCAATGAGCTCAGATGACCTGAATAAACAGGTTATTTCATCTGTAGATTTTTTTTTCTTCCCTGGTGGCACAGGCTTACTCCAAGATGACAATACCAGGGTTCATCAGCGTTTAATCATGAAAGAGTGGTTCAGGAAGCATGAGATTTAATTTTCACAGATGGATTGGCTTTGAGAATATTTGGCAGTGGCCAAACTGACTCTTCTGCCATCAGTACAAGATAATGGTGAAAAATGCATGCAAATATTGAATGGACATTAATGTTTTTACATTGCAAGAGCTGAAAGCAGTGGTCCAACAAATATTAGTGGGAGACTTTCTAGAGGGCAGGTGGTGTATATTCTGTATTTGCTGTCTTCAACTCTCTAAATTCCTCTTTTGCTGTGCACTATCTGACTCCTCTGTATCTCCTGACCCTGTGTTCCAGATGATGTGAAGTTTGCAGAGGCGGTGCGGGTGCTCCTGACCTGGCTGGAACGAGGTGAAGTCAATCGCAGAAACGCCAACAACTTCTACTCCATGATCCAGTCGTCCAACAGCCACATCCGCAGACTGATGAGTGAGAAAGCCCAGCACGAGAGGGAGATGGAGGAGGCCAAAGACAAGTTCAAGAGCGCACTGGCTGGCATTCTGGGACAGTGTGAGTTATTTGTACACAAACACTATGAATAAATGTACCAATATTCATCTTAGGCCAGGGGACTGCTCTGTACTTACTAAGCTGAACTGAAGTAAGTATTGCTTTTAATTTGTTAGTCTAATAACATAAATTGCACGCTATATTTTAAATTAACTCGTCATTTTAAATGCTGGACTGGTACGAGTTATGGTAAGTACTTGTTTTCCCAGGGCTCAGTATTAAAGAGGGGCTTCCAAAAGACTGTAATGTGCATTTAAGTATGAGCCAACCAATGTGGTTTGTATTCAGGGCCCAGACTTTGCTGCTACACCCCTAAAACAAGTTAATTTGAAAATCTTACTCTTTGAATTTGAGCGCAGAAATGAAAGTTGAAGCTTATTCTTAGGAGGTGGTGTTGATCTGAGAAAACTCCCGAGGAAGCAGACTCTTCCCACACCTTTGACAGCCCTTACTACAGCTGCACAGCCCACGGCATTTCAACTCCACACCCGCACCACATGCATGTTAAATAGAACGCAAACATCCTTGAAGGCAATGTTGAAGCAGTAAATTGTTTGTTTGTTTTATGTATTGTTCATGAGATGCGATGGAGGATGGAAAGTGCATTTGGGCATGTTTACAAAATGGACATAATGAGCGGGTTCAAACCATACAAATACATTCCTTCTCATGTGTTTATGCTAGATATTATATTATTTAGAACAGTATACTGGAAAAGTGGTCATATACAAACCTTATTCAGTCAACCCAAAAAGACCAAGACCTGCAGTACAATAGCTCTGCTGCATAGATATTGGTTTGTCAGTCATTTTTATTTATTTGAGCATTAGTAAAATGAAAAATATACATATTTAGATGGTTGATTTTCATGCCATAAGATCATGTTAAACTAGATAAATGCACACTTTGTACAGTACATGTCTTTACACTTTGCTGGTTGGTCGACTTTATTCTAATTGAAACACCCTCTCTTCAATGCAAAAAAATGTAAATCTATCCTAGCTTAAAATTACTTGAATTTATAATTTTTATCTGGGTTTGAGTAGTTTTAACTCGGTGAGATCTAATTTGCTTATGTGGTTCAGAATATTTCACTGGTTTCAAGGTATTTCAGACTGATTATGCGATAATTTATCTTAAAATGAAAAAATACATTTGCCAACGGGGTAAGCAAAATCATCTTAACCCATTGGCAGTTAATTTGGCTTGAAGTGAGAAGAAATATTATAACAAATAAGTCAGAATCGGCTTGAAACAAGTAAAATAATCTTGGTCCATCGAATAAACAGTTTTAACTAATCTTAAAACGTCTGAAATTAAGATTAATATCCTAAAATCAAGACATTTTAACACTTAAAGTAAAGTTTTTGCGGTGTTCTATTAGCTGTCTTTTTCAGGTTTGTATGACATTATATTTTGAACAGTCTGGCTCTTGGGATGCTTAAAGCGCAGTACTTTAGACCAAGAGTTGTATTGCAAAGTAGAATGAGTCATTTGACCATCACTGTTTGGTAGCATTGTTATTCACTTGGACATACATCGGTGTGACGGTGAGTCCAGCACACATCTGCGCATACATGACAAACAGCAGGTTGAGTTGTTGACTCCATGCACTCTCTCACACTCTGCTCCTTCCCACCTGCCTCTGTCTCCTGCCCCCCTGTGGATGCTCTCTGCCCCTCCTGCACCTCCACAGTTGAACAGATTGTGTCTGTATTCCAAGCTGCTTCCAAACAAAAGGCATGGGACCATTTCACCAAAGCTCAGCGCAAGAACCTGGACCTTTGGCGCAAGCAAGTACAGGTTAGTAATATTTTTTGTGAATTGACAATAATAGACAATCATACAATTCAGTTTTTGAAGTGAACCTGAATTACGTTAAGATACCATGAAGTTATGGACTAAACGAGAAAACAAGAAAGTACCAAATCAAAAAAATGGGATAATATTTTCTTAATAAAAAAAAAAGAAAATATAAAACTGTGCCTCTTCCGTTGCCCTTCATGATGACAAGATACAACCTTCTTGGTGAGTCCAGTTGGTAGTATTGAGTATGTATTCAGAACCCAAATAACAAGACAGCACTTAAACTATCTCTGTTGACTGGACAGAGTTAGTTGGAGCATGAAATTGTGGAGTTCTATTTTTCCCCCCCCCGGAACTATTGGATCTTTTAGGTTCTTATCTGATTGGTAAGTTCCCTGAAGCTTTGTACAAAACTGTATTCTGTACACACAACTTGATTGCAATGATAACAGTCTTTTAAAGGTAGGTAAAATGTTGTAATTGCACTGTATGTTTACATGTGTTGTATAAATCGTCAAGCAAATAAATAAAAGACACACATCTCTTGGACGGGTGGTACTAATATAATGGTCTTGTTGTAAAAAGAGTTAAGAGCTTCTCAGACAATAAAGTTTGGCTCATGCATTAGTTTAAATCATGTTTTTCACCTCGATGACCAAGGTTGGGGCAGCAGTTTTGTTCAGTAGAAAGTGCAGAGATGAGGCCGAGGTAGTTTATCATCAGTCGGCCTACTACACTCTGACAAATGGAGGAGCACTCTGTCATGTTGACTGACTGCAGCTCTGAGCCACAATCACTCAACAGCCGCCCCCTTCTATCATTGTCGTATGTGTTTGTTTATGAGTGGTGCAACACCCAACAGGGAGCAGACGCTTGTGTGTATTTGACCTCTGCCAGGGGCTCAGCCTGATAATGTCAGCTCACAGAAATATAGTATTTACACTTTTGGTTGCATTTGGCTTCTTGGAAGTTTTTATAGGAGGATTTCACTGAATAGAATATGTAGCTGAACCTCATGGCTTATATTTCTTTTTTTCTGTTGGTTATCTTTTCAGGAAATCAGAAACATGCACAATGAGTTGCTGATGGGCATCAGACGAGAAGAGGAGATGGAGATGTCTGACGACGACATGGAAGATCCTCCCAGCAGCAAACTCTCTGAGGACTCAGGTCTGCTCCGAGCGATTCTGTGCACATTCAGCACTTACATATCCTAACAGCTCAGCACTGTCGTTGACATGACAGCTCATAAACTCATCACATTCTCCAGGGGGTTAACAAACTGCCTACAAGCAATAGCGGCAGCTATATTCTAGCTCTTAGCATCTGACAACCATCTGACATGTTCTCACGAAGAAGACACATCTAGCCACATGTCTCATTCACAAACACACTTTGATCTTTCAGACCACGTCACTGCAGGTCATGGTTGTCTTCCCCTTGACCTCAATTCTATGAATAATGTGCAATTTCCTCTGGGTCTGTCTAGTTGTTCTGCTCAATTTAAAGTGAATTTTTCTTCAAAGCTTTAAATCTTTTGGATCACAGCAGATTCTCTGGTGCAAATTTTCACTCAATCTGTGCAACAAAACTTTCAAGATTTTTTCGGAAAAGTTGCAAAAAATGTAGACTTATGAAATTTACCTACCGATGGGCTGTTACAAATATTCTGGTTGGCCGAGGATCAAGCCATGGACATGTATGCAGCAGGGGCTGGAGAATGGAATGAAACAATAAGCCGTTCTGCTACAAGTCGGTCAATGTTTAAGCTAATCATCACATAACTCCAAAGAATAATATGTTTTATTTTGATTAATCAACGTATTTGACAAAGCTGCAAAAAATATTCAGAGAGAGAGTAGCTCTAAGAACAATACAAAGCTAGGATATGAGCTCACTTTAAACTGAAAGCATGCACACATTACAGGACAGGGTTTATCTCTTCAGTTCAGTCTGCACTTCCCCAGAGAGTTCCCCTTACGGCCCACAGGAGGGAGCAGGGCCGATAAAAGACATAAATCCTCACTCACTCCTCTGAGCCCAGTAGGTCAGGGCACGTACTCAGGGATTATCACCAGCTATTGTTAATAGACTTTATTGATAGCGAAATAATAGTCATGTTCCTGGATGAAACAAAATCAGCCTTTTTTTCCACCATAACCTTCTTTGGTGGGGCATTTTATTGTAGACATTCATCAAGTGAACAGAGCGTGTGTTCAAAGAGACATTTAAAAGGGTTTTTCTTTTCTTTTTTTTTAAGAACTCTTAAGTAAATGTTTCTGTTGTTGTGTTACAGTATTTGCATCTTCTTTTTTTATCTGTACCTTCCAGTTGCAGCCCAAGCTGAAGCCTTAAAGGAGGAGAATGACTCTTTGCGCTGTCAGCTGGACGCCTACAGGAACGAGGTGGAGCTCCTCAAACAAGAACAGAACAAGAACCAGCCACAGAGGAGTGAAGAGGAGAACACTCACTCACAGCAACTCAGCTTCCTCCAGCAAGCTCTACAGGGCATGCAGACGGTACTTTTACTACATTTATACATGATACAAGCTGTACAGGGCATGCAGACGGTACTTTTACTACATTTATACATGATACAAGCTCTACAGGGCATGCAGACGGTACTTTTACTACATTTATACATGATACAAGCTCTACAGGACATGTAGACTGTACTTTTACTACATTTATACATGATACAAGCTGTACAGGGCATGCAGACGGTACTTTTACTACATTTATACATGATACAAGCTCTACTGGGCATGTAGACTGTACTTTTACTACATTTATACATGATACAAGCTGTACAGGGCATGTAGACTGTACTTTTACTACATTTATACATGATACAAGCTGTACAGGGCATGTAGACTGTACTTTTACTACATTTATACATGATACAAGCTGTACAGGGCATGTAGACTGTACTTTTACTACATTTATACATGATACAAGCTGTACAGGGCATGCAGACAGTACTTTTACTACATTTATACATGATACAAGCTCTACAGGGCATGCAGACGGTACTTTACATTTATACATGATACAAGCTGTACAGGGCATGCAGACAGTACTTTCACTACATACACACATGATACAAGCTGTACAGGGCATGCAGACAGTACTTTCACTACATACACACATGATACAAGCTCTACAGGGCATGCAGAAGGTACTTGTAAGTGCTTAAGCAAAGTGGGAGTTCAATAGTGTGACAGCGCTGGGAAAGAAATTGTTCCTTATCCCTGGTGTACACTGTCTCGCGGGTCTGCGGAAAGAATCTGCAAGATGTCTATTTTTGCCGGACGCGCAGTGGAGAAATAGTCATGCAAATAAGGCCTGAATATGACATTAAATAAAATAAACTATAAGTAGCCTACTTACCAAAGCCCAGATTCCCTAACGCGTGTTTATAATGCTTTTTAAAGACATTTAATCACTTTAAATAGCATTAAATAACATTGACATTTAAAAAAACCAATGCAATTATGATTACTAAGAAACCTAGAGGCCAATATTTCTCCTTACAGCGCACATGAGCATGTGGTTGACTGCGTCCGCCTGCACATGGTCAACCCCGGTCCCCTCAAACAGGGGAAACACTGTACGTGAACAAAGGACGTGCGTGCGTGTATGGAAGGGATGGGGTGATGTTCTTGTGTGCCTATATGTATGACGTGGCTCTTTGCTTACTGGTTGGCCACCCCTGCTCTATAAAGCATTCAAACAGAACATTTACTACATGATGCATTTGATTTTTATTGCATTTTATATGACACTTTTTACATTGCAATATTAATTCAGTCCACACCTGGTTGCAGTAAGCTTCTGCTGTAGCCAAAGCTACCATGGAGCATTGACTGACCGACTGAGGTATTCCAAATAGTTTAGGATATATTGGGTTTCTATCTGAGCCAAAGTTCTGTTTAAGCATAGGTTCACTCTGGTGAATGAACTAAGTTTTCTTTACCATCTTTTAAAAGAGCTCAGCTGTCTTTTATTCATGACCTGACACTCAAAATTCTGTCTGAGCAGTTCTGCTGTCTGGGGTTGTTTTGAGCAGAAGCCAAGAAGTATTTAAATCTGTAGTCCTGCTACAAGAAAGCTCTTTCTTGTTAGAATGGCCTTAATTGAATGGGATTGTTCTTTGTTTTGATTCACACTGATCAAACAGTGCTTACAAATAAATTCAAAGCTATTACAAAATTTCTAAAAGACAATTAGGAAACGGTGACGCATGGCCCATGGCCCAACACTAAGGCCCATATTTACTAAGTGCTTGCACAGGTGCAGAACGGGTTGCACTCGGATTGAGATCTGCATCCCTCTCCTGCCGCTGCGCAAATTTAGCACATGAGACCTTATGAATATGCATAATAGTGCAATTTTGCCCCAATGTGCAAAATTGGAGGTAAAGTAAATGAGATGATGATGTTTTGCAGGAGCTGTATGATTTATCAAGACTGCGAGGAGCAAAGCTGTGTGAAAATTTAGCACATCTGAAAAGCAGGTGTTAAACTTTTGCGCAGAACAGACTCGTCTTTTGCAGTTTAAACGTCAATGTGGCGATATAATGTTTCAAATGGTTGTGTTAGGCTCATTTAAAAATAGGCCTACTACTGTGTCGTTTTGACGTAGGGAAGAGCTTCTAAAAACACACTTCATGACGTGTGACCTCAAATGGATTTCAGGAGTTCTTCCAAGATCCTTTTAATGTCCTTAAACTGTGTGCTCTGTGAATGGAGTGATGACCACATTGATGATGAACACATTTGTGTTGTGATGACACAGGAGAAGACACGACTTGTCCACCTCATCTCGCGAGGCTGTGTGTGAAGAGGAAAGACGGTGGTTTGAGCAGGTTATTAATGAGTTTAGCGTGAGACGAGAGTTTTTTGCAGGACAAGCGCAGGAGACGAGCATTTGCTCTCTTTGCGTCTGCTGCAGCTCTCGCCCTTTTCGTTTAAGTTTTTCTCAGTCTTTCTGTCGGTGACAGAGCAGAGATCTGTCTGTACTCACCGGAGAAGTGCAGAAAGCATGTGTTTTCAGCCGTGGCGCTGCGTTCCAATTCAGTTCTAATCGCCGGCACGTATGTTATGCACGCTCATAGAAAATAATGGGGGTGCCTAATTTGGCCCATGAGGTTAATGAATATCATCATTTATCATAACTTCTTACATGTGTCTGTTCTTCCAAAGGAGCAGCAGTAAAGTCACATGCACATTTTCACTTCCTCTGCGCCCACAATAAACTCATTTACATTGCGGTTTCTGGTGGTAAATAAGGTGGAACACGTCCACAAAATAGCGCATGCAAATTTTAAGTAATACTCGCAATTTAGAACCTGTCTTAGTAAATCTGGGCCTTATTGTTTTGTTTTTTTCTCCACTATGGCATTTTTACCACTTAGTTGACAGATTAAAAATAATAATAAAGCATAACTTTTTTGTGTGCAAAAATCTGAGATATTTAATATTGATTCTCTGTAACACTACTGGAGGCGGCACATGTCCATGTCCTGCAAATTGTACAACAAATGTTAAATGAAATGTAATTAAAAAATAAAGAAACACTGAATCACTTTCTTTGTATTGTTACAGCAACTCTTAAAAATGCGTGAGGAGTTGAAACAGCGAGAGTCAGACCTGGAAAAGAGTTTGGACGACAAACAGCAGCTAAAGAAAGAAGTCCAGACTCTGAAGGAAGGTTTTCAAAATCTGCAAAGTGTAAAAAACACAGACGAAACGCAGGTAGGAGACCAGATTTTTAAAAAAAGCATATATTTTTAATTTAATGTGTATTTTGATCATTTTTGAGTAATTTTGTATTATCCAGCTTGAGTGCTCAGAATTTTCTTTTTTTAAGACATGATTCTATTATTAACCCATTTTAGATCAATATTGCTGTTGAACTAAATGTAAAATGATTATCAATGTGTGTACCTGAAGAAAGCATAATAGATCTTATACATCATTATTTAATATTCTTATTTATCAGTTCTTGTCCATCATTGTAACATCAAATCCTGAGTATGTTTTGCCATTAGTCATTGGGGGCCCGCTGTGGTGGCTCGGGCATGTATTCTGGATTCCCCGTGAACCTCTCCCTGGGGAGATGTTACCGAGATGTTCCACTGAGACAAGGCTCTTGGGGGGACCTTGTACATGTTAGACTATAATGCTTGACAGGTCTATCTAGCTGGTGGAAGTGTCTGGGGTGAAGGAGGTCTGTTAGTCCCTGCTTAGACTGCTGTCCCTGTGACTTGACCCTGGATGTTTCAGGACACCAAAAATACTGTCACAGGGTTTGCTCTCTCTTAGACTATTAATCCTAAAAAGATCAAATAAAACATAAAACATATTGACAACGTAATCTTTCTAAGCATAAATACATGTTGCACTATGTACGCAGGTTAGTTTAGCTTGTTTCTCAGTGGCTTTCCCTCATGTATTTCTAATGTGCAACAGCTGGAGACGTCGCAGCAAGACGACAGAGGCTCAGAGGAGAATGCTGATCAAACCAGTGTAAGTTCTGCCCTGGCGCTCCTCTACCACCTCCTCCAGTGGTAGTCATGCACATTCACACCCACCATGTGTTTGAATAAGACAAAAACAGAGCGCACATATGTGGAATGTAGGACAAAGTCAGAAAATATATTGGTTCTACCTTTTCTCTCATACAGTTAGTAAGATTTGTAACTATCATACTGTCTTACATGTATTAAACCTGCTCCTGTTCTTTGAAATCCTAGTTTCCCCAACCCACTGATGCCAACACAAAATCTACTAAATATATTTGTTTCACTTATTTACAGTACGTGATATTGATCATCCACTGAGCATCATGCATCATCTCTTAAATCTTGCTTAAATCTTCATGTCTTCATCTTAAACTCATCACAATCTGCAGGTCTGCGGTTGCTAACAGATGCATTTAATGTGATGGTGTTCGTGTGTTGCAGGAAGTGTCCGTCGCGTCCACAGTGGTGTCCTGCAGTCAGGATAAAGACGCTCCAACAGAGAGAAGACCACAGAGCCCTGTGCGATCGGAGAGACAGGCCCTGCTAGTCGGTGAGATCACAACACATGACCCAAAATAAATCCATATGAATCTAGCTCTGAATAATATATCATATGTTCAGTAAAATATGCATGTGCGCGTGAGGTTTGGCTCTGTACATGTGGCATTTATATTTCAGTGTGGACCATCTCTTTTTGGATCCAAATATGAGTAAAATATGGATGTAGCCATCTAGAAGAGCATGTTAATGACATTATTATTGATAGATGGAAAATGGAGCTCTCATATTGCATCAATATCTTTGACCGTGCGAGTTGCTGTGGAGTTTTAATGGTATGGTAATTCTTTGCTACGTTTTGTATCATCGCCCTTATAACACCACTTGATGCTTACACTGGATCCGCTATGATAGATCTGCCTCTACATAACCCCTCGTTTAAAACTGCTTTTTACAAACAAATATGATGCCCTTGGTTCTTGGCATTAGTGCACATGTGCTGTCAGCCACATAACAGATCTATTTGCTCTTCATCACAAATAAACACAGACAGCAGAACACACTTCAAGGGAGGATTTGTTTAACTAAAGCACCGTCATATTCTACTATATTTAAGGTCAAGACCGATGTTTAATGTATGTGCAGTACTTGAAAGTTGGTATAATCTGTGACTTAGTAATTTTTTAATATAAAACTTTTCTTTTAATACGTGTTCTCCAGAAATTATGTGGTTCAGATTTGTTAAAATTTTGTGTCCCTTGATAATAAGCAAAGGTTACGGTTGAACAGTGATCTTCTGACCCTCTCTTTGAGCTGATGCAGATGATCTGTATTGAGCCGAAGGAGCACGGCTTTGATGAGAGATGAAAGCTTCAAAGGGATCATCAGACCCTCACTTGCATCTTATTTCACAAATACAATAGTCTTAACAGTTCTGAGGGCCCTGCTCATTGTGCTGTCATGTTCTGTGTCGCTGAGGGCTGTTGCTATAAACTTACATATAATTGCTCTCTAATGTCTTTTGTTTGTTGTGTGATGTAACACAGGAATCATCTGCACATTTCTGCACGTTCACCCGTTCGGAGCCAGCCTCGAGTACATCTGCTCATACCTGCAGCGTTTGGACTCCAAGGTAACAGACTTAACTGAATGATCTGGTCACTCATATTACATGTTCACTTGATGCTACAGTAGTGTCAGTGTCCTATAGTGGGCTGCTTGCAAAAGCCCTGTTCTGCGCTCACATCAACTAATTGGCAATCCATCCATAGAACTATAATTATAACTGGAAGATGAACTCAAAATGGAGCCCTATTGATGCCTGTGGTGTGTGCTCATTGGTGCATGACGCCAGTGAGCATCAGGCGCTCTCATACTTCAGCATTACTTCCTGAATAGGGGCCTGCGCCTCCCACCGTGTAACGACCGTCCCCCATGATGCTTTGAGCAACGGGAGCGACCACGCAGCTTGCAAGTTTTTGCGTCAACGTTAGCTTGATTGTAATTGTATTCTTCATGTTAGATCATATGTGAAACCGTCTGAAATGAAATAAAACACAACTTACAGGTGTCTCTAGTCTAGCCATGTCCACGTGCTTCTGTTTCTATCGTTCACGCGGCTTGTTCACGTGGCTCACACGTGTTTACCGTGACGTCACTTAATATAAAAACGGTCATTTCTGTGACTTTAGAAATGGTTAAAAAGAACATTTTCTTCTATTTTATTTAAATACTGAAAACAATGAAGTACTGTCTGCTATTATAATGTGCAATTACACAAAAAGGCTGGGCCCAGGAGGCTGCAATACCTCGCACGGCCACTAATCAGTCTGGTTTGCGAAACAGGGGGCCTTATCCAGTTCATTTAATACATCCATGAATCCATCCAATATTTTTGTTGCACTGCAGCATGTTACAGTTTGCCTTATTGATGCAATAACATCGCCGTTTCAGTGGAGATGTTGCATTGCCTTGAATGTTTCACAGTGTGGCATTTAACTTATATATCTTGCATTCATTAATTTTTGTTAAAATACATTGACATTTTTTAAAAATACATTACATTCTTACTGTAAAAAAGAGCGCTTTCCACCTGCGTTACTCCATGGAGATTGAAAGTTAAAACTAAACTTTAGATCAATGGAGATGTTTGCCTGTAGACATTCATACGCAAGACATTTTCTATTTCTGCATTTTGTTTAAACGATCACTCAGCTGATGCTAACCAGAGTTCTTTCAAATCGAACGTTCCTTCACATGCAAATTAATGGTGCAGCCAATTCCCATATTAAAATACAGAATATTTATCTTCATCTATATTTATCTATATATTTATTTTGGATCACCATTAGTTATTACCGCAGCAATAATTATTCTTCCTGGGTTCCACATTTATCTGATTTCCTTACCAGTAACTCGTAAAAAAGACACAGGATCAGTAATTTGGTTAGTTACCCTTTAGCTCAGATGCTAGTTTTACACTGTAATCATAATCTAAAATAAAACACCACAAGGTTACGCTCAATATACACTCAGTATACTCAGTGACATCCCTCAGAACTGTCCAGGGAAAGTGATGACATCTCCATGGAGACAATTGCCAGAATACTTACAAAGTGTACCTTTAACCATGTAGATTGTTGGTCCTGACTCTTGCACCTTGTCAAACTCCTTGAATCCTCTGACACTTTTTCATTTCCACCATGTCTCTCTGAGCACAGCCATTTATCCCCATATTTCTGCCGAGACATTATGGCTATTCCTGCCACTTTCAGGAAGCTTTCAAAAGCGCCAAACCTCAAAGTCACCTCAAAATGGTAACTCTGACAGTAATGGCCATTTCAGCTTTTCCTCATAGACCTAGCTTCGGAGGAAAAAACAGGCAGGTGTCAGAATGGCAATTTAAAAGTCACAATAAGGAAACATTTTATACTGAATCCACTTTATAAAATACTTATTATATTTTTTAACTGAACAGAAAGGTTAAGTTAGGTTAAGTGGCTAGCACTCTGGCCTTTCTGTGCTGAGTCTACATGTTTCTCCCGTGTCTGGGTGGGTTTCCTCCAGGCACTCTGGTTTCCCCCATTAACCCAAAACATGCACAGTACGTCAAATTCTCCAAATTCTCCATTCTTGCATACATTTCTAATTAATAGTAAAATGAATTATGCCTTGATAGATCTTCATGACAGCTCTTAATAATCTATTGACTGACACATTACTCTGCGGTATCAAACGCTTAAGTTATTTTCATTTGGCGTGTTGCTAATTTAATTGAGCCTTTATGTGTTGACAGATTACCACCAGTGAAGTGCAAGCGCTCCTCTCCCGACTGCCCTGCACTTTCCGTCAGGAGGTGACCGGAGTTGGAGCCAGTTTAGAGAAACGCTGGAACTTTTGTGGATTTCAGGGCATCAGCAGTTTATAGACTACGTCCAAACAAGGAGATATGGGAACATTATTCTGGTATCAAGCTTGACCGACGGTGGTGGGCATCATCCTTTTAAAGCTTAAATCTCTTGTTTAAAGTTGATGTAATTTGTAAAAGTAAATAAACATTAATTTATTGTCGACAACTTTAGTGAAATACAACATCACAGTTTTTTTCGTCAGTCTTTTTCAAAACATCACTTTAGGTTGATGAAAGCTGCGTATCCTCTGTAATTTAACCCAATCCTTTATTCCTCTCAATCTTCCGCCCACTTGTGCATTGGATTTCTGCATGTCTCCCCAATTAACTGGCCACTAGGAGCCGAGTGCACCCGTTAATCTTAAATTGAATTGGTCCTAACTCTTGTCTTTGTGAATTGAGTTAAAACCGAGTGCCACAAGTCAAATTAACCAGAAAAAACCTACTTGTTGCCTGGAAACATCGTCCTTTGGTTCAACAGTGAAAATGACGCAATGGAGTTGTGTTATTAATCTATTAGAAAGATCATCACCAGCTGGTGCACTTGGCTCCTGGGGTTTGAAGAAGAATCGAAGAATTGAAATCATTAAGAAATTGCAGCCTGTGGGATGTCAATGTCAAGCTCGAAATAACACCAGAAATGTGTATTATATTATATTGATATTAGGATTTTTGTGTAGAATATCAGTCATTTTTAATAAACATATTTTTTCACTACATGTTTTCCTGCTGTTTTAATTTATTAGTTGTATGGTACTTTGCTGTGGTGTTAATAAAGTTCGATAATGAACAAGTTTAAAAACATTTATCGATATGAGCACATCCTTTAAACTTTGTCGTACTTTACTCTGACGAAGAAGGAGATCGTTTATGTGTATCAGTCGCCTCTTAAACTTTTGGTGATGAGTATTAAGATCACTTTGACATCAGGAACTCTGGCATCATGCAGAATTACGTTCCAAGTCCCATGACACTTCATATATGTCTTAACTGATATTTCCAGGAAATTAACACACTTCAACATTGTCTCTTTTGTCCTGGAATGGGCAGATAAACACGCTGCATACAAGCTGCTTTTGTTCCTTGTTTGTCAATGATAAATGAACTGATAATGAACCCTACCGTTGCAGCATTAGTGTCAACAAGCACATCAGACAACCCTGACGCAAACAATGTCTATTCTGTGTAGAGCGAGCCTTTCCACCTATTTTTCCTGAGTGCCCGATTTTTCGGAAGGTCGTGGCCTCTGGGCCGGAGGTGAACAACACGCCATCACTTTTAACGCAACTTAACGCAAAATATCCTCATCATTAGATTTGTTTCTATAATTAAAAAACTAGATACCAAACAACCAGGTCTAAACTAGGACTAAATCAAACCAGGTTTAACCCAAAAATGAATCGGCAGAGGTAAAGGTGTAAAACAAACTGTACTAACCCAGAATTCAACCAGTAAACAAGAGAAAACACAGTATATTTTGATGAATATTGATATCTGAAAGATGGGTCGCGGGCCGGATCAAAGCGTTTGAAGGGCCTGATCTCGCCTCTGGGCCTTTAGTTGAAGAGCCCTGCTGTAGAGTAGCATTACTGGCAAAAATCTATGTATCCTGTATTTATTCAATTACAGGTGTTCAGATTGAAAAAATATACTTGGACAAAATGGGTGTGATCCCTCATTTGTCCAGGAGTGATCATCGTAGACGAGGTTTGAGACGTCGTCATCGGGACAAAGTTTTAAAAATCAAGACTGCGGAACTGGTCAGAGAAACTCAAACTTAAATTGCTCAAGGCGAACTTCACCTGATGATAACCTGCCTTTGTTTCAAGCATGTTCACTACTTATTTCCATCTACTTTTGTTACTGTTAGACCTCTCAAACCTTGTCTACAACAAAACATGCATTCTTACCTCTCCAAAGATCTGACCTCTAACCACTGTGGAAAGTAACAAAGTACTATATATTTATTCAAAATTAAAAGATATCTGCACTTATTTTAAAGGATTACTTTTTACTATTCACTAAATTTGAGAGCAGGTATATGTTCTTTCTACTCCACTACATTTCTAACAGGTCTAAAAAGTACTCTTTTCTGCTTTTTTTTTAAATGGCTGAGGGGTTTATTTTTAGCATTCATTTTTTGAGTTAACGTCACAACTTTGAGCAAATAACAATATGCAAACAAACTAGAAAAAATAGGAAATCAATCCGTGTTTCTGTTGGAAAGAAATCTGCAGAATCTTTTATAACAAGATCTACGTTTGAGGCTTTAACAGTTCTCAAAATCAAGGTTTAAATTACTTTTTACATTCAAATTTTAAAATGGGTTCTTATACCTAGATTTTTTCATGTGATAGGTTACTTTTACTTATCTTCCCTTTCTCTCACCGCTGTCTGAAACATGACCCGGTGGCCTCAGCCGCTTGTCTCCATGAAGATAAGTTCAATGCCATACTGTGGGAAATTCCAGGCAAAGCGACAACAGTGCTTGTCAACTCTTAGAAACCAAACACTAAAAGTGTAACAGGCGTGTAATAACAGCATCCAGATAACTGACGGGAAAGGCTTGTTTACAAAAAGCAAAACAATAGCTGAATGTCATTTCATGCATTCATATTCAAATAAATGCTGCCTAAACAAAGAAGTGTTTGATGTTTGCCCACTTTATGCAGATCTGACACATTATACAGTGTTGGTATGATTGCAGGCCTCTTTACTCTCTCCACAGATCAGGCGGCTGATTACAAAACAGACTCTCATTTGCATCGGGACCTTTACAATCAAACGCTGCATCATGTACAAAATCAACACTGACCCCAATAAGCCATGTATTCAGCATAATTAACGTGACATTTGTCTAACCAGAAGTTTGAAAAAAGGAGGAACCAAACACTGATTTTGAAGAATGGGATAACGCCGACCTCCATTTCCTGTTCAAACAAATGATTCAAACAAGAGTTCAACGTTAATCAGAATTCTGTTGGCAGAACAAGACCCCGCGACCCCATTTACGCACACGTTTTAACAAAGATGAGTAAAAAGTACACTAAAAGCTTTTTGTGTCATTTGAGGTCTCTGGTCTTGTGTGCATAATCCACAATGGACTCTAATTGTAACCCGTGTTGGGAAGTAACTGCACCGATAACAGGGATTCAGAACTACCTTTGAGTATTTGTGTTTTGGTACATTTACTCTTTCATTTGGTGCGTGTAAATACAGTTGAGGAATATTAGCTGATCATGAAATTTAGCCTTCAAACTGCATTGAGTTGGTGAGAAAAACAGAAAACACAGCTCTCAGTGAGTGCATGTGGGATTTTTCTTTCTCTAATTTGTATTAAAGGTTCTCTTTTCTTATAAATAAATGTATAACAAACAGTATAACAAAAACAAAAAGGTCTTTTAATCAAATATCACGTTGTTCTAATGCAATGTGAATACAGTATTTTGATCAGACCCTGTAACAGAATATATAACAGAATACATTTTTATCCAAGTATTCAGTATTCTCAAACAAAACATACAATAAATTGCAATTGACGGCAAATTGAAACATCGTTCAGTCTCGTTTGGGCTGTTTGTTTTCATACCTAACAATAACTGGATTGCGTTTATTTTGTGCAGTTATTAGGACATGTAAATTGTTCCGTGTGAAATATAATTGTATAGTGGTCTACAGATCCTTTCGGGTGCACGTATATGCCTGTGTCTGATGAGTCAAAGGCCTTTCATTTCCATAAAAGTAAAGGTCAATAGTTAACAGCGCTGCACAGGAGAGAAAAGAGGTTAGTCACATGACATTTCAACTTACAGCAGCCATGTCAGGAATAAGTCTCTCATTGTCCGTCTGAAGCAAAGGCTATGTATAATAATAATAATAATAATTCTGCTGCATTCTTCTTATGTAGCCCTTTCAGACGCTCAAAGTCGTGTTACAATTTTGCGCTACTGCTATGGAGGACAGAGTGTGCCACAAGAAATAACTAAATGCACAATAAATGAATTAATTATATATGTTATTAATTCACTCAAATTGTACAGTGAATTAATTAAATGCTAAGCTTTAAATGCTTCTTTCTAAATAGTTTATTGACACATTCATTTAATTAATTGCACATTTAATTCATTTATGATACAAGTTTCATTAATCAATGACATAAAATGAATGAATTCATTGTGCATTTCATAATTTCTTTGTGGCACACAATCACACCACACTGACACTAGGCAAGGTGGGTGAAGTGTCTTGCCTGAGGACACAACGACACTTTGCACTAGAACTGACCACGCCCACCCTGTTTGGCACACCAGATCAAAAATATACGAACAAAATTCACTAGAAAAATGAAGAAAGACAATTCTTCATCAAAATCACCCCATTTAACACTTGAATAGTTACAGTACGTTTTATTCAAGTGTATAGTACATTTTAAAGGATACTTCAAGTCTTTTACGTAAGTATATTTTCGCACTTCTTCAACCACAGCAAACGAAGATCGAGCGAGGGCGACGGTCCTGTGGCATTAGACGTCGAGTGTACTCTGAATATGAACACATCCGTCAGTTTCATGTTCTGTTTCACACACTGTTCTTCTCCGTGAACAGACTGCAGCAGTTCTGTCAACATCGATGACAAATAGACACTATAAATAACTGACTCATTCACAAACTCATAAACAAATCATTCAGTGACTAATATTCATAGTGTCGCACCTCCATTCTCTCCACCTCTCTTCCTCTCTCCGCCAGGTCAACGTAATAAAACGTATTAGAAACACGTACAGATCATTTCCAGCGTTGTTTGAAAAGGAAATGTGTCATGTGCCTGCAAATAGGAGCGGAGAAACAGCATTCAGCCTGGTGTCAGGAGCATTTCATAGTGACGAAACTGAGCCAACAAGATTGAACTCGTTCTTAACTCGTACTTTTTAGCTCATATCCAAGCTTAAAGGATATGTATTTTGCTTGAGTTATTTATTTCTTTTTTTATTCATTAACCTTTATTTAACCAGATAAGAACCAACTGAGATCGAAAATAAGAGCTTTAAATTCATTTTATAGGCTAAATGCTGTCACTTCCCATTTACCCACTCTTGCTTTCAGGGTGATTCATGCACGTTTGAGTCATTTTTATTCTCCTGTAATCCACCATTGCTCAAAAGATTCCCATTTTCCCCAACCCCGATACACGCCCAATGCTCTGGACTTATTTGATGCTCCAAATGTATAAACTGAGATACATGATTCCTTATTGTGAAGTGGTCATAGACAGGCAGAAATCAGCATCACAACTTGTTTCTTGAATTAAGTAGTTTTAGATCAATATTGCGATTTTAAATGTCTAAAATATAACATAAGGGTCCATGGTCGTCATAGCTTATAATATAAGCGCTTTGAGTGCCTCGAAGGTGGAAAAGCGCTATATAAATATGTGACCATTTACCATTTACCATAAGAGATGGTCAAATACATTTAGCATAATAAAGTCACAGTTTTTGCGTAATGTGGGGTAGACTACATGACTTTACATTTCCCATCAGGAAATTCATGTTTTCCCCTGTTAACCTAAAAATGTACATAATTGGCTAAACCGTTTCAGGTAGAATTTACAGGTAGAATTAGGCCAACTCCTGATCCTGGACCTCGCTCCAGATCAAGGGCACTGATTAACGTGTTTCCAATGTACTCAAAGTAAAAGCTGAATTACTTTCCTCTATTCCCCATGCTAAAGATGTCCAAAAATATCTTAAAAGTAAAAAAAAACAAAAACTTTTCAACAGGATACTTTAAAGAAGTTCTACCCAATTTATTTTCATCAGATCTCACCCTGTTGCTGGAAGTGTGTATGATTTCCAGAAGTGGTAAACGTCATGTTGTGTATGGGGTTTGACGTGATGCTGTGGTGACCCTTCTCCTACAGGAAGTGTTCCTGTCTTTGCCCAGATCTTATGATACTTCCATGGTCTGTACAATCAAGATTTATGTCAGAAATGCACTTGTTTCTCCCATCCAATATGTATGTAACTAAAAAATTCATCTTTAAGCAGTGGTGGACTTATCATTAGGCAACAGGCACAATTGCCTTAGGCCCCCAACATGAATGGGCCCCCAATAAGATGCCCTTCCTGATCATCATTGAGACAAGGCTCTGAAACAGATGTTTTTCTCTCAATATCACAGTAAAGTAGTGTAGTGTACTTTGAAACAAGAAGAAGACCAACAAAATAGCCTGGAAATGTATGGAATAGAAAAATAAAAGATACAATTGTAAAATGCTTGCGGTGGGCTCCGGTAAAAATTCAATCCAACGGAAAGAATCTGGAGCACCGGAGCAACTCTGCCGGCACCACCTCCGCCGGCTCCACCGGCCCCACCACACTGCACAGTGTGCGGTATGAGCTCCTCTCGCTCTTTTACAGTTACGGAGAGGCTGCGGTGACTCCATCCGAGCTGGACTGCATATGGTCTGAGCCCGGGGTAGGGTCAAAATGAGGCCACTGTGTGCAGTGTTTTTATAACTACAAAAAGTGAGTAATAATCAAGTACAGCACATTTAAATTCAAAATCACTGACGTGTGTTCAAAAAGAAAAATAGACACAATATCCCACAAGACAATCTGATATTGTAGCTCATGGTTATACTCCATTTCCCTGTTCTTGTATTCTGTGCTGTTACTTTGTTTTGATCTGAGCTAATCCTATTTAAGTCCACTTTAATAAGGCCTTTAAATGCATTAAGCGCCTCTGTTTATTGCCTCTCTCTTGTGTTCACAGGTTAAATGTTGACTGAGGGCGTATTGACTCCCCGGTCCACCGCAGCAGATAATCTGATCAAGGTCTAACAGATGCTCCTCATTTTAAACCCTGTTTGTCTTCAGTGTTGGTCTTGGCCAATCTTCAACTCATCAAGATGTTTAATAGAACAGGATTAAATATTGCATAATCATTAAATCTAATTTCAATTAATTTCTGCAGCGAGTGGGAACAGTTAGCCGCAGTGTGTTGTGCTGCACAGTTGAGACGATGAGAGTGATTGTTTTGACAGTGAAGTAGTGAGATTTCAATCAGATTTGCAATTTAAGTTTTCAAATACACCGTTTAAACACATTCAGAAACTGGAGCACTGAAATATGCTGCTTAAACAAGAAGAATATGATCCCAGAGAATTTACAGAGGCCATTTTAAAAAACAAACTGCAACCTAACACCTAAATATTTCTCTGCCATGAGTTTATAAACTCTTTTCACGAGTCTCTGAGTCCGGAGTGAGTTTTGCTGTCCTTGGTAAAATTTAGCACGCTAATGTTTCAGCGTGCGCACTTTTACAATATATCTGTGCTGGAGCAAAACAGTAAAAATCAGGTACAGTGCCCTTAAGTGATACTACTTCTATGGAAGATACTTTATTTTGTCAGATTTGGCCAATTTCTCAAAATGTCAAAAACTTTTAACTCAGGAAAAATATGTTTCGATTTTTTTGTATTTTGTATTTCAGTCATTGAATTGTGAACTGTTTTCTGAATTTAGCACAGCAATGCAATATTTTCACTGCACATTTGACACTACGTATTTATGTTTCTATGCATTACATTTTTAAGAAGACACATTCTTGTAAAATTCAGGGACTGAAAGATTAAAAACCAAATTCAAACATGTTTTTCCAGGGTTAAAATGTCAGAGTTATGTAAATTTACCAAGTATGTACAATTCAAAACCCATGAATCCACACTTCTCACTCGATTTGTATCAAGATTTGTAAAATGGTGTGTATGGCAGTGTAGATCTATTATGATCTTCTTCATCTGTGTTTCTTCTTTCCGTAGCTACAACAACTCCGTCTGAGCTCTGATTTAGAACCGAGACTGTATGTGGAAGTTGACCCATGAATGCAAGGATCATCAACATATCCACTGTGGAAATATTAACCGCTGTCCATCCACCTCCACACAAGGCCACATACTCCTGTCTGGTGCAAAGACCTTTGATTAAAGTCATCCATACCATATGTTTGTGTGGGCTGGACAATATCTGCACGAGGAGGACGACTGAAAACATTCTGATGCACTGATTCCAGCAAACACTGAACTATGCAAATCGTAAACACGATGATAGAATTAAAAATTAGTGAGTGAGAGAGTCAGCTTCTACTTAGCTTGTGAGTTTCTTCCAATAAGACAGTTGTAAATAGCTAAGCTCATTTACCTTACATGTTTCAGCGGGAGGACTTCTATTTACAACCGTCTTATTAGAAGAAAGTCACAAGTTAATTATTACAAGAAGACAGAATGAACTTTCAAAATACAATAAAGAGTTAACAAATGCTGAAAAGGAGTAAGCTGAAGTACAAATACTTATGAATACTTACTCCCATATTATATTCAATAAATACAACTGTTGGCAACTGACAAAAGCCATTCACATTTATAATGATACATAAGGTAGACGTATACAGATTTTAGACAACCAAATCATATGCTATCTATGATTATATTCTATCCATTCATTCATTTTCTACCACTTGTTCCTGTTAGAGGTCACAGGTGACTGGAGTCTATCCCAATGACTTTGGGCCTTAGGCGGGGTACACCCTGGACAGTGGCCAACTCGTCGCAGGGCCAATATTCTATCTAAAGAATATGAATTCAGTGTTTTAATTATTTATTTTTTAACAGATGCCCATACACAAGCAGCTTGTGTGTGGGCGTGTGGTGGGAAACACTTCGGAATGCTCTAATGTAATCGTGTATGGGACAGCACCCATGCACATGATCACACATGGTGTGTGTGTGAGCGTGTGTGTGAGCGTGTGCGTGTACATGCGTGTAATTGAGTGTATGAGTGTGAATATCATCTTATCAGCTTCATATTGTATTTTCTATAAACCCTGTATTGTTTAAAAGATCCATAAACAAACTATATTAAAAGGTAAATCTATCTAGAGCTAGAGCAGTGGTTCCCACCCTTTTTTCCTCGAAGCCCCCCCAGCGTGAACAGGATACTTGCCCCAGTTGTGGCCCCAACAAATGCATTGCATGTTAAAAATTATTACTGACAAGCATTTATTTCAAACAAATACAAAAAACAAAATAGATTGTGTTTTTTCCACATCCCACATCCAATTTCCAGTCATTTGTTTGGGATTTTGACTTGATTTCATTTGCACAAATTATTGGTTTTCTGGGCTGACCCTTTGACCTCCTGAAATCTCAAGCACCCCCAGGGGTCCTTGCCCCCCAGGCTGGAAACCACTGAGCTAGAGGGTGGCTGTGAGGTAAGTTTTCTAACATTACACAAATTATGAATAAAGGTGGCAAAAAATACTTATTATAGCTATGCAAAATGGACATTGACTATATCACCTAATAATGTTTTTTAATCCTACAAAAAGAGCTGTAAAAACTCAAAATAATTGTGCAGTATACTCTCAAGTGATATTTCTGCACTTTTATGATTAATTTTACAGTTCCCTCAGTTTTTGTGCATTTGAACCTCAGCAACAACATTTACAGGAATGCTTTGGCACATTTCTGACAGATTTGCATATAATTGTATATTGTATTGTAATTGGGAAAGTAAAGATATATTGAGGCACCAAATTTTGTCAATCTCGTCCATGTCCAATTATACAGGAAGAAAACATCTGCTAGTTTGGTGAGAGATATTTTGCTCTTTGTCTGATAAAATGACTACATCCAGTACAAAGTTGTTGAAGTCAGTATTTAGCGGCCTGTACACAAAGGAGAATCATATGACCAGACACATGTCTCCACCGCTTTGAAATAGTTGTTGGTCTGAGAGGCATTTAATCACAACGTGTTATGGTTCACACACTGTATAGACTGAAGACATGTCATGCAAAATAATCGTTTCATTGTGATTAAAAAAAAAAAAAAAAAAAAAAAAAAATAGCAGCAGAGATGTTAGTCTTCTGCGGTGGTCAGGGTAGATTGAGTTGACCCTGATTACATCCTGTGCTCTTCCTCACATCTCTCAGCTCCAATGAGTTCAAATTGTTTTCAACTTTTAAGTGAATAAATGATTTTGTTCACATGATGGGTCTGGTCCCACAAGGGCAGAACTAGGTTTCTCTGTTCCCCTTCCTGGCTGTGAGTCGGTGTAATCCCTCATTCGTCCAGGAGTGACCTGTGGTACAAAAGGTTTTTCAAATTTAAGTTTAAAAAAAACAATGAAACATTTTTTCTTCTTTGTTAACCAAAACTTAAAGTGTCCATGAGACTTATGTCGGTCTTGATAAACTGATTATAGTTTTCTTTATTGAACATGTTGAATTGTTGACTATAAATTTCCTTTTTTTTAATATAACTTTTAACGCATTTTGTGTTACTTTTTTAAAATAAGGTTTTTTAAAAGATAAGTTAAGAATAAAAAATAATACATATTTTATTTTATTAATAGAGGTCAGTGCTCGTTCTAAAGATCAGTGATAGGGCTGTGCAGAAAATCATCACATAATGTTATACCTCTAAAATAATCCATGCATAATCTATCTAATGAAAAGAAACAATGGTTAAATCTAAATTCTACAAACAAAGATCTCTTCATTTGCTTTCAAAAATACATAAGCCCTCATCCACATAAGAGAGCAGATTTGTGTACAGCTCAAGCTTCAGTATTGGACATCTTAAATTTCAGACCAGCTTTCATTTCATTTGCGTTGTCTGTGCATGAAAGGCTTTTCAAATCACTGTGGACATAAACAACACACGGCTGGCTGCAAAGAAGAGCTAGAATAATCAGTAAAAGATGAAAAGAAATCACTTTTGATATGGTGAATGGGACTTTGAAGTCATTTTTAGGCTGGCTTCATGGCGTGCATTGACAGACCTGAGTGAATGACGATAAACACACACCATAATGTCACGTAAGAGTTTTCAACCAGTTAATGGCTACGAAGAACAAGCAGAAGAGAAGGAGGATAAACAGCTTGAAGACAAACCATAGTGGGACCGGAGAGTGGCAGAGAGTTTCCCTGATTTATTTTGCATTCTGCACTTGTTAGTACAGGCCAGGTCTGAGTCAAGTTTTAGACACAACATCGCCCACCTAATAAAGCCTATTACCATGGTAACGGGTATCTAATATTAGTTTGAATTGGGCCTGAAATTTGTGACGTTTCATTCAAACCAAGCAAAAACCAGAGCACTCTCTCTGTAGAATACTGTGAATGCTGAACATCTATCTATCTATCTATCTATCTATCTATCTATCTGAATGGCCGGACTGAATGACAGCACAGAGGTTCATCATGGCTGCACAGGAGCAGGCCCTGAGCACCAGAGCGATAGAGGCCCAGATCTACCACACCAGACAAAGAAGCTCCTGAGACAGTCCAGCACAGAACGCAGAATGTAAGATGATGACAGGAAAAGTGTACATTGAACGCCAGTTTGGGGGTCACCGAGTGCTTTGATCACCACGAGCACCACTGTGGCCTTCACCTTCCAGGCCTTCTCCAGCTCTTCTCTGAGCCCTTGGCATTTCTTTACTTTCTCGTGTTCTTTTCTCCTGATGTTGCCATCACTTGGTGTTGCTATGTCAACCACAACGGCCTTCCTTTGCTCTTTATCCACCACCACAATGTCTGGTTGGTTTGCCACTACCAGTCTGTCTCAGTACCTGATCAGCCTGACTTATCTGACTCAGCAGTGACAAACAGCTATCACAACAACATTAGTTTCATGTGAAACTAGGCAGGGCAAACTATTATGCTAACAAAGAGGCCAATTATCAGTGACTCCTCCCTGTGGGTGGGGTTTTCACAACTCTCAGTTCTCAGACCACCTCACTGATTGACAATGATTTCTGGATGGAAGTCGAAACGTCTTGATTTTCAAAACAGCGTCCGGATGACAATCCCAGAAACCTTTTGTACGATGAACACTCCTGGACGAATGAGGGATTACATCGACGTTATGATGATAAATGATCATATTCACTAACCTCACAACTTTATAAAAATATATATACATTATTTTAACTATATAGCACATCAATATTTTTATGAGATCTACATCTTGAGGTCTAGTGATTAGTGTCTGACTCCTTCAAACATTTGAACCTACACAGCTGTATTTTGTTGCCTGGCCTCCATTCTAATCTCCATGTTTTATTCAGTATTGAAAGATAGTGGGAAATGGCTGGTCAGGCTAGTGTTTGTGAACATTTAGGCAGAATAAGACAGGGATTCTGTGCGTTTGTTCAGAGTTCAGATGTGCACTGCAGCGCACATGGACAAAGGGGTGTGATGGAAAACCTGGAGGTGCCATTAACCTGCCCGAAAAGATGAATTTGGGCCAGAGTCTACAGGATAACGGGACAGCACAGACGCACACGGGACGGGAGGGAGACGCCTGGGATGTGAGGGAGACGAGGAACGGGTGTCTTCTCCTTTGTTATCAATACTCCATTCACAGAGGGCATGATTTAAGGACAAGGATCTGGGACGAACTCCTGAAATCCGTTTGAGTCACAGCTTCTGTGAACTGCTCCAGTTCAAAGCGACACAGATGAGAATCTAGTCCAAAGCGCAGGTAAAGCGTGTTTTCATAAACTTTCCCCTACGTCAAAACAACACTATCAAATTTGTTGTAGCCCTATTTGTATATGTAAATGAACCATACACAATCATTTGAAACCACATTGCGCCACACTGAAGTGTAAACTATAATGTTCTGTTCTGCGCAAAAGTTGCAGAACACCTGCTTTTCGGGCGTGAATTTTCATGCAGTTTTGGTCTTCGCATTCTTGATAAATCATAATACGCCCGTAAACCAATATCATTTGCATTTATTCTGCCTCCAGTTTTGCACGTTGGGGCAAAATGGCCCTATTCCGCATATTGTGCTAAATTTGCTCTGCAGCCAGAGAAAGACGCAAACCTCAACTGCACACACTTTGCTCCAGTTTAGGGAGCGCAACCCATTTTGCATAGAGTATAAGTTTACAGGCAAAGTGCAATGGGCTGCTCAACAGTCTCAGCCCAGGGCTTTCATTATGGGCCACTGCTCTACTGACCCCCCACAGGACTCAGCACTGCCTTGTCAATCCCCCAGAGAAGGTATATTTCAGTTTTTGCGACAATATCACGTTAATATCATTGTGAAGGTTATCGAAGAAAAATATTGAGATATTAATATTGTCAATATCGCCTAGTTGTACTAAAAGCAGTTGCTAATGCCTGTTAATACAGCATTAGTCAATACAGTATTGCTGCTCTGCTGGGAACAATACTATCCATTATTTCCAGCATGGCAGCCCCTGCGACAATAATGTTAGGTGTATGGAGGCAGAGCCAGGGGCCGAGTGCCCTGTGCCAAACAACAATAAGCAGTCCTTGTGTGTGATAGATCAAACTGTGAGAGGAAGATGAAGGCTACGGCTGGGTCAGACTGGTAGAATCCTCTGTGATCTCCCTCATCTTTTCATCTTTCATAAGAGCTGCCGCAGTGTTGTGGAACTGCTGGCATAGAAGAGCAGAAAGACATAAGAATGTGTCAGAATGAAGAGAGAAGGTCACATGGGGGTTAGAGAGACCCTGAGATTCAGTACTCCACTCTTTTCTCCATCAGTGGGCAGGGCAATGGGTCAGGATCAGGACTGTAGTTTTGTATTTGTTTTAGAGCCATCTGTGTGTGCTGAATGCAAGTTTACAGTGTCCCAAGTAATGCTGTCATGTTTGGACAATCAACGGTAAATTTGGATCAGCAAATCGAAACTATGAAACTTATTGCCAAGCACACTCGTGTTTTATGACAAGAAGGTTGTCAACTAAATTATAGGTGAACTTTTAACATAAAAATATATTTCATTGACCTTCTCCGACCATCTAGGTAAGCATCATCACGGTGAAGAAGTAGTGCTCTTAGACACATCTAAACTGCAGAGAACACACTCAGAATCTGCAGTCTTCTCCGTGCACTCCTACCGTCTGGTCACTCACCACCAATGCTGTGCTGGAGCCGTTATAGAATTAACCGAACAGAAGTAACAGAGACCATAAATCAAGAAATTGTGAAAGTGAAAGATTGGCTTAATGAAAACAAGCTAATTTTGAATTGTGAAAAAACTAAATATTTAATTTTTGGGAATCGTAATAAGAATGAAAATGTGACAGGAAGGCTTAAACAAAAAAAGATGAGCAAAATGTTGGTATATTATATAAAGTAAAATATGTGTTAGATTGTACTTCACTCCGCATGTTATACTGCTCACTTATTCTCCCATATTTCCCATATTCTCTTTATTTTTATTGCAAAAATGAGCTATGTGAATAATCAATTAACAGGGATTCAGAGAACATACAATAATTTATTTGTTAAGCCTAATCAACTTAAGTTTACAGACATATTTAATCATAAGATTGTATTAGTTACTTACTTTTTTAACTTTTGTTTTGGAGGATGAAAAACCATAGACGACAATATTTTTTTGAACCGTTTTCACAAGAGCAACATTAAAACAGCAGTGTGTCTCAGTTTATGTTTTATTTTGTTAGAACTGTTTTTGTATTGCTTAGTTTGTTTTCTGAATATGTGCTAACAAAAGTAAATAGCATGATTAATAAAAAAAAAAAAAAACTCTGTCTAAAAACTGTCTATTTAAAATTCATCACTGCACCGTTCCATTAAAATATCCATCAGGTTCTATTTTCAGAGAAGAAATAACCACATGTCGCCTGCACTGAGGTCTTAATACCATCAGCAAACACACGTCACTGGAGTTATAAGTTATAAAGACGTTTTGTGGCTGAAGACTACACTCGTTGTCGCTGACTGTGGGGTATTGTAGTGCTTTTGTGCTTGTCAGCTCAGAATGGGCCCCTGCTGAAAATATGTTTTAATGGAGTCAGGGTGGATTGTTTTTATTCATCTTTTATCAAATTAAAATCAAATGAAACTCTGTCAAATCACCACAATGTTGCTCAAAAACAAGAGTTCCTCGACAAGATAATATCTCTCAAGTGGTACAAAATAGTGGTCCAAGAAATAATTCAAGTAAGACAACGAAGACTATTCAGGTAAGAGTACAATCATTTTAGGTTAATGTACTTGGAAGGACAAGGCTTCACATAATTTTCATTTCATTTTGAAAAGGATATACCACATAGAAAAACTAAATGAAAGCAGAAGGTTGATTCTTGGATGAGAACGGGCCTTTTTTAATTCTTTATATTTTGCTGGATCTGTCACTGTACACAAAGCTTATTTTTCCTATTGTCGTGGCACTTTAAGACGTGCAAAATGCCACTGGTTATTTTTCTTTAGTGACTTTAGCTATCAGATACTATGTACTGATACTGTAGGTCACGCCATTTACCAGGAATTACTTTTACTGTGTTACAGCTCGAGTCATCAGCCGAGTCTTCTATGTTTACGTGAAAGCTCTGTGTGGGGCGTTTATGTAATGTTGGGCAATACAACCAACATTTAAATTAACTGATAAAACAGCAAACAACTAATGCAGAGTTTAACTTAACTATTTATTAGTGTAACACGTCTAAAATGTCAAACTTGATTTTGATTTAAAGAAAAGTCTTGATAGACCTACTGTACAGCCTAATGATTTCTTTTTTGATAATAGAATCCAATTTTCAACACAAAATAAAGGTCATGTTTGCCCTTTTCAGTATGAATACAATAAGTGTCTAGCTTCCACACTAGAGTCTTATTGAGTAATATCTGCTATTGATTTTTTTTTTTTTGACAATCCTAAACATTGCTGTCACAGATGCAAAACTGTACTGCATACTGACACCCCCTCAAAAGAAAAACAGAAACATTTCTCGTGTGTTCTTGCTGTTAAAAACACAGTCTAGGACACAAGAAGCCATGATAACCTAGACTCTACGTTAACATGGTTAAACACAAACGTAATGGATTAAAAGCATGAAGTCAGACTACTTTCTGCGTCCAAATTGATTTCAGGGTTAGGTGTGGCTGACCTATGTGAGACTATAAAGAGTGGTGGAGAGTTGCTGCTGTCACAGAGGACCCAGAGAACACTCTCAGCTCAGACATGAAGACCCTCCTGCTGCCCGCTGTCCTCGTGGCTACTCTGCTCTGCTCAGTCAGGACGCTCCCCATCTCAGGATTCAAGCCCTACCACGCCTTCTGCAAGTCCACCTGGTAAGGCTCCTCTTGGCCTCACTACAAAAAAAAAATTCTAATGATCTGTCTTCTAAACGTTTGTCTTTATTTGATTATTATTGCAAGTTTATGTTGATTAGTCGAACCTAAAGACTTGACCGTTCAATTGAATTTTTGTTTCAACAATTTCTTTTGAGTGCGTTGAACACTTGTGCACACACCACAAAACTGAGACTCAACTTTAACTAACAACTTTAACTTTTAACTTTAACTGGAACTAAACCAGGACCGGGAAAAAAACACAAAAGGATAACCAAATTTGCGTTGATTGTGCTAATCCATTATCCTGACTATATTTAAATTATTTTCCTGGTGAAATCTAATTTAAATAGAGTTTGCAAAGAAAGTTTATTTTTAGATAAAGACACATAAATAATTGTACCTGCTGATTATTATTGCTAGTTCATTTTGATTAGTTGAACCTAAAGATTTGACAGTTTAATTTAAATTTTAAACTGAGTTTTGTTTTGTGCTGCTATTGTGAACAACATTTATCGATTATATTTTTTATATGGGAATTATAGGTGCATAAACATAGGCATACATTAAAGAATAATAATACAAAAATACTGTCTTGCGCTCTAAAGTGCAAAGTGCAATTACTTCACATTGCAGAGACAAAATAATTACCCTTACAGTCGGCTCAGAAATAATTTATTCTGTTTAATTATACATCACTAATATTTGACTAATGATCAAAACAACTGTATCCCACAAAGATTGCTCCATTTGCTTGTTTTTTTCCTGATGCACACAAGACATTAACCTCTTTCAAACAGATAAAGTCAAGAAAAGTGTATGCGTTTTTTTTCTTTGTCTGTTGAAGAGGCCGGCCTAATTCATTATAAATTGTCTTTTTTTTTCATAACCAGGCTGTTTGAGACGCCGTGCGCAGTGATCAGCAACACACTGGTGGAGCAGATTGCGGCTTTCAGTCCTGATTTGGGATGTGAAGAATGTCATTATGATGTGAGTAAATTCAAGCGCCGCTCAATCCCTGCCTCCTCTCCGTCATCGCAAGAGACTTCACCAACTCGATTTTATTTAAACTCTGTAAAAAAGTGCAGAGTGGTAATCTGCGTCCACCCTTTCCCTCAGCTGGTGTCGGTGACTCCCATGTTCGTCTCGGCAAACCACACCTCAGACGACGGACTCACGGTGGAAAATCTCAGCTTCAGTTTCGTGACCACGGCTCTGACGGAGGGCTGCAAGGTTTCTGTAAGTCAACGAAGTCTTGTTGATGATAATTGTGTTAACCGCTTCTTCCCCTCAAGAGTTTGCATTTATTCATTTACTAAAGAAAGCCAAACAAACAATTCCTGAAACCTAAGTCGAGGAAAGACCATGTCGTAGCACAAATGCGCCTGAATAATTAAATAAATAATAACTGCCACACTGTTTTTTCCATAGGCCATCTCCAAGTCTGTTGCCATTAGCACCAATCCGCTTGACAATGGCATTAACTACTGCAACCTTTACACTCTGCTCTCAGGTACGACATCTTGTTCTATTTACATCACTGACCTAATTAAGTATCTAATACCTAGGTTTGTGTTTCTGTTCTTTGTAGCCAGTGGACTTGCTGCGTTTCCAGACTTTGTGGAGTTAATCAATGCGTGGGCCTGCTTGAGCTATGGAGTGGCCCCATGTAAACAATGAAAAAAATATCATATATAAACAAATGTACAATGTCTGATATTTGACTGCTAAATTGTATCAATAAAAATACAGCCAGTACATTCAGAACTTCATAAAATGTCCCCATGCATTTTAACATTCTGGATGTGTATTTTTTATATACAAAGTATGACCTCTTGTCCAAACCTAAAATATTGCAGTGGTAGTTAAGTGGCATTAGAACTAAGTAGCTTTTTCCCTTATTAAAAGTCGTTGTAAGTCTGTGTGGTGGCGTTTCAGGCATTTGAAGCACCCGCTGTCTCCCCCTGCTGTCTCTGGGTGGAAAATCAGCCGCAACATTTGACAACTATCCTGAAAAACCCTGGCTATTTTTTAAATATTTGGCAAAATGAAATGTTCGTGATTGTACTTCCTTATTTCTATTAAAAAAAAAAAAAAAAAAAAAAAAAAAAAAAGAACATTTGCATCTTTTCACTAGCAGTGTACCAGTATTTTGAAAAGAGAGCTGCCGCCGTAGATCTGTTGCTTAAGGTACTTAGTTCTACTTTAATTATTAATTTTCTTATGTATTTATACTTCAAATTATATAATATATATATATATATATATATATATATATATATATATATATATATATATATATATATATACATTTTTATATTATAAAACAACAAGACAGAACAAAACCAGAGAGTGAAAAGACTAAATAAAAAGGAACTAGAGCAGCCCAACGAATAAACCAGAAAAAAAGTAAATCAGGCATATTCATATTTAAGTTCAAAGTGTAAGTCAGCGTTTCCATTCTCTACATGTTCAACAATGTTCCGGTCCAGATCTTTATCGTTGGACTGTTGGAGTTTTACATTGGTAGGAAGTTTATCATTTAAATTGTTGTCGTTAATGCTGTAGTTTATTGCTGCCACCTCTGCTTTTCCTTTAAATTATCAAGTAAAATATCATGGCTCCAGTTCTTCTTCCATATCGTCTGATCTCCAACACTTCAGCACTTCTGGTATCACATCTGGTCTGGTCTGTCAATTTTACTGTGAACGAGCCAAATGATTCAAATTCATTTCAGTTCAGTTCAATTTTTTGGATATCATTCAGATGTCAGGCCAAAGTAATTCTCGCAAAAGCTATTTTCTTTTTTGTTAAAAAGTGATCCATCACGTTCGTGCTAATGCTGACCACAATCTCCCGAGACTTAAAAACGCATGCAAACCCATTTAGGTCAGTGGGATGTGCTGACCAAACAAACACCCAGCAGCATAACTACGGCTCAGATTCTTCAGTAAAGTAAACTTTCAGGTACAGAGCCTGCTTTGAGCTCACACACTGACTCCTTAGTGGCGTCTAAATAACATATTATGAAAGCTTGTGTATTTACGTGGCATGTCTGAGTATAAATACAGAAAATAAGCAAGGAATTGGGCAGGAAATGCATGGAAAATTACCAGGATGCTTCAATATTGATGTCTTCTAGTTTGCTGTATGGGCAAAAGTCTATCACACTCTTCTGACCTTATTCTTTATTATCTTAATACCTTAATTATTTTGTTATTGTTATTAATTATTGCTTTAAAATCTTTAAAACATCACTGGAGACACAAAACTCTGGGCATACCAGGACCAATTTTAGCATAAAACAAATACACTTTTTTCACACATCTTTTCACTTGGTTTTCTTATTTTTAGAGCTAATGCCTTGAAGAGTGTGCTTTGCGTCTTTGGCTTGTGATTGCAGATGTTTGGTCCAGTTTGTTGTGCTGCAATCGTAAATACCGTATAAGTTGCTTCCACTGTCCACATGCCTACGCTAATGACATTATCACATTTTAGTTCATAATGTTTTTTCTCCTCTCCTCTGTGTTCCTCTTCGTCTTCAAACATTAAATGGTCCCAACTCTTATTGTGATTGTCAAGTGTAAATAAATAATTCAACTGTAAAATAAATAAGTGTATGTGACTTTCTGGAGGTGGCATGTCTCTGTCTATAACAAACGCTCCATGTTCAGAGGGAAAACTGACCCAAAACTTTTTTTAAATTGGGGGTAAAGTATTGCGTGTAGTGTGACAATGAACACGAACGCATTACGTCTACACAACAGCAGCTCCCGTCCACTTGTGAGCTTGAGTTCCTTTTCTAGGTCAGTGGGTTTTAGTGCTTTAATTAAACATCGTCAGCACATTGTCAACAAGGACATTTTATTTTTCCACTGCAGAGCCTTGATGCGCCACATAACATGAGAGCCTGCACTTAATGCTTTCTGGCAGCTGTGGCGCAGTCAGCCGCTCGGACCTGGCACTGGTCACACCGTCTGGACACATAACGACACACTTTAACAGTGCGCTATGTCACTTTTCTGGTGGAGGGTGTGCCATCGTGTTATCGATTTGCCCGCAGTATGACGTTATCTCGCGCTCTCTTTGTTTGAGCGGTGCACATTTGGCCAAAGAGAAAATATGTTTTTCATAACAGGAAAAAAAAAAGTATGTCCCGAAGATAGTGGGAGGGTTAAACTAATATTTTTTCCATTTATTAAATTACTAATACCGCAAATATACCTTGAAATACGTGCATTCTTACTGCAGAGACGTTCTGGACAAACACCGCACAGTAAATTGTCTCGTTACATCTCATTGTCCACTCCGGAAAGAGCATCAGGGTTAAAAGGGGGACTAAACAGTATGTAAACAACAGAATAATCAAATCCAATATATTGCTTTTAGTCTGTGAAGGTCAGTCAAACGATTCCGATCCAGAAGTTAAGCGATGGATGCAGGATTTGACCTCTGGGCTCGCTGCCAAAATCCCTTCTCTCCTTCGAGTTATGCCATGACTCTTCTCCGGGAAGAATTCTCTGACTAATATATGTAAAAATGACAGCACCTCGAGCCAAATAGTTGCATTTCAAGAGATTACATAACCAACACTCTCCAGTTTCATTACCATATTAATTCTTACACCTGCAACATTCGAGTGCCACTCACAACTGATGGAAAGCGGACAAGCGTGCATTTAAATCAGCTCGTCGCGCTCCTTGCTCTCGCACCCGTTAACAAGGCGAACCCTCTGATTAAAGAAGAAGGTCAAAGTCAAAATGGATTAAGAAAGAAGACAGATTACAGCTAATGGAAAGATATAATGCAAAATGCTTATCACCTCTCTCCATCACTTGCAAAGAACTCCTTCTCCTATCCTATCTCCAGTCGCTTGCTTTTGATCTCGAGAGCCGGATGGCCAAGTCTTATCCTCCAATTTCCTATTTCAACATTGTTTCAGCAGCACATAATCTCCCTTTATCTCAACAATGCCCTCGCAAGTCTGCCTGCCATTGATCTAAGGCGCTTCCATACATTTGAACATACTTTATTCCTGCTTTTTCTCAGAGGGTTGGCTGCTTTATTAGTAGATGAGAGAAGTCAATGGAGAAACGATGAAAGTAATGTACAACATCTTATTATAGAAGCACTGACCAATCATCGACAAGCTTTCTACTTATTTGTTCTATATTTGTGATAGAAATTATTAATCAAAAATAATATGTAGGAACAAGTAAGTACGTATGTTGTGTTGTTATACATTGCCGCCTGCACTATGTGAAGGTATGTATTTATTTCCTTCCAAACTGAAAATCCACAGATTAACAAATGTATGTTTTTGTTAGGGATTGATTACAAATTTGTGTTAAAACAGCTTTATGTTTCTGTTTCACCACTTGTTATGCATTTATTAGAAAATTAGAGAAGTAAATTAGAGAAGGAAAAACAGCACATAAAAAATGGTAAAATGGTACATTTATATAGCGCTTGTCTATCTTCGAGGCACTCAAAGTACTTTACATCAAGCAGCCGCTCACCCATTCACACACATTCACACACAGTGTACGCAGACACTGAGGGCGAGGCGGGTTAAGTGTCTGAGTAAAGGCAGTATTCACCTGAGGGAGCTGGAATCGCTCTGCCAACCAGCAGACCAGTGGATCTGACCGCTCAAACAAGGATGTTTATGTTTTATGTAGGGCAAAATTTGAACTACTGCCACCCTATGCATTCACTATAAGAGCTGCGTTTTCTATTTTTCTGAATAATTCAGTGCAGTTTGAAGCCTAAATTTCATGATCACACAATGTATTCTTCTTCCTGAGTATGTATGTATTTCTAGCACATGTATTCTGTTACTTCCCAATACTGGATCTTGAGGCTAAAAGTCTGCACAACTCACAACAATCCTGTCTTTGCGATTGCATTAAGACACTTCTTGAAGCTACAGTGAAAACTATTTCTTGCACCTATTATTGTGCATGAATTTGTGCTGACAGGGCACGCAAAAACATTTGACCGATTTTTGTCTGAGGTGGATAGACATGGTGTAGAGATTTTAAACATGAATCAAGAAATCAGAATTTAAGGGCAACTTATATCCTCTATCTATTTATGACTTTCCCTCCAGCTCAATTATAAGCTTTGTGCAGTTTGAATGCTATTACCCAATCCCATACATACAAAATAACATCAAATTCAAAGTTGAGCTGAAACCTGTATATGAACTATGGATGGGACAAGATATTGTGTCACAAGATCTCCTGAGATACAATTCCCTTAAGATTGCGTACACATGAGGAAAAAATTATCCTGTGAGATTTTGGATTGGTGTGTTAAGCGCTGTAGAGTTGCAACTCTCGAGAAGCTGCAGAGGAAAACAGGATATTTGTTGTTTGTGGAAGATTGTGTCATGTAATGGTGACATTTATGGTGGCTTTTTACTTTTTATTTTTCCTTGTGAATGTTAAAGAATCGATGTATCTACCTCAGTGGCTGCCCCGGCTTAGAGATGTCCTTTGTCTTCTTTTCTGCACAGCCTCAGCATCCTGTCCCTCCTGTCTTTTGTATTCCACAAATCCAGCTGAAAAGAGACAATTGATCAATAACTCGTCTTTATCTCAAATTAGGCCTGTGTTGAGTTCAGCTGCCCATAGGTAAAGATGTTCGTTACCCGTTGCTTACCTGCCACAGTGAATAATGGCTTACAACTGAGGATCAAGAGGTCTGAGAAGCAAGCCCAAACTCTTTTCCGGTGACAGCGTAATTGGGGACAAAATCAACCATTTTGTAACAACAGCATTTAGCCAAACAAAGACTGTTTATGTTAGCCACGGTTTCAGGTAAATGATCTCGTTCTGACATGAAGGATTTTGTGAGGACCTTTCTCCAATCAAAAGATATAAAGCTCTGATTGCATAGTGTTATTGTTAGAAAAAACAATCAAAACTAGAGATGCACTGATCTAGCTTTTTAAGTTCCAATGCCTTGGAATGAACATGAAAGCATTAGAGACTGCCTCAATAATGCGCAATTGCGCTTCATTGTCTTATTTTATTGTTGGACTCCCTTAAAAAAGGTTTTAATCTAAATGGGACTATACTATTTAAACAATAAAAGATGAATGTACACTTTGGCTTTAAGTATATCTGCCAATACTTATATTGAACGATACCAGTGCAGCCACTGAAAATGATATTTATTTCCCCAATTAACTGTAATTAAATGTAACGATTATTATTATTGTTACTTATCCTTAGTAACAATTGCACAGCTTTGTATGAATAAAAGTTCACACATCATTAGATGTTAGGGGTAAACACCAGGCAGTAAATAATAGTCTTATATCAATGTATAGACCTAATCGGGAAATCAGTTGAAAAGGTATCTTTGAACTGAACTGAACAACCAAGATCGGCACATTCTTCAAATCCATGAATACAAGAGGACACTCACCCTTTATGAATGCTCTCTTAAACAAATCCAAATTATATGAACATAATATGTATTTGGTCTATATGAAATAAATCTGTGTTAATAGTTTTTGTAACAATTATTTTAAATGCATTTTAAATGTGCATCAACTCAAATTATGCTTATTCAAATGTCATTAAAAAAATCCACTCAACAGGATTTTATGCACAGTTTGGGAAAATGTCTTATCATGATATTTTGTCTGACCAGTATTGCTATTGGATATATTTGCGAATTATGTTTTAATAATATGATTCTGGAGGATTGACAAAAAGCAGACTGACAAACTAATAAAAGGAATCACATGTACTTCAGAGCGCAGTTTGTACAAATTTAAACTACACAGTTGATAGCTTTGTATGCAGAATAAAACAGGATATTTTTGGAGAAATGTATGTTATTTCAAAAATTTTGCAATAATTGTGTCCATTTAAATTGCGATTTTGATTCAACTTTGATTAACTGTGCATGCCTGGTCATATACTCCAGATTCACCACAGATAATGAAGGGCGGATTCTCCTAGTCTACGGTGACAAAACTGTGTTCAGCATATGATAGTCCACACAAGCTCCTGACGATACGTGATTTACCAGAACAAATCCATCGTTCACACCACTGTTCCCCTCCAGTAGCTCACAGCGTGTTTCTTATCTGTATGATGAAGCTTTGTTTTGTGAGACCCATGTCACTAATGGAGCACTTGACAAATATGGCAAAAAAAAGTGCTCTATCAGAGTAAAAATGTTAAAAATTGTGTCATGAGAGATTGGTGTTTTTGTTTTTTCTTTCTGTGAGAGTGAATTTATTGTCAGTTTGAAAACATGCTGGAAATAAAACATAAATATTCTGACCATAAATTTTGCATTCTACTGTTACATTGTTGTTCGATATATAAGGGCAGCGGCACAAACCCTGAAGCTGAGTAAGGATACCTACTTGGCAGGTTTTTGTTTTACTTGGGGGAAAAAATTTCAATGAGAAAATTTCTGATGGATGTCTCTCAACTGTTCTCACTAATCGATAACAGAAGCTATGACTATAAACGAATGATGAGTTGCAGTAGCCATTCGTCTTCACAACAACCCACCTCTAGCTCCAAGCCAGTCATAAATTATTCATGGCTCAAAACCGGACAAAATAAATTTAATTTGAAATAGAGATCAGCAGGGAGCATTGTTGTGGCAATTTTACAAAAATGTCAAAAAACAATTGGGCACTAAGAGCAGTATTGGGCTTGTTGATTGGTCAATGCCTATATACATATATATAATAATAATAATAAATGGTCACATTTAGTTAGGCAAAAGGTGAAAGCACTTTACATCTAGGAACCACTGACCCATTCACAAACACATTTATACACTAGTGTACATAAACACTGGGGGCGAGGTAGGTTGTGCCCAAGGACACAACTGCAGTATTCACCAGAGAGCTGTGGCTCCTGTGGGCCAGTGGATCTGACCATTCAACCAAGGATGTTTTATGTTGACACATATTATGTCAAATGATAATGCTTCATAACATCCACAATTATACTATCCATCCATCCATCCATCCATCTTCTTCCGCTTATCCGGGGCCGGGTCGCGGGGGCAGCAGCCTGAGCAGGGACTCCCAGACTTCCCTCACCCCGGACACTTCCTCCAGCTCCTCCAGGGGATCCCGAGGCGTTCCCAGGCCAGCCGAGAGACATAGTCCCTCCAGCGTGTCCTGGGTCTACCGGGCCGCCTCGGTGGGACATGCCCAGAACACCTCCCGAGGAGGCGTCCAGGAGGCATCCGGAACAGATGCCCGAGCCACCTCAGCTGGCTCCTCTCGGCGATGGAGGAGCAGCGGCTCTCCGAGCTCCTCCCGTGTGACTGAGCTCCCTCACCCTATCTCTAAGGGAGCGCCCAGCCACCCGGCGGAGGAAGCTCATTTCGACGCTTGTATCCGGCGATCTCGTCCTTTCGGTCATTACCCAGAGCTCATGACCATAGGTGAGGTAGGAACGTAGATTGACGTAAATCGAGAGCTTCGTCTTTTCGACTCAGCTCTCTCTTCACCACAACGGTCGATACGGCGCTCGCATCACTGCAGGACGCTGCACCGATCCGCCTGCCAATCTCACGCTCCATCCTTCCCTCACTCGTGAACAAGACCCCGAGATACTTGAACTCCTCCACTTGAGGCAAGGACTCCCCACCCACCCGGAGAGGGCAAGCCACCTTTTTCCGGTCGAGAACCATGGCCTCGGATTTGGAGGTGCTGATCCTCATCCCAGCCGCTTCACACTTTCGGCTGCAAACCGTCCCAGTGCATATTGCAGGTCCTGGTTTGAGGGAAGCCATCAGGGCGACATCATCTGCAAACAGCAGAGATGAGATCCTGTGGTTCCCAAACCGACGCCCTCCACGCCCTGACTGCGCCTAGAAATTCTGGGTCCATAAAAACTATGAACAGAACCGGTGATAAAAAGGGCAGCCCTGGCGGAGTCCAACATGCACTGGGAACAGGTCTGACTTACTGCCGGCAATGCGGAACACAGCTCCTGCTCCGTCATACAGGGACCGGACAGCCCTTAACAAAGGGCCCCGGACCCCATACTCCCGAGCACTCCCCACAAGGCGCCGGGGCACACGGTCGAATGCAGCCTTCTCCAGGTCCACAAAGCACATGTGGACTGGTTGGGCAAACTCCCATGAACCCTCGAGCACCCGATGGAGAGTATAGAGCTGGTCCAGTGTTCCCACGACCGGGGACGAAAAACCACACTGCTCCTCCTGAATCCGAGGTTCGACTATCGGTCGGATTCTCCTCTCCAGTACCCTGGAATAGACCTTACCGGGAGGCTGAGGAGTGATCCCCTGTGGTTGGAACACACCCTCCGGTCCCCTTCTTATACAGAGGGACCACCACCCGGTCTGCCAGTCCAGAGGTACCGTCCCAGACTGCCACGCGATGTTGCAGAGAGCGTGTCAGCCAAGACAGTCCCACAACATCCAGAGACTTAAGATACTCAGGCGGATCTCATCCACCCTGGAGCCTTGCCACCAAGGAGCTTGCCAACCACCTCAGTGACTTCAGCCAGGGTGATGGGACGAGTCCGCCTCCAAGACCTCAGCCTCTGCTTCCTCCTCGGAAGACGTGACAGTGGGATTGAGGAGGTCCTCAAAGTATTCCTTCCACCGTCCAACCACCTCCCAGTCGAGGTCAACAGTTCTCCACCCGCATCAGAACGGTGTTGGTGAAGCACTGCTTCCCCTCCTGAGGCGTCGGACGGTTTGCCAGAATTTCTTTGAGGCCGACCGATAATCCTCCTCCATGGCCTCCCGAACTCCTCCCAATCCCGAGTTTTTGCCTCTGCAACCGCCAGGCTGCAGCACGCTTGGCCTGCCGGTACCTGTCAGCTGCTTCAGGAGTCCCACAAGCCAGCAAGGCCTGGTAGGCCTCCTTCTTCAGCCTGGCGGCATCCCTTACCTCCGTGTCCACCACCAGGTTGGGATTGCCGCGCGACAGGCGCCAGAGACCTTGCGGCCACAGCTGAGCTGCCGCATCGGACAATGGGAGGTGGAGAACATGGTCCACTCGGACTCCATGTCCCCAGCCTCCCGGGATCTGGGAGAAGCTCTCCCGGAGGTGCGAGTTGAAACCCTGCCTTACAGAGGGCTCTGCCAGGCGTTCCCAGCAGACCTCACAATGCGCTTGGGCCTACCAAGTCGTTCTGGCTTCCTCCCCCGCCAGCGGATACAAATCACCACCAGGTGGTGATCGGTTGACAGCTCGCCCCTCTCTTCACCCGAGTGTCCAAGACACGCCGTCAAGGTCAGATGACACGACAACAAAGTCGATCCATCGACCTCCGGCCTAGGGTGTCCTGGTGCCACGCACTGATGGACACCCTTGTGCTTGAACATGGTGTTCGTTATGGACAAACTGTGGCTAGCACAGAAGTCCAATAACTGAACACCACTGTTCAGATCGGGGGCCGCTCTCCCGATTACCCCTCTCCAGGTGTCACTGTCGTTGCCCACATGGGCGTTGAAGTCCCCAGTAGAACAACGAGTCCCCGGGCGGTGCACTGTCCAGTACCTCCCAGAGACTCCAAGAAGGCCGGGTACTCTGCACCGTTGTTCGGCCCGTGAGCCGACACAACGGTGAGAGACCTGTCCCCACCCGAAAGCGGAGGGATGCGACCCTCGTTCACCGGGGTGAACTCCAACACGTGGACGGCTGAGCTGTGGGGCTATGAGCAAGCCCACACCAGCCCGCTTCTCCCGGCAACGCGCCAGAGAAATGGAGCGTCCAGCCTCTCGAGAGAGACGGGTTCCAGAGCCCAGGCTGTGCGTGGAGGTGAGGCCGACTATATCTAGTCGGAAGCGCTCGACCTCCCGCAATGAGCTCAGGCTCCTTCCCCAGCGAGGTGACATTCCATGTCCCCAGAGCTAGTTTCTCGCGCCCGGAGATCCGATGGTCGCCGAGGCCCCTGCCTTCGACTGCCACCCAGATCTCTTTGCACCGGCCCTATGGATCCTCCTGCAGGTGGTGGGCCCACGGAGGGCGGCCCCACGTCGCCCTTCGCCGGGCTGTGCCCGACCGGGCCCGTGGGGAAAGGCCCGGCCACCAGACGCCGTCGGCGCCCACTCCCAGGCCTGGCTCCAGGGTGGGGCCCGGTGACGCCAGTCCGGGCGGCGTGCTCGGGCCCTGATTTTAAACTCATCATAAGAGGCTTCTGAACCGCTCTTAGTCTGACCCGTCACCCAGGACCTGTTTGCCATGGGTGACCCTACCAGGGGCATGAAGCCCCCGACAACATAGCTCCCAGGATCATTCGGGTACCCAAACCCCTCCACCACGTTAAGGTGGCGGTTCAAGGAGGGGAATTATACTATCGTGTGGCTTATTTTTTGTTAGAAATACTGTTGTTTTTCATTGAAAATGTAAATTGATACTTCACTTTTGCCTCCAGTCCCCTCCTTTACAGAATTTTGAACATTCAGGTAACATCGCATTTTCAACATAGACAGGCAACTGAAATATTTTCAGTGAGGAATGAGAGAGCAGTAAGCAATATTCAATGCATCATTATGTAGCTCCACCTCATCTTCTGTACTTACGGCATGAATCACCATGACCTTAATGAAATCAACAGAATCCACAGGGCTCCTAAAGCCTGTTGGTGGAGCCGGACACAGCTAAATAAGAGAAAAAAGTATAGTTTAAAGATAGTTTAAATTTGACTAAAACTGATGAGTATAAGGTCCTTTTTAGTATTTAACCGCTCAATTCACATTATTCTGGATGTTACCAGAGGTACTACCGTTATCTGTGTCCTTTTTTCAGGTTGTGTGATTTTGCATAGGGTGGCTGATCTCGTCTGAGGTGTTTTCAAGCTGCCCACAGAAGAGCGCATTGTTGACTTGTTAGTGCACATGAACACTGAACATTTTACACAAATCAATGAACTTTGTATTATATTTTAAAGATGAGACTTTTCTCTAGTTCTAGTAAATGAATGCAACTCCAGCCTTTTGATGTTCCCTTAAGACAAGACCCAGGCGTGTTCCAGAGCAGTGTAATGAAGCTCATTTGTTAGCTCCACATTACAAACAGCATGCTAGATATTCATTCCCAGGGGATACCATCAGACACGTCATTTTCTGTGCAATGTAATATAAAGGTTATTTAAAAGGAGTAAGTAGGCAATTAAAGCAAAAAAAAAAAATAAACATAACATAACCACGTGCATTCAAAGCCTGAATATTGCATAATTAACTTTAGCATCACTTAATTTATTTTTGCAGTGTACAGATGGTGTAATCACATCCAGTAAGTGACTCCTGAGTTGATAATCCACTGCCATTAGCCAGAAAGGATGTCCTTCACTTTATTTATGACTGAAAAGATTGGCTCCAGTAAGGTATCGGATCTGTAATGATTTCTTTGACACATGAATAATGCGTATTAGGCTGTAGTTTGTCACTGCCAGTGCTGATGGCTCAATTCCAGAAAATACAAAATACAATCAGCTCCAACATTGACCAGCTGTCTGTCTGAGGGATGAGAATGAGTCTAGGGAGATGTGGGGTGGTAAGAAGTAAAAATCATTTAAAACAAATCACTCCAGCACCACAATCAGCCTTATCAGAATGGATGCAATGCTGTATTATTGGCACTCACTCTTTATGTCTGTGTAGACCCCAGTCGTCCTGGTAGGTTCCATCACTAAGAGTGAAGACGTTTCGCCTCTCCGAGTAGCTTCTTCAGTTCAGCGAGTCACTGCCATAGGCTGATAGCTGTTCCCTGTCAAACGAACTGAAGATGCTACTTTGTTGAGAGATGAAACTAATTCACTCTTCACTTTTGTCCAATTGACAGAATTTTCTTTTCTTTTGATGCTCAATCTTTATATAATTCTAAAACATGATCTGGTGTTGAAAACTCAGCTATAATCTGATTTGGCAGAACATTCTTCACCCACGCATATGGAGAAATTCAGTATAACAGCATGGGAGTCTGGTTATGCTTCAGGAAGGAACAATTGGGACATTACTTTTCCCCATTTCCCCATTGTGGGACAATTAAAGGATCTCTCACTTCAAATCAAGAAAGTAAAATCACAAAATCAGGCATCAATATTTGTCTAACATGATGGATCGGGAAAGGTTTTCAAAACTATTAATTCACTGAACAAATTATTATTCCTGCTTGCAATTCTAGAGTTGTATTATTTGCTGAGAACCTTTTGCCAAAAGTCTGCTCAAATGATGACTTTTAAGATGATATTAAAGAATTAGCATTATGTAAAATCAAGTTTTAAGCGCTTAACCATGTTACTCACTTCCTTGAATTTTTTTTTTTTTCTAATATAGACACCAGGTCATACATGTACGGTTCAAAAACATAATAATTTATCAAAAATAAAATTGTGTAATATAAAATTTGCTGCTTGTTGATGAAATGCCACAATGAAGAGGCAATTTCTGCAGTTTTGAACAGGAAGTTCATCATTGAGTCGTTTTAGATCAGTATCACGTTTTAAAAAGAACAAAATGCAAAATCATGATTACAGTTTTCATTCTAAACACTTGAAAAAAAAAACATAATATCTCCTTTAACCTCTGTGTCGGCACAATTCAATGTGGACAGCATGCAATTCGTCCATTTTCTTTGCATGGAGTTTTAACCAGCCGTCATAGCAATAGCAATTCTATCATTGTGCCCTGTCCAGGTGAAATTACAGCTCAAAATGTCTATGCAGGAGGAGTTTAGTTTGATGTGAGAACGGTCTCACAAGAGCAGTCATTTCAATGTGATGAATGGCAGAACAGTTTAGAGAGGCCCAGAACTAGGAAAACGAAAAAAAAAAAAAAGCTGTTTTCTTCTACCACAGTATTTGCCCGTCAGTATTGACTGTCCGTATGTCAATGTGACTCTGAGATAAACTCAATAAACTGCATAAAATGTATTACAGAATTCATTTCAGGTTTCAGTATTTTCACTGGAATAACATGTTACTGTTTGAGCCATTATACGTACTAGATTTGCAGAATATTAATAAGTGATAAAGGCTATAACTGTAATCCAGAGACAATGAATGTAGGATTAGATTATGTATTCAGTCTCTGAGAGGTTTGTTTTACACTCTAGCTGTCTGTAGATATGTTTGCAGTTGATTTGACAGGATTTCTGGTGTAAAAAAGTGCAACATTGTGAAGTGTGAAGTTTGTATTCGCACCAGAGCTCTACGGTATTCCCCTCATGAGTGAGACACATAATATTTAGTCACACATAATAGCGGTTCATGAATGAATGAATGAATGAATGAATGAATGAATAAAGTTCCAAGGCTATCCTCATCAAGATCTTACACCCAGTGATTTGGAAAAGTTTTATTATACATTCTCTTCAGCATCATTTTACACAATTCATCGGACACACTGTTTAGAAATCTGCTTGATTTGCAATACTGTGTTGTGCTAAATTCATGTAGACTTTTGTCTTTTATTACCATTTGGACTCACCTTGAGTCCTCTTCTTTTTAAATGTCTTGGTTGTTCTCTCTTACCTGTAAAGTAAAAACAAATGTAGTGAGTGAATGTAAGATTTCACCTTTTTCTAAAACCTACAGGTTGTTATCCTCTGTAAAGAAGAAACTGTGAAAATAGGAATTTTACTTTTATTTTTTATTTTATTTAGACATTACATTATTGCATTGTTATTCAATATACACAAGACAAAATGCAGCTTGTATTGAGACATTGCTGATAGTAATGATGCCGTAAGGCACCACTTAACACTTATGTTATAATAGACCTGTTACTACAACAACTACTACCACTTCTACAGGCATAGAGCTAAATAGGAATTCAGAAAATGCAGAAATGCAGAATGAAGCCTTGGAACTTTTCTTTTTTGTTTACTAATAGTGAAAAAAAAAAATGAAGAGCAATAATGATTTTGTGCAGTTGCTCAGCAAAATTTTCAGAAAGATGTGGCTTTTATCAGTGACTGCAAGTACATTAGCATGCACATTATAATTGTGGCTTGACAATTAAACTGGATTGCATTCTCCTACATGCACTTACTGCACTTAAACACTCCTTGGGAAGCATAGATTGATATCCAGATATTACACCAGTAAATAAAAGGTATTGGGACTTGAGTGAGTGAGTTTTAAGATAAATTTAACTTTAAAAGAAGCATAGCATAAAATAAACCAATCTTTGGAGGATGGTGTAAATTATTATAGACTAATATTAGTTAAAGCAAAAAAAATAAATAAATAAATAGCATCAGGGTCAAGTAAAAAACAATCAGGCAATAAAAAGTAACCTATCCTAACATGAGTTGAGTGATGGGAGCATGAACATGAAAATGCCCATTTAAAAAAATCTCTGGCTACATAGTATTGAACTATAACATAAGTAGATCATCAATAGGTATATCACATTTTGTTCAGTGTAAATCGCAGTAGCAATCTATAACAGCTAATATTAGAAATAGATCCATTGACTCTAGGGGAAAGGGGGGATTTTTCTGAGTATTCCAGCCTCACTTACAAGACACTACAGGATTACTCAAACATGTATGAACACTGTTGTAAGAAGGTTAAAAACTCATTAAAGTTGTAGTACATTGGGATTCACTAATGTAAACAAGTTTAGACATAGATACGCCATAGTTAATTAAAATAGGTGCACTATGGGGTATCTGCTAATGTATTTTATTTGGACTATGTATTTATTTATTTTTATCGTAAGATATTTTTTTAATCGTAAAAACAAAAACAAAAACAAAAAAAACAAAACAAAAAAACTCCTACATACTTTTACTGTACGTTTGTTTGTTTGTTTGTTTGTACATACGTTTGATACACAATGGACTTTCTTCTTGTGCCACATTTTGCACAGGGCTGAAAACGTCAACAAAAGGCACGTGTCTCCCTCTCGCTTGCCGTAGTTACCTTCGCGGTCGGTTCAGCTGGTGGAGCCTGTGGGATTTCAGATTCTACAGAAGCTTCTTCTCTACATATAAATGTAAGCCTCCAGAGTCTTTTAATTGAGTAATTTACTGTGTTTTCGTCCCACGGGAAACGGCAAACGATTCGGATTGCACACACTTTGAGGTATTTGAGACTTGTATTACAGCTTTCTCTCTTCCTTGTTGCTAACGCGTGCTAGCTGTGGAAAGGCTAACAGTTAGCTACGTATCTGTGATGATGAACATATGTATATGCTTTGTTGCTGATCAGTTCTAGATTTTGTACTTTTCTATTGTAATTACAGAAACACCCCGTGTCGATATTAGTCTAACTTTAATTTAACGTTATATTAAGCGAAGTTTAGAGCCTGCCCTTAGTAGCTAAAGCTTAGTAGCTTACATGGAACATTTCCTGTTTAACGTAAGCTAACGTTACTTAAGTAGCAATTGAGGCAAAAGTTAAGTGCATTGCACGGATGTCACTATAATTTCCTACGTTAAACCCTTGGTCAAAACTGTTTTAATAAGATGCTGAGTGCTTTGTCTGTCCAACACCGGCATCTGTAAAGTTATAGACTCGAAGATGCTTTTTATGCTCGATCCATGTTTCTATTGATCACATCACAAGACAAGTTACAAGTCTGTTAGCGTGTAGCTATTTGCCTTAAGGCTACTATAGAGTTGATAATGTATATTCTTCCGTTTTTTTAGGCCGTACTGATGTTATTCACTCTTCCCATTGCTGCACAACACGGTATTACAGGGATAGTGGCACATTATGTAATCGCGACACAACGCATCAGGTCTCCACCAGGAGTAGTTTATTTCCCTGTTGTAATAAAACCTCATTGACAAACGGGTATAATGAGCCCAAAGTACATTACCAACAACGAAATCAGACACTGAAACATTTATTAAATGAACAACATGTAATACAACACAATTTAAAAAGTGAATAACTAAAAGTAAACAGTTTTTCGCAATATTTTGTCAAAGAGAGAAATAAATGTCATTGTGAATATGACTGCTAAAGTTGCCATCATAATCCCAAACAAGAATAGCACTCAACATTTCATCAGATGTTTAACATCTGTCTTGAGCCCCCTGATGAGGTCAGCCTGCTTTCAAAGCGCACAAATAAGGAAGTGTCAGAGAGCTAAATCTTAACCTAGATTGAGAATTTGATATTCAGTGATGGTTAATCATCATTTGGGGTTTTTGAATCTAGAGGTCCACAGCCAATACTCTGTCAGTTAAAATAAGCGTTTTTCGAATATATGTCAGACAGTAGTTAGGTTTTGTAAAACGAATAAAAAATCAAGATCTATATGAAGAAAAAAATATTTATTCCCCATATATCGTACAGCCTTATCCAGAAATAGCTATTTATTTTCAAGCATAGCATTCTTTAATGGCTTAAATTCTCCTTTAACTGAGCATTCCACAGTTTACACAATTGGCCATGCACTTCATTGGGTCTCATCTTTATTTACTTGCTTATGATGCATGTTTTACTGACTTGTCTCTCTTGGCCTGTCATGTCATGATGCAAACTTTGAAGCACAATGTATTTCTACAAAATATTCACAATGAACAATATTACGGAAAATACTTCACACCACTAATTATAACTAATTATTAACTAATTATAACTACAAAGTTGACCTCTCTGCAACAAATACATAGAAGTTACTTCTTCAACAATCTACAACTCATCTTTCCAAAACTACTGTTCCGTCCATCTTTTCTTGAACAATAGGTCAATATAGTAATTGTTGCGACAGGCCTAAGTAAACCCAACCAACCACATCAAGTCAGTGTTTTGATTTAAAATTTGGCCCGGGACAGAAACGTTTCTATAACTCCAAAAAACTAAATACAATGTTTAAAACGCAATTTTTTTTTGACTGAAAGGAACTATTGAGGAGGAAAGGAGGAAAAAAATGACAGGACTGCCTTAAGTACCTATTGCTACCCCCTCCTAAAATCAGATTGTGTTCCACATTGTGAATCACTTTCATTTCAGAATAACGCAAAGCCCAGGAGAGGTAATTTTAATGTAATACACACAGTGTGAACTGTGCGATACAATTTTCCCAGTGACCTTGAACAGAATGAAACCAAAATCTGAGCAGTTTTATATCAAAGCCCAGCTCAAGGTTTCATAAAAGATTCAGTTTTATCCTTTACACTGACCTTTGTTCCTGTATTTCCTGCTGCAGACTGAAGAGCTGAAATTGGTCCCATCACCTCTGTGCAACAGACTCTATCAGTCCCATTGGTCACTTATTTAAACTGTGCTTTAGCTTTAGGGTACATCTTCTCGCCTCGTGGTGGACACTAATCTTCTGTGATGTTTTTGAAAGGTGTGAATTAAATTAATTTCATAGCCCAGTAACTCTGCTGCGCTGGCACTGACAGGCCGGGGTGAACCAGGAGGTCTATAGTTTTAGATTTCATCTCCTGCAGTGATGTGTTTGGAGAGATTTCAGCAGGACTTTGTTTAACTGTCACTTCATAACTTATGATTACTTTATTACCGCACAAAAAAGACTTTCATTGTTAATTTACTAAGAAGATAATTACAGGTGACGAAATGTTTCAGCAACTAGGCCTTTATCAGGTTTCTTCAGCTATAATTTCACTTTTTGCAAGGGCTCCGTGTTGTATTGTGTAGTGTTCCAGCAAGTCATCATTTTGTTTTGGATTTGATCACAATTGTTAGCTTCATATTTTAATCTGCTTATTGATCCCTTTCGCATCAACATTAGTTGGGGTTTAAGATAATTGGAGGCACTGCCCTGTCTAAAGATCCTTTACTGAAGTTAGGCTTTAATCTTTAATTTAAACACAATCTCACTATAAAGAACAGACCCAGTTCGAACTACAACCGCTGAGATGACGTGTTTAACAAGTCCTTTTGTTTCAAATAAAATACAGTCTGAAGCCAGCATTAGATTATCAGTTAAGAGCATTTCCAACACACCTGGCTGCAGAAAACAAAACGCCCTTTACAGTAATATTTATCGCCTGAACATAACAAACACATTATTTGAATCACTGCATAACATTAAACATACATTTCTTCCCTCAAAGTCTGAACTGTGCTCCAAACCACATGTTCCAAAACTAAGCATATAAATTATATGAAGATGATCTATTAATACTTTATAATACAACATAATTCAATCACATATTAAATAATTAATTAAAAAAAAAAATCATATGTGGAATTGCATCTTACTCAGCTGTGCATTTGTCTGAAGTGTGTGCTTTCCCTTAAATCTGAGAGAGCACCTCTTTGTTTTCAGACTAATAAAGACGGCACACGGGGCTGCTCCTTAATCCTCATCGATTCTCATTACTCCTAATGGTTTCTATAGTGTGCGCTCTGAGGAGGAGCGGGTGCTGCCGGAGATTGGGGTCGGTGCAGTGAAGGGATTTTGTGACCCTGGTCAGTGAGGCATTGGAGATTCAATGTTGATTTTTTTTTTTCTATTTAGCCACATTGCTTATCTAATTAACCCAAATTGTTGTTAATAATGAAGGGATACATTTTAATTTAGTCTATGTCAACACATTTTTCATTTTAGAAGTTACAGAAAATCATAACAAATGCCACTTTACTGGTTTATAAATGTTACTAGTCACTTAACTTTCCTCTAACTTTGGATGTCTTTTGAGCTTGTGTTCCTCACTTTAAATGTTTGGCACTTATAACAACGTTATGCACTCATTTTAGCCCAGCGCGAGACATTAGAAAGCTTTCACCGCCTCAGCAGCTCTTTGGGTGAGTGGTTCATGGCTATGTGAGTGGAGAGAAGTGGAGCAAAGAAAGGGAAATCCAAATGAAACTGGGATTAAGGCTTAGAATGCACCGTGCGTTTGTCCTTGTGCTCATCATGGTTTGAGAGCAATGCTACAGCGAATGAAGCACAGGGTTGATGCAAATTAGGACAGACCCATGGACACGTCTTGGATCTAGAGTCCCTGAGTTGTGCCACATTTCTTCTGCCTGCAGTCAGTCTGCCCATTCACTTTGCCCATCCTCTTTAAAATTCAAGATCTGCTTTCTAAACTCTCGAATTTGATTTAGAGCAGCTAGTTTGGCAGCAATGTAATGTTAATAATGGTGCAATCCAAGGCCAAGTCACATCAAACTATTCTCAACTAAAATGCACCGTTCAGCTGACTTATTGAGAATGTGCTGAATGAACGCTCTGTGTGCTCTGTGTTCAAAGCGGCGTTCACGTGTAATGTTTGCTTTTACTTGTTTGTCAAATCATGATCTGAAAATGAAGCCTTACTTAGCTGTGGTTTTTAATTTTCTAATTTCTCATACATTTTAAAAGTTCTTGTCATAGTAGAAATTGGCTTTGATGATGAAACATTGAGATGACATTGGATTTACAAACCCACTATGACTAAAGACCTGCCCTATCGACCGATTAATTGAACGGACTGCAATGCAAAATGAAAGCAAAAAGAGAGAAGTACTAGGAAACTGTGTATTTATATGTTGGACTCAGCTTTCAGCTAACTCCCTCCGTATCTTCTTGTTTTTGCTGTTTTTGCCACATAAATCCTTTAAAACTAAATAAAAGAATTAGTCGTCTAGTAAAAATGTTGGTTAAGACACCATCAATCGACTAATTGACTAAAGGTATACAGCCCTAGCTTTTAGTAAACTTGCAAAAAGTGACTTTGAAAGCCCGCTGAAATGTTATCTTTTCTAGCATGGCACCATTTTGTTTGTGACAAGAAGCAACTTGCAACTACTAAAAAAGCCCCCTTCTTATTTAGTCTAAAATAGGTCTACAGTTTTTGCATCAAGTGCGTTTATCATGCAAAATCTGTAGTAGCTCCAGAATTGGAGCTACGTGTTCATTCAATAGGACACTGCACACTTCGGAAAAAATATCAGATTTCTATTTTTCTGATCACAATTGCAATTAGGTGTTAGATTTTATTAATCGGATTCTGTTCAAAGTTCACATCTAAACACAACTGGCAAAATAGACACAAAGAGTGAACTGACAAACTATTAAAAGAATTGCATGTTTCAGATTGATTTTTGTTGCTTGTGTTTTTGTTGCTTTTAATTGCATTTTTGTCACTCGTTTCAGAACATAATTTAAAGGACACATATTCTGCTATAGTGACTTTTTTGAGCTTCCATTATCTAACAATGTTCCATCTTAAAACACACCTGGAGTTGCCTTTAGCTTCATTCACGCTAGTTTGAGGAATGCTGGTTACAAAAATCTCCTCCCCTCTAACCGTCAAACTCTCTCTGCTGAACTTCCTCGATTGTCACTTCTCCTAGAATCTTCTGCTGTTTGAAGTCCTTAAATGTTTGTCAGACTCTTTCTGAGCATTTCTGCCGTCTAATCACGATCACTGCAACTTGTTTAATTGTGCTGTCCTGCACACATGCAATCCATGCTCTACTGAAAACGCTGGATGAGGAAGCTGCCTGACCAGCTAGTCCCATATACATTCTGTTAAAAAATGTTGTCTTCGTAAAGTACTGTTTCTCGGGGGAAGGGAGTCCATTCTGAGCTCATTAATACTGGACAAACCGGTTTCCCTCGGAGGAAAAAGTGTATCTGTGCAGTGATTGGGTGACCTGGGATCACAAAATACAACGCTTTTAGGCCTCATTATGGAAACTGTCTGAAAATCGTGCACAATTACTTACTTTTACTAGTCCAGCAGCAAAGTTCAATTCAGTTTTATTTGGCCCCAGAAATCCTAGTAATACTACTTCTGCAGTGTAGCAAAGTGTGTCGTGTGTGTGTGTGTAGGGAGCACAGTGTCGTTTGCTGGACACATACAAGTACTGCAGCTTTTCATCCCGAAAATGCAGAAGGAATTAGACATGGAAGATGCATTTTCTGGACCGCCGTTGTGTAAACAGGGCCTTACATTTCCAAGGTATCAGAGGATTTGTGGAGCCTAATGTCTGCACACCGTATAGCCATTTGCTTCATTTGAAACTAGCTTGTGCAGATGAAGAGTTTAGAAATCCAGCATTATATCAAAAAAGGCATTTGTCAATAAGCTTAGCTAGTTAGGACACAGGAGGCCGTCAACACTGTCGATTTAGTAGTATTATTTTTGCTTGGGATGCTGAAACTGGGAGTAAAAACCGCCAGTCTGCCGCTGTGATTTCTTTTTTTACTCCCAAGAGTTGTTTTTTTTCCTTTTTAATACAATTCAAGTCCACAATGCCTGCCCATCTCCAGGAAAGGCTCTGTTTGAAAGGAAGTCATTATCCCTTTGGCATCATTTATGCAAGTCAACAAAGCTAATCAAATCAGAACATTTTCCACATCATTACTGTGAAAACACATAGCCTACAGTCAGTGACTCACAGCGCCCCACTCATCCAGAGCTAGTAACGAGCACTAGAGCTGTCAGGTCGAGGCCGTTTGGTTTTCTCAGAGTCGGGGGCAATCTTTCTCTGCACTCAAACAGGTTCTTATGTTATATTACTTGCTACTTAGACTGGGCTAATGTCTTTCTCTGCTTTTGTTTTTGGTAGTATTTTCAGAGCTTGTGATGTTTCGCTTAGTTGGATGGATCTACCTGACTTGAACACTTATAACTGGATACAGCTTCTTCTCTTGCTTTTTTTTTTCTCATAATCAAGAAAAAACAACGTTAGACAAGAACACATAGCAGGTGTTCAGTGATTTGATGTCATTGCTGAGATTACCTGCTCCACAGCTGTCGGTCCAAATGATTTTACTGGCACTGATACCAGCAAAGTGGTGACAATAAAAACATGTTATAGACTAGGCTAGCTTTATTGTTTTCTTTATTGAGCACTTTCTTCTTCAAGACGGTGAATGGTATATATCTCCTTTTTCATCTATGACAGACAGTTAAAGTTGATTAGAATCAAATGATGAATGAATAATGAAAGGTGCGTGTCTGAGCAAACATCTTTAGGCTGTAAAACATGACAAGTAGCTCATAAATGTCCTGTGCTTTTAACCAGCGCCCATGACCCTTCTTTCACTTCACTTCTCTACCCTTTACATTTCTTCAGTTCAGTATTTGTTATTTTTTCACTTAGGATATGATACGGTTTCTCATCAGCTTTTGTCCTCTTTATAGTTTGCAACATATTTCCAAATGGTGGTTCTTGATTGGCAATTTATATTCTTTTAGATCACAGCAAAACCTTTATCTACCCAAATTTGTTGTGTCAAAAGGTAAATTATGATTTATTGCAACACTACTGAAGACTCGCCAACAAAGGCAGGGCTGTGCAGTTAATCCAGCTGAATTTGAAATGGTCAATTGTATACTTTTTTATTTGAGTGGTCTACAATCCAATCCTCTGTCAGTAAAACTGTGTGGTTTGGAGCTGAATTGAGACTTCAGAGGAAAAAAATTGACTATTTTGTGTTAACTGGCACTGATTAAAAGTCTGTATTGTTTATGTTTAGGGAATTTATGTTGCACATCAAATTAAAAACTGCAACAGATCATAATGACAGGAAAAAGGGGAATCATTTTTATATATTGTATAAAGAAAAATTAGTGTTGTTTTTTTGACAGGAAATATTTAAACTGTCAATCTGAAATTTAGGACTTTGTTATTTTGGACCTTGCTTTCTACAGTGTTTCAGGGTTTAGCTTGTTGTGTTTAAAATAAATTGATTGCTCTTAAATTAGTTTTTCTTTTTCTGTAAGTGAGGCAAACCAGGGCAACTGCTTCTTTCAGAGTCCTGCGAACCTGTGACATCACCGCCGCAGATATCAGAACTGTAAAACGTTTTTTTACTGCGGTCATCGCTGGAGCCTCTGGGCTCTTTTCCGTGGAATAAAATACGTTTAATTTAGATTTATAATGATTTGTTATTATTTGAGTATTACTGCACATCACTGGGACCCTCCTGGCCTCAGAACCTTGTGTGGGCTGATGTACTGAAGGACATTGTTATGTCATTGGATGAAAAGGTTAAACTACACTTTCACACCATATTCTCTTGCTTTAATTGTCATTAAATATATTACTTTTTCTTGTGTCACAGTTTCACTCTCAGGGCCCTGAATGACAGAATAAATAAGTTCAGATGCTGTGCTCCATGGTCCTCTTTCTCAAATAAACAAACAGAGTAATCTGACTGTGTTCCTCTTGTTTATGTGTTCCAACAGAAGCCCTCAGACTCTGGATCAGTGGCTGCTCCTCCAGGATGTACAAAGACTACAGATCAACACGCTCAGGTAGGAGGTCCTTGGTGTTCTGCTGCTGTGAACAACTTTACACTGTGAACAACTTTCCCCTCACATGAGACCTGTCTGGTTTGTGACATACAATTTTATATACATTGAAATCAACATGAAAGTATCTTCTAATGAAATGAGATGACTGATACGGTGTCTGATTGATTTATGTAATTTTACAGGGATACATGTACCGCTTATTTTACAGATCTACACAAGCAAAGTTTTCATTTACTTTTTTTTTGGACAATTGCTAAACAACATATTTAAGGGTATGTTCACATTTTAGTGCAGTTCTGCTTAAGTATCCTTCGTTTGTTGAAATTTGAACATTTCATCAAACCAGATTCACACCAAACAAGTGTACATGGGTCTATTTTATGGTGTATGGTCTACACTTCCATACTCACAGCACTCCTGTAGAGAATCTGAGCCCACAAAGACCGAACTTAAGACCTGGGAAATGGCATAAAAACATAAACATACACGTGCACCTAGCAAGTGCAAGTGAAAGAAATTAGACAACAGAAGAGCGGACAGTTTAGAAAAATGCATGTACATGTGGTGCTAAACAAATCATGCAAATTACCTGCCAATTTTAATTTGGCAGGCATTCTCCTTTGTGTTCAGTCAAATTCACAGGTTCAAACTTCTTATTTCCTGAAATATTATTAAAAATATGCTGCGATTCCTTCTCATTTCTATCCTACGCCCTGACACTTAGCTCTTGACAGGACTCTCTACGCTCTGCTGGTGAGTGGTGGTACTGCGGCCTTAGTCAGTTTAGTTCATTTGACCGAACTCAAATGTGGATTTTCTCCATAAGTGCACTGCTTCCTCTGCACCAATGATTGTGAGCACGCCCTACAGCATTAAATGGATATTTTAAAAAGTATTTTGAAGAGTGTCGGTAAAAAACACAGAACTATCTTGTACATTGTGCTCAGGTTGTCCTCTGTGCTGTCAGTAAACACTGGGGATTGCTTTAAAGAGGGAGAAAGGTGGACCACAGAAGTACTTTTGTTCCAGGCCTTTGTCTGAGAGCAAGTCTTCTCCCATTCCACTCACACAGCAGTAACAGCTCTAAGTCTAGCCTGCCCCCTGCCCGTCGACAGTTACTATAGTATATGGAGCTTAACTATCTACCATTAGCTGCTACACTGGAAAATGAAACGCTCAAACGTGTACTTATATCTTTTCTGGTGAAGGGTTTGCCACCTGTTTGACTTCACGGAGCGGCTACTGAATTATTGACACGGTTCCACAGTATGACATTAAACTCGTCCTCCTCAGTGGAGACAAGCAGGTGACGCCACAAGGCCATGTTGAGATAGTAAGGCGACTCCAGTCACAGCAAGAATGCATGTTTTTGAATGTATTTTTGTGCAATAAACACCACTTGTTTAATGTGATACTGGGGAACATTACATGAAAAACAGAAACCTCTCTATGGACAAAAGCAAATGCCAGACCCTCCACCAGAAAGATTATGTAGTGCTCCTTTAAGTAATTCATTATAACCTGAAACGTCATGTTTCACAGACCCTTTAATGTGAACTTCTGAGATTTCATAAAATTCTCTTTCAACATTGAGCTAAATTATGGATCCACTACAGAATTGAGAGTACAGATTTGACCATTTTTAAACACATTTTCTGAAAGTCTGGTTGCAATACAGTTGGAATACATAGACTGTTGCGTCACAACAGTAACAAACCGTGAGTCAAATACAAAATAAAAATAAAATTGTGTTTTTAATGATACACTGTTTACATTATTTTGCCAACCTAGATACCGTGCTGCATTTTAAGATTCTGTGTAAGTTCGCTTCTTATGTTTTTACTTGCATTTGGAATTGTAATCTCTCTCCTTTCCTCCATGCGATATCTATCTATAGAAACTCAGCTGCAGTTTCTCAGACTCCTTGTCATATCCCCAATTATATTCCCCGTAGGAACACACCAGTATAGCAATGGGCCACAGTGAAGCCCTCTTAATGAGGTGTGACTAAAGCTGGAAGTCACCTCCACCTTTCCTGTGCACATGATCTGCTCTGTGTGCATCAGTCTGGGGCAGAGGAGGGAGGAGGAGGACAAGAGCTGTGTCATTATAAAGGGAGGGATTAGGACTGATAGAGGGCACAGATAACTATAGAGACCATCCAATGTCCTTCATCTCCAGGACAGCTGTATTTGCTCTTATGGCCTTTTCCACTGTTCCAACGCAAAGAGACAAGCGCAGCACTATTTACGTCAAAACTGACCACACCAAATTAAGGACGGCCGATACTGACAAACACCCATCTCTCTTTTCATCTCAATAACAATATTCAGACAATTATTTAACAATAATCAGGATTGTGCTAAAATATAACAGTAAATGTCTCGGTCAAGGTTTAAGTCTAACACAAAAAATGTGACCGGACCATACAATTAACCACAAAATGGAAAACGTTTTATGTAATGTATTGTTAAGGTAATAGATTTTGTTATTCAAAAATGAAGAGCTCTATCTGCTTTTTAGATAATTTACTTAATTAACCAAAACCCAAAATGTACTACTGTGTTATCATGAAGTATCTGTGTAACTGAATAAATCAACAGTATATCTGTTACCTCTAACAAAACCAATATATAGATATTGTTTTGGAATATCTTGATTACAGTAGAAAGTCCAACAGAAATGTGTTAAAACATGTCTTTAAACATATTGGTTGTGGTTTAATTATCTTACAAATGCGAGATCTATGTATGAGTAATCTCAAAAGTGCCTCAAAATATGACACTAACCATGTGAATATTTTTTTCTTTTTATTAATATTAATCAGTTATTTTCATTGCGTTATAATTATTATACTTATTATACTTATTACATCTTCAAAATAAAATTCTAATTTCAACATGCATCAGATGATACAGATGTTTATGAAATATTGAGACTGTCCGTGATGCTTCATTTGTTAAACATTGAACTTAATAGGACCAAGACTTGATTTGCATTATTTGTGATAATACTATCACAAACTACTAAACTAAACTACTAAACTACTACTAATATAAGCTTTGGCTTCCCCCAGACCTTGTTGATTAGCATAAGCTTGTCTTTTGTGTTTTTCTTTTCTTTTTATTATTTTTTTTTTTTTATGTAAAGTGTGTGTTTAAATTCAAATTTATGCTGATCAACTAAATAAATAAATAATACTATACTATAGGGTTTATTTTAAAATATCTATCTAAAAAAAAAGCTGCTTTATAACTAAGTTTTATAAGAAGGTAAGTGACCAACCAAGCAGCTTTTACATCTCTACATGAGATAGACACTCACACATTTGAATTTTGATAGACTGCTGAAATGGCATCTTTTCGGGAAATTAAGATTAAATGAAAACATGCACTGGGTGTTAGACAATAGTCCTCCTGTGTATATCTGGCAAGAAGCGAGGCAAGGCTGAAAATAAACCGTTTATGATAACTCTGGGATAATGAAAATGTGTGCTGTGAAACATCCTTTTATACACAACAATAAATTACTCCCTGTGTCTGTGTGCTGCAGCTCAGTTTGAAAAATAAACACCACTAACTAGCTTTGTCTTTTAAACGTGATGTTGATGATACAGGGTGTGATCATTTGTATTACTGGGGCTCTCTAGTTTTGTTTTTGTCACACAATTTTGGACTTTTATTTCAGCGTTGTTTATAACGTTTGGACTATTGATTTTAATTAGCAGGAAGATTTAAAATACGTTGCACTGGACTGACAGGATCTTGTTGAGGTGTGACTTGTTACGTGATTGTTGAAATAAGCACTAAACACTGAAATTGAATAATGATTTAAATTTGCTAGTTAACTTGCTGAGCTCTGAGCTTCTGAAGAAGACTACTTGTTACATTGGAAATTAATGGAACACATTTAATTAATCACAAATCCATCATCAGCTGTAGCTACACGTTCGCTGTGGTTGGGAGGCTTCTCGTTAGTTCGTATATTTTATTCCTTGATGCTCTTCCCCCTCCCAGCGGTGGTTTGGAATATTGCACCTATAAGGGCTTCAGCGGTAGAAACTTTGAGCTTGAAGTGAACCATGGAAAGGCTTTCATGACGCGCAGTGGTTTGGATAGCAGCCTCTGCTAGGGACGTCGTGTGTTTAAAAGAACGCGACGCTAAATAGTCGAACCAAGCCGAACCGGCTGCAGCGGCGGCGTTCATTCACACCACGGACCCTTGTATTCCGATCCAGTCCAGCCTTCACAGCCGCGCTGCTGCCGCTGCTGCCGCGGTGTGAAGTGCCTGGAGCGGCGGGGCATGCCGGGAGGGCGGTGCGCACTGCGAGCTCCTGTGTAACTGGCTGCTCTCATTGCAGTCCAGTCTGCGGAGCGAGCACAGCGCACATCACTGACCATTGGCTCCACACACACTGTCCGTTTGCGAATTTGCATCGTTCACTTCGTGAAACTGCGTGTGGAGGACCAACGGGAAGCGCACGTCGCCGTTTGGAACAATGTTTCTCTTGCAGTACACAGGTACATTTCAGCAGTTTTCACTGTATATATGAAATGTTTGTCCAGTAAAGCACAAATGCCCCGTGTCCCTGTGCTTCAGCTCGTGAAGCTCTTGCTCGCTGTGATGTGGCGTTGGGTTTTCTCTACATTGTGTTGGCAGAAGTTGTGTCTTTGTGCTAAATTGTATTCGGTTTATTGACGGGTGGATCCAGCTCAGCCGCTTAGACGCGTCCTGGGAGCATCACTCCTCTGGTCCACATTTGATATGACATGTTTACAACTATTTGGTATGCAATGCCGTGCGTTATGATTAGAAATAAACCATAGCATGCGATACGTGCAATACTCTGTGGTGATCCTTGACGTACGCCCTCTGCATCGCTTTAAGGATGGACATATTGTTCAAACTGGGCATTGGGGCTTTTGTCCCATTTGAGAGGTCATTCTGTTGACATATTTGATAACAATAAAGATATTCTCTCTCTTGGGTAGCTCTTTTGAAAAGAAAGTTTTCAATAGCCTATTTTGTAACTACAGGAGAAACTCATGGTTCTTGTAAAAATATAGATTTATTTTTCTTGTAGTGATCTCCTGTCAAACTTTTTGATATTTGCCTCAGATATCCGATTGCATGGTTTTGCTGACTAGAATTTTTATATATTTATTATAATTATATTTACATGTTATAACTTAGAAGGATTATGTTTTTATCTTTTTGTAGCCTTATCTCATACATTGTTTTTCAAATAAAACAGCCCTCCTCATGTTTGTCTCTTAGACACACAGATGCTTTTAATCATTAAGTGGGTTGGACTTATACTACTGGGAGAGAAGTGGTCCATCAGAGCTTGTAACAGGCATTTACCTCCACACTACACTGGTCTCTGTGATAAAGTGCAGTCCATCAAGTGCTTATCTATATTGCCTTTAATGGTGCATGAGTCCTGGCATGTACTCAGCGGTATGTTACAAAAGAGGAATGAAATAATATTTTGGTTCTGATTGGCAAGTGATGACATGTTGAACAGGGGGGGTTGAATCTGTATCAAGTAATCCTAAAATTTTGACTAATTTGAGTAATATAAAAGAACCCAATCTTTTTGTGCACCCCTCTGCAACAAATAATCCACCAACGAGGTACTCAAGATCTAGAGATGTGGGTTTGGATATTAAAAAACATACATTTGTTGCTATATTCTCTTAAGCTGTTTTTGACCAACATCGACGTAAATTACAAGATATTCCACTGAAGCAATCTTGACGAATAATCTTAAAAATTTTGGAAAAAAATAAATAAATGGAGAAACCTTTGTTTTGCTCACCCTGTAATTGAGACTGAGAAAACTCCCAGAACGGCAAAGTGCTGACTCTTGAGGTCATATTTCCTTCAATGCAAGAAGGCAATGCCCCTGGAGAGGCTATATTAACCTGAGCTGTTTTTACTAATGCGTTTTTTTCTTTTCCCGGGAGTGTCAAAAGACGCAAATGAGTTGAGAAAAGTATTTGGGGTGATGGATGACTTCTCGGCTTCAGACTTGTTATTACATTACATTTTCCGCCTTAGCATCATACTGGCTAGTCTTCAATAAAGCTTGACATTAAAATTCACTCTATTCATTGGGAAAAGGAAGTTATAGTTACATTGGCGTTGATGGATTGAAGGCAATGCTTTGACTTTGGCTGGCTTTCCTATTTTAAAATCATACCCTGTTATGCATGAGAAGTCACCACTTGAAGAACTGAAAACTGCATCTTCGGAATTTTCCATGCGCTTGGAAGATTTTTGTGGCGAATTCAATTTGGTTTGGGGTTTCTTCTTGCTTAAACATGAGCACGTTTACTCGTACAGATCCCTACAGTGCACAGCCTTTCATGGTCAGAGAAATGTTAAATATTCATGGCTCTGAAAGGTTTGGTGTTTGGACTTAAAGGAAGCCCTGTACTTAATGTTACAGGCTTGGGACTCACTGATGAACCTAAAAAGAGCACATTTATTCATCAGCTCATCTCAGTGGCACCAGTCTACTTCAGACTTTTTTACTCCAAAGTGTGCCAGTGAGAGATCAGAAGTTTTAGAGATGATACAACACCAGCGTGACGCACGGTCGACTTCAAATTATGTATACTCATCTATTTTGGAGGGTTGGTATGCGGCTGAGGTCAGAGCAGGGGTTAACTTGGAGCTCATTTTGTTTCGTGGTTATTGCAGGATCAACTGAGGCCGTTCACAAGTTCGCTGCCATTTGACTTTAGACTAAAGTAGCAAAGTATTTATCGCTTCACCTCATGGGCATTATAATGATGGGGATTGTGTTTCAAACTCATTTTTGATCAGGCCTCGGCAATATGACAGATCAATGAGCTGTCTTTCTGCACATTGACCCGGTGTTTTTCAACCTTTTTCTAGTTGCGGCACACTTTTTGGTTTAAAAGATACAGCGGCACACCACCTACAAAAACATGACCAGACCATTTAGTTACTAAAATATGGCATATAATGAGCCAAATCTTGTTTGTGTTACTGTTTGGTGCTTTAAATTTGGCATTAGTGGTGGTTTTGCGTTCGGTTTTGGTGCAGAAGATGCTTTGGACACTCCAAAAAGGTAAATTCGTTATTTATATCCGCATTTCTGAACCTGAACTCAAATTTGACATTTTTTCAAGGCACACCTGGCAAAACTTCAAGGCACACCAGTGTTCCCCGGCACACTGGTTGAAAATCAAGGCAATTACCAATATTTTTAGAAGTTAAAGCAGTCTAGAGTCTAGTTTAGAAGTCTCGCCATATTTTCAAGGTAAAGACCGGATTCTCTACTGATTTTGAGATCGCAGATAAAGCACTCTTTATAAATTGCAATGGAGCACAACAGTCCCACCCACTGTAAAGTTGGCTGTGGTTTCGGAAGTAAATTTCTCATACATTTTTGCTATAAAGGTTTAATATGCACTATATTCAGATATAAAGAGTTTAAGGGCACGCCAGGGGCTAACAAGCTGTGTGATAATTAATGTCTACAACGTGGTAGTTGTTTACCCCAAAAACAGACATAAAATGTATAATTCTACTAAATGTTTTAATAACTTTCAGAAGCAGGTTTTAAATACAATCCCAGGTCTTACACTCGTTACTAGCTGATTTGCCCCGAGCAAGCGTTCAGTTAATAGACATTTTTTCAGAATCTCTATGGGGAAAATTAATGGAAAATGTACTGGGCGTTCGGCTGTCATTTTTGAACTCCATAAAATGTAATTTTCAACACAAAATAAAGCCCACGGCCATTCTCAAACTATTCAAGAAAGATCCAACTTCGTACTGTTTTCGTTATATTGTTCAGTATCATTTTCTTTTCAATTGATTATCTTCTTTTGATAATAGTTGTAGTAATGATTACCTTGGTTTCAATTTCTAAAGCCCTAGATGTGAATGAAATAAAAAATGACAAATGACTGCTAATGCTAAAATGTCCTGCCTTCATCAAAATATACCAGGATATTTGTTTTATTCATACTACTTTAGATATATTTCTTTTGGCATAACAAACCTACATTTTGTTGCCTTCTTGTTTCTTTACGCATGAAGTATTTATTGTGAATCTTAAACTTTGACATGTTCTGTTTGTTTCCTTAAAAGCAGCCTCATGTCTGCCAAGGATTACTGCTTGTCTGTAAAAGGACCTGTAGTTACTGCTGAAGCTTCAGGTTACAGCGTTTCCTTCGCAGTGGGTGTCCCGGTCTTTCTAGGGTTAATGTGAAGCAGGCATTCTCAGAAAAGACTGAAACGGTCTTTAGACCCCAGTGCACCACAGCACCTGTTGATTCAAATCAAAGCTGGCGTTCACTATGCAACACTCGCCAAATTTGAAAAAGAGCAAAGCTAAAGCTAAAGCACAAACAAAGCTGGCAGTAGGTTGTTGTTGTCCAAACATTTATGATCCAGTTTATTTTTTCATTATTCTAGCCTACTATAGCGGTCCATGTCGACGTCCTGTTATTAATGCATTATTTAACCACAGTTGTGTAAACTTTCTCTGGGTCTGCTGTTGTCATAAAGGCGCATGCCGGCAACAACAGATTTAACCTCATCTCCGTGAGTCTGAGCACGTCCATTACAGACAGCGGCTAATTGTATTCACAAATTCGTTCTGGCTGTGGGTTTTTTGTCTCACTGGGTTTTGTGGGTCATGTTTCAGGCACTGGCGAGAGCTTTGTCAGACGGAGCGCATGGTTGTGACGCGAAACTAGCATGTGGAATTCAGAGCAGGATTTAAACGTTCATCATAAATTACAATGGTGACCGGCAGCAGAAAAATGATCTTGTCTGAGGAATGTTTTTCCGGCATTGCTTATTTTAAAGTCGCGTCAGAACCATGAATCAGTCAAATGATTCAAATTGAGGACAGCACTAACATGTATTTTATCAATCCGCTTGTGTGCGTGTCCCAATCAAGAGGAGTCACCTAAATATTGTAGTACTTTGAGTCACAGCATTGCAATATTTTGATAACTTCACACATATTAATGAGGCTTACTTGTGCCCAGTGTTCCCAGAGTATGATTACTGCAAGTCATTTAGTATCAATACCACAATATCAGTTTTGAGTGTTCTGTTGAAACTCTCCATAGTAGCTCATCCGTATTCTTTCGTGACTCCTCAAAACAGACAGAATTTTGTTGTGGACTTCTCGTGGAAAAATCGAAAGAAACCGTTCTCGTTATCGCATCGTGATCCGCATCGTCAGATTAGAGGCGAAGCACACCCCTCCCAGTACTTCCTTTCTGATGAGTGCAGCGCTTGAGCTTGTTAGTGTGCTCTCTGGACCGAGACTGTGTGGAGAGAAAATTGGCTCTTGGGGCGGCTTGCCTCCAGTCCCAGAGCTTTCTACACAGGCTCCCAGATATTAGGCATTTAGTAGTTCTCTGAGGTATAATGGGAAAAACTTGTTCATCTAATGTGCATTTTTTTTCCAGACGATACTAAGATCCAATATTTTACTCGCTGTTGCGTCAAAAAAACAGTATTTATATCGGTTGTTCGATAATGCCCACAAATGAAAGTATTGTTCAAAAATGTACCTTTCACATTTGTAATAATTACACATATAATTTGTTGTGCGTTTTAAGACTAAGTCATCTCTTATGCATCATTGTTCATCTGGTTCAATTACATACAGAGAACAACTATTCCGTTACCGTCCTGTTACCAATGAAATGCAATTTTTTTTTCCCCTGATATCACCGATAATAATGTTTGCTATTACCTGCTTCAACCTGTTGTGCATTTACATTGTCCAGACAAATGTATGCTTAGGGTCACAAAAGCTCTTAAACCAACTCTTTGTGACATATTAGTGCTTGCCCCATAATGTTGGCTTTTGCATTTGGGGACAACATTTTTAGAACTGTTTGTAAAATCAGCTTTTCTTTTCTACATCACCCCAACCTTCTGTCTTGTGGACTTAAAACGCCTCTTTTATATTGTTTACCCTCTATTTTACATATTTTACCAATATGGCATTAACCGTTTTCAGTTTTATTTAAATGTATCAATAAAAGCAATATTGGAGAGCATTTTGATCTAAATACAATACAATAGTTAGACTTCTCTTGACAAATCAGCTGAAGACCTAATGAGAAGTGACAGGAGAGCTACAGCCAGATCATCTCCTCCAATTTAAGCACTTTGCATGATCTTTACTACTTCATTTATTTTGGCATTTGGGATATCAAACATAAGAGGCCCGCTGAGTGAAGTCTGGCTCCTCGCCTTAATCTCCTCACCAGACCAGGCAATTACTGTTGGGATGGCAGAGGAGCCCACAGCCCTGTGTTAATGAAGGGGATTCATCTTATTTGCTCAACTTACAGCGTGTTTCCATATCCAGTCCTCTGCTTGAATGTCATTAGTGGTCATGAGCTGACATCTACTTCCAAGCGTAATTGCAGGTTATATTGCGACAAGACCTTCAGCAGACATGATTTTGCAATGTTAGAATTTTGATCCCCAACGCTAATTTTACCACTATCATCTGCCTGTTTGTTTTGACAACGCCGTGAATAAGTTTCTCGTGGTAAAAGAGGAGGCATGTAGAAGTCAAGGTCTCAAAATCATTAATCATACCTCTTTTCATGCAGATAAAAGTTGATTACGAAGCAGCAGAGGATGGTGTGTCAAAGGGGGGTTTCCAGCCGCCGCGTTTTGTATAAATCTGATGTTCTGTGTCAGCTAAAACTAATAAATAGAACTGGTCTTGATAAGGCTGCACGATTTGGGGAAAATGATTTCTATTTTGATGCTAGGTCTTTTTTTTTCCAAAGTTCACATTTTAAACATGTTCAGTAGAATTGACAAAAAGACTGTATGCCTATGAACTGTCATACTAAAAAATAATCCAAAACATGTTTGTAAGACTCTAATCTTACAGGAATATCCATTTTTTTATGTCGTTTGTGGAAGAATATGTATTTCAGAAACTGCCGCCTTTGAGATTTTCCAATTGTGACCATTCAAATTTCGATTGTCAGGATTAATCTTACTACTCCTGGTTGCTCTTTAACAACAGCCGGCTCCGTGTGACAGAAAACAGACAAAACAGAAGCTAGGGGAAGACATCAGAGGTACCTCTTTAGCCTCGGTTAAAGGAAAAATGTCCCCAGATGACAGCCCACTTGACTGTTTCTCTTGCTGGTAGAATCTATTGAATGAATTGGAGATTGAACTCCCTCACTGATCTGGATTTAAAATGGCTCCTTGCGTTTGCATAGATCCTTGTCCCGCTGCTGTTGACACCTGGAGAAACTGTGAAACACCTGCTTTGAACGGCATGTGGAAGAGAACTGTCATGAATAGCTTCGGTAATGTTGATGGGAGCTGAACAGAGAATTTATATCAGAGTTATACTTAAAATATTATGCCGTAACATTTGTTTGGATAATGGTCATCTTTTAATTGTAAGGTTGTAGTTTAATCACAGCCTCGAGCAGTGCATACCATCGTCTCCTTGAGCAAGACACTTCACCCCTCAGTCACATTTCAGTCCGCTGCTCCAGAGTGAGAATGAAATCTTGTGGCTTTCGAAATTCTTAGTCATTACAATTTTTATTTTTTACTGGTATAAACAAATTCTGTCTGCCTAATTGCCGCTATGACGGCACTTTCTGTGCAGAGCTGGTTTCCCCCATCGACCCAAAACATGCACCAGACGTAAAATCCTCCAGCTAAGGTCCTGACCAAGCCTGGCTCAAGATATGGATCTGGTCCTTGGGCGCTGCACTGTGACGCCCACTACCCCTGACAGGTTGCCCCAGCAGATTTGAAGGATGGGTCAAATGCATAGGACAAATTTTCTTTTGTGTACTTTACACACTTGAAACTTTAACAGACGAATATATTAAACTGTATATTCAAATATTATGTGCTATGGTAAGGCAACTGTTCACAACACTCTGAATAAATGTGTAATGTTGGGTTTAGGGATCTATTAGTCATAACCTCAAATAGCTTTTGCTTGCCTTGACTGTCTTTTGCCTGGTCATGTCCATAACAGGCTCTTTTGCTGTCTACAAAGGCCATTTCCTTCTAATGCTCTATGTGCATCAGTTAAGATGTAAGTCGGCACTAACACTGTTGTAACATTATCAATGGGATCATATGTCGAGATACTGTTGCTCGCCCCCTGAGAGGCGTTGGAAATAGTGGAAGCAGCTGAGAATGTAAAAGTGGGTTTAGAGATGACAGTTGGTTATCTCTGGACTTCAGTCAGTTTGCTTTTTGTTTGAATTATCAAACAGGTTGCATCACTAAATCAGAAAACTGCAGTCACATTTTTCCTTTTAGTTCACCTTCTACTCATGTTTTCCTTTGATTTCCTTAATTTACGTTCTTGTATGCCAAAAGAGTTTGTTCTGTAAAACTTTTTTACTTATTTGTGTTGACACTACTTGTATTTCTACATCTGCTGAGAGGCTTTTTACAGCTGAATAGCATATTCATTTCAAATTCATCAACTTGCACAAGAGAAAATATTTATGATGGAATGGAACATTCTTGGGTTTGGGAAAGCTTGTTATCACTTGAGTCTTAATTAAAACTCGATTCACACTTTTTTATCCATGTTTTGGCATACATCAGCGCAAATTTTCACCCTTTGGTTTAAATTCCTTCAGGCAGTGTCTTGCATATTGTCTCTTGGAACATTTTACTGTGCATGACACACCCTCTCCCTCACGTCTTGCTGACAAAACAACACGCATCAATGCTGACATTTTCTGCCACCGGCTCCATTAGCACTCTCAAGTGTGACTGAATATTGTTATTTATTTGGCAGCTCCAAATGTAATGTACTTAGCTAATTACAAAAGGAGCTTCATTTTTAGCATTTCATTAATGAAAGAACATACTTGTAAAAATACAAGTTAATTTACTGAATATACTGTAGATTATTCAGTGTTGTTGTGAAGTTTATTTGCCTTGATGGACACAAAAGCTTTATTGTCAAAGTAAAGCAAAAAATAATTTCCCCCCATATTTTACTCAATTTTAGATAATATTTTTACTCATAAATTACACTGATGACATAACCAACATTCTCATAATATCAAGTCAAAGCAGTTGGACTTTTGATGAACAGATAAAACGCAAAAACAGCAGGTTTGATGAAGCTAGGAATGGGACTGTGACAGGCTCACAAAGAACAGGAGAATTGAAATCTCTGCTCTGTTACTCAAGAGGCTGCAACATTAGTTGGAACCTCACTTATCACAGTGGCATTCAGATGTTTATAAGCAGTAGGAGGATGAAACACAACAAACAGTGCAACAAATACTTTTTTCTTAAGTATTAATTAGCACACAGAGGAATTGCACAGCTCTGCTTGCAACAAAACATGGCTGCTGGGATGTTGTTAAGATCTGACAAAGTGAGGTGTGTGAGTTTACTAAATCTTGCTGTGATTAGGGCTGGGAGATTTGTTGCAATCGAATTGAAAGCAGAATTTGAATGGACGCAATAGGTAAATCGTTTTATTTTGCTGACTGCTAACCCCGTAGTTTAGATCTGTACGTGTTCGGAAATCCATAAGATTGTCAGTTCATATTTCAGTCTTTTTGTCAATTTTCCTGGATGTGTTTAAATGTATTAAATGTATGTATGTATTTAAGTGTAAAACTTGAACAGAATCTGATTATATAACCATAAATTGCAAATCTAATCTTAATTCTTGTCAGAGCCAAACGATTTGGGGAAAATATCTAATTGCAATTTTTCTGACAGTGATAGTGGAGAGGAAAAAGAAACTTTCTGGACTGGTCATTTCAAGTGCACATTTAACACTTTGCCTGACAAAATTGTACTTTATAATATTTTTTGTGGAAGGGAAGGTGTGTATAATAAGCTCTGGGTTTTTAGCACAGGGTGACTCTAATGAATGAGCTGAACCATCACATAAGACAAAACATAACACTATTGTAGGGTCATCCGTGTAAATTGTTAAGCATAAACGTGAATATAACCAGATGTGGCTTCAACAGACTTTGAATTTTGAGTCAGCAATAATAAAAATACATTCAAACATGGGCGCCATGTCAACTTAAAACGTCACCCTTGCGCCCATGCCATCAGGGGTCATTTAGCATGCATGTGTTAGAAGACATGACCTTATCAGCTGTTGTCATCTCATTACCACACACACGCAACCATTGTGTGTGTGAAAGGGCACACGCCTTTGACAGTGGAGAGGGGATTAGAATGCTACCCACGGAAATGAGTTTATGGAGATTTAAATAAATTAACCTTCAGTGAATTCCCGGAGCCTTGGGCCAACGATGTAGATCTGAGGAGGAAACGTCTCATTTCACTAATGCTATAATAGTCCTTCATTCATTGTAAGCTCCTCTGTTTTGATTGGCGTACAGCTGTAAAATGTTGTTTAATGCTGCAGCGGAAAAATGCATTGCTTAAATCTTCTGTAGTCCTTAAGGGAGCATGCTGACCACAACTTGACTCTGTCTCACAACATTTACGCATGGTTCAAACTCGGGCCATGCCTCTCTGAACCATTTATGTAGCCTGTGGAGAATGGTGTGCCGCTCTGTTTGTATTGTGTACTTACATGAAATGCAGTGCTTTTGTCTCTATAAATAGTCAGGAAGTGAATAGTTTGGCTAATGGCTTCATAGGTGCTTGTCATGCTTCACAGTCCCCCTCTAAGCCCCATCAGTCAAACACCTTGTTTATCAGTGTGTTATGGGCAGTCGGTGCCTTTTTTAGATCTCTTTGACCTCATGATGTGGCATTGTGCCTGGATGTTCTCTGGAACAGTGCAATATCTCATTTAGTGTTGGTGACAGACTGTGTCAAAGCCTTTAGTCCCAGAGGTCTTGTGACTGTTTTATCAGTAACCCCAAGCGACTCAAGGGTTATTTGGGATCCTGATGGCAGAGAAGTCCACTGACCCATACAGGTCTCAGATTTATGATACTCTCACTCACCATGACACATGACATTTGGATGGTTTTGAATGAGAATAACCCTAATAATCATAAAGCAGTTTTCATATGAATTATTGAAAATGGTAGTTCTCACAGTATTAATAAAGTTTCCTTTCTATAAAATGCGCATAAAAATACAAGAACAAGAAGTAACTATTGATAGTGCAGTGAAAAAAAAGAAAAATGATATTGGAAATGTTAATGTATGAGTATGTACTGACTCTCTGCTTTATTCAGCAGTTTTTTTTTATTATCGGAATAGTCAGATTTGAGTCTCTCCCACTGTTGTAGCACATTTAATAATGCTCAGCTTTAGATCAAAGTGAAAATTCCCTTCAGTTTTTATAACTGAAGAAAAATATAAATCGCAAGAATGTAATGGGTTGTGCATTTGTTATTTTACTTCTGCTGTTAGTGACACTAGGAATAATGTGATGTCACAAACTTCATTTTGAAGTCTGCTCCTGGCGTTTGGTATACTTAGTGAACTATTAATATAAGTATTATGGTGCTCAAGTTAGTTGCTGATGTCAGGGACACTTGAAGAGCAGAAGCACTGTTTTTGTTGTTTGTTGTTGGTTTTTTTTTTAATGACCCACTAGTTTCTTTCAGTATTTGAATGGTTGGGTCCTGTTATAGTATGTACCATTAATAGTCAACGCTTCTGGGATGTAACACAGCACACAGCACACCATTATTTGGAGCGTGTCCAAAGGCAGACTAAAGTTTGGCTTAGAGTTCAGTCTTTCCATTTCTTCTGTGTTCTCGAGGCTGTACCGTCTCCACCCTGTCTCCTGGTGTTTATTCTTCCCTTTCTCCTCTGGGGCGACCCTCCCGAAAACACTCCCCTCTATGTCCAGATGTGAGACCTAAACACTCCATCCATCAGGCTGAACATAAGTACTACTGCTAGGACAGGCCGTGACCTAACAAAGGCGCTATATAAAACCACACCTTTACAATAGGGACAATCAGTAACACACAGTAACAACAAAAAAACAAAAACAAAAAAAAGTTAAAACAGGTTTAGAGTAGTTTACTTTAGTTTAGTCTTTATTTGAAGGGACAATGTACAGAGACATTAAGATTATACAAAACAGATGTTACGCACCAGATTACAGCTAAATATCTAGTTTCCATCTGCAGTCCCTTTATTACAATGAGCAACATAAACATTATAATAAAAATATGTCTTAAAACATCTAAAATAATCGTTCTTACTTTTCTATTGCAGGACTGAACACTCTGTCCTTTGACCCGGCGGCTAACAATGAGCCTCTGCAGTTCAACTCTAGTGGAGTAATGGTGAGCGAGGGTCCTCCTTTAGAGAACGGAGCAGAGAACAGCAAGAAGAGGAAGAGGTCCTCTCTGCCCACAGGTAACTTAACTTGAATGTCTTTCTGTTTACTTTTATACTGTGATCATCAGTTGCTACCTGTGACTGTAACTTGTTCCTAGCTCGTACAAACCCTGTGGCACATTGCTAGTATTTGCGTCCTTGAATTTTTTCTGCTTTCTCCAGCTTTAGTACAGCTTTTTCAGATGGAGAAAAGGAAAGCAGACAGACATTGTACAGCCAGTCCCCTTTTCCCAAATGTAGAAGAGAAAATCGGATACTCATTTGAGCCAGTATTGATACAAAAAAAATACATAAACAGGACAAAATTTGACGTTTTGTGAACGGTTTTAAAATGAAGAAAGTGTTGAAAATGTCAATCTATAGTCTAAAATCTTCACCTAAAAGAAACCATTAATTGGTATCAAAATCCATATTGAGAATTAAGTATATATTTAGTATAATGACAACACTACAAGGAGAAGCAATTTTATCTAAATGTCATGCGGGTTTTTTTGTTTTTGTTTTTTTTTATGAGGAAACGCTTGCATTCAAAAACCTTCACTTCCCAATCAATGCCTGAGTTGTTATGTTTATGTGATGCATTTTAATGTAGAGTTATTTCACACATAAGGAGCTGTAAATTGCTATTAACATTATTCAAAACACTACATTCTTGGCTAAAACAAGTCTGGAGTCACTAAATTCCATTGATGTGTCCTCTGCAACCTGAGCGACAAGACTGTAACACAATTGCAGCTTCTTACAGGCGCTGGTCTCTGTTCAGTGCACACTTCAAAAGAGAGAGGTACAGAAGCTTGGTATCCAGTTGTCCTTAAGGCATCAATTCATGTGCTGTTTGTGTTTGGTCCTTGTTAAACAGCAGCGTATTACTACAAGACACACAACACAACACTGAATTTACAACCAAAGTCACGTAGAAAAGTAGTTTTTATGTTAAAACAAGATATTTTTCAGAGCTTAAACCTTCACTGATGTTTGGGCATCCAGGTTCTATTAACCTTTTATTTAAACCTCTTTTTCAGGGGTGACCTTCATGTTTCAAACACCTACCCTGTTACGAAACATCCTTTTAAGATGTCTTCCCTTAGTGTTAATATGAAAGTTTTTTTTTGTTTTAGATCCTTTGCTTTTTGAAGCTCATAGTTCGCTGCAAATCATCCAGAATAATTTAAAAGGTATTCTGGATGATTTGGAGCAAACTATGAGCTGCTTATACTTTTGAGCCAAAAATGTAATGATAAGTTTTAATACTTTTTCTATCACGCCTTAAACCCTCACATCTGTTGGTGAATCATGTGATCACAGGTATGTTCTTGTTTAGAGGAGCTCATTTTAGTTTTTAGTTTGTTGAGGTTTTCCTTGTCCTAACATGTGGCAGCAGTTATAGGCTTCCCACAGCTGTTCTCTTCTAATTGAAGTGGTTTTTACTTTAGACTACAGCATTGCTCACACCGTGACGATTTTTCTCCTAAATCTGTACCCGCCTCACATGTTATGTTTCCTTAAGTCTCCTCATCTGTGTGTGTTATTTTGGCTTTATTTTATGATCTTCAGCACTTTAGCTGGATCATTTTTGGAGGAAAAGGCTAAATCTTTGTATTCGTGAAGTTGTTCAAATGAAAGCATAGCAATATTATGATAAATAAAGAGCTTACTGAATAAGGTATTTAGCAAAATAATGGGCTCTGTGCACAATAGTGCCCGGCTAGCTTAATCACACAGTTTCTTTAATTTTATGTTTCAAGTTGGCAATAGCTGTGAAAAACCGTTAGCTAGCCAACATGCAGCTGTGCACAGTGCCCATTTGAGCAAATTCAGCTTGCAATTTCCTGAACTATTTGTCATTTTATTTTCAAAGACAGCAAACTTAAAATTATAATTTCTACTTTTGAAATGTAGGTTTTACAGTATGGTATGAATGATATTCAACTACAGGTTTTTGTATTGTAAGATAACTTTTATGTTATGCTGTGGAACATTCCATTCATTCATCTTCTACTGCTTGTTCCCGCAGGGTTAACACAGAGACATAGACATGAACAGACAATCATTCAATCTCACATTCATTCACTCAGGGCAATTTAGAGTTGCCGGTTAACCTACACATGCATGACTTTGGACGGTGGGAGGAATCCACTATTTCCTTATTATATATAGGCAAAGCAATATCATCTCTATGGAAACGAGACGGTTTCAGATCCTCCACCAGAAGATTTACGTTGTGCACTTTTCTGAATATCAGGGTTTAAAATGAACTAACGATCAGAGTGAGCTGAAGCCGACCATATCGGACGTGAACACCGTTAGCAATGTGTCGTGTGCGAGTCTCTGTTGAGCTGGTGTCGCAAAAGATCCCTGTCAAAGTCTCAACCAAACAGTTTAGACACAAACAGCCTTTTCACACACCACTGCATCCGTCCATCTCCGCTGTAAATAAAGTCTGTCCCACTGACTAGGGATGAGACAAGATGTTGTTCCGTCAAATCTTATGAGACGAAAATGTCACAAAATTGTTCACAGATTAGGAAAATGATCTTGTGAAATTTTTTTTTTTTTTTCCATGTGTTTATTTTGAATTCGACAAAAAGGAGTTTAAGCCAGAGCGTTGTGCCTCTTAAAAAGCTGGAGTTCCAAAAAGCAGTGCTACAATGACAGCAAAAATATCACAGGTCTTGTCCCACTGACATTTTCTCTGGTTTGGAAATAACTAACAATTTTAACTCTAATTGTAACACTGCCTCATACCAGTATCACTATTACAAATTAAAACATTTCCAATTTTAGAATAAAGCATTGTAGACGTGTGATTATTTAATTTTAATATTGACTATTGCTTTGCTTTGTCTTTGTGTTTTTGGCATTAATACAGTATAGGGCTGTCAGCTATTATTTCAATAGTCTTCTTGTTTGCAATTATTTTTTTGATTAGTCAATCAACAATTATTTCTACTGAACATTGAGACATTTTATATACATATACATATTTATTAATGCCACTGCCTGTTATAAAAATTATGTTTTGTATGTGTTTAGAACATGTAGTCAAGATAACAATTAAAATTACACAAACAAAATACAACTACAGTTATTTTCTATAATCGATGAGTTATGACAGTTGATTTATCGTTGCTGCCCTACAGTATGAGCATTAGAGTCTGGTCTCTAAACAATGTTCTACCAACGTTGCTGTACTGTGGCATCAGATAAAGTCATCTCACTAAGAAATAATTGGATCTCTGCAATATACCAGGTTGCAACATCTTTCATCCTTGTTAACATGAAACACCTTCACAGTTTCTCACAAAATTCAACTTCTGTAGCTAATTGTGTCTGCTAACAAGGAAGCTTTCCCCCGTTTCTTGTGATTGTGTACAGATTTCTCAGCCGTTGTGCATTTCCTTTGGAGTTACGCCAAATACGGGACAGTGAAGAGTTGTCTAATTGGTCAGATGTAGACAAAGGGATGTCACCAGTCCTTTCTCTACACATGTTCATCATTAAAATAGCTTGCTGCCTCATTATTCTCAGAGATTAACTGCAGATGGTCTGTCAGTCATGCGCCATTTTATTGAATATGTCAGTTGGGCCTTAAATAAAGAGATATTTTCTGCACATTGCAATGGCTTCGCTCAGTTTGAAAATCTGTATCTGCAACAATGGCAGTGTTTGTTTTTGCCCATTATCTCTGATTGGGCCATCGACTGCTGATATGGGCCAAATCTGTCACCACTTTCTCCAGGATAACAAAAGGGAATTTTGAATTCACGTCAAATTAGCTTCATTTTTAACCAGACCATTATTATTTATATTTGGCCTCAATTGCGTTCTTGCTGTGCATAATATTTGATTGAGGTTTTAGTGCAGTGTCTTTAAGCATTTATCAATGTTGACCAAAGGAATTATAAATGAAACATCTGGTTCATTTTTTGTTCATCTTTGCTGTAAAGTTACCCAATGCCATCACAAAATAATGAATGCCACACACATGCACACAATTGCAGAAGCACAGAGAAGAGCATCATTGAAACAGCTATAGCTGCCAAATCTCTTTGAGGACTGAGATAGGATGTCTGTGACAATGTACTTTTTTGTCAAATCACCATATCGCCAGTTTGATGCAGCTCTATGCATAAAAACAGGCCCTTTTCCACACACATTCCTTCTATTCGTCGGCCTCTGTCATGCTCTGAGTGAATGAAAGGTTGAATTAAGCGATTACTGTTAATTCAACTTTCTGAAGAAAGATCACACTTTATTCTCCTTAATTTACATCTTTAAGGCAAATGAATAAATACATGAATTCTGAAAAGATCGTGATCTTCATCTGGCTCCAAGAAAATTGTGATATTTTTTCTTTTCCTGTCGCCCACCCCATCGCTTTGGTGCCCTTGTGTTATTACAAATATTTTACCATGGACTTGATAGGTAGATTTAGTTAGTAGTAGTAGTAGGTAGTTTAGTTATAGAAAAAGCCATTCAATAAAGGCCACTTGAAGACTCACTTCAGCCACAGTAGAGAATGTAGAGAAAATTAGCCTGTATTCTTCCTGTGCGTGGGTGAATCTTCGACAGCTGTGTGGTTAAAAAGTGTATGTCTGGACACTGGCTGCTTTATCATCACTGTCCACAACCACAGCGGCTCAAGCCAGCTGCTGTAAGAGACAGTGGCATTATCGCACATCACCACCTGTTTGTGGACCAACAGATATTTGTTTTTTTATTCTGCAAAGAAAGGTGCACCTTCTGCTTCAGACTGTGAGCTGCGTGAATGGATCTGGGCCTCTTATTATTAGCAGTGCTGTTGTTTGGCATCAGGAAGAAAAGAGTGCTCAGACAGCAGCTCAGAGTGAGAGGAGAATTACGTTTATACAACTTTTGGACTTGTTGGGTGATGGACATGCAATAAGTGTATGGTAATTTATTGGCATCTCTAATATTTGTACTAATTAAGTTCTGCTTCCACTCGTCATGTCCGTTCTGTCAGTGTGTTTTTAAGTTCAAACCTTCACTATCAGTGTTCGCATTCATTATGATCAGTCGCGATCTCTGTATATTCCAAATTTGATATTACCCTGAAAGAAAATGAGGATATATCATCAACATTATGATATGGCTCAGTCCTAAGCATAACAAGAGTTCAGAATGTAACTACGGTTCTGTCCCGGATGACGTCAGAGGTGGTGCTTTAACGTTGAATGACTCACTTTGCACATGCACAGGGAGGTATTTACTGGCAGTCAGTAAATGTGTTCACTCCACTTCAGTATTTCTCATAGTGTTACCTTTTGGCTGATATGAGACAACTCTAATGTTTGGGAAAGATTTGTGCCCAAGTTTTTATTTACTTGGTTTTCATTCACCCCGTAGTATGTTAAATTCAATTAAGTGAATAAGTAGAACAGGAGCAGTTGTGACAAAAATACTTGACAAGTAGTCGACATTTAAGAAAACACGGCAATAATTATTTAACTTTGTCTATTTTTTCTTATTACATTATATCTTTTAATCTTTGTCTTTCAGCTGAAGTGATCCACAACATGCCCATGGACTCCAACTCGATGTCGATGCCCATGTCAGACCCCAGCGCCTGGGCCACAGCCATGAACAACCTGGGGATGTCTCCACTGGGACTCAGCACACAGACACTAGTGCCAGGTACTGCCTGACTCTCTCATCGCCAGTTGTGTGCTGTGAAATATATATTGCACAAATTAAGTGGAAGAACTAACATTTTGACTTTCATCTTCGTCCAGTCAAAGGAAACATTCATGTTTTGTAAAGGACTATTAACTTTGGTAGGCCCTGCTTGCATTTAACAACTTCATGGGAAAGAAAATATATAAAACACACTAAAGGACGGAACACACTACTGGATCCGCCTTAAATGTTTGGTAAACATGAGATTAAAGGTCAGACATGAGGAGAATCGATTAATTATCTCACAATTATCCGAGCGCAAATACAGTCCTGATCAAAAGTTTGAAACCAGTTGAATAAATGGCAAAAGTCACATTTTACATGGTTGGAACTTAACAAGGTTCCACCTTTCAATGTCCCATGTTTGGTGCTCTCTTGCAAAGTCCAAGCAGGTAGTTCTGTGCCGTTCAAGGAGACGCCGTCGTAGATGCCATCTGATGGTTACTGGGCTGCAGTCGGCACCAGTAACAGCCTTAATTTGGGTCGAGGATCATCCAGTGTCTTGACGGACAGCCAATCAGATCCTCCAGCTCAGTGCTGGTGTAATTTTTTTGGGTCTTCCACTTGACTTTTTTGTTCCATAAGCCCCAAGATCTTTTAAGAAATTCAGAGTGACTGTCTTACTGCGTCCCACCTCAGCAGCGATGGTGCACTGCGAGAGGCGCTGCTTATACAGCTCAACAACCCGACCACGTTCAAAAAGTTCTTCTTGCCTTTGCCATCAGAACGTCATGACAGGTGAATACCTGACAGAAAATGACACTGAATCCGCAGATTTGGACTTTTAAAGGCATGTGGTCCTAAACTTTTGGTCCACTGCAGAACAGTCTATTTCAGTTTTTGTCTCACTCCCATTTCCTGTTGTACATTGAAGCTCAACTCGGAACCTTGTTAAGCTCCAACCAGGCAAAATGTGACTTTTTCCATTTATTCAACTGGTCTTAAACTTTTGAACAGGACTGTACTTCAGAGCCGAACTCACTTTGAGACAACAAAGTGTTCAAAACAATCAGAGCATTGCATTTCTGGTTCAGATGCTAGTCAGAACTGTACTAATATTATTTCATAAAACATGGATCAGGAAAATCTTTAGCACAAAAAGCTGGCGAGGGACTACACAGGAAGTAGTGTTGTGTTTGCTCTAGCTAATCTGCACCAGCTTCACCACGCTGTGTGAATATGTAAATATGGACGTACGTGAGCTTCTAATCTCTCAATTTTTAATTTTTTAAACAGTGCTTCAAACCTGGATTAATAGCGATGTATTGTGGGACTGGGTACCATTATGAAGTAAAATACTATTGGATAAAAGGACATGGATGAGAATGCTGCAGTTTAAGCTTTCCTAGAGTCAGAATTTTTATCCTTTTTGCTTTTCCCCGTGTTTGTATCCTGTGCCTCTGTATGTCTGTCATTCCATCTGCCCCTGATGCTTTGCTTTATTGACTGTTGCAGTAGCGGTGATATATAACACTGTAGGAGGAGTATAGCGACTTAAAAATTGCTCTTGAAGATCCAAACTCGAGTCACGTCTCCATGAAGTGAGACCAACCAAATCAAAGCCTAAATCCAGCAAATTATCCAGTAGTGTGTTCCGAGCTTCAGACTATGACTGAAAATAATCGGTTCACTATTGAATAATATTCTTGTTACTCCCGTATTAAGAGTAATACATCTTGCATGGTGCATGGTGGCCAAGCGATTAGAGCTCTCGCCTCCCAAGAGGGAGATCATGGGCTCAATTTCCGGACCAGGCCACATTATCTCTCTGGACTCTGAATGTCCTCCCTGTGGTACCGTGGGCTCTCTCTGCGTTCTCCGGCTTCCTCCAACCGTTCAAGACGTGGATGTGACGTGGCTCTAGTGAATGAATCGGTTTTGGTGAATGGTTGGCTGTCCATGTCTATGTTTCTGTGTTAGCCCTGATTCGCACTGGCCCATGTCCAAGGTGTTACCCCGCCTAAGGCCCTAAGTCTCTGGGATAGCTCCAGTCACCCACGACCCCAAACGGGAACAAGCGGTAGAAAATGAAATGAATAAATAAATATCTTTCCTCACAGTTGTCATAGGAACAGCACAGGTGTAAATAAAAAAATTAAACAATTTTGGTACAGCCATGTGTTACAGTTTATAGCAACACGGCCTTAAAACTGGCACACATAAATGGGACACGGCAGTAATGTTTTATGTGTGTGTGTCCCTGAGACCTACTACATTTACACGTTAGCCTTAGGCCACACAAAACCGGTACATGTTCTGTTGGAGAAAAGGCTTTGATCAATGTGTTTAATGTAAAGTGACCTGGGGTAATGGGCCGCTGTGAACTGCTTTGGTATAAAGAGAGGAGAAGCTTAACACTGAACTTAACCTGCAGTTTTGTCATATGCTGCTTTTACTGTTGACAAGACCGGGTGATGAGGTTAAAGTCTCAGGTTGTAATAATCCAAACCAGCAGTATGCTTAAACACTTATGTATAAACACAGAGAAATATAATACACGGTGAGTTTCTTTTGATCTCCCATAATCACATGCATTTTTGTATGAAAAGAGTGAAAGAAGTCCAGCTGTATTTGTTTAACTCTTTTGAAATAATTATAACCCTGGATGTCTGAAAACATTCATTATTTAATTCACTTTTGTACTACTATTATTATTATTATACACTGGCCTATTAGTTGTATTTAAGTACGTTTGTTCTGTGAAGGTAAACCACAAACATCAAAGTGGTAATGTGAAATAGTTACTGATCATTACCTAGACCAAACACAGTGTAAATGTTTGAACTATTGGACTACTCAGCGTCTGGGTTCAGCACCTCAGATGTGTTTCCCTTCATCAGGATTCTCCCAGATCATAACCTGAGCCAGATAGAAGGCTTTTAGAGCAACATTTCCACATTAAGGGTATTATTATATTATACCATATGATTTGAATGCTCCATTTACCATTGCATTTGTGTTAGCACCATGGAGTCTATTTTTTATTTATTTATTTATTTATTTTGGCCCGTAGGACGTTTTAACCACTCAACCACCAGGCAGCTGTGGAGTCAATTATTTAAATTTTTTCCAGACTAAAATTATTTGAACGCTCCATCCCCACTCTGTCATTATTATGCTGAGCCAAGCCATTCATTTAAATTGGAAAATACACCAAATGATCAGATGGCATGGATGAGACCCACAGGAAATTTAATACACTAGTTTTGCTTGTGTTTAGTTTTCTTTCAGGATAAGTTTGCAGACTGATCGTTTCCCCACATTTTGGTATAAATTGTTGTCTCTTGTAGTTGAGTGGTCTAGAGCAGTGATTTTTAACTAGAGGGCCGTGAGCACCTTCTTGAGGGCCACACAATCAGTACAATATAATACATTTAATACGAGAGTGGCCTCAGTTTACTTGCTGAAGAAGTCGGGCCTCGAGGTCAAACAGGTTAAGAAACCCCTGTTTTAGATGGGCATTGAAACAAAGCCAAATGTTTTTGGCAGTAGGAGGATAAGATTAAAGAGACACTCTCACTCTCATTTTCTCTGAAATGAACTGCCCAACTTTCCAATAGTACAAAGTCATGATTAGTTATAAAGATGGATGCAGTTGTGTAAGATAATAATTTGTATGTGTACTCATATGCTTCACCATGTTCTCCGGAGAGTCAGAATGCAACAAGTAAATGTGCTGTAAAGGAAGGGAATGTAACAGATTATTTACTAGTTTAGTGTTGATTTATTTTTCATGGCCATATTTTCTCACTTGTCTGTCCTTTTTTCTCTAGACTACGATCCAAATCTGGGCATGATGACTGACTACACGTCCATGAATCCACTGATGTCTGGTTTGGGTATGATACCAGATGTACCTGTCATCAAGGAGATCATCCACTGCAAGAGCTGCACTCTGTTTCCACCCAACCCCAGTAAGTTCTGTAAATATGAGGTCTCTCAGAACGTCCTGTTTATACACATGCTGAAAAGTGTGTCAGCTTATGGCAGATGTGAAAGAAAATACATTGTACATAAATACATATTACATTGTTTATTTTGTTTTGTTAACTAACATCTGAGCTGCAATTCTCAAGCACCACCCTATGATTCTATACCGCAAACCTCTATGTACTATTCTGTCCTTATGTTAGATTAGAAAATTAGACTGTAATACATAACATCTCTCTTGTAATTTAAATCTTACACTTTTTACATAAAACATGACAACATTATTTAGAAAATCAATACCTTCACTATTAAAGGAAATAGGTTTTGTATTCTCACAGGAAATACACTTGTATCCTCCATGACCTGTGTTTCACCATAGAACCACTCTAGTTCTGTTGACTAAAATCATATTTAGTTATTCTGGTATGTATTCAGTAGTGATCGACCGATCACTACCGATCAGGACTGATACCCATACCGATTATTAGTAGTTAAGGAGGCCGATGATATTTGGAGCTGATATTAATTTGTCGCAAAAGTGTAAAAAATTGTTGTTAAAATGTTGAACAATACAAACACTTACTGTAACTTCTAAATGCGTAAAGAAAGTTTATTTAACCAATCAAATAGAAAATAAATAGCTCCAGAAGTGCATGGAGTTCGTAGACTCAGAAGCATCACTTATAAAGTTGAATAAAAACTAAATGGCTCCCTGAAATTCCATCTGTAACAAGGGTTTGAAAAAAAAGAGAACGTGTTAGAGGTGGGGCCACATGCTGACATGCTCAACTACTTATCATGCTTAATTTATTACACCATTTGGGAAGCCTAAAGTCGATTTCATTATTCAATTGTATAATTTACTATGCGATAGCAGGGACCCTGTCATTCAAAACAATGTTGCTACATTATTAATGATTAAATACAAATTTATTAGTATTTCCTCCTTAAAACTCAGCAGTTGTAGCGTCTGTATTTCAGTGCTTTGCGTATCTGTGTGTATCTGCAGTGCGCACCACCACGTGCACACGCCGCTCCTCAGTGTCCTCCGCTGTCACAATCCTCAGTGCGTTTGAGGGGGGGCTAACTTCACGGAGGTTCTTGAATGAACTTATTGAAGTTATATAACGCAGTAAAGCAGGACAATAGCCAAACATATACATTCATGTCGTGCACACTGACACGTGCACGGCACGCTCCTCTATTCTGTTCTTTGTTTTTATGATCTAAAGGCGCTTTCTGGAGAGAAAGAATAAAGTGAGGCCACTTTGTGCTGAGGCTGTGGGGGCGGGGCCGAGGCGCACGGAAAACGTCCGGTTTTAGTTCATGCTCAGCGCAATATAGGAAAACAGTGGGACATGAAAATCTGGGATGTTTATTACAATTTCGAGAGAATTTTCTGCGTTTACCTTCGACACATGTGTTTGCTCTCCGGAGCTTCTCCACACGAGAAAACTTTCCGCCGTGTGCTCAGATTGGCTCTGCTTCTTGTGCGCTGTTGCTTGCTTAACCAATCAGATGGCGCCGTGGGCAGGACAATGCCGGAGACAGAAGTGGCAAGAGAGGGCGAGGCGGGGCTGCATCTGAGCCGAAATAACTCAGTTTTAAATTGATTTCTGGATATTGGCCCGTCAGATTAAAAAAAAAAAAGGCCGATGACGATATACGTCAACATTCCAAATATCTGTGCCGATAATCGGTCGACCTCTAGTATTCACCAGCAGAATCCAGGACAGACTCTCGGAATTCTCTGGGATTAATTCCCCAGTCGACTTTGAACTCCTTCAGATCTCACTAAATGAAACTAAATTTGTTTTTAGAAAAGCCGAGAAGGGGATTCTGAGTGTGTTACTAGATACCAGGTTGTTATACCTGGTACATCCTGAGATGACGCAAAAGAGAGATACTAGGCAGTTCGAGCACAGTTCAAGCACTAGAATTTATAATTAATATGTAGGCTTTTAGTCAGTTAATTTGTCTTAGACGACCAAAACGTGTATTAGTCAACCTATTTTATTTCGATATAAGGATTTATATGGGAAAAACACAAAAAGGAGAAGACATGGAATGAGTTAGTTGAAGATTTGGGACTGTTTACTCTTACTTTTTACATATGAATATTCAGTGACAGCGTCTTGTGAGTGCAGTTTGAGTCAGATACAAAGAGATGCTTTTTAAGAGCTTTTGCCACACCCCTTTTAGTCAATTTTTCATTGGCAGGGCAGGTCTTTAGTTGACCAAGAATTTCTTTAGTCGACTACAGCTTTATTAATCTGTTTTTTGTTTCTAGATGAATGCGGTATTGATACCTAAAACCTAAAAATGTACCATTTGGGTAGAAGTATACCTTTGAGTATCATTTGAAAACAGAAAAAACTGTACACAACGGCAACTTGAGAGGTGAAAAAAAAAATGCTTGCGATTGTAGGTGATAGAAAGTGATATCAACATCCTCAGAGAATACATAGCGACACACAAAATGGTAGTAAAGTTGTGGCTGTTGCAATGACAGATTCCTTTGTGTGAAATATCTGAGTCGCAAGTTCACAGTGGAATAGCCGCCTTCCTGCAGCAGCCCTCAAACCATAATAAGTGCTCATGCTGTGGAAATGATGGATGGTGATGACCAGTGTCAGAGCAGCAGACCAGTGGGTGGTCACACACAGGTCAAAAAGATCCAAACAGTCCACACTGAGAAACAGCCGAGCTTATGTCTTCAGCAGAAGCATCGCCAATATTTACTCATACCAGAGTGCAATCAGCTATTTGTTAAAGCAAAGCTTTTAATTCAGCTTTTAAAGCAGCTCTGCTTGTGTTCAAGTCTCTCCATGGCCAAGCACCAAAGTACGTCTCTGACATGTTAGTACCATATGAACCATCTCGCACTCTGAGGACCTCAGGGACCGGCCTCCTGCTGGTGCCTAGAGTCAGGACTAAACATGGGGAATCAGCATTTCAGTTTTTTGCAGCTAAAATCTGTAACAGTCTCCCTGAAGATGTGAGACAGGCCTCCACTCTGACAATGTTTAAATCCAGGCTAAAAACAGTTCTGTTTAGATGTGCATACGACTGAAAGATCTATCTGCACTCTTCTCTTTTAAAGCGCTTTATTTTAAAATTATTCTGTGTGTCTTTGTGTTTTGTGATTTTAATGCAACTTTTCCTGTTATGTAAAGCACTTTGAATTGCCTTGTGTATGAATTGTGCTCTACAAATAAACTTGCCTTGCCTTGCCTTGCCTAATTCTGTGGTGAGTCTAGTGTGTCAGCCAAAATCTTGAAAATAACAATCAACATATATGAGTTTTTATTATTATTATTCGTTATTTAAGCTCTTGTATGTTCATCATGGTCTTTAAATTTGTGTTGCATGTAGACACACAGCTTATTATTGTAAGTATATTTGTAATGACTACTTTTGCTTCCTCATGGCTTTACATTGAATTATGGCCTATGGACCTTCTGAGTGGATACTGCTTAGTCATAGAAACTTAATGACCTGTGGGTAATTGTGCTAATTTGTGCAGAAATGTAAAGGACATGCTGGTGCAGAAGACCACAATACTATAATTCCTCAGGCTTCCTCATAGTCAAATTGACTCTGATTAATCCAGTCAAGTCAACAGTGAGCAGAGTTTGTGAAGTTTGCCATGGACTGGCCACATAGCACACACAAAATATCTATTGTTTTTAATTTTTATTTCATAAATTGACTCAAATATTCTCTTTTAATTAAATTATCAAGTTCTGAAGTATCATATGCATTTATTTGTTATTGACCTATTTTATCTTGCATTGATTGTATTTTCGTTTGACAATGTCATGTTTATTTTATTTATTTAGATTAATTAACAGGGACAGTGTACATTAATCAACATTTCTGTAAATGTACCAGTTAGCCAGAAAGGCTATTTTTCATCTGCAGTCCCTGGACGGATGGTCAATGGTTACCCTAAAACACAAAACAAATTACACAAAACAGTGCTATTATACAAATGGTGCAATTAAAAAGTAAAATGCATAGCACATAGCAAGCACATAGAGATAATAAACGTAAGACATACAAGACCGCAGAGACGGGAGAAGCTCACTCAAGTGAATAAGGCACACTATGTCTATACTTTGCACAATGTGAAAATTATAGACTCTTGACATGTTTAAATAATTACTTGAAATTAATATATATATTTTTTTACATTTGTTTTTCCCCACTTGAGTATCATTATGCTGTCATAACTACTTTTTAGCCGAGAATGAAGAACATGACTACAAACCATTGTTCTTACTTGCTTAATACTTACTGACATAATGTAGAATTATTATATATTATTATTATTATAATTGTTATTGTTGTTATTATACTGAAATCGGTACGCGTTCAAACATGAACTCCATATTTGATTCTTTTGCAGATCTCCCCCCTCCAGCCACCAGGGAGCGCCCTCCTGGTTGTAGGACGGTGTTTGTGGGCGGTTTGCCAGAAAATTCCACTGAGGAGACCATTGAGGAGGTCTTTGGTCCATGTGGAGCGATCATTGCCATTCGCAAAAGCAAGAAAAACTTCTGCCACATTCGCTTTGCTGAGGAGTACACTGTGGACAAAGCAATGTATTTGTCGGGTAGGCTACTTCTCACACTTGTCACATCCTTGGTGCCTGCAAAAAATCTCATTTAGTGTCCAGTGTTGCCAGCGTCTCGTCCCAACATGGCAATTTCACCCTTCAGAGGCACTCAAAGACACATTTTGGAAGCATCATTTGAAACCTTGACAACCTTGGCTGTGGTCACTGTACAGGTATAAGACTGGGCACTCTTCCAGTGTCCACAATCTGCTAATTAAATTTTAAAATTGGGATAATTTCCTTTTAAAACCACAAGCAATCATTAGATTACAGAGGGAGAAGTGGAAGTCCGGTAGGGATGTGGGCTGAATGAGTTGCTCTCTCTACAGTAATGTTATCATGATACAAAAATTAAAAACTATTAATAAATAAGAAATATTAATAGTTTTATGTTGCCATGTGCTATATATATTATTATAATGTTAATCAGTAAGTTTTAGTTCTGTCTTAAAATATGTAATTGATATTTTCAGTATATCTTTTGGTAGGTCACACATTTTTTTGACACCCCTACTTTGAGGTGCATGTTATTTTTTATTACCATACTGTAAAGATCCCAGCTGCTGAGTACGTAACAAGAGTAAGAATAGAGCGTGTCTTGTCCTTCGCCTACCGCTCCAGTGTGATTATTTGTGGGTTGTGGTGTCCTAGATTAAACGAAACCACTGTAAGCCTCTAGGCAGATTTTCTTTGGTTGTCTCAAACGTTTTAGACTCTTCCTAAAAGTATATTTATCTGTAGCTGTCTGTTTTTCAGCTGATGGACAGAAGTCAATTTGACGGTTGTTGTTGACAGTTGGAATTGGAAGCACTGGAGTGTTGAGCTGTGCAGAAATGTGTCATACAAACCATGAAACCAGCCTGAAATTTATATTTTGGACATTTGTCATCATCACTTCTACTTCCAAATGTTTCCCATTGAATCACTGAAATACACTATAAAGTAATCCAGAAATATTACATCATCTGCAACATAGATTTTAATCATAATCCTCCATCTCGTCACAGGTTACCGTATCCGCCTGGGCGCCAGCACAGACAAGAAGGACAGCGGACGTCTCCATGTGGACTTTGCCCAGGCCAGAGATGACTTGTACGAGTGGGAATGTTACCAGCGCATGTTGGCCCGAGAAGAGCGACACCGGCGCAAGATAGAGGAGGATCGACTGAGACCGCCTTCCCCCCCTCCCATCGTCCACTACTCAGACCACGAGTGCAGCCTGCTGGGGGACCAGATCAAAGGTTTGGACACATAGATTGAATATGTTGTTTAGTTCTTGCTGGTGATCTGGACATATGAGGAACAGTTTCAGTGGTCTGATGGGCATTAGGCATAAACACATGCAGACAGGAGTCTGGGTAAAGGCCAATCACCACATAAGCGTGTGATGCCATAGGCTTCTTGAAATATATTGGCCATTGGCGGCAGCACACACTTAGTTTTAGACTAAACCAGAAAGCAGCCTGGTTTGCACTAAATTAGCAAAAGAAAATTAGAACTATTGGCATCTTGGCAGTCAGTATAAATACAATACAACGTATTTAGGAGTTTTCATCTCAATATGAGTGAAATGTGAATTTAAATGCATTCTCGTTATTTGGTTGACCAATCAAGTAATGCATTGCAGGGGCCCCCAGGTCATTCAATTGATTTTGGTTGTTTTGCTAATTTATAAAACGTTCAATACACCCACAACGGTACAAAACTTGCAATCCCTTTTTATTTATAGTGAAAGATCTTAGAGAATATTTTTATCTTGCACATAATATATTTTAGTGCAATAATATTGGAACAAACATCTTACTGTTGTGTCTCCTTTCCCGACCCTGTGTTCCAGATGATGGGAATTTTGCAGAGGCGGTGCGGGTGCTCCTGACCTGGCTGGAGCGAGGTGAAGTCAATCGCAGAAACGCCAACAACTTCTACTCCATGATCCAGTCGTCCAACAGCCACATCCGCAGACTGATGAGTGAGAAAGCCCAGCACGAGAGGGAGATGGAGGAGGCCAAAGACAAGTTCAAGAGCGCACTGGCTGGCATTCTGGGACAATGTGAGTTATTCTGTGTGAGAGTATAATGTCTTCAATTTAATATACTGTTTGCTCATTTTAAAAGTTCCGTTACTGTGGATAAACAGTTTTATTCTGGTGATCTTCTGCTTAATAGAAATTAAAACGCAATCTCCAATTTTCTTAATTTTTAACACATTGTCACTTTTCCAAAATGTCATTGCTGAAAGGTGTAAGTATCATTTGGTTTTGGGAATTTACTATTTCAATCCAGTGCGTTAAGACCTAATGGTAAAAAAGGTAAGTAAACGTGCTTTAAAATAAGCATTTGATTTGTGACAAAAGAAAAAGCCCTGATTATCAAAGAAGGATGGAAACTGGGTCAGAATTTATTGAATGATAAAATCTTATCCAAAGATGACATTAAGAATTTTCCGAGTCACTTAACCTCAGTTGTACTTTATCAAGCCAAAATGTTTCTTCTAGAAGTTTCATGTTGACTTAAAAATGCAGCATCTCCCCAATACCACAAACGTTTCGATTGGTTCACTTTGGAGCTAGTACCACTCATGGGCCCACTTCAGACCCTGTAAACTGGCTATATGGTATACTTATGACAGCGGAGACACTTTTGAACCATCCTGATCTGCTCCAAAACTAACCCGTCAAATTGTGCCTAAAGGGCCAGTTGAAACGGGGCTTAGGATACTGGAATTATACATATGATTGAAAAAGGCAAGAGTCTACATAATCAAAGCCCTCTATGACCTGCTTTCAAATTAACTTTCATGAAAGAACTTCCAAAAATGTTTTGCTCTGCAGTATATACTTACATTCAGCTTTTAGAATCTTTAGAGTAGACTGTCTCTAGACTCTTATCGTCTCCGCCTTCATCATTGATCTGCTCTATCAAATTACAGGGTTCTGGGAAGACGCTATTGATTCACTCATGTTCTTTCTTTCACCAAATACACAGAATTACACACAGTTACCATACACTTACTACAGATATTTATTGACTACACCCAGTGCACATTAACCATGTGGATTATAGACTCCACCCACACAGTCAGCCACAGACACATCAGCATCAACTTAAAGTTTACAATTGAGTCCAATCCAAATGCAATATTGTGTCCTCATGCAAGGTTCTTAGTCCTTTTTGTTCAATGCCATGCCAAAGCATGTTTCATACATCTGACTCAGTGCAGATTCTTGAAACCTGCTTGAACATGTAATGGCTTTGTAAGTATAATTAATTCTGCTTTACTGTTTGGAAATGTTGTCAATGTGTTAGTAGTTTTTCAGTACAGTACAGTGGTGATATGGTAAGTGGATCACACTCCAGCTCATAGACACACAGAACATAAGGGTGAGTTGTTGACATCCTCAGTTGACTCCACTCTCTCACACTCTCCTCCTTCCCACCTGCCTCTGTCTCCTGCCCCCCTGTGGATGCTCTCTGCCCCTCCTGCACCTCCACAGTTGAACAGATTGTGTCTGTATTCCAAGCTGCTTCCAAACAAAAGGCATGGGACCATTTCACCAAAGCTCAGCGAAAGAACCTGGACCTTTGGCGCAAGCAAGTACAGGTTAGTACATTTATTCAGTCAGTAATGATCACGTATATCTTTTAATATGATATATACTCCAAAAACATGTGGGAAGGGGGTGGCATAGAAAACTCCATGATGCAGTAAGTACAGATTCTGCCTGCTCACCCCATTTAAACTGGACAATGGATACATCCCAAAACAATATAACAGTAATGTTATCTGCCACCAAATAACCCTTGGAGCGCTGACTTTTCTTCCTGGTGACCAGATACAAGCTGCGTGGTGAGTTTGCCATTGTGAAATCAATGCACAGGTAAATCTGAACATCTAAAGGCATCGGAATGTGTTTTCCAAGACAAGGTTTTAAGTGGAAATGTTGCTGAGTCAAATGGATCATATATAATTTTGGTTGATTGGTAAGTTTTGTGAAGCATTTTGAGGCTTTCAATGCTTAGAACTGTGGTATTTAATGGCAAACAGGTAGGTGAAACTGACATTGCTTTGACATCTTGTCATTGAGAAGCATGAGGCACATACTGTGCATAAGCGACACTAACTGCCGGGTCCCAGTTTTTTAAGAATCCAAATATTACACACATTTTACACAGCTATAATTTTGGCCTTTTTATGTGCTTGTAGTCATAAGATACTTGTTGCTGTTAAAGGATTCTTAGAAAAAAAAGTATGTTCAAAGTGGAAACTTTATTACCAAGACTGACCAGAGAAGCCACATAAACTCTGACACAGGATGTACTTTTAAAAAAAGTAACGACTCTTCTTTCATCTGCTTCACTGCCTAATTATTAATTAATAAACACCATCCTACAACCAGGAGGGCACTCCCTGGTGGCTGGATGGGGAAGATCTGCAATCTGTTTCAATTATCAACCCATTTTTTTAAGTATCATTATATTTTTTTGTAAAATAATTTCATTGAACTCCATTACTATTTGTTCAAAATTGACTCAAGATTGCGTTTGTCTCCTGTTAGTTCACTGACTTCAGTATTTTGCTCCCCTTTTCAGGAGGTCAGAAACATGCAAAATGAGCAGTTAATGGGCATCAGACGAGAGGAGGAGATGGAGATGTCTGATGAAGACATGGAAGATCCCTCCAACAACAAACACTCTGAGGACTCAGGTGTGTACTGTGCTTACTGTTCTGTGCACTTTCACACATAAATGCCTTACCATATACTATAAGGAGACATTTTTTTTTCGCCTGGTACTTTGTTTTGAACTATAACATAAGTTGATGATCAGTTCGCATTTTATTCACTGTAAACCACAATATTTATCTAAAATGGCTTGAAGTCTGTTTACTTCCTGTTCAAAGCTCCAGCTCTGATAAGCCCCTCTTCATAGTGACATTTCAGTGTAACAAGCAGCAGATTGTCTGGCAACCATCATACCTGTGTAGCTTCAAACTAAAGTGTTTGTTTTTGTTTAATGAACAACAATGTAACCTTACCTTTTGAATAAGTTTTTGAATCCAGTATACCATAAGGTCAAATCCTAATTAGTGTTGCTCCTATTTTTCACTCTTCTGTGAAATCTTCTTTAATCGACATGTAAATGTATGTACATACCTCCCCATGTGAAAATTGTCATTATATTTAGCTATGCATTCATATTACAGTGGAAAGTATAGGTTGTTTTATTCAGTTTGTCTTAACACACAATTATCACACCTTAATTGTTCAGGAACATTTAGGTTTGGTGCAATTTTATGAGTAAAGGCTACTAGAAACCTTTGTGTAACAACTGTGGCCTTTAGAAAGTGAATCAATATTTCATGACCAGACAGAAGCTGCAGCTCTCTACAGTAGCACTTGGTCAATAGTGCTGGTCGTTATGAAACAAAAAGACTCTAGTTGATACAGTTCTGTCTGAATAGGCATTTGGATCTATATTTACCTCATATTTACCTATCGAAGTCACAAACAAGCAACGTTTGTGATTTTATTAATAATTGCATACATTTTTGCCACAGTTGCAGCCCAAGCTGAAGCCTTAAAGGAGGAGAATGACTCTTTGCGCTGTCAGCTGGACGCCTATAGGAACGAGGTGGAGCTCCTCAAACAAGAACAGAACAATAACCAGCCACAGAGGAGTGAAGAGGAGAACACTCACTCACAGCAACTCAGCTTCCTCCAGCAAGCTCTACAGGGCATGCAGATGGTACTTTACATTTATACATGATACAAGCTGTACAGAACATGTAGACTGTACTTTTACTACATTTATACATGATACAAGCTCTACTGGGCATGCAGACGGTACTTTACAATTATACAAGATACAAGCTGTACAGGGCATGCAGACGGTACTTTACATTTATACATGATACAAGCTGTACAGGGCATGCAGACAGTACTTTACATTTATACATGATACAAGCTGTACAGGGCATGCAGACAGTACTTTACATTTATACATGATACAAGCTGTACAGGGCATGTAGACGGTACTTTTACTACATTTATACATGATACAAGCTGTACAGGGCATGCAGACAGTACTTTACATTTATACATGATACAAGCTGTACAGGGCATGCAGATGGTACTTTACATTTATACATGATACAAGCTGTACAGGGCATGCAGACAGTACTTTACATTTATACATGATACAAGCTGTACAGGGCATGCAGACAGTACTTTACATTTATACATGATACAAGCTGTACAGGGCATGTAGACGGTACTTTTACTACATTTATACATGATACAAGCTGTACAGGGCATGCAGACAGTACTTTACATTTATACATGATACAAGCTGTACAGGGCATGCAGAAGGTACTTTACATTTATACATGATACAAGCTGTACAGGGCATGCAGACAGTACTTTACATTTATACATGATACAAGCTGTACAGGGCATGCAGACGGTACTTTACATTTATACATGATACAAGCTCTACAGGGCATGCAGACAGTACTTTACATTTATACATGATACAAGCTGTACAGGGCATGCAGACGGTACTTTCACTACATTTATACACAAAACAAGCTGTACAGGGCATGCAGACAGTACTTTCACTACATTTATACACAAAACAAGCTGTAAAGGGCATGCAGACAGTACTTTCACTACATACACACATGATACATGACAGAATCTTTACATTTAATTTAAAATAGATGAATAAAAGAGTTAATCTATATCCTGTCACTTTAAGGGTACGTTTTGACTAGATAGAAGCTTATATATCGGATTCTTGTTATTTTTGTAGCAACTTATAAAAATGCAAGAGGAGTTGAAACAGCGGGAGTCCGATCTGGAGAAAAGTTTGGATGATAAACAGCAGTTGAAGAAAGAAGTCCAAACGCTGAAGGAAGGTCTTCAAAATTTGCAGAGTCTACAACCCACAGAGGAAATCCAGGTTGGTTTTATCACATGCATACAACATGAAATGAAAAAAAATCTACAGCTTTACTAATGAAAATGCCTAAAAACTAATTTTATACACTGCTTGTGTATATCAAGATCAAGGTGTTACAATGGACATCGTTCATAACATTTAGTAAAAAGAATTTAAAATTTTCATTCATTTGTAATTTGATTATAAGAAATGTGCGTTTGAGTGGAACAATTGAATCAAATGAAACATTGATGTTTTTTAAAATGATGTTGTTTTGCTCTAAGGCAGTGGCCGTGCACACCACATGTATTCTCTCTGAATCGACCCAGAGACAGTAATCTGACAAGGCGGCTGAGATCAGCATGCTGAAAAATATGAGCTGCATACGGGAGCTATTACAGACACCAGCTTTAATTTAAACCAGTAGCACTCCGGGGCTGTGAACAACTCCACTGTTAGACCACCTCCACTATGCTTTTGTATTATTCTGATATGTCATAGTATCACCTGATCCCCTTTAAAACATATCAGTGCCAGTATTACTGAAATTGGCGTCAAGGCAATAACAACCTCATAGAGAATAGGTAATGTAATATTTACTGTAGAAAAACTGCTAGGCCATATGATTTGGAAGAAACACGACAGTAGTTCCTCTTAATCCAATGTATACTGTAGTGATTTGTCATTGCTGCTCGTACCATTGAGTGTAATCATTCTGCATGCTGTCATCCAGCTCCATCACTCTTTACAGGGGCATATTTCAATGAGTCTAAAGGAGGCATGAATAGTTACGGCTTTCTTGATTTGCATGTTCATAATATAAGATCAAGGCCCATTTTCCTGTCTAGACTTATTGAATTAATCATAGCAGCAAGGCTCTTTTTGAACTTCAAAATGCTCCCATAAACACTTCCTTTTTGCATTATTTATTTTATACAGGTAAAAATTACAAATAATAAGCCTGACTTAAAAAGCAGATTCATTACTGTCAAACAGTAGGCCTCTACTACGAAACTGGCTGAACTTATCCTGGATATATTCCTCCTACCTGGATTGACTAACCGATAAGCCGCACTACTAAGCAGGTTCACTTCTCGTTCTGTCAACCCAAGATTTTCTGAATGACACCCTGCACGAGATAAAGAGGCGGAGTTAGCGCCCTTCAGCCAATTAGAACAATACTGAAGGGAATAGCGGCGTACTTCTCACAGAAGGATCTATTATCCTCAATAAATATGAGGAGGTAAAACGTAAAATCGTGACAAAGAGAAACACTGTGGCAGCAGCTAGAGTCAGAAAAGAAGGCTGCGAAAGTATTGCTGATTCACTCAGTGCGTAAGTTTGATGAGTCGCTACACGTGAAGCGTGATCAATTCAAATGACATCTCTTCACGGGACAATATTGTGGCATTAGAACCAAGCTCTTGTTTGAGTAATAATGAACCTGTCTTCTTTACTGGAGTTGTGACTCTACGGAAGTAAAGCACACTTGGGAACTTGCACAACAAGCATAAGAATATTGTGCAAAGTGGAAAGTATTGAGGCTATGACAAGCTGCGTGTTAATCATTTTCATGTAGCCCCAAAAATATCCTCAACAAATTTTGATTTTGTGGAACGGGAGATAACCGGAGAACACCACGAATGTGTCCAGCAAATAATTTTAACTTCGTTTAGTGGCGTTAGCAATGTAGGCCATAGCAATGGTGAGATCTGATTGATTAGCTGCATGTTCTATTTGAGCAGCAAAGAACTTAACCTGGTCCGGAGCAGGAGCCTGTTGCCATAGAGATTTAGTATGGTAGGACGTGAACCAGATTCGTAGTACCTCCACGCTAGGTTTAACCCTGAAGTTACCTCACTAACCCACTAATCCAGCCTCGTAGTACAGGCCTAGTGTGTTCCAAGGTACTTAATAGTTGTACTTTCTCATTTTGTCCCTCTAATATGAATCCATTTGGCACCACAGATGGGCACACATGGTTTAGATCAATACATATTTTTAAAATGTAAATGTTGCCAAAATAAACTTGATTGTTTGCTTGCACCATGTTATGAGTGCCCTTCTCCCCTGCCAGTCTAAATGAGCTTGTTTCACAGTGGCTTTCCCTCATGTGTTTCTAATGTGCCACAGTTGGAGACGTCACAGGAAGACGACAGAGGCTCCGAGGAAAGCGTTGATCAAACCAGTGTAAGTTCATTCCCTGCCCAGTCACCACCTCCAGTGACAGTACCTATCTTAGAACATATAACTGACTCTAATGCCCAGTGCCCACATCCATTTATGTATGTTTTTACCACATAACACAATCTCTCGTTTTAACACCGCATTTCTCTCAGTCTATTGGTGCAGCTGCATAATCGTCCTGTAGTCTTAATTCCATGTATTTATGTTAAATTATGTTCTGTTGTTGTGCATTACCTTAAATCTAAGCTTGTTTACTCCAGATGAGAAACGACGGGCCTGTGGCTTGGAACAGACACATATCAAGTGATGTGATGTTCATGTGTTGCAGGAAGTGTCTGTCGCATCCACAGTTGTGTCCTGCAGTCAGGAGAAAGAAGCTCCAACAGAGAGAAGTCTACAGAGCCCTGTCCAGTCAGAGAGAGAAGCCCTGCTAGTCGGTGAGATCACAACACATGACCCTAGCCGCAACAGTATGAAAGAACAAATTATCTGGTAGAAACATGAAGTTTGCACTTTGTTTTAAAAAGTGCCATTAGGACTGTAGCTGCATAATTATTTCCTTATTGATTATCCTATAAGTAATACATCTTATTGTGTCATTCATTACCTACATTAATTTCGTAGATTTGTAAATGCCTTGGTTAACTTTAAATATTTCTGAGATTTAAAATTGTACATTTTCTGTCTTTATTCCTTGCCAAAACATTGGTCTATAATTGATCCTTAACATGTTGGCATCGGTACAAACTGCAAAAGTGATCATTTTGTTTCCTAAGCACCTGTCATTCCATGAAAAACACAGCAAAAGTAAACATAGACTGGAGCACTGCTAGAGTAGGCGTATTTATCTAAAACAGCACCAACAAATGCGTCTGTAGAGTTGTCAAATGTGTGTTATACCTCCAGGCTTGTATGTTGTGTGACCTTTCTTTTTTATGTGTGTATTTATGGATTGTCAAACTGTGTTTATGGATAGGAGCATCATTTCATTGTGTGTGTGTTCTTTTCTTCCACACAGGGATCATCTGCACATTTCTGCATGTTCACCCGTTTGGAGCCAGCCTTGAGTACATCTGGTCCTACCTACAGCGTTTGGACTCCAAGGTAACGGAGTGCTCCCTCACTGATCTGGCCCTCATATCACTCTAAACTCCATGCACATTTACTGCTTAGTTGATTATCTTAAAGGTTCTTGCATGAAAGATCTTAAAGCTACTTTTACTTTCACGTGTTTATATTAAAGAAAAACGACTTTTTCCTCTTGATGTCTTGATGCTGTTGAACTTCATTTTTCTGTTTTGAACTCAAATTCCTGCCTTGCCACATCAGGCCATTTATGATTTTCCCGGACGTTAAAACAAATTGAAAGTAGATCCCTCCGTCTCTTAGACACCTTCATGAATCTCCAGACACTTTTAGTTTGCACTCATCAAGCGCTGACCTGCGTCGGCATCAAAACAGTCTTCAGTGTCTCCTCAAACTGTTAAACAATACGCAGTTATGGTGATTTGAAATCAAAATTCAATGTGTGCAACATACAATACATAATAGATTTGAGTTCCAGTTACTGTGGCTGCCAAAGCGCTTTATTATTTTTTTTATGCGCTGTACAAATCCACAAAATAAGGTTTTAAATATGACAGATTATGGCAAACTGTTATTGCCAATCTACCAGTACTTTCCCTAGTCAATATACTTTATAAAGACATACTGTATGTATTAGTGTTCTTTGATCACAAGTACACATTGTGTTCCATCTAACAGTGTGTCGTGTATGTGTATTGACAGATTACCACCAGTGAAGTGGAGGCGCTCCTCGCTCGACTGCCCTGCACTTTCAGACAGGAGCTGACCGGAGTGGGAGCCAGTTTAGAGAAACGCTGGAATTTCTGTGGATTCCAAGGCATTAAGAGTTTATAGACTTGCCTGCTGTTTGACATCAGACCATATACCAAACATGAACCCTATAGAGGTTTATAGAGACTTAACAGACATGCAGCCTATTCATTGTTGAAGTGATTTCTAGCTGAAGACCTTTCTACTTTTACACTCGACACTTGAACACCAATATCCATAATGACTGGATCACAAGTGAAAAGAATTGTTCTTTCTCTTTGATGCGAGTGTCAAGCAGAACTTCAGGGCCTTCATGGGGTTCTTGGGCTCTTTCTGAACTCAAAAGCCTCCTCCCTGTTTTTGGTGTTTCATGTTTGCAAAAAAAATTTGCAAATGGATCCGATTCAATTTCTGTAAAGAATTTGTTACATTATTAATTGCTTGTTGATTATATTTGTGTATAAAATGTATTTTAAGTTTGTAAATTGGCTTAACTGTTTTTTAGCAAACCCCTATGGGTGTGTCCTCATTCCAGTGTACAGAAACCTCTTTCAGCCTGCCAGTCAACATTCAGTTCTAGTGGATGACCACATGAATCCACGCACCACTCAACTTACAAGGGGTAACACTTGCTCAAAGGCAAATCTTTTCTCTTCGTTTCTTTTCATTTTACAGCCTGAATTATAAAAGCTTACATGTGTGCCTTCCAACAAGGGCTAAAATCAACTAAATCTCTTGCGAATATAATCTCACTTGTCCTTTATTTGTAAAATATGGTTCAAAAGTATCATGTGTTTTATAGAGTAGCATTTGTCATATGGCGAAATTAAGGAGGTATTTATTGGGTAATGGTGCAGTGTTTTTGCCATAATTTCCATAAGAACATGCTTTTGTGTGTATGTTAGCAACAAACAATATGCCCATTTTTTTGGCTATGTTGATTCTACACATCCTCCTTTTCATCTTTCTTCTGCTTGATGATGTACTAGGGGTATTGGGACAAGCTGTCAATATTAAGTCTCTGCTTCAATACCTTCTTGCTCCGTGTGGGAGTCAGCAGAGCATCCCTGATGACTAACTCAAGTGCACCCCACCAGCTGCTTTTCTTTCCAACACATTAGTTGACACTGTCATGCTAGCTTTGACAGAAACAAAATCTAATAGTTTATTTTGTTTCAGAATCTGCACATTCTGCATAGACTGGGTGTTCAATTTGTATCTTCTGAGCAGTCGGTTGTGTGAGCTTGTAGAGACGCGCTGGTTCTATACAGGTTCTGGGGCTTCACAGAAGGAGGTAAACATAAACTAATTAAATCCACCATAGGTGAACACCACTCTCTAGTTCACTGCTGTCTGCTCATCGCTGCCACAGTCAGAGGTCTACTCATTAATTCAGTTCAAGGTAGTTGCTAGCTAATACCATGCTGGATTGTGACAGTGGCTTAAGAGGATGCACAGTCACCACTGGGGACATTTTAAAATGGCCCAGGGCATTGATTTTGACGTTGAGCCCTAACAAATTCCCTCTCTGCAAATTTTTTTCATTTCGTGTTGGTGGATTACTGCATGCATTCCTAAATCCATGCATATTCAGTCACATCACGCCTAAAATTTGTTAATTGAACACAGCTAGATAACTAGTTTTACTAGCTAATCTTTTAGATAATCTCATGATACTTGAGCAATCCTTAATTGTTTTTCTTTTTTTTTTTTTTTTTCTGAAATTGCTCCCTGAAGGTATTAGTATATTCCTAATTATAATAACAGCCTAACTGGAGCAGGTAGGTGAGAGACTGCTGGTTTGTGCGGATGATTTCCAGAATAAAAGGGCAGTCACTTGTGAAAGGGTTTTGGAGCCACATAGCTTCTGTTATCTATCTGTTGATAAATAACCTCACATGATGGATACTGGTGGTTTAACAGGTACAGCCATACAGCTCAGAAAAAATTAGACAAAAGTGTCAAAATAAGAGCCTGTCTTTTTGTAGAAATTGACTAACAGCTCCCCCTTCTGAGCATAATATTAGCTGCACCCAACTGACGTCCACAGTCCGCTATCCTACAAGACAACATGTATTGAATCAATACATTTCGAGTGCCTGTTGCCACACAGTTAATCACAGTTATAGAGCAACATCTAGAGGCAGCTCATTGAAACTGAATTTTTTTTGGCTTTATTAACTAGATTTCTGATGACTTTGGAAGTAAATTGGATGCAATTCACTTTTTTTTTCTGTCCTTGAGTATGGATATAACACCCTGGATAGAACAATGAACAGATGTATAAATGCTTTTCTAACTGGTCTCTAGTGTTTCAGGGCAAAGAATGTTAAACGCAGCTACAGCAGACAATAAATCCTAATGTTTCGTAACAATCTTTTACCTTTTTTATTTCTTATTGTGTATTTGTGTCTCTTATCTCTGGTTTTTTCCAAGTATTATGTACAATTTTTGTCACGCAAACGGTGTAATACGTACTTAAAGAAGCGTCCAGATTTGTTTTCCACCCTCCGCTATTTCTTGGCGATTAGTTTTTTTTAATTTTTTTATGTTTTTTATAAAAATGCTCAAGTTTTACATTTAAATACATTAATACATTTAAACATATTCTGTAAAACTGACAAAAAAGACTGAATATGAATTGACTATTTCAGAAAATGTTTATTAGATCTAAACTACGGCAAACTTCCAAGTGGGCGAGGCAACTCCATATGTAGGAATATAAAATGTATTTCTATTATAAATTAGATTAAACCATGGGTAACATTATGATGAGATGTTTCATTCATGGTGATATGTGTAAGTAAACGTAGAAGCTTATGGTATAAAGATAAACCCAGGAGCAGACTGACTTATCCGCAGGCTGTCACGGGAAATGCAGTGTGCTTCTTTTCTTCACATCCACCAGTGTTTTTCCTCTACGGCCGCGCTTATCTCTCGCCACATCATCGGTGGGCGGGGTCACGTCGACTGGCCAATGGAACCGCGCTGTCAGCTGGCCCACGTGTCTACGCTCCTCCCCCATGTACCGCAATTACTTCCTCCTAACCGTGTTGGTTGCCACGGTGACGGCGGATCCCGGTCAGCGGTTGGCTGAGCCGGTATGACGTAAGCACGGTGTCGGGAATTCCTCTCCCCGAAGGGACGCGGATTTGTGCTCATTCGCTGTTGAGAGGAACTGCACGCACATCATCCACGTGAGCGTCAGCTTGACCGTGGCTTGTGTTTTTGTCCCTGCCTCGTCCCCGTAGAAGATGTGTACGTCCACTTCAGCTGTACGGCTTTGGCTTTGAAGAGGAAAGCCACTGAAATGTCATGTTTGTCTTCTTCTTTATGTGCTGTTCATCGACAAAAGATTTGATAGTTCTGTGGCTAAGGTGACCCGAACAAGGCCGACTGAATGTAAGTGAAGCTTATGAAACGTTCACTCCGCTATGAGCAGCTATGCGTTATGGCTAACGCTAATATAAATGGTCAAAGGGGGTTGTTTACGTGCTGTGGGGACCTTATCAATACTGCTCTTACGATGACATTAACTATGACGATAACACCAGTAATGGTCTAGAGTGCCTAACGTCACACCGTTTAGCTAATGGGCCTTTGTCAATTTAATTTTCTTTTTCGGCAAGTTTAGTTTTCTTTTTTAACAACATAGCCTATTCAATGTGTTTATATACCGTGTTTGGACACAGTTAGCTGCAGCATTTACTTGTGTTTACTTACTCCTGCTTCCGTAAACATGTGTTTATCTTTAACTATAGTTCTCTGTTCAAGCTCCAACCAGAAATGTATGTGTGTGTTTCACAATTCCCAATAAGTGCCAAACAGCGGTATAGAATAAACTTTTGTCTAAAAGTTATTATTGCTACCTTGTCACACATACCACAGTCAGTGGTTAAATGTTTCAGAAAACCAATCGTTTACTAGGGCTCCTCGATTATGGCAAAAATTTGGTTCAAAATTTCAATCACGATTATTTTGAACAATTACTTCTATATTATCAAAATTATTCTGTAGAGAAAGTATAGATCAGAATCACAATGAGTTTATTGCCATTGTCAGTGATCAAAATTCACAAACATAGGAACTTGCTTTCGCGTAAGGTGCAGCATAAAACAGTTAATAAAATATTCGCAAAATATGAAAAAAGGAGCATGCATAAAATTAGAACAATAAAATAAAAGACCAAATATATTTTGGTAGTTATATTTTAGAAATGTGTCCTTGCTCCAGGTTTTGATGCAAAAGGAGTGCACTTATATATATACGATTAATTGCATAGCCCTAAGTTTTACTGAGGGCTGCAGAATGAACACAGACTGCACGTCAGGCAGTTTCTCATCCTCACACTTTGGTTTGTATCACACTTTTGCACAATGACCCCGTGGTTTGATGTAACATTTCATGAGCTGTTATATCTGTTTATGTGAGTCTGTCCACCTGAGTCTGTTTTGTAACTCCACACTGAGTGACCACATTCTCAGACAGATACTTTGCTGACCTTGGAGTTCATACCATACAAGGGATCAGTGCTAGTGTGTGGATGTACAGGCTCAGATGTCTGAGCTGTTGGGGCTGTGTGAACTTGGCAGGATGCCTTTAAATAGATAAGTAGTGTATCAGCACAGGAGGGTGTCACCCTGAGAAATGTGAGCTCAGGTCTAAAAGGTGAGGCAGCAAAATTACACTGTACTCCTCATAAGTGATGAGAAAAGATAAGAGGGAACCAATGAGAAGTCATTACCCAATGGGAATCAACTTAGTTTATATTGATAAAGATAAGATAATGCTACATTTCTGTTTCTATTTCCAGGTGTGTAAACATTTATTCAACAGCAAAATACTCAAAAAAAAAAAAAAAAAACAGATTCTGCCAATACTACAATAAAATAAAATTGCTTCTCTCTCTCTTTTTTTTTTGTTTTGTTAAAACTGCAGAGTCTGCCATGTTTCCTGATGCTCTGGAAGCTGCAGGGCAGGCGGAGGGGCTGGCCCTGTCCTCTCTGCACCCTCCACCGGAGTCTGAGGAGGAGGAAATTGAGACATCGACTGAGAGAGGGCCTAAAAGGCGAGGACGCTACCGGCACAGCCTGCAACTTTTGAAGCCTTTCAGGCTCACGCACAAGTAAAGATCTATGTGTTCTTTCTTTCTTTCTTTGATTTCAGGAAGTTGTTTGTTTTTAGCCTCTATAACAAAACATTTCCAACAAGAAGTTTGATCTATTTCATTATATATATATATATATATATATATATATATATGGCAGAGTGACTAGAGCTCTAGAGCTTCTGCCTTTCAAAAAGGAGTCTGCATGTCCTCCCCGTGTTACTGCCGTGGGATCTCTCCGGGTTCTCCGGCTTCCTCCCACCGTCCAAAGACATGACTGTGTAGGTTAATTGGTAACTCCAAATTGCCCATAGTGTATGAATGTGAGAATGAATGATTATCTGTCAATGTCTCTGTCTCCGTGTCAGTCCTGAGACAAGTTGGCCACTGTCCAGGGTGTACCCGCCTAAGACCCAAAGTCACTTGGATAGGCTCCAGTCACACGCGAGTCCTAACGGGAACAAGCGGTTGAAAATGAATGACATACACATACACATGAATGACATACACACACACACAGATCTTATCTTATTTTTAGACTTAGATTTTTTTATACTGTTAATGTGTGGTTAATTGTTATACATAAGCAAAAACCTTCCAAATAAACTATTAATATATTTTTCAAAAGTCTACAGAAATGCAACGAAGGGTCAGACCTGCTACTTCTTTTCACTTGACACTGCAGTCTAAGATTTGATAAACTGCCCTTGAGCCTTTTTCTCATGGCTCTTTCATATTTTCTGAAGGCCATGCAAATGTTTGTTCAAACACTGCAGACATTATCCAACCTGCAAAACAAACAGCTGCTCCAGTGTCAGCTGCCCGTATAAACCCACCCCTAACATGACACCTGAGTGCGCTATTCTCTCACCTTTTTCATGTTTTGGGTCTATTCTAGGCACCAGCACCCAGTCGACAATGCTGGCTTCTTCTCCTTCATGACTCTGCACTGGGTCTCTCCACTGGTCCAAAAGGCCTACAGGATGTCCAGCCTGTCTGTCGATGATGTGTGGGGTCTGTCTTGCCACGAAGCCTCAGAAATAAACAGTCAAAGGTGAGGTTTGAGGTTTGTCAGATCAAAGTGACTGTTCTGGTTAGATGGTGCCACACTGCATTCCCAGTAAACACACGTCTGAGTGAGACATGAGATGAAAAGTTGTTTGTTTTGTAGCCAATGTGTGACCAAAGGTAGAATGCATCAGAGTTTGAGTAAGACTTTTTAAATTAAGATTTTCAGGTTTTATTGCTGGCTTTATTGAACAAAATAGACGTAAGCATGACATGAGGGTGAGGAGTGTTGAGAGATTTTCAGTAAACTGGGTCAGATTTAACACAACTACTTAAAAATCAAAAAAGTAAGGTACTTCTCAAAGAGTTGTGTGTGTTTTTTTTTTTTAAATAAACTTAATAAGGGTTTAGAGGAAATACGTGAATACATAAATTGTGATTTTGATGAAAGAAAAAGTTGTTGTCTGAAACAGGACAAAATATTATTCATTTCATACAGTCATGATGTTACTTTTTCAGAAGAGGTTGATTTTTCACTCTTTGTACAGAGAGGACACAAAATATGTTTGCTTTGTTTCTCCACATTACAGTTTTTTCCTTAAGAACCAATAGAGGATTTGAGAAAGATGATTTCCTTTTGTTAGCCTTCATATGTGACCATTTGTGTGAAAACAATAGTCAGAAAACTCAACAAGAAAACCAATTGCATAAGCATACTAGGTATATTATGTGTTATTTATAATATAGGATGTACTTAGAATTATCATGTAAACTGCATGGTGGAATTATGGTGTTGATATAACTAAGTGCTTTCTCTCTGCTCTTTTTGAATTTGTCCTCTGTACTGTTGACAACATGTGTCCTTTTGTTTTCTGTGATGCTTAAACTAACTGGATCTCTAACCATGTGCGATGTTACAGAGATGAGATGGACGTTTGCTAAGAATAGTGGGGATTAGAGATTACAGTACTAGTAAGTGCCCGGGTGGTTATGTCATTACCCTGTGTACACTGCGATGCATTCACTTTCATTAGCTGTCATTGACAGGGGCCAGTCTAGTACAAGCTTTGAGATCAATTCACAATGTGAACTGCCAGTGCCAGTTGTCAGGGCAAAGTTCGAATTCCATGAAGGAACAGCAAAAGCCTACAATCAGCTTATTAGAGGCCATTGTGGCTTTCAGTTGTTGCTGAAAGGAAACCTAGTTCTTTTCCCATTACTCACATGAGTCACACAGCCATGACTCTGCAATATAAAGGGGATGACTATTTGAGGAAGTTGTTGCACTGAAAAGTGTTTTGGTGTAAATAACGTGCTCTGTTTTAAGGCTGTGGAACAGAGCCCAGAGGTTTTGTGCTGCTTTGTGCACTGTGTGAAAAAAAACGTGCACATGGAAATGGGAAAGGAAAGACCAACTATTGCATCGATGCAGGTGGCCAATAGTTTGGATGAATGCAACTGAACTCCATTAGTAGAGAGGACTTGAGTTGGTCTCTACTTAGTGAGAACAGTTATGCAATGCTGATGCAACGCATAGATGACGAAAAAACTAAAGTGTATAAAGCACCCTGGGAGGATTGACACTTGATGGTGCTCAATGAGGTGCAAACTTTGAATGCAATGTTCTAGCCAGTACACACACAATATCCATTTCCATCTGCTGTGGCTTTAAGTTTTATGTGTGTATATGTGCATGTGGATGTGGATGTCTGTTGTTTTTTATGTTATGTTTACATGTAAGAAAAACACAATTTTCTCTGAACCCCTTATTCTTAAAAAAATCATTCATGACTGCCAATGTCTGTAATATGAAAGCCCATTTCCACCAGTGAAAAAAAAAAAAAAAAGCCCCACAGGAAGTCATAATTTCGAGTTTTAACAGCGGCTACAGTTAATGTGTTCCCCCGTCCTGTTAATGTGTTCCCCCGTCCTGGTGACAACCATCTCGGGCTCAAAGGTCTGGACTACTTTGGGTCATGCCGTGAACAGATGAGACGTCTGCGGTGTGCACTTCGTGGATCGTCCAAACATCCGCTGCAGTGGCTGTGCTGCTGCTGCCGAGGAAATAAGCAGAATATGCAGGTTCTGGTCCGGTTGGACCATAGCCTCCTGGCTCAAATAGTCCATGTCCAGGTGAGAAGGGTCAGCTGTGATCCCACCTGCTCATCACCGCGTCCTGGACACGCACAGGTCCTGGAGAGATGGAAGCCGATCACCTTCTCACCAGAGCACACAATGCGCTGTAGTCTCATATGAAGTCTGCACGGCCCAGAACAAGCAGTACCAGAGCACTTGGCCCAGTAGCCCGTACGGAAGGGGTCCAGGACCATCTAAGAGCTCAGTGTGTAACGGCCCTGTGGCCACGGAGAACTCTTTCAACCACAGAGAATGGAGCGTATGTCAATGGGCTTTTCCCTGTCTGGCCTGACCAGGACCATGTCCAGAACTGGGCGCTGAACTCAGCATACGCCACAGTCCACGCAGCTCTTTGCTAGTAGACTTGACTTGTTGTGATCCATTAACAGAGCAAAAGCAAATTCTGCCCTTCTCCACGGCAGACCTTTCAGCCCCCGAGATGGAGTCACCCAATTTAGGGAACACACGAACTATAGTCGCTGTCATGTCGCTCCAGCTCGAGCCCCACTGTTGGTCCAGCCCAGAACCAACTCCGACATTGTGCAGAACGAATAAAGCTAAATTAATTAATGTCAGCATCTGATCAGACACACGGCTCCGGAGCCGCACAGCGCGTGGCTCTGTCCTTGCGCCCCATGGTCCACGCCGCATTCCACGGAGCACTCAGGTCTCCAGCTGTGCGTAAACGTGTAGTGCTTGACACGCTGTGAGCTCAGTTACCCCCAGCGGTTGGAGCATATGGACTTGTCCACATCTAACCGGACCAAGACAATGACCAGAACAACGAGAAGTGAATGCATTGAGTGCAGCACAGCACCGCGCGCACGGTCACACACAGCTGGAGACCCGAATGCTCCGTGGAATGTTGCGTGGTCCAAGGGGCGCAGGACAGAGCCTCGCACTGTGTGGCTCCGGAGCCATATGTCTGATCAGGTGCTGCTGAGCTGTCAGTCTGACCCAGTCTGAGCAGGGCCACGGAGAACTCGCTCACGGGGAATGGAGCGTAAGTCCGCAGGCTTTTCCCTGAATGCTCGGTCTCATCTGTCCACGGCATGACCCGAAGCAGTCTAGACCTTTGAGCCTGAGATGGTTGTCACCAGTGCGGGGGAACACATGAACTGTAGCCGCTGTCATGTCGCTGAAGCTTGCTGAGCACTGTTGGAAACTCATAATTATGACTTTAAAACTTGAAATTACGACTCTTAAAACTCGAAATTGTGACTTTTAAAACTCGAAATTATGAGTTTAACACTCAAAATTGTTACTATAAAACACAAAATTATGACTTCCTGTGGGGCTTTTATTTTTTATTCACTGGCAGAAATGGGCTTCCATACTGTAACACAACAAAGATGGGATTTTTCTTTGTGCTCAAAATTGCTAATAGAACCTATTTGTTATATGTTTAAATAACACCAGCACAACATATGCCTTATGTCTGTCATAAAATGATAAATGAGGAATCTGACTTATAACTGTTTTTAGTAATACATATGCTGTAATGGCCAACTGTCACAACCTGGGCTTTTATTTATACCATTTAAACTATTTCATTGTTGCACCTCTCTTTTGTTCGATTCATGTTTAGAAGAGAAACATATATATATTTATTTTTATTTTTTTGTAAAATTATGTCATGTGTTTTTCTAATTTTGTGATTCCAGGCTAGAATCCTTGTGGCATGATGAACTAAAAAGAAAAGGGCGGGAGGGTGCGTCCTTGACCAGAGTGTTCTGGCGTTTCTGCCGAACTCGAATGCTAGTGGCCATATTTTCCTTACTCCTGGCGATGGTGGCAGGCTTTGCAGGACCTGTAAGTAATACTTGTATTCTTTATTGACCTTATTCCGCCCCGCCCACTTTTGCCGCATTTTACTACAGATCCACACTTCACACGTAAACGCACTGTAGTTTGACGAAAGCCCTGTTCACGCAAATGGCAAACGACATTATACTAAGTAGATTGATTTGTTTGAAATGTTTAATGTACACGTGCAGTAACAAGTCAGCAATGCACTGATTTCCTGGGTGGCCTGAAAACGGCTTTTAGTCTGTGTAGAACAGGTATGGGCAAACGTTTTGACTCAAGGGCCACATTGGATTTTTACATTTGCCCAGGGGCTGGACCATTTACGGTTTGGATGTTGTTAACTACAGTATATTACACACATACTATAACACATAGACTTAATGCCTAAAATACACAAAAAACTACAACAGAAAAGCATTATTTATTTAGTAGAAACAGTGCTGTTGGTCACTCTTTTTATCCAATGCAAAGTTTGGTGTTATTCTAGTGGTGGCTGTTCTCAAAACTGATCTTAAATGAACAAGCAACTGCAGTCTCAGACAACTATAAATGAAAAATGCGCTGTACTTAACTCTTTTTTTTTTTCTTTGCGGGCCGGATCAAAATGCCAAAAGGGCCGCATGTGACCCCCGGGCTTTACTTTGCCTCCCTCTGGTGTTGAGGTCGTCTGCCCCATGCAAATTAATACAACAGAAAAAAAGAGAAAAAAAATGTCGGTGCCCACGGAAACTTCCCGAATAAGAAGTTTCCAAAAGTCCTCACAAACCTCTGTCCATCGTGTGTCCTGAAATTCACTCGCAGTTCCGCGTTTTATCCAAAACAGTCCCTGAACAAAGCACGCCTGCAATTACACATTCGTTCAGTCGCTGTTATAAACAACCCCACACTTTACAGCACGTGTTTTGACCGTGCATACTGTCAGCAGCTGTACAACAGTGGTGGTAGTGGCCTGTAGATGGAGGAGTTACTTTAATGGAAAAACAGTCAAGTTTACTGTCCATACCACTAGCAGGAGCAGTGATGTTCCAGACGCGCTCCACAGCTGGTAAGGGTTATCATGGACACACGCAGTATGGAGATGAAAATATGCGGTTTGTCTGTCCGCACGTGTGATGGAGATCTGCTGGGTTCTTTAAATCTACACTTTGCAGAGCGTTTTTGAAAACCTCCGTTTTATGACATAAAAAAATCCATGCTAGTGGGAACAGAAGGCCCAAACGCAGGTATACCTGCATTTCTAAAAATATCTGGGCACATGTAGCCAGGGCCTTAAACTTGGTATGTACTGTGCTTGTTTGTGATTGCTTGTGGTCTAATCAGTTTATGCTTAATCCCTGTTAAAGGTACACCGTGCTCTCACTATCATACTTCACTAATAGCATTATGGGGACTTAGCTGTCACACTGTGATAACTTTGTGATGCCTCTATGTTTAAGCATGCCATTTTCTGCCTTGCCATAGTTAAGCTTTTTCTTCATGGAGTTTTTTTCAGCCTTGTATGAAATCTGAACTTTTTAAAAATTAATTGAAGTAGACTCCCTCTCCATCTTTGTTATTCTGGTTTTGTTGAGACTTTTTAGAATTTTTATTCGCTGTTTGTGCTCCCCAAGGCTCTCCTGATCCGGTCTCTGCTGGAGTATTGCCAGAGCACAGAGAATGACATAACGTTTGGCCTGTCCCTGGTGGCTGGGATCTTCCTCACGGAGCTCACGCGCTCTTGGTCTCTGGCTCTCATGTGGGCCATCAACTACCGCACGGCAGCACGCCTCCGAGGGGCTGCCCTTACCTTTGCCTTTCAGAAGATCCTGACTCTGCGCAGCACAAAAGAGATCAGTCCTGGAGAGGTAGGCGTTTTAATTGTGGTGAGCTATTTATATATTGTTTTTATTTATTCACGCTCATTTGACTAATCCTGTTGGCTGAGGTCAATCACTTTTAAAGAGCTCAAAACATTCTGTTTGATTGCTGTAACCAAATACTTGAACCAAGTGGTGATGCTGTGCACGGCATAAAGTCATACACATAAGGTTACACAATTTGGCCCTTTAATTCGTTTTCAGTATCAATTTTTGGTCCATGTACGCTTCGTTCAATTTTTAATTTAAAAGAAAAAACAAAAAAAGGAAATTATGATTTGATTTTCTATTTTTCATGAAACAAAAAAACTAAAATATAATTTCATTTTTCGATTTGATATACAATTTGATAGGAGGTTTGCAGAGCGGATTCATGAATCAATTTAGCTTTATTCATTCTGTGCAACGCAGAGGTTGGTTCTGGGCTCTGAGCACCCGGCTGTGCGCATCTGTGCAGTGCTTGACACGCCATGAGCTCAGTCCCAGTAACCCCCGGGGTTGGAGCATATGTCATCACGATGGACTTGTCCCAATCTAACCGGACCAAGGCTAGGTCCACAATCCACGAAGAGTGACTGCATTGCGTGCAGCACAGCAGTTCCAGTTTTATGCAGATTATAGGACACGTTTTTTTTGTGTGTTTTTTTTTTTGATGGAGACAGTGGAGATCATTCGATTAATCCAGTTTGTCAAAAGGACATTCCTCTTGAAGCTGACCACATGAAGTTTTCAGGGTCAGCCGATTGACCCAGTACCAGGTGTCCAACACTGGAGCACCTGGCCCAGTAGCCCGTACGGGAGATGGAGGTGTCCAGCAAAGAGCAGCAAAGAGATTCTGGTCGTCTTTGAATGAATAAAGCTAAAATAATTAATCCATGATACAAACCCTCTTTGGAATTGTGTATTTTTACAGGCCAATCAAAAAATGAAAAATCTAACTGCATTTTATTTTTCGTTAGTTAATAAAAACTAAAAATAGAATATCAAATCATATTTTCCTTTTATATGCTTTTAATTTTAAATTGAAAATCAAATGAATGAAGGGTACACGGAACATTTATTAATGTCAAGTTGGAAATGGCAACTATTCTGTTAAATTTTAATTTCAGCATGTCATAATTCCAAATCTTTTCTCTGTAATGGCATAATATAGAATCTTTACAATACATTAACAGAAAAACCTGTCTGCAAGGTTGTATACAAATTATTGATCTAGATATGATTAGATAAGATTTGCTACAAAAACTATAGCCACAAGGGGAAAATTATGTCACAATTAGTAACTTCACAACTGACAGAAATACTGTCAAACAGTTTATAAAAGCGTAAAAGTCTCTCTCTTTCTTCCACTCTAGCTGATCAATATGTGCGCCAGTGATGGCCAGAGGCTTTATGAAGCAGTGTCCGTGGGCTGCCTGCTGGCTGGGGGTCCTCTGGTGGGGCTGCTCGGGCTGTCCTACACTGTATATGTCCTAGGACCTACTGCCCTTTTGGGATCTGCTATATTCATCATCTTCTACCCAGCCATGGTACAACACAAATGCAGCATCATAGTTTTCTGTAATCTTTTGACTGTTGTTGGCGACTCATTCATGAGAATGCGCAAAATGAGGAGTAGTGTGTAGGGAAAGCAAGGAATAAACGGTTTCAGAAAGAGCCTCACAGAGGAGCCTTCACACATTATATATATATATTCATTCATTCATTTTCTACCGCTTATTCCCGTTAGGGGTCGCGGGTGACTGGAGCCTATCCCAGTGACTTTGGGCCTTAGGCGGGGTACACCCTGGACAGTGGCCAACTCGTCGCAGGGCTAACATAGAGACAGAGACAAGGACAGACAATCATTCACTCTCACATTCATTCACTAGGGACAATTTAGAGTTGTCAATTAACCTACACAGTCATGTCTTTGGACGGTGGGAGGAAGCCGGAGAACCCGGAGAGAACCCACGGTAACACGGGGAGGACATGCAGACTCCACCCAGAGAGATCGTGTGATGTTAAGGTGGTTCGGAATTCAATACATATATATATATATATATATATATATATATATATATATATATATATATATATATATATATATATATATATATATATATATATATATATATATATATATATATTAAACTTCTTAGTTTGCATGGTTATGATCTTGCCAATGGCTGTATAACTATTTCTCTCAGTGAACCAATAATAGTAAATTATTAAATTAAAATTTGATAGACACATCAGAGCAAAAATGAGTGAACACACAGTTCTCTGCCATTTATAAAGAAAGGTCATTTCTGTTTTAGTTTACTGTAGGGATGCACCGATACCACTTTTTTCCTTCATTTTGAGTATGTGTACGTGTGCTCGCCTTGTCATGCTAACTGTTGGCTCAGCAAACAAAGTTATCGTCTCTGGAAATATGCAGTTTTTTCACAAGATCATGTCAGCGTTTGGTGAGAAATTATTATTTTTAATTTTCTTTTTGCAGTTTCGTTCTCACCTGCGTTTGCGTTCACTTTTCTTCTCTCTCGTCCAATCATAAACCGGTCCACGCTAAAGCGAGTTGCACCCTCTGGGACTAGTACCTCTCGCGGCCCCTCGGACCCTTAAATGGGGCGGTACGGTTCACTTTTGTTCAGTCCCGCTTCGCGTTGTACCACGCTAATGGAAACATGACTTTAGTCAGTCTCATTCACTTTGAAAAAACTGCCACACGGCTGACATCTCAGCTCCTCCGAGGTTCTCGCTGCAACGTCACAACAGCATTGAAACGCGCCGTGAGTGAGCATCTACTGACGTGAGCTGCCATGAAATTACCATAACAGGTATCGAGCGCCGGTATCGTGCTCTTCAGTGAGTACGAGTACAAGTACTAGCACCTGGTATTGAGCCGATATCCAATACTGGTATTGTTATCGGTGCATCCCTAGTTTACAGTAAGTTTCACAAAAAAAGATTATATGTAGAGAAGTCCAAGTGGTGGATATAGTGTCAGACTTGACCAATTTAAGAAACAATGCATCCGAAAGTGGGCATAACTTTCTTTGGGGAACTACTAAATCTAATCTGGGCAGTTATATTATTACGATTATAATTGTAGTGCTGGTTTGCAGGTTTGAACCTGCAGTCTGCAGATGATCCAGAGGCAGATTCTCTACCATCACACCAGGCAATCCATGCTCCTGCCACACATCATAGGCATAAGAATTACTTTTTTTATGGTGTGCCATCTAGTAGCAAAAATAGTATTCTGGTCTGGTATGTGTATTTATGAGCACAATTAAAACATATTAAAAAAAAAAAAAAAGTTAATTTAGTCCACCCAAAACAACATATACGTGTTGAAGGGAATTATGTATACATACAGCCCTGATCAAAAGTTTAAGACCAATTGTATAAAAATGCAAAAGTCACATTTTGCATGGTTGGATCTTAACAAGATTCCAAGTAGAGCTTCAATAAGCACCAAGAAATGGGAGTGAGACAAAAAAAAGTTTGAGTAAACATTCTATTGAAAACAACTATTAAACTGAAATAGGCTGTACTGTAATAGGCAGCACTGAGCCGGAGGATCTCATTGGTCGTCCATCAAGACACTGGACGATCCTTGACCCAGATTAAGGCCGTTACTGGTGCCAACTGCAGCCCAATAACCGTCAGACGACATCTGCGACTGAAGGGCTTCAAAAACAAAATAACGTCTTCAAAGACCTCGTCTCCTTGAACGCCACAGAACTGCCACTTGGACTTTAGAAGAGACACCAAACATGGGACATTGAAAGATGGAAGAAAGTTTTCTTCTCTGATGAGAAAAAATGTAACTTTAATGATCCAGATGGTTTCCAGTGTTACTGGCACGACAAGCAAATATACCCGAGATGTTTTCTATGCACCACAGGGAGGGGGCGCCATAATGATCTGGGGTGCTTTTTCCTTCAGTGGAACACTGGAGCTGGTGCAGGTCAAACGGCCGCTGGCTCTGTGCAGATGTTGCAGAGAGCATCCCTCATGATTTTCGTCTGTGGTAACCTCTGAGTTTTTCAACAGGATAACGTTACAGTTCACAAAGCCCGCAGGACAAACAACTTCTTCCAGGAGAATAATATCATTCTTTTGGACCATGCTGTGTGTTCTCCTGCTCTAAATCCAATTGAGAACCTTTAGGGATGGATGGCAAGGGGAGTTTAACAAAAATGGACAGTTCCAGGCAGTAGATGTCCTTCGTGAGGCCGCCTTCACCATCTGGAGAAATGTTCCCTCTCACCTTTTGGAAACGCAACCAGTTTTTTGAAGTGATCAACTATAACAGTGGCGCTATTCATTACTGAGGCCATGTATGAGAATTTGATTTCTGTTTTGAGGGAGTTTCAGTTGTTGTTGTTTTTTTTAGATGTGGTCCTAAACTTTTGATCAGCTGCATTACAGCCTCTTTTGGTTTAATTTTTGTTTTCAAAAAAATGTTTACTCACTTTTTCTTTTTTTTCTCACTCCCATCTCTGTGACTTGTGCCAGCTGGTCTTAAACTTTTGATCGGGACTGTATTTTTGGGGTGTTAGAGCTAGTTTCTTTGAACTGTTTACATATGCTACATTTGAGGTTTTATTAAAAGTTATCTTACATTGTAATTGTCAATCACATGGCAACATAATTGATAGTACTTCATCATTTGATTTGAGGCAGTGCTAGACTCTGCTATGAAGACCTAATCGTCTTTGCCCCCTGCACAGACCTGTGGCAAGGCTAATATGATTGTGTTTGTTTTCAGTTCCTCTTTACACTTCTGTCATTGTGTCTTTTGTTCCTGTCTGGACAGATGCTTGCATCGAGACTCACAGCATATTTCCGAAAAAAGTGTGTGGCAGTGACTGACCGGCGCGTGAGGCTGATGAATGAGATTTTAGGCTGCATGAAGTTCATCAAGATGTATTGTTGGGAAGATGCCTTTGCCCAAAATATTCACAGTGAGTGTAAAACTACCAACACAATTCTGCTTTTCATTAAAATAAAAGGACACAATGAGATGATTTAAACAATATTGGATTATTGAGTCAAGCCTCTCTAACTTTCGATTCTGATATAGAGAAAATAATTCATTTTAGTAATAAACTCATTTGATCACCAACATTTGTGCTTCTAGTTTAAAACCGTTTAAGTTTGAACTTTCCTTACCGTAAAATGTTAAATGCAGTGTAAACTCCCAAAAAGCCATACCAAGGGGGGCGCGAGACGAACAGGGATATGTGTGCACATTACACGTGACAGGCACGTTTTGAGCAACAGAAAAACAACTTGTGCCAGTGTGGGGTTAATCTATAAATACAAGAGAGCAATTTAGGAACAGGTCAGCCTGACTCTGTGCCCTTCTGTCACATGCGTGTACTTGGGGTTCAAAACAAATCTTTGGCCTCTATATGTGCTCCTTCCGTCTCCACACCTCTGTCCCTCCACGCACGCTTCTGTTCTGTTCCACAATTTTTGTTTTATTCTTTATTATTCGCTACTTCATAATTTGATGAGGCTGTGGGGGCGTGGATATATTTTTTATCTCCTAAGGAGGACGTACCAGAAAAAGTTTGAGAAGCACTGCACTAAATGATCTGACCTTTCACTACATTTCAAACAACATGAGTAGCTAAGATCATCCAGGATATGAAGGATAATAAACAAGAGACAAGTATTGTCACATTGTTATGGTGTGCAAACTGGAGATACAGACTCCAAAAGGGAAGGGGCTCTTTGCTGTGCTTGACTTCAGCAAGTTTTTAAGTCAATCTTCTAAAATCCATTTTCAGTCAAAATAATCCAGTCACATGTGATTTGTAGTGAATGATGACTTTTTCCTGTATGTACTTGACAGAGGTTCGGTCTGAGGAGAGGTCCATTTTGGAGAGGGCTGGGATTGTCCAGAGTCTCACCTTAGGGGTGGCTCCCATCGTGGTGGTGATAGCCAGTGTATGCACTTTTACCCTTCACATGGCGCTGGGCTACGACTTGACTGCTGCTGAGGTATTTATTGTATTGTACTTCACATTAAAACATCACAATCTTGTTATTCACTCAATTTAGTGATCAAATGAATCACATTGAATTTGACACATTTCCATGTTTTAGGCCTTCACTGTGGTGGCTGTTTTCAACTCCATGACATTTGCCTTGAAAGTCACTCCATTAGCTGTCAGAGCTTTATCAGAAGGGGCAGTTGCTGTTAAAAGATTTCAGGTAAGAAAGAAATGCTCATGGTATGTGAGTGGATGATTATGTGGTCTTGTGGTTGGTCTTTTGGCTACAGAATGAATAAGGGTATGAAAAAGGACTTCATGTTCTTGGAGAAGCTTGTCAAACTTGTGCTGTGCACTTCAAATACAAGATATGATTGTTACTATAATTTTGAGATGCACACAGGTTAAGCCACATCCCTGTGTTCCACATTATATGAGGTGCACAAAATATGTTCTCAGGTCGTTTTGACAATTCACATCTTCATAAGAAATGTTTTCATACACTCGGCAAGAGTTGCGTAAGTAAGCATTTGTCTGCAATGTATGAAATAAGAAGGCATTTTGCCATCATAAATTTCGACTTTAGATAGGAATTTTTTCCACAGGCATCTAATAGCGAGTTCAGACTTCAGAGTTGTCTCAAGATTGTGACACCCCAACAAAATCTACGTTGGTGAATTCAGTTTACAGTTTATTATGAGACACCACCATACCAGAACACCATTCTGACACTTTAATCTTTGCCTCTTTTGGTAACTTTTTATTTCGCTAACATTTTGCCAGCTGACTAGAAACATGGCAGAATTCTCAGAGAATGTTAATTATATGGCCTATCACCTCAATCTTAGAATGGTGTGAATGTGCACCAGAAAGAAAATACCACCGGGTGCCGCTCGGTCGAGTGACTAGCACACGTCTGCCATGTGGGCTGGCTTCAGCGAATCCGGCCACAACAATTTGCTGCATGTCCTTTCTCAGTCTCAGTCCCATTATTTGCTGCACTGTTTTGTCTATTAATTATGACCCAAAAATGATTTTTTTTATTAATTAATTAATTAAAACAACAAACAAAATGCACAACTATTATCTAATTACTAAATCACAAATATTCTATGCAAAGACTTAGTTTACCTTGGTCAGTAGTGCATGATTATTTAGCTATTTGTGCTTTTGTGTCCCTTTACAGAGATTGTTCATGATGGAGGATCGACAAGTCATACAAGTAAAAATGGATGATCCTAGTAATGCAGTAGAATTCCAGTGTGCTACACTGGCATGGGAAAAGGCAAGCTCACCAGTGGTAAAACCTAACCCTCCATCCAAGAAGCAAACAAAGGGACGAGGCATGAGACGTGTATTGCGGCGGGAGAAGCTCAGTCTGTACATTTCCACAGAAGACCGCAAAGGGACCAAAGAGAGTCCCAATGCTCAGAGCCTGCTCACAAACATGGAGCAGGAGAGTCCTCAGAGCACTATATCATCAACTCAGAGCATTCGGCCACCGCTTCACAAAACCTTGCATCGCATCGACCTACGCGTCAAAAAGGTAACAACTCCACATTATTTTCAAGGGATTTTCTAACCCCAGGTGTACACTGACACTGGTCCGGTTCAAGGCAAGGCAAGGCAAGTTTATTTGTAGAGCACAATTCGTACACAGGGCAATTCAAAGTGCTTTACATAAACAGGAAAAGTTGCATTAAAATCACAAAACACAAAAAGACACACAGAATCATTTTAAAATCATTTTAAAATAAAGTGCTTTAAAAGAGAAGAGTGCAGATAGATCTTTCAGTCGTATGCACGTCTAAAGAGAACTGTTTTTAGCCTGGATTTAAACATTGTCAGAGTGGAGGCCTGTCTCACATCTTCAGGAAGACTGTTCCAGATTTTAGCTGCAAAAAACTGAAATGCTGATTCCCCATGTTTAGTCCTGACTCTAGGCACCTGCAGGAGGCTGGTCCCTGAGGTCCTCAGAGTACGAGATGGTTCATATGGCTCTAACATGTCAGAGATGTACTTTGGTGCTTGGCCGTGGAGAGACTTGAACACAAGCAGAGCTGCTTTAAAGTCAATTCTCTGAGCCACAGGAAGCCAGTGCAGAGACCTGAGCACAGGACTAATGTGATCGTACTTCTTGGTTCTAGTCAGGACCCGAGCAGCAGCGTTCTGGATGTACTGCAGCTGTTTTACAGCTCGTTTGGAGAGGCCAGTGAACAGGCCGTTGCAGTAGTCTAACCTACTGGAGACAAATGCATGGATAAGTCTCTCCAAGTCTGGTTTAGACACCATACCTTTAATTTTGGCAATGTTTTTTAGGTGGTAAAAGGCTGTTGATGTTATTGATTTGATGTGGCTGTTAAAGTTCAGGTCTGAGTCCATTATTACCCCCAGATTTCTAACTTGATTTGTCGGTTTTAGAGCGAGAGACTGGAGGTGACCGCTGACACTTTCTCTCTGTTTCTGCGGCCCAAAGACGATGATTTCAGTCTTGTCTGAGTTTAGCTGAAGACCCACATGGTCCCGCAAGACATTGGAAGTGCTTAAAATTAATCCTTGCTGTTACACGGACCTCAGAGCACTGCGGCCGTGGGTCCGCGGAAAGAATCCGCAAGAAGTCTATTTTTGCTGGACTGCAGCAGCTTTCTGGTCATTAGACAAGTGTTCTTGCGTAAAACCACGTGAATCTGTGTGGCATTCGTCAAATACGGATTGCAGTTAACCGGAGTTAGTGTAACAGGCAATTTGCAAGTGACCCGCGCTGGGCCTAAATCGTAGCCGGACTGGAGTCAGTGTACAAATGGGGTGAAGGTATGCATGTTGAGTTTTCAAATTCACTGCATTATATTAATAATTGCAGGTATCAAGGGTATAAGATGGTAGATATGGTGCTATCCTTTATTTCCCCAAAATGTGTATTGTTTTACTATCATTACATGTCATTTGGCTGCTGTGATTGTCTAAAATTCCACTAAAAGTTCCTTCCCTTCCCTAACAATTCAAAGGGTGCTATTCCAGATCAATATTACAGAGCTGACCTATTAGACCTGCAATATCAGTTTGGCCTGCTAAATGTATTTTCCCCTCATTCTGTAGGGTTCACTGGTTGGAATTTGTGGAGGTGTCGGCAGTGGAAAGAGTTCCCTTCTCACTGCTCTACTAGGACAGGTGATTAAACATTAGAGCATTCATGTTGTTCACCTCAGTGGCATACTTTCAAAATTAGATTATCTGTGAAGGATTTTATCAGACTGACATTTTAAACATCCATCAGAACCTTAAGTGTTGTTTCATTTTCTTTTTAGATGACACTTTTAGAAGGAAATGTAGCTGTAAGTGGTGGGTTTGCGTATGTGTCTCAACAAGCATGGATCCTAAACCACTCACTAAAAGAGAACATCTTGTTTGGAAATGAGTTTGAACCATACAAGTAAGTTAAACATTTGTTGTGATTGAGTAGTAAAAATGTTAAAACGGGATGAAAAGTGGCGAAACGGTTAGAGCTCTTGCCTCGGTGGAGAGTCTGGATGGAGTCTGCTTGTCCTTCCCATGTTATTGTGGGTTCTCCAGCTTCCTCCCACCTCCCAAAGACATGCTTGAGTAGGTCAATTGGCAACTCGAAATTGCCCCTAGAGAATGAACTTGAGAGTGAATGGTTGTGTGTGTGTCTCTGTGTTAATCCTACGACTTGACACCCCTAGGGTGTACCCCACATTAGGTCCTAATGGGAACACGCGGTAGAATATTAATAAGTGAAAGAAGTAGTTAAAATAAAATAGCTTATCCTTTTGGTTTCCAAAGGTATAACTCAGTCCTTGAAGCCTGCTGCCTCTTCCCTGATCTGGCAGAACTACCATATGGAGATATGACAGAGGTACAGTATCATACAATTCTGTGCTTAATGAGAATGTTATGCTATTGTTCCGCTCCGCTGCTTTAGCAAAAATACAGATAATCTGGAGGTGTTTATTCTTTTTAGATTGGGGAGAGAGGAGCTAACCTAAGCGGAGGCCAGAGGCAGAGAGTGAGTCTGGCCCGGGCCCTTTACAGTGATCGGCTTATTCTTCTCCTGGATGACCCTCTTAGTGCAGTTGATGCGTGTGTGGGCTCACATGTCTTTAATAAAGCAATTAGGGGAGCTGCCAAGGACAAAACTGTGCTCTTTGTTACCCATCAGCTGCAGGTGAGTGCGTAGGTTGTGTATCTCATAAAACAGATACAAGAAAAACACCCCATAAGTACTGCTGGAACTACTCTCTAACTTGTAAACTTTAATATTTTCAGTATTTGCCTGAGTGTGATGATATAATCCTCATGAATAATGGGCAGATTGCTGAGCATGGCACCCATGCACAGCTAATGGAGAAAGGCCGTGATTATGCCATGCTATTCAACAGCATGCAACAGGAGGTAGGCCCAGAGGCACAGAATGCAGCTGGCCAGAGTCAGGCATCTTTTGGCTAGATTACACAATACATTGTACAATACCGCTAAATTATTCATGGGAATGTAGACCTAGTGGCTTGGAAATGCTAACACAACCAGGTCCTTCATTATTTATGTGTGCATTGATTTACTGTAGTGCTGCAAAAGACCCTGTCACAAATACGGCTATTTAAAGGACTTGCAGGGTTGGAATTACAGTGATTCACAGTGAATTTTACCTGAAGGGACATTTTTGTTTTCTAGAATATTGTCAAAGCCAATTTGAAAAACAAAGGGCATAAAACAGGTGAAAAAAAGCCTCAAACTCGTCTGGATGTTGCCAAGGTTAAACCAAAGAAAGAGACCGGCAAGCAAGGTACAACATTTTCTTATCAGTATGGTCCACTTTGTAAGTAAAGGGAATTCCTCTTGTCAGTATCTGTTTTTGTATGTTTATTGTAGCACAACTGATGAAAGCTGAAGAAAAAGGGCGTGGGGGTGTTGCCTGGTCTGTGTACGCATCCTACATAAAGGCAGCAGGTGGTCCACTGATCTTCATCATCAACATCCTCCTTTTCTTGTCCACCACTGGCAGCATAGCCTTCAGCAACTGGTGGCTGAGCTATTGGATCAGGCAGGGCAGTGGGGTGAGTTGTGAGTCATGTGATCTTTTCTATGTGTGTCCTTTGTTGTTCACCCCCCCCAAAAGAAATGTGCTTTCCATGCTTCAATGACTTGTGTCAGACAACCAGAGTTGGGTGTAACTAAGTTATTTTTACTTAGTTACTGTAATTAAATTACAATTTTAGTACTTTTGTAGTGTAACGCATTTCTTTGAAAATACTTGTAATTGAATTACAGTTAAGTCAAAACACCAAACGACAATGTTTAGGAAGTATGCAACCTTCTTCTGCAGGAAACGCCCTCAACAAGGAACATGTTTAATGTTCTCAAAGTGAAAAACCCATGGCCTGACTTCCACTGTCTGAAAAACCCCTCTGAGTCAGAGATCAGCAGCTCATAGCAGCGTGTTATACATTTCTGTTGTTGGTGTTATGTCTTTTGAGACAGTTTCAACAACTTATATTTATTTTAGTCATTAATAAAATATAAAACCAAATATTTGATTAATTTATATAATATTATTAATCAATTAATTAATTAATCCAAGCTTAATGTAACTTAGTTACTTTCTTGAGGCAGTAACAAAGTAATGTAACTTATGACATTTTAAAAAAGTAATTAGTAATCTGTAATTACTTTTTTTTTACCCAACACTGCAGACAACCACACATAAATCTGAATGTGCATAATTACAAAAACTCAACAGTAAACTTAGAAAAGAAAGAAAATTGCTGATATGAATGGATTTCCTTAACATTTTATGCCTTAGTAATTTGTTGCCCCATCTGCCCTCAGAACACGTCATTAATCTTAACAAATGAAACTACAACAAGCAACAGCATGAGCCTGAACCCTCACATCCAGTTTTATTCCAATGTCTACATCATATCAATGGGAGCTGTTGTGACTCTGAAGACGATAAGAGGCCTGGTCTATGTAAAGGTGAGTGGTCTGGCTTTGCCCATACTTATGTCAGAGCGTCATAATAGTGTACTCATGAGCACAGAGCAATGTAAAGGCCAGTGAGGTAAAAGATTTCTGGTGGTACGTTGTGAAATTAATGTGTGAAACAATTCTATAACTCCCTACATATGTCACTTGTTAATGAAAAGGCCAAAGGGAATATATTCCTTAGTTCATGTCATGCATCCTGGGACATCTGCCCTCTATTTCAGTCTTACCCATGAGACAATACTTTGAAGAGGTTCCTCAAAGTTTTATGCATTATGGTACTGAAAGTAACGTCTTATAATTCCATTATTAGAGTTTATTAGTCACACTGAATTTCAATCAATGTTAAAGGGCTGCATCCTTAAACAAATTAAGCATGACATACATTCTACATTACTGTATGGTATTTAATAATCTTTATTTGTATCTGCACTTATGTATGGTTTATGTGATAGTGTATTTTTTTATCATCTCTTCACACGTTTACGGTTGCCTGTGGAGACTTATGTTGTTTATGTCTGACAGTGCACAGTGAAAGCAAGCTCCAGACTCCACGACAAGCTTTTTCGACAGATCCTCCTCAGTCCCATGCACTTTTTCGATACAACGCCTTTGGGTCGTATCCTGACCCGCTTCTCCAGAGACATGGATGAGGGTGAGCTTTGATTTGTCTTGAGTGTGAAATGTTTCCTTTAGAGACAAGTCAGTCTTTGAAGTGATTCTGTCTGACTAGGTGTAGTGCTGAGCTACAGTTTGATTTGACATGGTGCATTTAGCCATGAGAGATAGTCTGTAATTTGTGGTTGACTGACAAGCTGATTTATGCTTGTAAAATCTAATGGCTAGGATTTAATACTATATTGTATACTATTTCATAAAATGGTGAGTCTGATATGTGCTATATGTCTGTCTCCCAGTGGATGTGCGCTTGGCTATGCAAACTGAAATGGTGCTACAGAACCTGACATTAGTGCTGTTTTGCGTGGGAATGGTGGGGACAGTCTTTCCCTGGTTCCTGCTCTCCATTTTGCCCCTGGGAGCCTTTCTCTGGATTGTGAACCGTGTTTGCAGGTCAGTTCTTTAAGATATAACATGGTATTCTTATGATGGCTTTGGATTTTTGAGATGCCTGCAATTTCTGGCATCAATTAATATAATTTCGTAATGAACTTAAATTCTTTTCAGAAGCACATAAAGCAAAATCTATAGGTTTGCGGATGTTTGTAGGGTTACAAAAGACTTCATACTAGTTATCTGTTGCTCTGCTAAAAATTACATTCTGCTTGAGGTGTTAATATTTATTGAACGATGTAAGAATTGTGCAATAAAAGTAATCCACAAAGGGGTAAAAGAACACTTTGTCTGGGAAAATACGTAACTAGACTATTGTGTGGTTTCACTTATTACAGTGATCAAGTGGACTCTCATTGTGCTTTACTGCTCTGCTGAGATATTCAATACTAAATGCACAAAGTGACAGGATACTGTACATATCAAAGAACATGGTCAAGGCATAAACATGCGTATTTACTTCACAGCCTAAAGTTTTATTTACTATTTGAGTAATAAAAAAATAAACTATTTACGGCACATTTGAAACTCACCTACACCACTGGCTAAAATATTGACATCTAAATGTTGAAATTTGCCAACCACATGTGAGCCCAAAAGCTCTCCATGCTCACACTACCTTGTTATAGACCACCTTGTACCCATCAGTCTGTGTGTTTATACTATTGTACATACGTAAGTGTGAAATGACCATGGTTTGGTTTTGTCAGGTAATTTATCTGAAACAGTAATTTGTAATACTTCTTCATCTGCACAAATTTGTATTCTGTCAAAATTTAAATTCTCTTTTTACTCTTCTCAGAGTCCTGATTCGTGAGCTTAAGCGCTTGGAAAACATTAGCCAATCTCCATTTACATCTCACATTACCAGCAGTATACAAGGACTGTCTACTATCCATGCTTTTGGAAGAGGACAAGACTTTGTTCAAAGGTGGGTTCATAACGTTTGTTTTTTTCTGAAGGCAGTGATATGTATTCTCTGCAACCTTTTTTTTTAATTATTATCTCATTATTTAGTCCAGTTCAGAGGTCAGTGAAAACAACAAACTTCATTCTAACAAATCACAGTGGGAATGAGAGCCTGTAGTTTTTTTGCTTAATACTCAGAGGAAAAATGTAAAGTTCCAACTAACTCATCGTCATTATACTGCAAAACTATCCCAACTTACACGACTCGTCACTCTTTGACCACTTTGAAGCCTCTTGAGTGGACAACACAGAGTTAGGAGGTGGTCATCGGAAGGGCTATGCTGGACTTAAAAAAGTTTAAGACCAGTTGAATAAATGGTAAAAGTCACATTTTGCATGGTTGAAGTTTAACAAGGTTCCGAGTAGAGCTTGAATATGCAACAATGAGAATGAAAGTGAGCAAAAAAAAACAAAAACGTTTGAGTAAATATTTTATTGAAAACCATAAAAATAATTAAACTGAAAAAGTTTAGCTGAAGTTGTTCTACAGTTGATCAAATGTTTAAGCCAAAATCAGAATCAGAAAAAGGTTTATTGCCAAAAAAAATTAACAAAAAATTCAGGAACTTGCAGACTATATACAGAAAATGTACAGTTGGATAGACAGTAGTGTAAATGTTGCAGTGCAAATAGATAGCTCTTTTATAATATATTGTTAAAGCGGCAGGTGTTATAAAGTGTTCATGATCCAACAGCTGAGGGAAAGAAGCTGTTCTTGTGGCGGGAGGGTCTGGTCCGCATGGACCGTAGCCTCCTGCCCGAGGGGAGGGGCTCAAATAGTCCATATCCAGGTGAGAAGGGTCAGCTGTGATCCGACCTGCTCGTCCCCGAGTCCTGGAGAAGTACAGGTCCTGGACAGATGGATGGCTGTAGCCGATCACCTTCTCAGCAGAGCACAATGCGCTGTAGTCTGTGTTTGTCCCTGGTGGTGGCTCCAGCGTACCACGCGGTGATGGAGGAGGTGAGGATGGACTCGATGATGGCCATGTAGAACTGAACCATCATCCGTCCCCAAACATTCTCAATTGGATTTAGAACTGGGGAATGGTCCAAAAGAGTGATTTTATTCTGCTGGAAGAAGTCCTTTGTCCTGTGGGCTTTGTGATCGGTACCCAGTCCTGTTGAAAACCACAGACACGGGCAAGGCCCTAAGTCATGAGGGATGCTCTCTGCAACATCTGCAAAGAGCCAAAAAACATTTGACCTGCACCACCTGGAGCTCCAGTGTTCCACTGAAGGAAAAAGCACCCCAGATCATTATGGCGCCCCCTCCCTGTGGTGCGTAGAAAATATCTCGGGTATATTTGCTTGTCGTGCCAGTAACACTGGAAACCATATGGATCATTAAAGTTACATTTTTTCTCATCAGAGAAGAAAACTTTCTTCCATCTTTCAATGTCCCATGTTTGGTGTCTCTTCTAAAGTCCAAGTGGCAGTTCTGTGGCGTTCAAGGAGACGAGGTCTTTGAAGACGTCATTTTGTTTTTGAAGCCCTTCAGTCGCAGATGTCGTCTGACGGTTATTGGGCTGCAGTTGGCACCAGTAACGGCCTTAATCTGGGATTAAGGATCGTCCAGTGTCTTGATGGACGACCAATGAGATCCTCCGGCTCAGTGCTGGTGTAATTTTTTTGGAGTCTTCCACTTGACTTTTTTGTTTTATAAGCCTCGGGATCTTTTAAGAAATTCCAAATGACTGTCTTACTGCTTTCCACCTCAACAGGGAGGTGCACTGCGAGAGGCCCAACCCTACCACGTTCTAAAAGAGGACATTTTTTGGCCTTTACCATCAGAACATGACTGAATGAATACCTGAAAATACAGAAAATGACACTGATTATGCATTTTTGCAGGGATTTGGTCTTAAGAGCCATGTGGTCTGAAACTTTTGATCAGCTGCAAAACAGCCTATTTCAGTAAACATGTTATTGAAAATAACAATTAAACTATGATATGATTCTTTGAGAAGAAATGTGACCTTGATGGTCCTTTCCAACGTTACTGGCACGACAAGCAGATCCATCTGAGATGTTTTCTACACGCCAAAGGGAGGGGGTGCCGTAATGATGCTTTTTCCTTCAAGGGAACAATGGAGCTCCATGTGGTGCAAAGGCGTCAAACGGCCCCTGTCTCTGCAGATGTTGCAGAGAGCATCCCTCATGACTGAGGGCCCTCGTCTGTGGTAACCACAGGGTTTACAAAAATGGTTCATAGTTCCAGACAATAGATGCCCTTCGTGAAGCCACCCTCACCACTAGGAGAAATGTTCCCACTCACCTCCTGGAAACATTTGCATCAAACATGCCGCAACCAATTTTTGAAGTTTTCAACAATAATGGTGGCGCTACTCATTACTGAGTTCATGTTTGGGACTTTGATTTCTGTTTTGAGGGAGTTTTTGGGTTGGTTTTTGAGGTTCTGTCCAAAACCTTTGATCAGCTGCAGAGCAGCCTATTTCAGTTTAATTGTTGTTTTCAATAAAATATTTACTAATTATTTTTTGGTCTTACTCTCATTTCTTGTTGCATACTGAAGCTCTACTACCATGCAAACTCTGACGTTTGCCATTTATTCAACTGGTCCTAAACTTTGGGGGCTGTATGTGCCTATGATTTCAACAACATAACAACATAAATTAAAGCCAAAATACTATATAGGGAGATGGTGCTGCTCTGTGGTCGAGGGGATAGCTTGCATGCCCTTGCAACAATGTTGTGAATTCAAGTCCGGCTCCCGATAATTTGCTACATGTCCTGTGTCCAATTAATTAAGATGTTGAAGGAGCCTAATTCACCTTACTTACTATCGCCTCTTTCTGCCATGAGTTTGCGTGTAACATTCAATTTTCAGGTGCACCAAGTCCACACTGCTTTGGGCAGCTTAAAACAGCTTTGTAGTATGTGTAACTTATTTTCTGTCATAATCATCAGCTCTATGCAAAATAATACAAGGGACACAATCAATAATGGGGCCCAAGGCAACTTCCAGATTGAGGTGACTACTGCCACACTGTAAATGGAAAGAGCAAATTATTGACACACTCACAGTATGGAAGATGATGTTGGGGAGGGTGAATGAAATGGTGTCTGAGAAATGGGAAATATATGCAGCTGTTTGAATGTTTAATTGTCTTAAAGTGGTTGTTGGCGTACACCTCACTGTTTTTGTTGTTTTTTGTATTATAAAAATGTGATCCATATATTAATTATACTTTGGTAGAAAATATTTTCATATATATATTTTTTTTTTTTTTTTTTTTTTTTTTTTTTGTCAGATATCAAGAATTATTGGAAACCAACCAGGCCTCCAACTACCTCTTCAGTTGTGCAATGCGATGGCTTGCTGTGCGCCTGGACTTGATCAGCATCTTTCTTATCTCAAGTGTAGCTCTTCTCATTGTTCTCATGCGAAACCAAATACCTCCAGCCTACGCAGGACTCGCCATCTCTTATGCAGTGCAGGTCTGTAAACAAATAACTTAGGGCTGTGCATACAAGGTAAAGTGGGTTTAAAAATAGACTAATGGCTTGTTTCCTTTGACTTTCAGTTGTCAGGCTTGTTTCAGTTTACCGTGAGGTTGGTTACTGAGACTGAGGCTCGGTTTACATCCGTTGAGAGGATTAACCATTACATAAAGGTAAAAAAAATATTGGTAATGTGAGTGTGGAAGAAAACAGTGACTCATAATATTATTATTATTTATTAATTATTATTATATTTTAAAATGCAGCGAATTCACATGTCTGTGTTAGTCATGATCTCTTTTTTTCTCAGTGTTTGGACAGTGAGGCTCCCAGACGGAGTCCAGAGCAGAGTGCCCCTTCCCCCTCCTGGCCCCAACAGGGAAAAATCACATTTGAGAATGTGGAGATGAGTTACAGGCATGATTTACCTCTGGTGCTGAAGAGTGTGTCTTTCAACATCTTACCACAAGAGACTATTGGCATAGTGGGTCGCACAGGATCAGGTATAGCTGACCTCTCTTTGGCTTTGCTCTTGAGTTTTTAGTAAAGTATAAAGTTCATGATTTACTTTGCTTCTACAGGAAAGTCCTCTCTGGGTGTCGCTCTCTTCAGGCTTGTGGAGCTGACAGGAGGCTCTATCGTCATAGATGGAATGGATATAGCTCAGATTGGATTGGATGACCTCAGGAGCAAACTAGCTATCATTCCTCAGGAGCCAGTTCTGTTTATCGGCACAGTCAGGTAATCACAGGTTGTTGTTGGTTTTTTTTAATTGGCACTGATGGACGTCTTGAATGAGGGAAAAAAACAACAAATGGGCATATGTTTTATTGTTACCCATTATCAACCAACACAAAAGCAAATCAATGTATTGTATTGTCAAGACACATTCAATATTTAAAATATTTACCAAATTAAATGAAAAAAAAAACTTGAAATATTAGCCAAGAGGATAGAGATTCTTGTATTTCCTTATGCACTTTTTTGTTCACTAGATCTAACTTAGACCCTTGGGATCAATATTCTGATTCTGAAATATGGGAGGCACTTGAGCAGACACACATCAAAGAAATGGTGAGTGGCACTTGTGACACAGTAACAGAACAGAGATTGTACATTTTGGCAAGAATCTAATATGGTTTTCTCTCTTCCCAGGTAAGCCAGCTGCCTCATTCCCTCTTCTCGGAAGTAACAGAAAATGGAGACAACTTCTCAGTTGGAGAGCGGCAGCTTCTCTGTGTAGCTAGAGCCCTGCTGCGTAACAGCAAGGTACTCATTATTACTCAATGGCAATTATGTGTCAACAGGTTTGCAGTCAAATATAATATGGAGTCAATCAAGTAGAAGCAATTGAATTAATTATGATCATTATGATTTTTTTTTACTTTCTTTTTCTTAACTTTTACTTTTGGTGGTATCCTCCTCATACAGATCCTTATTTTGGATGAAGCAACGGCAGCTATTGACACGGAAACCGATCGTCTCATTCAGGAGACTATTCGCTCTGCATTTGGGAGTTGCACCACTCTCATCATTGCCCATCGTTTGAACACTGTCATGAACTGCAGCAGGGTGATGGTACTGGATCATGGCCAGGTGCGTTGCATGCATCATCGACACTTGTCAGGATAAATGTTTCATGAAAACATATCTCAAAGGCCCCTTATTATGCAATCATCCTGACTTGACTTTGACATTGATGACTTTGAGATTTATTGTGGTTCTCAATATTATTTGCAAAAACATGTCCAAAACAAAACTTCCAAAACTTATAAATGTTTAAATGTATCTAAATTACTCAAAGTTAACATCTTGTTCATTTATAAACTCACTGTAATAATTGCTTCTGTTATTTTTTTTTAATAGATTTTGGAGTTTGACAAACCTGCTTTCTTGCTGGCAGATGAAAACTCAAGATTTAGAGCCATGATCGAAGCAGCAGAAAATCAAAGCAGCTAGTCCTGTATGTGGTAGAATAGAAATCCTTTTCAAAAACCTGATGTTGCACAAAGTCGCCGCTGATCCTGTCCTGCTGTAGTGTGAGTACATTGCTCTCCCAAGACATGGTTTCGACAACATTAAGTTTGAAAACCAAAGACAGTTTATGAATCATCGAAGGCCAGATGGGTAATAGAACTTAAGCAATAACAATAATATTTTTATTAGAGAAATTAGGGATGCACCGGTACAGCTCTCTCAGGATTGATATGGATACCCGATATTAACCCATACTGCATGACTTTCCTCAAAACGAATTGAACAAGTTATCAGAAATGCTCTTAAAAACTTGGGATTGTTAAAATAAATTATTTTAATATTATATTGTCTCTCTGGAACAAAAAACAGCTATAATTATTTTATATTTATTTATTTCAGCCTCTTCTTTTGAAGCTATTAGTTCATTATAGTTTTGCTTCTTATATTAGTATGTTCAGTGCTCAAAATGAGCTTTTTTATTGGCTTAGCCTCTGTGCTATTCATTTAAAACAAATCTATCCCCAGTCATACTTCTGTCCAATAATGTATTACTGTATGTAACACAAAGAGTTAAAGCTCTTTGGTGTAACCTTTGCTTGTAACCTTTGACCTAGGCTGCTTCCATTAGCAGTTGCTAATGATGCTAGCGCTATATGACGTCTTTTTGCATGGCAAAAATAATGACAGATAACGTAATGACTTATTTCTACAGGCCTTGAACTTTAAAATGAGGTAGGCCTATTGCATGTCCATACATACACTGAGATTTTGTCGGAAATAGTATTTATGTCTTCATTGGGCTGACCACTGGATTCTGTAGGTTTGGATCTTTAAAATGATCCATGGCATGACTATATTCACTCAGTTGATGTTGGTAAAAATGTCTTTATGTCCCCAATACATTCCTGTTTGGGGAATCAGATGCGTATCGGGAAAACGGGGCAGCTTATCAATCCATTAAATTTACCAGTATCAGCACCAATATCAGTACTAGTATTGGTGCATCCCTATAATAGCTGTGTACATTGGCCCATCCTTTTGTTTTCCTCCAAGAGCTCAATAAATTGTATGTTATTTATGTAATAATGCTAAATGCTACAATAGAGTACTAAAATTCACTGTGAAGAAAGCTTAGTACAATCATTACCCTCATATTCTTTGTTGATCGCATTGATAATGCTATTCTGTACAATATGAGATCATAGGTACATTATACTACTGGATAATTCAGTATCATTTATTTAAGATTTGAGTGAAACATTGCTAAAAGGCAGTGTATTTCATTCATCACTGTGTTGATGTATAGAATATCTATATTTGGTTCACAATTAACATTGTATTTTGCACGTTATATGTGTCTAAAGATTCCAGGTCATGTAATGGAAATAGCCATACATATACTACTTTATACTTGTAGTACACCATTGAAACTAAGTCTTGTCTACTGTCTCGTCCAAATCCAAATGCTGATGTTTAAATTATGCACATGTAAATATTTTGATACAAATACTGGAGTACTTAACTTTTGCGGCAAGAGTAAAGAACGTAGGATGATGTCTTCAAATGTTGTCTGCCTTTATAATCAAGCAAATGCTTAATAATGCAGTGCAATATTTTTTATTATTGATTGATGATTACTATGGCCTTTGACATGTATACCCGTTTACTTGTGATGTTTTTAAAGGCTTCATTTTTAAAGTCTTTGTTTTCAATAAAATATTTTTTTATAATAGTTGACTCTTGGCTTATTTAAATTACAATGGATATATGCAGGAAAAGAAACATTAACCAAATAATGTCATTAATGGGATGCATTACCAATTTTGCACTGCCATCTACTGGCATAAAAAAGGAAAGCCTGTCGGCAGCCAGTCCTCTCTACACTCTAGATTCAGTCCGACTACTCTCTTCCTCAGAATGAATGACCGCCCATAAATGCATTGCAGTCTGATTGGGTCCAACTGAAACAGGGAGATGAACACAAATAAAGTGTCTCTCATTGATTTATAGTATACAGACAATCACCACCACTGACTTTACTCCGACTGTCAAGCGTCAAAAGCGATATCCAGGGATCAACCGACGCAGTTCTGCTCCGTGGATGACAGAGAACGGCCCCATTTAGCGGTGGGGGACAGTCTGAGCTCTGTTGTGATCAGAAACGTGCTCTGTGCCTCCTCCCGTTTCCTCAGTGCAGATCTACTTTAGATCCGGACTAATGACGTGAAGTGCTATATAGATGCTTATTACAAAGGGTATTATTAATATAGTCAGGGCCCTTTGTTTGGCCCACCAAACGACACACTGTTTAAATAAATAGACTCTAGATCTCTAGTGGAGCAGGCCATATTCATTAGCATTTTAATTTTTATATAATAATATTTATATTATATATACAACACTGTATTTGATTTGAGGTCCTCCCCAAGGAAATAAATCAAGTCATGTCATGTCCTGCATTTTGGATCAATTGCATTCAATCAATCAATATATATATAATCAGTGTATTATTATTATTATTATCATTATTATTATTATTATTATTATTATTATTCATCTAATCATCTAATTACCCATTTGAATCGTTGTAATTTTTTTTTTTTATGTTATCAGAACATGCCCCCTAACTGATGACACCTTCACAGAACGTTCCATTTGTTATATGAAAGTTCCTATAACTTTTAATACTGTAACCTTTATAGGGGATTGGATTTATTCATTTATGTAGCTAGCCCTGAATGTTACTTGGATTATGTTAAACAGCAAATAAATGGAACGCTACAGGTGCAATATTATAATAAATATCAGTAACACAAATAAATTAGCAGTAGCCACAGTGTGTGCATATCATTTATTTCAGCTGGAACACTCTGAGGTCAAACTCATAATGTTCAAGTGGGAAATAAATAATAACTGATCTCGTGGATTTGGAAAAAAATGTAGGCACTCACATAATTTCCATTCATAAAGACCTTATTATTTGTTTTTATTATTAGTAGTAGTAGTAGTTTTATATTAGAGTGGCAGAACTATGCACAGCACAAAAATGTGTTTCTTTTTTGTGTGCCTTTTTTGTCCATGTAAGTATTGTTTCGCTCAAATAACTTCAACTTTATGAGGTAACAATAGTGATAATAATGCATACTAGTTATATAGTGCTTTTCATGGCATTCAAAGATGCTTCACATTGCATCATTCATTTACTCCACGCTCAATGGTGGCAAGCTACTGTTACAGCCACGGCTGTCCTGGGACAGACTAATGGTAAAATGGAAACTGAAAGGGGATTCTTCATTGTGGCTCCAACTGTGCAGATCTTAGCTTGCTTCACAACTTTTAGGTTAGTACAATCATTTTAATAATTTGTTTAAGAGGACAAAAAGGGTTTGGAATACCACAAGTTTCTGGTTTGTTTAGAGCAATGGATATAATATTTTCACAGCATAGAATATTTTCCTCATAGACACTGAAAAGGATAAAGGATGTGCATTGCATTAAGGTGTTTATACAGTATCAAGCTTTCTATTAACAAAGACAATGACTTAAAAGGCTCTTTTTGTGGAGAAAAAGTGACGCAATCAACAAAAAGGTTGTAATATACAACATTAGTCTGTGACTCTACTTTGTACACTTGAACTTTTGCATAGTAAAGGAAAAAAAAAATAATAATAATTAATAAAAAATAAAAAATAAACCAAAGCTGTAGGGTCTAATCTGACAAGAGCTCAGTAACATAAACATGCCCATGATTGCACATTAGACTGCGATCACATAAAAGCAGGCAAATGAATACAGTGTGTTTGATTGGGGCATAGTACACTAGACCCATTCAACTTATGGCCCGTGGCTGGATCATGCACTTGAGCTGAACTGGCCAAGACCAACCTTTCAAATATTACAAAATATATTCCCCTCTGGTTTACTGATTTAGTCCTAAATATTTAATCCTTGAGTTTAATGATTCTCAAACTATAGATGATATTCTCAAACTGACGATCTTGTGGCTTTTAGAACTGCTTAAATATTGTTTGAAGATTACATGTGTGCGGATGTGTGTGTGTATCTATCTATCTATCTATTATAAATATATATATATATGTATGTATATATATATATATATATATATATATATATATATATGAATATACATGTGTGTATGTGCGTTGATATGCAAATACTGTGTGTGTGTTTGTGTGTGTATGTATGTGTATATATATTATGTATATCAGTGTTTTTCAACCTTTTGTGGCACACTTTTTGGCTTTAAATGATACCATGGCAAACCACCTAATACCAAAACATTACCTAATCAGAGCATTTAGTTAAAAAATACAGTAAATAATGTTTTGGCAGTTCTCTTGTTCTTTCATATTGGAAATAGTGATGGCTCTGTGCTTGTTTTTGGTGCAGAAGTTCAAGACACTCCAAGTAGTATAATAGTGACCCTGCACACTGGTTTGAAAAAAAAAAAATATATATATATATATATATATTATATGTATTATGTGTATATATATATATATATATATATATATATAGTGTATATATTGTTGTGGTTGACGTGGCTATACCAAATGATGGCAACATCAGGAGAAAGGAACATGAGAAACTAGAGAAATACCAATGGCTCAGAGAAGAGCTGGAGAAGGCCTGGAAGGTGAAGGCTACAGTGGTGCTCGTGGTGATCAGGGCACTGGTGACCCCCAAACTGGAGGGTTGGCTACACCAGATCCCTAGAAGAACATCAGACATCTCAGTCCAGAAGAGCGCAGTGCTAGGAACAGCTAAGATACTGCGCCGAACCCTCAAGCTCCCTGGCCTCTGGTTGAGGACCCGAGCTCAGAGATGGATGAGACCACCTGCAGAGGGTGAGAAGGGAATTAAAAAAAAAAAAAAAATATATATATATATATATATATATATATATATATATATATATATATATATATATATATATATATATATATATATATATATATATATATATTTTTTTTTTTTTTTTTTTTTTTTTTTTAACAATCAATATATTAATATTAGTTCTTGTATGTTTTAATGTTATAGATGCTCAAATAACCTACAACGAGTTGGCCACTGTCCAGGGTGTACCCAGCCTAAGGCCCAAAGTTAGTGGGATAGGCTCCAGTTACCCGTGACCCTTAACAGGAACAAGCGGTAAAAAATGAATGAATGAATGAAGATGCTCAAAAAAAAAAAAAAGTATGAGATCCTGGTTGAAACCCACTCGGTTTTTCAGAACAATATTGGTGAAGCTTTTTATATTTTATTTTTCACAAAAGTCAATAACTTTCAGTATCAGTAAACAGATCTAGGCCGTGGCATTCTGAAAAATCTGTCGCTCAAGAAGATAAAAGTGCTGAATACACCATAGTCTGTCTATGGTAGGCCTACACACAGTCACTGCTGTTTTGTCTCACTCTGCAAAAAAAGGTGTCACAAATTGCAAAAGATGCTTAGCAGTCTTCTGCAAGAAAAAAAATGACGATCATGAATCTGGAGTTGTATTTTGCAGGAGCGTTGCCGTGTTCGCTTCCGGGAAGTGTGTATGTTATGTTGTGGCTGGTTTGATTTGGTTCAGGGCCGCTTTGCTCGGGAGGAGGAGGGAAGCCCTGGCGCTGGCTCTGGTTGTGATGCCTCTGGATGATGGCTGCTTTCGGAATATTAAGTTACGAACACCGGCCTTTAAAGCGCCCCAGACTCGGCCCTCCAGATGTATATCCGCAAGATCCAAAGCAAAAAGAGGTCAGTGTAAACGACGTGTCTTGTTAAACCCCGGTAAAAGGATTTCCACCCGAGCTCCTTCGCCAGCTAACACTAGTGCTAACACTAGCTAGCATGTTTAGCCTAGCCTTTAAACGAGCTGGGCCTTGCAATAACAATGAACAGCACCTAGTTGTCAGGCTGCTAACTGCGAGCATTGCTGAGACAAACAAATGGACATATATTTTTAGAGCCTAGATAAATTGATTTAACATTAGATTGGATAGACCACAAAGATCTCTTATGGGTTTGTGCGTGACTAATTGTTGTAGTGTTTTGGTCTTTCGGGATTTGCCTAAGCTGCATCGCTAACGAATATTAACTAGATTTGGCTGCAGATTGCTTTCAATGAAGTCGAGTTTCCTTCTTTTGCATAACAGTAATGCTTGAATCGGTTATCGTTGACGACCTTTTGCAAACTTAAGCTTTACATCGACTAAACGAAAATGTCATTGTAGTTGCAGTTTGACCTAAAAACAAAGTGACTGGTTACATGACAACTTCAGATAACGACAAATTGCACAAATATCATAGCGATCCGAATGTTTCAGTGCTGACTCGCAGGTATTTATAAGATGATACGCTAGATACTAGACTTGGTGCTAATTAAAACTCATATTTCCATTTTATTGTATAATTTACTAACAGTGATCCAGCACTATAGTTTTTTTTTTTCATAGCTCGTTTCGTTACTGTTCTTTTCTTTTCTCTTCTTTCATTTCATTTTTTTTCTAGCAAATGTATCTCCAATGGCGTTTTTCACGTCTGGCCACAAACGTAAAGCTTTTGACGTTGATCTCGAGCTCTTTAGGCCTAGCTGTTGGGCTGGTCTAAACAAGACTTCAGGAACAAAATACTTAGCTGCCGTTTGGGATATTATTGGGAGATAAATTGAAAATGCTTCCAATATCTGAATCAGAAAAAAGGTTTATTGCCATTGTCAGTGAACAAAATTTACCAACTAGAAACTTGCTTTGGTGATATAGTACAACATGAAACGGTGAGCTAGAATACATAATTGTTGTTTAGGAGAAATGCAAAACTATAATATTGAGTATTTGTCTATAACTAAAACAAAAAAAAGCCCTATTGATGTTTACTTGTATGGTCCATTCGTGTTTTGTGCAATACTACTATCTCTCAACAAGATATTGACAGGTTATCATGAAAATAAACATTATTATTCAAAGAATTGCACATGTTTTCTTGAACTAAAATCTTCTTATTACAGGATGAATTAACTGCCCTGAATGTGAAGCAAGGATTTAATAACCAACCGGCAGTGTCTGGGGATGAACATGGCAGTGCAAAAAATGTCAATTTCAACCCCTCCAAGGTAAACACAACTGCTAATAAGTGATGCATGTTTTTAGTTCAGATCAATGTCAATGAAATGTGTGTCCATGTATTTACAGATCAGTTCCAACTTCAGCAGTATCATTGCTGAAAAGTTGCGTTATAATACATTCCCAGACACAGGGAAGCGCAAGCCACAGGTCAACCAAAAGGATAATTTTTGGCCCCTCACAGCAAGGTCCCAGAGCTCAATCAATAATTGGTTTACAGATTTAGCAGGAACTAAACCCCTCACCCAACTGGCTAAAAAGGTAACATTGGTGTATTCATCTCGAAAAGCTTCTTTTTGTAATTGGATAATTGATATGCTACATTATGCCCTTTTAGTTATTTTTTTATGAATTTGTGTCATATTCAAACTGAATGTTCAGAATAAGTGTTCATTTTGCAGGTTCCAACTTTCAGCAAAAAGGAAGAGGTTTTTGGATACTTGGCTAAGTATTCGGTCCCTGTCATGCGCTCAGCCTGGATGATAAAAATGACATGTGCTTATCATGCAGCCATCACTGAAACAAAAGTTAAAAAGAGGCATGTGATTGACCCCTGTATAGGTATGTTTTTCTTTATCAGTTGTATAAATAATTGAGAGGCAAGTGAGCTGTGTTGCTCTAAGTCTAATGACTATCCTAATGTGTGTGTGTGCAGAATGGACACAGATCATTACCAAGTACTTATGGGAACAGCTGCAGAAAGTGGCCGAGTTCTACAGGCAGTTTCCCAATCAAGGCTGTAGCTCACCTCTACCAGCACCACCTCCTGATGTGGAGCAGGCTATGAAACAATGGGAGTACAATGAAAAACTTGCCATGTTTATGTTTCAAGTGAGTTGTTATATAGATCATCTTTTTGCTCTTATCAAAAAGGGAAATGACTAATTACACTTTTTGCCTCTTAGGATGGCATGTTAGACAGGCATGAGTTTCTGACATGGGTGCTGGAATGCTTTGAGAAGGTGCGACCAGGTGAAGATGAACTGCTCCGACTCCTATTGCCACTTTTACTGCAGGTATATATTTTTTCCCCTCTTCCGTTAAGTGTATATTTTACTTAACCTCGCTAGCTGTCTGTAGTTATATATAAACTGGAGAGTGTTTTTAGGGCACAACACTTTGGCCGTGCTGACCTTTACTGAGGTTCCACAGCCGTTCATTTGATTATGTTTTCACAGCTGACACCAAAAGCTTTTTGTAATGCTCTGAATCTCTTCCATCACGCAGTACTCAGGGGAATTCGTCCAGTCAGCTTACTTGTCACGAAGACTGGCATATTTCTGCACACGGCGCCTCAACCTGTTGCTTAGCGACGGGAGCTCTGGCACAGGAGGACATCCAGCTCATGGCATCTTGACACAGCAAGGGAACGCCCTGCCCCCCACCCCAACATCCCAGCCTGCAGGAGCGAGCCAGGCCCAGACACCATTTACAGACTTTTACAACTGTCCCCTGCACAGGCCTCTGGTTTTTGGGCTCAGTTGCATGTTACAGGTATTGCACTACAGGACCATATTTTGATTTTCACCATCAGCAAATCACAAACGTTGCAATTATATACAGTCTCATTATGTACAAACCACCTCTACAAGTAAATAGGTTGAGTTCCCGTGACATCGCAATTACAACTGTAATGCCTACAGTTTAAATTGAGCAGAATTCTATGGTAGAATTTGCTGTCTGTCAGATTGCAGATTTGCTGACCTGCTTTATATGGTTCTGTAATTACTGGGACTAGCCACATGAAACTAAAACTTGCACAAAAGTCTTATCTGTCAGCACGAATAAACAAAAATGAAATAATGTTTCAACTATAGCCTCAGAAATTGGTGCCATCAGTCAACACCAAAGATGTGATTGTTGTCAGTTGAAAGCACTTTAAACCATGATATGAATATGACAAGTTTGTGAACTCAATCCCAAACAAGCAATAAGGTTCAACGTTTGTGGATTTCTATTTTGTATATTTCTTTCAATAACAGTGCATCTCCAGTAGAGTTATATAGGCCCCACATGTAACATGCTTGTGATCCTTTAAGATCCGTTAAGAGACCAACCACATTTTCAGCAAACTGAATTATGAACTGTTAACTAATAAAATTGCTCATTTAAAGGCAATTACAGTACGGTACTATTTTTTGCTCTGCTGCGAACATTTGTTTTATAGATGCCTAAACTCCTTTTACAGTGTGCCCACTTAAACCCTTTTGTTTCTGTCTGTCCTCTCTCATAACAGAGTATAGCGCTGTGTTGTCCCAGTGCTCTTGTGTGGCACTACTCACTGACCGATAGTAGAAACAAGACCGGTTCGCCTCTGGACCTCCTGCCCATCGCCCCATCCAGCCTGCCAATGCCGGGGGGCAACACTACATTCACACAGCAGGTCACATACTTTTCATTATTCAAAACACGGACTACCTTTGTAACGCCAAAAGATGATAACATGGCTTTTTATTTCAGGTCCGGGCCAAATTGAGAGAAATCGAAGAACAGATCAAAGAGAGAGGCCAGGCAGTGGAGTTCAGGTGGTCTTTTGATAAGTGCCAGGAAACCACAGCAGGTTTGAAACTTATGTATACATCTCCCCAAATGAAAGTCGCATTATTTAACATCTAGGTTCTTTTTAGGTTTCACAATCGGGAGAGTCCTTCATACTCTTGAGGTTCTGGACAACCACAGTTTTGAAAAGTCCGATTTCAGCAACTCTTTAGATTCCCTTTACAATCGGATATTTGGGTCTGGGCAGAGCAAAGATGGTCATGAGGTAAAGGAATAAAAATGCTGAAAAACAGGTATACACTACTGTTGTATTGAGCTAACATGTATTTATTTTTTTTGTACTCAGATGTCCCCAGATGATGATGCTGTGGTGACTTTGCTGTGTGAATGGGCTGTATGTTGTAAGCGCTCGGGTAGACACAGGGCCATGGTGGTCGCGAAGCTGCTGGAAAAAAGACAAGCTGAAATTGAAGCTGAGGTAACCAAATGTCTGGCCAGCAATATGGAAGGTTTTTATTCTATTCTTTTTCCGCATTGATGGGAAACCATTTTGTCTGTTTACAGAGGTGCGGTGAGTCCGAGGTGGTGGACGAGAAAGGCTCGGTGTCCTCTGGCTCACTCTCCACTGCCACACTGCCAGTCTTTCAAGATGTGCTGCTCCAGTTTCTAGACACTCAAGCCCCCACTCTTAGTGAGTTTCTCCTTCCTGATTCATCTAGTGTTGCAAAACAGATTTGGTTCTGAATTATCTGGCAATTTCGTCGGCTTATGAAACATCTTGGGCGCCATTTTGTTGTAGTGGTTTGGAACAAATAAAAAAAAAGGGTTAGGCAGATGGGAAGCAAATCAATTTACTAGGGCTTTTTGAACACTTTTCCTTGTCATTTTCCCTATTACCTAGTAGTTTAAAATGAGTTTGTCTTTTTGTAATTCTTCATTGCTCTGTTTGATCTTGTATATTTTGTTCAGAAGCTGATTCTTAATATCACATTTTAACAGTACGATTTTCGAAGAATCACAATTTCATAATAGTTCATGATTATTGGCATCATGACTGAACAACATCTAATAGATTACCCTTGCTCTAGTCATGTTTTTCAAACTTTTTCCATTTGCGGCACAGTTTTTGGGGTTTAAAAGATACCACAGCACACCCCCTACAAAAAAATGACCAATTCAGACCATTAAGTTAATAAAATATGACATATAATGAGCCAAATCATGTTTGTGTTACTGTTTGGTGCTTTAAATTTGGCAATAGTGGTGGTTTTGTGTGCAGAAGTTGCTCAGGGCACTACAAAAAGGTATACAGTGATCCCTCGTTTATCGCGGGAGTTGCTTTCCAAAAATAACACGCGAAAAGTGAAATCCGTGAAGTAGTCACAGCTTTATTTTTTATTAGTTTACAATGCAATACTGAACTATGGAATGAAACCAAAAATCAAAACCTGTTTTAAAGCCCAAAATTTGTTTAAAACAATAATTTTAATATAGTAATACAAGGTTGGAAACATTGTCACTCGTGTATTTCACAGTCTGTGCCTCTTGGTCCTGACGCCGCTCCGCTGTAGCGTCTGTTTCTACTGAAGGCGCAGGTTACGGGTAGTTGTTGGCGCTCTTTCTTTTTCTGAGCAAGAAGATTTTTATAAACGGATATGCCATCTTCGATTATATTTGAGAACTGCAATGAACGACTCATCAAAGGGTCCCGTTCGTGCCGTGCGCTGAAGTTCAGTGGATGCACTGTAAAAATATCCGCACTGTAAAAAAATCCGTGAAGCAGCGAAGCCGTGAAAGATGAAACGCGATATAGCGAGGGATCACTGTATTACTTACTTACATCCACATTTCTGAACCTGTTAACTCAAATTTGACATTTTTTCAAGGCACACCTGGCCAAACGTCAAGGCACACTAGTGTTCCCTGGCACACTGGTTGAAAATCAAGGCTCTAGTCTACTATGTGACTAGGTTAATGAAATCAAACTTTCTAAGTGAAAAAAGTATAGTTTATGTGGCATAAAAGGCCTGATGAAAAAGCACTTTATGTTTTTTGTAGATTATAATATGACCTGAGTAGTCATTATTGTTGATTAATCGAATAATCTGCATTTCTCTGTAGGTGAGCCTGGCAATGAAAGCGAACGAGTGGAGTTCTCTAACCTGGTCCTGCTCTTCTACGAGCTCATACGCCATGACGTCTTCTCCCACAACATCTACATGTGTACTCTCATTTCCCGTGGCGACCTGGCCTTGGACGCCCACATGCCGCGCCCCCGTTCCCCCAGTGACGAGCCCTTGGATGAGTCAGAGCGCAAAGAGCAGGATGCCAACAGCAGTGTCAAAATGGAGGCATGTTAAAGTCTTTGGTGTTAGAGTGTGTGATGAGATATAGAAAGGTCACAAGATGTATTAACATGAATTATTATTTCTCAACAGGATACCGGCCTCTCTGAGTCCAGTGCTAATTTTGACGAGGTACTACTTCTGTTTTGGCTTTTCCTATAAATGTCCAGTCACATCTCAATAACCATATATAGACTGTAATATACTGACATTTCCCTTTGTCCAGATGTTCTCTCCTCCCATGCACTGCGAGTCTAAGGGCAGTCCATCTCCCGAGAAGCCCACTCCAGATCAAGACAGCAAGGCAGGATGCAAAGACAAGAGTCTGGATCCCGCCTTCCCTCAACTGTACGAGCAACCGCGCCACATTCAATATGCCACGCACTTCCCTATCCCTCAGGTAACCAGGCTTTACCATTGAAATTAGGCTGTGATAAAACAACTAACCTTTCCTAAACATTTCCTTTCATTATTGTATGTATTTAGGAGGAGAGCGCCAGCCATGAGTGTAACCAGCGCTTAGTGGTCCTTTATGGAGTTGGCAAACAAAGAGATGAGGCACGACACACCATTAAGAAAATAACCAAAGATATCTTGAAGGTCCTAAATCGCAAAAGCACTGCTGAAACAGGTAATACTTAATTGCTGTCGGCTGAGACAAAAGATTCAAGTTTATGTTTTTACTTTACTTTTTGTCATAGAGCCCTTGTCATACTTGAATCTTTAAACATAAATATATACTTACATACATATATTGGTTTCTGGTTCCAGTTATCTTCTATTTCTTAATCAGAGAATATATCTGTACTTCTACTTACCATAAAACCCTGCAGAAATTTGTTACACTGTATCATTATCATCTTATCTATTCACTTAAGTCACTTAATCTTACAAATGGAACTTATTTCTATTAATATAAGGATTTAAAAGATAGTTAGATGTCATACAGACCCGACCAAATGTGAAACGCCTATTGAAAAATTGACAAGTCACATTTTGCATGGTTGAATCTGAGCAAGGTTCCAGTAGAGCTTCACGATTCACCTTATTCTGCCCCGCCCACCTTTGCCGTTTTTTGCCACAGATATGCACTTTTGTTGTAAACGCACTTCCGTTTGACGAGAACTCCGTTAAAGCTGATGACGAACGAGGGAAAAGTCTCGCCGCTAAAATGTTACATAAAGTAGGTTGATTTGTGTAACATGTTTAATGAACACGAGCAACAACAAGTCAACAACGCACCGATTTCCTGGGCCGTTTGAAAACTGCTTTTTAGTCTGAGTAGAACTTATTTTCTGTTGAGCTCGTCTGCTCCGTGTAAACTAATACAATGGAAACAAGACGGCGGCGTGTAAGGCAACGTCCGGAGTAAGGTGAATACAACTACAAATTTCAACTTTTGATCGGTACTGTATGTCATCATGTCATCGTCTTCTGTTGTTTGGTGAACATCACCATCGAACATCTATGATTCTATTTAAACTTATTCCTGTAACATAATTTAATACAAAACAAATCCTTTAAAATTACATATTGAACTTTAGAGATTTTTGAGCCATCTGCTCATTTGTTTATTTTTGCCTAGGAGGTGAGGAAGGGCAAAAGAGGAAGAGGAGTAAGCCTGAGGCCTTTCCCACTGCTGAAGATATCTTCTCCAAATTCCAGCATCTCTCCCACTTTGACCAGCACCAGGTCACCTCCCAAGTGAGTCTATGCGATCCATTCTTTGATTTTTGTTCTGTATATGAAATTTAATTTTGCTCCAGTGGAGCAAAACCAGAAGGCAGTAGAGCTTCCAAATGCACAAAGAAGCCAAAAAAATAATTTAAACTTAAAGAGGCTGTTAAGCAGTGTTTTGTCTGATCTTTTCATTCCTAAATCACACGTTTATGTGCCTGTAGGTGTTCAAAAACGCATTTGAACAGATCACTAGCTTTGCCTCAGGGTTGTCCTATCACCTGCCGCTTGTTCAGCACATTCAGTTCATCTTTGACCTCATGGAGTATTCACTCAACATTAGTGGCCTCATAGACTATGCTATTCAGGTAAGCCATTGACAAGTAGTGTTTTTATTTCTCTCATGTGCTTCTGTTTTACCGCACTGTGTATTTATGTTTAGATTTTAAATGAGTTGAGTCTGGTGGAAGCAGAGCTGATCCTCAAGTCCTCCAGTCTGGTGGGCAGCTACACCACCAACCTCTGCCTGTGCATTGTAGCTGTCCTTAGGAGGTACCACTCCTGTCTCATTTTGAATCCAGAGCAGGCAGCAACTGTCTTTGATGGGTAAGAAGTCGGTTGTTTACTCCGTACTACTAAACCAATGTACGCTTATTTACATTTGTATTACTCTCTTGGCCAGACTACGCATTGTGGTCAAATCTGGAGTGAATCCAGCAGACTGCTCCTCAGCTGAGCGTTGTATTTTGGCTTATCTGTATGACCTCTACACTTCTTGCAGTCACCTTAAGAGCAAGTTTGGGGAGATTTTCAGGTTTGTGATCATAATTTTATATCACAGTTGAATATACAATTCAGAGAAACGTGTGATGTATACTTCTTGTAGAACAATAATAATAAAACTGATTTACATTTTCTTTCAGTGAGTTTTGTTCCAGAGTGAAGAACTCCATCTACTGCAACATTGACCCGTCTGACTCAAATATGCTGTGGGACCCAGCATTCATGATGGAGGCCATTGCTAATCCCTTGGCTCACAATTTCAACCATTCAATGGTGGGCAAGATTCTCAATGACAGCCCTGCCAACCGCTACAGCTTTGTCTGTAACGTTCTTATGGACGTGTGCGTGGATCACAGAGATCCTGAGAGGTATTCACGCATTGTCTACTTTGTCAGTCTATGTCTATTTCCATTATCTGTACTTTTGATACAGTACAATCCATGCTCATCTTTTCAATGACACTAACCATATTTTGCTTTGTGTCTTAACCAGCCTAATAATTTTAAATGTTTTGTCAATGTGTCTGTGGGCAAATGCACAAAGCATCATCCATGCTTCTAGTGTCTTGCCACACCAGTGCATGTCTCTGTTCACATGAGATTACATAAAAATACAAAGCGCTATAACGATATGTGACCTCTTTTTGCAGGGTCAATGATATCGGGATCCTCTGTGCAGAGCTCACAGCATACTGTCGTTCACTGAGCGCTGAATGGCTCGGTGTTCTTAAGGCTCTGTGCTGCTCATCCAACAATGGCAACTGTGGATTCAATGATTTGCTGTGTAATGTAGATGTGAGTGGTTCTACTACACCTTTTCTAGTTATATAGCTGTTATGTTTAGTCATCTAGATTGCTTGAATAATTTGGATCTTTCTACCACAGGTTAGTGATTTGTCATTCCACGACTCTCTGGCAACCTTTGTTGCAATCTTGATTGCTAGACAGTGCTTACTTCTTGAAGACCTGGTTCGTTGTGTGGCTATTCCTTCTCTACTCAATGCAGGTAAGACTTTTCATATCTCCTTTTTTGAGATGAACCCAAAGAGCATCGAGACTGAAATTGACAGGAAGAATTATGTGGTATGAATTTGTTTTCCTCACAGCTGTGGACCCTAAATCATATTAAGCCCTGTAGGCTAGAACCGTTATGTTAACATGGCTTATCACTCATTGTTTGTGTCAAAGGCTTTAATCAATTTATCTCAAAACACTCAAATAGGAACTACTTTCTCTAAAAATTGCATTTACTGCAGTAACTTGTGTCCTTAACCACATGCCAAGGAAGCATACAGTGATTGGGTTTTCTAATGTTTACCTCTTACTTCAGCTTGTAGTGAACAAGACTCTGAGCCAGGAGCAAGACTGACCTGCCGAATTCTTCTCCACCTGTTTAAAACACCCCAGCGCAACCCAGTACCACAAGATGGCATCAAATCTGGTATTTAAGAACTTTGAACATTTACTGCATATGATTTATTCTATGTTATCGTACATAAATATAACATTTATTTTTTTATTTTATTTTTTTTAGACAAATCTTCTGTAGGTATTAGGTCTTCATGTGACAGACACCTCCTTGCTGCTTCTCAAAACAGCATAGTTGTTGGAGCAGTGTTTGCTGTTTTGAAAGCCGTCTTTATGCTTGGTAAGTGTCATTTCTGTTGCCTGGCGAGCCAGTACTGTCTGTTTGAATGCAAAAGAACCAGTATAACCCACCCAATTTTTGAACGTGCCACTATTTTGTTGCACATGTCTTTCAAATATGGAAGACTACTTCTCTTTAATGCCCTTGTACATTCAGAACAAAATCCATAATTTATTTAATCTCAGAGCTACTTAGTTTAATGCTTTGCTAGTTAATTCTGCTAGAAATTTGTTTGTCAGTCTGACATTTAAATTGCTTTTTACCCCTTACATCTGTGCAAAGTGTGTGGTCTTGGCTGTGCAGGCAATAAGTTCTTTATGCTTTGAGATGAGATAAAAAAAAAAAAAATCTGTACATAATGTGATATTAAAATGAAATTGTCTGTATTGCAGGTGATGCAGAACTAAGAGGCTCTGTCCTCTCTCACAACACCGGCCTTGATGACATATCTGAAGGCCGTAATGTCTCTATTGAAACCGCCAGTCTAGATGTGTATGCAAAATATGTCCTGAAGACCATTTGTCAACAGGTGAGAGAATCATCCTTTTTCATTCCCATTTACATGCGCAAATATATTCTCTGAGTATACTAATGTTATGTGCTTTACCACAAGCTAAATAACCGACACCACTTCCAGAGTTTTATTTCCTCGCATCTTTTTTTCACTTTTAAAGGAATGGGTTGGAGAGCGCTGTTTGAAGTCCCTTTCAGAGGATAGCAGTGCCCTTCAGGACCCAGTTCTTGTAAACATCCAAGCCCAGAGGCTACTGCAGCTCATCTGTTACCCCCATCGCCAGCTGGACAGTGATGATGGAGACAACCCTCAGAGACAGCGCATCAAACGAATACTCCAGGTCTGGCATGCACATAAAAACACACCCTGCCGATAATGCATCAGTATGAAGTGGAGAGATCTATATGGAGTTATGCTGCCCCCTTCTGGTGACACAACAGACATTTTATTCAATTCAAATATTATAATTGTTCTTCTAGAACATGGACCAGTGGACAATGAGGCAGTCATCTCTTGAGTTACAGCTGATGATTAAACAGAGTTCCAACAATGTAAGTGTTCATTGTTTTTTACATCAGTAGGATAATTTTCTATGAAAAGTATTGATAAACGTTTGTTGAAATAGGAGCTGTATTCGCTGTTGGAGAATATAGCTAAGGCCACTATAGAGGTCTTTCAAAAATCAGCTGAGATGAACTCAAGTAACCCTTCAGGAAACGGAGCAGCTGCACAAGGCGGTTCTGCTTCTTCCACCAGCAGCACGACAAGCAAGATGAAACCTATTCTAAGGTTTGCCTTCCTATTACTGCAATAAATGTTTATGACCTTAACCATGACCCTCAGCCGTAATTTTGTTTTTCTTCTGGTGCTTCAGCTCATCTGAGCGCTCAGGCGTGTGGCTTGTGGCCCCACTGATAGCCAAACTCCCCACTACAGTTCAAGGCCATGTGCTTAAAGCAGCTGGGGAAGAGCTGGAGAAAGGACAGCACCTGGGCTCCTCCTCACGTAAAGAGCGAGATAGACAGAAACAGAAGAGGTATTTTTGGATAATCCTCTGAACTAAACACTCACTAGTGCTGAATCCTAATTGTTCTTTTTGCTCCTCCAGTATGTCTCTATTGAGCCAGCAGCCCTTCCTGTCTTTGGTGCTGACCTGTTTAAAGGGTCAGGATGAACAAAGGGAAGGTCTGCTAACCTCACTCTACAGCCAGGTGCAGCAGATCGTCACCAACTGGAGAGAGGACCAGTACCAGGATGACTGCAAGGCCAAGCAGATGATGCACGAGGCGCTCAAACTACGACTTAATCTTGTAAGGGCTTTGCAGTGTTGAAATGTGCATTATGCCATATGGAGCCCACATGATTTCAGCTGAGGTCTTTTCGCCTGACTCATCTCATCAAGATGTTTATATTTTTTCAATGTGAAATTATTGTCCCAGTAGCATTTTTATCAATAATTTTATGTATTACTTGGTGGTAATGTGTTTATTAATCACAGCTGCAGCAGCCGTATAATTGAGGATTGTCGCTGTATGCTGATATTGCTTTTGTGTTGACAGGTGGGTGGCATGTTTGACACAGTGCAACGTAGCACTCAGCAGACAACTGAGTGGGCGGTGCTACTACTCGATATCATCAGCAGTGGCACAGTAGACATGCAGTCTAATAAGTAAGTCGTGACATTAAGGTTGACAAATATTTTACAAACTCACATACTTAATAACACTTATGTCTCCTACAGTGAACTCTTCACAACAGTGTTGGACATGTTGAGTGTCCTTATAAATGGCACACTAGCTGCTGATATGTCCAGTATCTCACAGGGAAGCATGGAAGAGAATAAGAGGGCTTATATGAATTTGGTCAAAAAGCTCAGGGTAAGCTTTCTAAAATACAAACCATCATTCATGTAGTTTTGTTTTCTAACACTGGATAACTCTTTCATAGCCTTCTATTCAAATGCATTTTTGATGTACTTATTTTTTTTCTCACTTGCCTTTTATATGTTGACTTTTTGAATGCAGAAAGAGCTTGGTGATCGCCAATCTGAGAGTTTGGAAAAGGTTCGACAGCTTTTGCCCCTGCCCAAGCAAACGCGTGACGTTATAACTTGTGAACCTCAGGGCTCTCTTATCGACACCAAAGGAAACAAAATAGCTGGTTTTGAAAAGGAGGTAAATGTTTATTTTCATGACTTGATACTGTTGTACATTTAATCAAAATTTTAAAGGACACATTATGCTAAAGTGACTTTTTTGAGCTTTTAACCATGTTCTAACAATGTTCCGTTGTGAAAAACATACCTCCAAACATTCATGCTGTTTGGAGGATTGTCAATTATAAAATCCTCCACCCTCTGATTGACAAAACACATCCTGCTGAATTTCCTGGACCTAGGACATATTTTCGGATCATCAACGTCACTTATCTGAGAATCCTCTGCAGTTTTAGTTGATGATGGGTAGACTCGTTCTGAGCATTTCTGCTGTCTAACCACGATCACTGCTGCAGTAAACCCACACCATAGCATCTTTTCAGCACTAACTTCACTAGATTGTATGTATCACTGGCACCATCTTCTGGCTGGATGCACTCATTGCAGTGGAGTAAGAGTCATTTAATGAATAAGAAAAAGTGTTTGGTTTCAAAACATGAGATGGTAAATTTAAGGTACACAAGAACATGTTTAAAGGCTAATAACAAAATGAAAAATGCATCATGTTTTTCCTTTAAAACAATCTTTCTTCCTTAGGGTCTTCAAGTTTCTACAAAACAAAAGATTTCTCCCTGGGATGTCTTTGAAGGACTCAAACACTCTGCTCCTCTCTCCTGGGGCTGGTTTGGTACCGTGCGAGTAGATCGTAAGGTGACAAAATTTGAAGAACAGCAGCGTTTGTTGCTCTACCACACTCATTTAAAACCAAAACCGCGTAGCTACTATCTGGAGCCCCTCCCCCTTCCCCCAGAGGAGGAGGAGCCTCTAACCCCTGTCTCCCAAGAACCGGATAAGAAAGTGATGGAGGCTGGGAAGTCTGAAAAGAGTGTCCCAAATGTCACTGCTGACTCCAATAAAAAGAAGGCAAATAAGAAAAAGAAGACTCCTTCAAACAAGACTGAGGTAAAAAAAAAAAAGTCTATATGGACCCCATAATGGTCTTCCGTTCATTATTGTCATGGTCAAGTTTTTCTTTCGCAGGATTATGTGAACCGCACGCCTGGTGTTGTCCCCTATGGACCAAGCATACCCACTGACATGATGCAGTCTACATATGGCAGAATGCCATACACTCAGCCGGGCATGGGCATGTACACTCAAAACCAACCTCTGCCTCCAGGTCAGTAGGCCATGAGGCGTTTGATTAAATGTCCTCACACTATTTATATATTCATTACATGTTTACTTTTGATAGGTGGCCCTGGTTTAGATCCTCCGTATAGACCACCACGCAACCCTCCAATGAACAAGATGATGCCCACACGGCCCAGTTACCCTGGTATGATGCCTGGTATGCAGGCAAACATGCCTGGAATGATGGGAATGGACAAACAGTATCCTATGGGATATAAGCCTCAGCCCAGTGGGCCACAAATGCTGAGGGCCCAGCTACAGGTCAGACTGGTGAGGTCACACACTTTTTATGTCCATTAACAAATTCATGACTACAATTTAGTTTAGCTTTGTATCTAATTACATGATTCCATTATAATTTCCCACTTCAGTTATTTTCCTTACTTATATTTGCTAATGCTAATATCCATTTCACAATATTGGCTTGTCCTTGTTTCTCCATTGTTGCCAAACAACACAGATATTGGACAAAATGGAGCAATTGGAGTTCTCACCTCATGTCAGTTAAACCATTTTTACTATTCTGACTTCTGACTTTTGTGTAACTTTAGAATCACAATGTCATGGGTCAGATGAGGCAGATCAATCCTAACCAACAATATGGTTCAATGCAAGCAAACCAGGTGAGCAATTTAGTGTTTGGATATGGTATAACTTCAATAATACCATTTGTGTTTTGTTACTGGAGAAAAATCTGTCTGTTTTCAGAGCATATCCCAGGGTTACACCTCATATGGAACGCACATGGGAATGCAGCATCCTCCTCCTCAAGGCAGTGGGATGGTCCCTTCCTCTTATGGAAACCAGAACTTCCAGGGAAGTCATCCTGGAGCAAACCCACCCATGGTAGATCCCCTTCGGCAAATGCAGCCAAGACCCAGTGGTTACGTCCACCAGCAGGCACCCAACTATACTCATAACATCCAGAGGTCAGTGCACATTTAGCATACACGTACAGTAGGATAATCCTCCTGCCAAGTAATTGTGACAAAGATCCTGGCTCAAGATCAGAAGATTATGGGTTAAATGCAGAGGTCAAATTGTCCTACGGAGACTATAAAGTCTTAACACTGAAAAAAACTGGAAACTGGCATTATAAATGTCCTTTTGTTTGTAGTAGTTGTCTGTGTTATGAAAGCCTACACTTTGACTGGCTCTGCATACAGTGCCTAAATTAAATGGTCTTGTTTTAGGTTTAGTCATCAACCAATGCAGCAGAATCCTATCATGCATGGCCTTAGTCACATGGGAGGCCAGGGAGTACATCCCAACATTAGACCTAATCAGATGCTCGAACAGCAGCAGCAGCAGCAACAAGCAGCCGTCGCACAGCAACAGCAGCAGTACCTCAGACAGCAAGCACTCAGAGTAAGTGTGGTTTGGTGAAATACAGACTCACACTTGGCCAGACTCACTCACTATACTCATCTGTTTACATAGCAGCAGGCCCAGCAAGTGCAGCAGCAGCAGGTGCAGCAGGTGCAGCAGCAGCAGCAGCAACAGCAAGTGCAGCAGCAGCAGGTGCAGCAGCAGCAGCAGCAGCAGCCTCAACAGGTCGCTCCCCAGCAGCAGGTTCCACAGCAACAGCAGGTGACCGCAGTGCCCCCTCCTGGTCAGGCACAGAACCAGGGCCTGGGCATGCAGCCCTTGGTACGTTCCTTGTGCTTAGTTTCTTGGTTTAGACAGCGTTTGACAGTTACTGTATATGGGAAGGGAATGTAAAATCATGATATTGCATTGTAGCTTTTGTTCATATGCAGCATTATAAGTACTGTTTGTATGCTGTTAAATATGACTATTTTAATATCAAACTAAAAACCATCTCTGCTTCTCAAGTTTCAGAGACAAGGAATGCAACAGACTCAACAGCAGCAACAGACTGCAGCCTTGGTCAGACAGTTACAACAGCAGCTTTCTAGTAAGTGACACCATCTGTTCTGCATAAGTATAGTTGCTGTCACCATTTTATGTTTAGAATATAAATATATTAATAACTAAGTGTATAATTATTTTATCCTCAGATTCACAACCTGGGCAGAGCAACAATTCGTATCATGCATATTAAACTACAGAGATGACTCATCCTAGTAACTCTGGATGGAGGTGATAGAGGCTTAAATGAGACAGAACCGTTTTGACCAGAGGCATCAATCAAGTTTATGTGATTATGAATTTTTGGAAGGATTCATCCAGCTGGAAGTAAATGGAAAACGGCTAATATTGGAGAAACTATGTAAAAAAAAAAAAAAATCTAGAAATTATAAGAATGCATTTTTATTTTATTTCAATTTGTAAATTTTTTTCTTTTTTCAGTTTTGTGTATTTCTCATTAAATAATCATGACAGTTTTTACCTTGTGACACTGGGTTTTACTTCACCTGTGAAATGACATACAAGAACTATTTGTCATTACAATGCTTCACTGGACCAGACAAGTGCACACAATTTAGACACACTTTGATGCGTTTTTGCTCTTTTGAAGTTTTGGTCCTTTTACAGTAGGCCTTTCCAGACGATTAAAAAGCACCTCAGTATCTGTACCTAGAGTTCTTCCCTCAAATGGACAGTCCATTCCATGAAATCTAGGCAAAAAGGTCAGTGCAGCCCAACTTCTCTCATTTGGTTTCACACCTAATTTGGCTAGGAGCTTGTTTGAGATTTGGGGAACCACTGGTTGAAGGAGCAAGCCATAAATCCTCAGACATTCAAGTGCGACATGTATGATGGTGTCCTGCCAGTGCTTTTCCTCCGTGTTCTCTCTGCTTAACTTCCAGGGTGTGTGGCGCTGCACAAAGCCGTTTGTTTGCCTCACACAGGCATTAATTGCTTCCAGTGCTTTGTACACATGCATGTCCTCATAGTATCGCTCCACTATGGACGGCAGATTTCCCACTGCACTCAGCATTTGGTAATCCTCAGATATGGTTTTGCTTTGCTCTGTAGGTTCAAAGGGAAAAAGCTTTGGAGAGAACACAGGGTACACTTGTGCTGGATTTATTGCAGGGGCAGTGCAACGATTTAGCAGACCACCAAGAGAATCGGCCAGCTCAGCATTGAGCAGCTTTATCACTTTATCGTCTGTATAGTCACAATCTGAATCAGGAACACCCTGGCGCAAAAGAAAATACCTTATACCATCAGTAGTAAACACATTTGATCGGTCGAGAGGATCAACCACATTACCAACACTTTTAGACATCTTTTTGCCACCAACTGTCCAGTGTGAGTGTACATGTATCGCTCGTGGTAGAGGTAGTCCAGCCCCTAACAGAAAAGCAGGCCAGTAGATTGCATGGAATTTCAGTATGTCTTTTCCAACAACATGATGTGCAACCTCCCACCACTGCTGATATTCTCCAGGGTATCCAGCAACAGTTAGATAGTTCACCAAAGCATCAAGCCACACATAGATGGTTTGGTTTGGATCACCGGGCACAGGGATACCCCACTGGAGGCGGCTTTTCTGACGAGACACTGAGAGGTCTGGGAGATCATCTTGGAGCCACTGGACAACATCTTGATAAAACCGCTCGGGTTGTACGGCATTACGATTTGCTTTCAACCAGTCCAAAAGTTGTTGTCTAAACGCTGACAGACGAAACATGTAATTCTCCTCTTTCATCCACTCCACCTGCAAAGTTTGTCACACATTTGAGAATTTTAATACGCAATAGTCGTTTTATTCAAAGCATCACACGGTATAGGGCAAGCTTACCTTATGGCCACTCTCCAGGGAAATTTTCACATTTTTTCCTGAAGAATCTAAAGTGTCTCCAACCTGGGATGCAGTCAGGAAGCTTTCATCTTGTGTGGAGTACCAGCCTTCATAACTGCCTTTATAAATGAGTCCTTTGTCCCTCAGCACTGACCAGATATGTTCCACAGCCACCCGGTGTCTTTGCTCTGTGGTCCTGATGTAGTCTGTGTAAGATATGCTGCAGGTATTGAAAAGATTTCGGAACTTCTCTGACACGCCGGTACAAAATACAAAAGGGTCTTCCCCAGCAGTCTCAGCAGCTTGTTGAATTTTCAAGCCATGCTCATCAGTACCTACGACAAAAAAACAAACAAGAATTACAACATGGATGTACAATACAGAATAATTGAGTATGGGGGACAATCTTACCTGTGGAAAATTTAGTCCTGAATCCCCGAAGCTGTTTGTATCTGCTTTGACAATCTGCTATAACAGCTGAGTACAAGTGTCCAATATGAGGTGATGCATTTACATAGAAGATGGGCGTCGTGATATAGAAGCTCTTTTCATCTTGAGACACGCTGGAGCTAAAACGCACCTGATTTTTTACTAGAGGCAGCGAACATTGACTTCGCTGTATTTTCTGTACAGACCTGAAAGCTCTGACGATTGGCAAATAGGAACTCTTCATTTTAGTATCTATGAAGTCTCGCAGAATCGAAGTGATGTTATCGGAGAATAAGTTGGCAATCAATACCGTGTTCTGAAAAACGTTTTAGAAATTAGGCTTTCTTCTAATATAACACATGTTTTGTTTTGGAGTAGGACAAGGTTAGGGCTTTTTCCGCCTTCGTCATTACTGCCATCCAATCAGAAGTGATCCTGGCCAATATGGTAAATAGAACACTAGAGGCACCCTTCAGTAACAAACATCCAGTTCCATCAGCCATGTTCGGACTGTAGAATTCTACTAAATGACTGATGCAAACTTTAATTAGATGAATAGATTGTGCTGCTTGTAATTCTATAGATAGTTCCACTGTTACTACGGCAGTTTTAGGCAGTGTGAATTTTCATCTTCATAATGCACAGAAAAAAATGTCCTGACAGTGACAGGTAGAGTTCCCTGCATTATTAGGACCACAAATATACCTTTAATCCGTTATTTTTGCCCCAATTTTATTTTCTCTTAGAACTTTACTGATCTTACAATCACAAGATAGCCACTGCAGTTGCCAGGGCAACAGAGTCCCGTCCACTCTAGTCGTTATAAGACCACAATGGTGTCGGCGAGAAGTGAATCCACAAACGTACGTACGTAATAGTTTTATTCTAAGTGTTTTTATACCATCTATATATAGTTAAATAGAGAAAACATGAATACAGTTTTGTTTCGTTTTTTAATCTCCGCTGTATAATTTCAGACAGGAAGTATCCGCACTATTGTCGCTGTAGCCAATCACCTGCTTGTCTCATGATCTTACCAGAGTAACATCGACGAATGGAGTCGACGTGACACGAAGGTAAAGTTATTTATTTAGCAAAATACTTTATTTGCAGCTAATCTTTTGATATTCTGCTTTATATCTGAGTTGACACATACTTTAACTGTTTTCTTGACACTCTTAAACAAGCAACATCGTGTAAACTCAAGCTTAAGAACAGGCAGCAACTACTTTTCCTTATCAATCTTATATCGTCAAATTTTGTTTTACAGATGGAGGTGTATCGTAAAGACTTCTACATTGGCCTTTCGTTGGCTGTAAGCTCAAGTATATTCATCGGCGCAAGTTTCATACTGAAAAAGAAAGGACTTCTGCGATTGGTCAGCAAGGGATCAACACGAGCAGGTAAAGACAGATATTAGATGGTGTCATCTAATATTGTTTTATGGAAGATGTTGGGAAGAATACTTTGAACATTTACTACTAATAATGTAAGACCCCAGAGTTCACTTAGCATCTTGTTATGTTTGGATCAGGACAAGGAGGATATGCTTATCTGAAGGAATGGCTTTGGTGGGCTGGACTCGTTTCAAGTAAGAGTACTTCCTAAATATTATATGTATTTAAAGGCGCACTGCGTAACTTTGATGTAGGGTCAGCCACCTGTTTGTCTCTATGGAGAGTTATTGCTTTACTTAGTTTTAAAGTCTCTACTTGACAGGTTAGACCAAGGGTTCCCAAACCTTTCTGGCCGGGACCCCCAATATAGCTATGCAACCGACTTGGTAACCCCAAAGCTAAATTAAATTAAGTGTCAAAGTATGTTAAATCATGTTTAATATTGGTTATTTGAATAGTTTATTGTCTTCTTAGACCCTATTTCACTAAATATACTGTTTTGTAGTTTGATAAATAGAGCAAATACAGGGTCATATTTATTCAAATTAGATCCTGAAATCATCTCGCATCCCCCTGAGCGGTCCCAACCCCCACTTTGGGAACCACTGGGTTAGACAACACATTTCACTAAAACGTAGTAACATAATTATATTTAAGATTTTACTAGACATTTTGCCTATTTGTCCACAGTTTGACAGTTTTTGTAATGTTTATAATTGTACTTCCTGGTCGGTCATGGTCTGCATATGGGCATATTTATATAACAAAGATAGTGGTAATTCTACAACTGTTACCTTGCACCCATACAGTAAACAAAGGCCAAAATCCACATGTAGCGGCCAAACTTGCCCTGTGCAAGGTCCGCTATGGATGCAGCGTGTGTGGCGTCTCGGACGCGTGTCTACCCCAGAATAAAGCTCAGAAAATGCTGCGTTCCACTGGTTTATTGGCATTACCTTCAGCCATCCACAAATACACAGAAATCCAGAACTCACGATACATAGAACACGACAGGACACGACAGGACACGATAGGACACGATAGGACACGGTCAAAAGACTGTTTGCCTCCACACTGCAACACCTGAGAGCACCTTTTTCCCCCTTTATATAGGGCAGGTAATTGCAGGACAAAAATACAGTGCGCCACCCAGTGGCAGGAGGAACAACAGACCATATGGCTCCAACACACCGGCCCCTTAATTGTGAAAGCCAGGAGCGAAACAATTACATGAAATACAGTTTATACTTGGAGCCATTAATTAACTTAGCTGGTCTATAAACATTAAGATATTTTGCTAGGAACACAGTTTACACATTTATCAAATCCGCATATCCAAAAATCAATATTCATTATTCAAAACAATTCAATATTTAATTCCATCCTGTTAAGCAGTAAAACATTTTCCACCTTTTTCTTTTGAAGGCCTTGTACTGTTTGAGTTGAAACAGCTTTTGGGCTTGACAAACAAGCAGATACAAAACAAACGACACAATGGCAATAACACATTCTTCAAAATGAGAGTCAGTCAAGACACCATTAAAGTGCATGGGCTCGTCAAACCACAGAGGAGGCTGCACAACAACGTCCCTTACCCTGTTCACTGCAAAGGAGAAGTCACTCATGCCTGGTGTATCCTTTGATGAGCCGCTCCTCACCGGCTCCAGCAGCTGAAGCATTTCCTCAACAGGCCACTCAACGCCCTCAGGAACAGGAACCACAGTCTTCTCCTGCTCCTCTGTGTCACCGACCATCTCAGTCAGAGGCTGGTCAGCACGTGACGCACTTGCTCCTTGCAAAGTACTGTCCTGTTTGATCTCCAGGGGTGCTTCTTGTGTCTCAATGGCAGGGACCTCAGTGTCCTGCTGAAGTTCCTGGGATTCAGTTGAGAGAACAGGTGGAGATTCAATGTGTGAAGAATCCGTTTCAGTGGCGGTACCGGCCCCTGTTGGGTTGAAAGGGCCCACCAATGTGGCACATATCTTCGGCTCCTCCCAGTTAATTTCATCCCAATAATCATTTGACCCCATTTCCTCTTTAAGCAAAACAGGAACAGTTTCAGTCTGATTCAAAGAACACAATCTAGAAACCGGTGTCAATGCAAGTGTGCTTGATTTGGGCTCCTCTGGCTGTAACTTGGACTTATCAGTTTTATGCTCATGTTTCTTTGAGGCATTCAATACTGCTAGCTTTGCATTTACCTCAGCTAGCTTAGCTTTAAGTTCCAGTTCTTCTAATTTTCTTCTGATAGCACTCTGCTTCGCTTCAAGGACATGCATCTCCTCCAAATATGAAGCTTTAACCAAAAGTTCAGCCTTTTCTGCTTTAATTTTAATCAGAGATGACGCAACAGAAGCCTTCGTATTCCTCACACTACCCTGACTGGCATTATGTGTCCTTTCACAGCTTGTTTTTCCATTTTTATCAGTTTTCTGTTCATACCCAAGGTGCACATTTTTTACAGTGTTCATATTTACAGTGTACCCACGTCCATGAGCGCTGCGTGCCCAAACGTCACAGTTTTGTCCGTGCGCCATTTGATTGCGCGTGGATACTTTTAGCATACCAGGTGGATGGTCTGCCTTTCCACGTGTAGCCTTCTCCAAACGCGTGGCGTGGCTCCACATCGACCGCTCCGCGCTGCTCGGCCTCCGCTGCAGACAAATTTCCCGCGCAGAGCCGTCTCTCGCCCCCGCTGACGATCAAGAGGACGCCGGTGCTCTCCGGTGCCTTCCGTCCCCTTCCTCCTTCTTTCTCCCGCCAACAGTCCGCCGGTTCGCCGCACACCTGTTGTGACGAGTCACCGCTACGGTAGTTGGAGGGCCCACTCCACTCCAGGAAACCGCGCTGTGCCAAACACAGCCGACGCAATCTTTACGCCCAGACGGCACCTGAGGCAGTCTTTTGACAATGTAGCGGCCAAACTTGCCCTGTGCAAGGTCCGCTATGGATGCAGCGTGTGTGGCGTCTCGGACGCGTGTCTACCCCAGAATAAAGCTCAGAAAATGCTGCGTTCCACTGGTTTATTGGCATTACCTTCAGCCATCCACAAATACACAGAAATCCAGAACTCACGATACATAGAACACGACAGGACACGACAGGACACGATAGGACACGATAGGACACGGTCAAAAGACTGTTTGCCTCCACACTGCAACACCTGAGAGCACCTTTTTCCCCCTTTATATAGGGCAGGTAATTGCAGGACAAAAATACAGTGCGCCACCCAGTGGCAGGAGGAACAACAGACCATATGGCTCCAACACCACATGAATGACAATAGTTATGATTTGACAATAAATAATACCTTATAACACTATTATTTTGTTAAATGATTGTTTAAACTGTCAGAAAAATGTCTAAGTTACGTTTAATATTTCTGTAGCACGTTGGCTTTCAAATACATAGAAGGAGAGATTCCGTTTTCCTGCACTGGTACTACCCCACGAAAACTAAGTTATAAGCTGTCATATAGACTTTGACAAATAAAAATATAATACATTTAATATATGGTTGGGCCCCAGGTTGCTTTGTACTGAAAAAAAAATGACTTTGAGCCAAAAAGGTTAAGAACCACTGGCTTAGAATGTTATGATATTAAACATACTGTATCCATCTCCATGGAGTCAAGGAGGTGGTACCACCAGGCAAGTTACAGATTCAGATCTGTGGAGAAATCGCCAGAAAAGTTTTATTTAACATGAATGAACAGATTATTACGCAATATGTTCTCTTAACTTAACGTAATTTTCTTCTAAGACAGATGTAAAAAAAAAATACCTTTCCATATTTTAATATGTAAAAGAAGATGGGATGATTTTTCCTAATATAATAATATACATAATATGTTCTCTTGTAGTGGGAGTTGGAGAAGTTGCTAACTTTGCTGCATATGCATTTGCCCCTGCTACATTGGTGACTCCTCTGGGAGCACTGAGTGTACTTGTGAGGTGAGAGGGCATCATAAACTGTACTATTCTCAAACTAACCTCTCAGTTATTAGTAAACCTTGGTTTGTTTTCTTCCAGTGCGGTACTCTCTTCATATTTTCTCAATGAGAGGCTGAATGTTCATGGGAAAATTGGCTGCTTACTTTGCATCTTAGGCTCCACAGTGATGGTAATTCATGCACCACAAGAAGAGGAGGTTTCTTCCCTGAATGCCATGGCCGAGAAGCTCAAAGACCCAGGTAAAGCAAATATATTGTGTGAGGGTGTGCGGTGTCACATGGCCTGGATATACAATGTTTTGTCCATTTATTTTATTAGGATTCATTGTGTATGCTGTGAGCGTTGTGGGAAGCAGTTTGGTTCTCATGTTTGCTGTGGCACCACGTTATGGACAGAAGAACGTGCTGGTCTACATCCTAATCTGCTCTGTGATTGGCTCACTGTCAGTGTCTTGCGTAAAAGGTCTGGGCATTGGCATTAAGGAACTATTTGCTGGAATAGCAGCACTAAAGGAGCCATTGTTTTGGGTCTTAATCATCTGCTTGGTTATCTGTGTAACTATCCAAATCGGTTATTTGAATAAGGCGCTTGACATTTTTAACACCTCTATCGTTACACCAATCTACTACGTTTTCTTCACTACTTCTGTCATGGCCTGTTCTGCTATCCTCTTCAAAGAGTGGTTGAGAATGACCACAGATGGGGCACTGGGCACTGTCAGTGGCTTCCTCACAATTATAATAGGCATTTTCCTACTGCATGCTTTCAAGGACATTACTTTTACTTGGGACTCACTGCCTCTCTTCCTTAAAAAGAACCCACATCAGTCATACACAGCAGTTCCAAACGACGACCTGACAACAGATGAAGAGTCCAAACGGCCCAGAGACGTGAATGCAAATGGAGACTGGACAAAGCCAGCCATTGGAAACCCATAGCCGCTCCTTTACTTTTGGCTGAAAGTATCTATAATACATACAAAATGGCTGGCACAAAAAACAATGTGTATTCACAATGCCTTTCTGTTACTTTGCTAAATTCAGTATTTAGCTAATATATTTCATTAATTTATTTAAGTACTTGGTAGGGGAAAAAAAAGTGTTAAATGGCTTTTTACATGAGCAGAAGAACAACATTTTAACCTTTATGGATGACAAAATGTTTTGCATTTATTGTTACAAATCTATTACAAAAGCCTTGCTCTTGTAAACATAATAGAGAATGATGCATGTTGTTTATGAATGTTGAGCTGTTGAAGTTACCTCATTCTTACTGTACTTAATTGCCAAAGATGTTAATAAAAATGATTTTCATTGGTTTAATGCCTTAATTATGTATTTAGCACATGGTGAAAGCAGCTTGCATTTCACAGATCGTACTATTGAGTCTTGTATATTTGTATAGCCAACCAACAAGAAAAGTACATAACTACTATTCTTCTATTATAACAATTCCCAAACAAGGAGTTACACACTGATCTATCCAGACATCACAGAAGAGTGTCCCAGACCAACGCTCATCCTCAGGCACTTGCATAGTAGATACTTTTAGTTGGTTCTTCTTGTAGGTGAAGAGTTCAGGACCCACTGGTTGTATCAAAATGTGTCCCTTCAAGTCCATGTGACAGCTTCATTCTGCCATAGTCTCTGCGAAAGAGCCCCTGCTCCTCTGAGTCTGCTCCAGTCTATTCAAAATAAACTGGCTGGTGTCAATAAACCTCTCCACACAGTTAACAAGGCAGATCTCCGTCCTCGAGTCCAGCTTCGGGCCAGGTTTGTCCACACACTTTTCCTAGTTAAAAAAAGAAGAATTACAAAACAATTTATAATGATGAATACTTTTGTAAATATAATACATGCCAACGAAACTGATTACACAAGAACGACTTTCATATAACGTTAAACCTTAGCCTGTGCAGCTGAGATTAACGACACAATTTCCCACAGTGGTCCTATATGTCACTTATATAGCCTGTACGAACAGTCCTGTAGATCATTATTACAGCTATATGTGACTTGTACTTGATTGCAGGTCTGTGGACAGAATGTGTAGCTAACAGAAAGCTTCACCTACCCAGCAAACCTCTGTCATTTGGTGTACGAGCTGCTGAAAGCGTTGTTTTTGAGACTCAATTTCGATGAACTGTTGGAGCTGTGGGTCTGCTGTTCCTCCTTGGCTGTTCATATTCGTCTAAACGTGAATATATCTGCTGTTATGGACGTTCTTTTTGCCAGAACTGACCTTCACGTGTAGCTCGTAGCCTAACAGGGAATGAAACGGGAAACTGGTCCACCAATCGGAGAGCTCACCGACGTGTGCGTAACGCTGCGTAACTGCACACGTGACAAGCTTAGAACCAATGAGTGTGAAGTTTGACTAAATATTGTTATTATCATTATATAAAATATTGTTATGATTTTCATGTAGGCCTATTGCTAGGGGTGGGTGATATTGATAAAAAAATAATTTGGATATACTTTTTTGTATCCTATGTTAATATGTCAATTCAAAGGAGATGTGTTAAAATATCTGCAAATTTAGATTATTGAGGTGTAACAGACAAGAGTGAAATTAGAAATTAATTACACACACAAAAAAAATGCAGACATATCACCACTTTAGTCCCTTATTATAACTTAATTTATTTTCTTTCAATCAGCTTTTTTGTGTGCAAATCTTCAAAACAACATACAACACAATATTATGGATATTTCGATATATTGCCCACCTCTATTCATTTCATTTAATCATTTATACTGTGTGCCTTTACATTCATTCTGTGCAGAGCTTGAAATAATCGTCACAGACACTTGACATTTTTAATTTAATTTCCACCCCTCTAAATCAAAGTTGAAACATTCAGTAGGATTGTTGATAGTAACCCTTTAAATATTCACATAACCACAAACTATTCACATGAGAAAATAAAGTCAATTCACCTGGTTTTCATAAAAAAATACATAGGCTGAAATAATTACAACAAAGCTCTATTGGAGCTCATACAGCAAGTCCTGAACAATTATAGACAGTTCTTGAAATGTGGGCCTTTCATCTGCTTTCTGAAAACACAAAGACATCAGTTACCATCGCATAATGAACAGCACAGCCATGGCAATAAACACAAAGTTTTCAAGTAGCATTCAAAAATACCTCCTGCCAGCAACTAGTCATAATGCTGTAGACTTTTTCATTGGCCAGCTGGGGTCGGTAGAGACGCAGACCACGGGGTACTTGGTCAGCTATTTCTGTATTATTGAGACGTTCATATGGAAGTTTTCCCAAAGTGTACACCTCCCACATTAACACTCCTGTAAGTATTTAGTAGTGGCAGTTATTGATGCTGTTTCAATAAGTCATGGTAGTTTAAATGATCCACATGATAAGCATATAAACAGGATAGTGACTCAGCCTTGTGTTTGTATGAAAATTCCGGCTTATGTTCTATAAATGTAACTGATAGTGACTTTTACCATATGCCCAGATGTCCGATTTGCTGCTGAACTTGCAGTATAGGAGCACCTCTGGAGGAGACCAGCGCACTGGGAACTTTGAGCCAGCCGAACTCGTGTACTCATCATCTAAGACATATCTAGATGGACAAATCAGGTGATCAAAAGTACATATTGAAATCTGTAAATACAAGTTGAGTTTATAAATAAATCTTTTACCTTGACAGTCCAAAGTCAGTCACTTTAACAGAACCATTACTATCTACCAAGCAGTTCCTGGCTGCCTAAGGAATTAGATAAATAACATTTCATCTAGGTTTAATCATTCACGATGTGTGTGTGTTTTGTTTCAAATATCTAATCTCACCAGATCCCTGTGAATGTACTGTTGGGATTCCAGATAGGCCATCCCCGCTGTAACGTCCTTACACATCTCCAAAAGCTGCACCGTGGTTGGATGCTGCGTCAAGCCTTCCTTCAGATAACTCAGCAGGCAGCCGTTGGAGAGATACTCAGTCACAATGTAAATGGGCCTTTGTTTCGTGCACACGCCGTACAACTGCACTAGGTTTTCATGACGTAGCTTCCTGGTTTGATCCACAGAAAGGAGAAGGAAGTTCAGCGCTTCTAGCTAGTCTCAAAAACAAGTTCAAGTAGATTTTGTCTTACATCATTATTTTGGCCTCTTCAATAAAATCGTCTTCGGACATGGAGCCCTCTTTAATCATTTTTATGGCTACGTCGTGCTGGCCTCGCAGTTTGCCATATTTCACCACTCCAAACTGACCGTTGCCCAGCTCTTTTATGAAGGTCAGGAAACGCGGGTCAATCTCCCACACACCTAAAAAATAGTTAAAAGACAACAATTATAAGAAATAAAGAGGGATTGTAAGTACTAACTCAATGAAATGAATGATAAAATACAAATACATTCATACCATAGCCGAGCCCTGCTGTCGAAGGAGGCTGTGCCCGGTTGGATACAATGTATTTGAGTCTGCTCACCATACCTATAAACACATAACGGGGCATTGTATTACAGGAATACGTTATCGTTGTATACTGATACGGCTATATAATTAAAAAAGTATGTCGTGTGATGTGATCTCTAATCTGAGATGATTCTAGATTATGATTGCTGAACAAAAACAGCACTGGCAATGCTTCATGGAGCTCTACAATAACTGCTCACCATATTTTTTCCTAGACTTTCCCTAAAAAATGCATATTAAACATTTGAAAGCTTGCACAGGGCTAATCAGTGTATGGTAGCTTATGACTACAAAACCTATAATTTTATTCAAAATTATTCTCTGAAATATATAAATTGTTAAATTATGAAAACATTTCAAGTTGTTAATGTGTTTTTTTTTTTATTAAAAACAAGTTGCAACATAGGTTAGTCTGCTTTGCGCCTTTAAACTTTTTATATTAAGTATATTTATGCAATAATCTTGACAAGGAAATCGAGAACATATAAGCAATATATAAGAGAACATTTAGGCAATAAATAAAAACAACCACATTAGATTTTTACAGATATCTTTTTGCAATGCATTTCAAATAATTGAAATGCTTAAATAAGAACAACCTGTATGCGATATAAATGGAAATGTATTGTGTAATGTTTTAAACTTAGCGTTATTTATCATATTTACTGGAAAAAGGGAGCAGATAACATAAGATTTCTCTTCTTTCTCCTCCATTCTTTGTGTTTTACGTTTTGACACTGATGCCTCTCATATTTCATTAGATAAATTTTTCAAAAGGTCTGTGGGAAAAATTTATGAAAAATTGACTTCTGGAACCTCGGCTTCAAAGTGGGCAGGATTGTTCATTAGCAAAGTGGATTAGAAACACTACGCTTTTCATATTTAGTCACAGTTGTTTGAAATCCCCATAGAACCCTGGCATGCAAATATGTAAACCATGATGTTTTTACCAACCATAACTCATACACTGTATCTGTTTATTAAAAGTAACAAGTTATGGAAATATATACAAACCTGCTGCATTGTGTTGGTGGTAGTTGATGAGTTCCGGGATAGTGCTAAAATTGTGCTTCTCTGCCAGGTAAAACAGCCCCTGTGTCGTGGTGCAGATATTATAATGCCTGCAGCTCCCAATGTTGTCCCTGAGTCAAACAAAGGCACCAATAAATGCATGACTTAGACTTACAGAAGTATTTTCCGCTGCAGAGCTTCACTATGATCCTGCTTTGCATGTTTGATTTACATGTCTTTCCCACTGTGGTGCACTGTTCCCACTTTCATTTCTATCAGTTCTCCTTTTGATAGGTTCATAAGAATGTGCAAAGTAAAAGTTTTTTGCTTTTTCTCACCCGCTGCCCTTGGTGAATAAAGATACTGTGTACTTCCCAGCCTTGCTTGAGTCTCGGACCAAGAAACCACCATCTTTGTTCTAAAAAAAACCATATATTGCAAAACAAGTCAAACAGAATTATTCATATTGTCTTTTTGTATTGATTGTGTTGACTGGTTTTACCTCAGACTTTAACAGTGCTTCTGCTTGGCTACGGTTCATATTCTTACAATACCAGCTGTAAAAGTAAACCAAATGTCAATGTGGCTGAAGTTCAGTTGTGACACTTTTTGGGTGTGATATACTCACTCAAATCGTTCTAAGCCAGTTTTTGCTTCCACAACATAGTTACTAGGTATGTATCCTTCATGTCTGCAAAATAATTTCACTGAAGTTACACAAAAGCTTGAAGTCTTCACATATTATATACATAGATAGCATGAAAAGTTGTGCTATAGCCATGTGCAGCACCAGCTTTTTCACTTTTGATTCAAGGCTGGAATTGACAATACTAATACTGTTCTGATTCCAAATATAATTCATGCATATATCTCTTGAATTAACTTCCTGTAAACTTGCAATCTTGCAGTGTATACATATTGTATTTAATTACATATTTTATTTTACATGCCCTTATTTTAGCATAATTAATACTTTTTAATATATATTGTTATTCATTGTTGTAAGTTACACCTTACTGCTGAAGCAACTTCCTAATTTGTGAATTTTGATCACTGATAATGGCAACCACAACTTTTCTGATTCTGTTTCTGATTATAAACTTGGACACACGTTATAACTTATTAAGGCTTCAACACTGCTGATTACTCACAATAAATATATTTGTTTGCATTTGTGTCCTTATCAACAATTTTATTGATGGGTAATGTTCTGAGTATTACTGGGTAATAATAAAACAAGTGGTTCTATTGTCATATATATAACGTGTCTGTGCAAATTGTATGACGCAACTTTCATGTCAAAAGTCTATTTGTGGTATCAATACATTTAGAGCAGTATTGATGCCGCAAAGTACAGCTGGTGTGAAATAGATTTGCACATCCTTACTTTTGAACATAACATAGGCCAATATAATATTCAAAATTGACAAAAATGCGTAACATTTCTGGCAATAAATTGCAACAAGATACTTGTTCCATCATGCTTGCCAATTCTATGATTGACAATTATTCACAGAAGTATGAGAGTGACTATGTGTTGTTTTGGTTCAAAGTAAAGATATACTTCAGTTTTTTGAGGAAACTTAACCAAACTTAACTGTGTGTCATGAAGATACATGTAAGACATATGTGTCTTATCACTTAAACACATTTGATATGGAACTGATGAATTGTCATGATCTCACCCAAGCTGGTCCCTGGCCCTCCACCAGTTTGGATCGGACATCTCGAGGATAGTGTACTCTCCGTCCTTCTTCAGCTCCAGGTCCTGTGCACTCACGGGGTTGTAGTCATACTCTGCTCTCACTGTCATCCCCACAGAAGGACCTGAAGGCTCTGGTGGCTCAGGGGGCAACGGTCGACTTAGTTTCTCCTGGAAATATCATAAAAGATTGTAATATCTGATTTATAATGGATATGAATGGTATGCTCTGTGTACCTCTGTAGGTGTTGGTGGAAGCGGTTTTTCCCTGGCTTTAGATTTTCTCCGCCCAGATGGGAACCCTGTAAATCATAATATGTGACTTTTCAACAGTTTTTTTACACAGAATTTTAAACGTAAATGTAACCTTTCTGGTGGAAGGTCCGCCACATACTTGTCTCCATAGAGATATTATTACTTATCATGGAATGTTCCACAGTATCTATCTACTAGTCAGTGTGTTGAAAAAGATCAACATGGGCAAAATGGGACCTTTCCTGAAGTTTAGAATGATCTTGAGCTTTATACGAAGTAGATTAATTTTAGAAAATGAGTTTACTGTCTAAAGAAGGAGCAGTTTTGTATTGGCATTGTGATATCAAAATTGGTATTCTGGAGCCTATTCTATTATTTATTTCTTAATCATAGTTGTTTTATTACTCAGAAATACTTAAAAAAAACATGCATTCTTATTGTAAGCAGGCTGGAACATTCAATGTATCTCCATGGAGACAAGAACATGGCAGCTCCTCCCCCCAAAAAGTTACATAGTGCACCTTTAAACGTTCCATTAAGAGTTGGAAGTCCTACTCACCATTTCTACTAAACAAGACCTTGCAACCCATGGCTTGTTTAACTTCCTGTTGGCAGCAAAGCCACACTCCATCCACCCAAAAACATGGATGGTACTTTTGCATCAGATCCCTATTATTACGCACCACTGCACACATTTACATTGAGACAAATAAACGCATTTGCATGAGCAGGTTTTGAATATGCTTCCATGGACAGTTTATTATCAGTCATATTTTCAAACATGGAAGTGTGCACGAATACTCACTTTGATTCAACTTTTGAATCCACTGTTCCCGAATTTCTTCATTTCTGGCAAAAATATACAATGGTCCTTCATCATAAATAATCTGTGAAGACAAAATATTACTGTTATGACACCTGCAGCTTCCAAAAGCCCCTGGTGAGTGTGACAGTTTCAGTTCTTCCAATGCACTTTCACATATTATTCACCAATAGAATATCTTTACCGTGTACCCTTTATGATCAAGCGTAAAATATGATAAGACTATATATTTTTAGATTTACCTGGAATGGAAAGTTGCGCTCCGGTGGTGCTCCAGGCTCTGGTTGCACTTTTTCCACACACTTTATCTTCTCAACGTCCACAGATCCCTTAAATCCTTTTCGTTTCTGCTTGGTGGATAAAGAAACTGTCAGATAATTCAGCAACTGACAAATGCTTATTTTTCATGTTTCATTTAAGGCACCATTTTGTCAGCATCATAGTCATAGTAGGCTATTTTCTCCTGGGTCAGAATGAACCAGCGCTCCTTGTAGTTCAAAGGGGAGGTCTTCTTTTTCTGCTGCGACCTTTTTATGAAGAGTTCCTCGAGAATATTGTCCGACATGATTTATCTATAGCACATAAAAAAAAACAAAGGGCAAAGCTGTGTAATTATTGATCACATTCACAACTTTTTTTTTACATTTAAGCAGCCGTCAACTTCACCCTGCTTATGCTGCACCTTGATCTAAATGTATGCACGTTAACAATTCATTTTAAAGGACAGACTCGGGGGCGGTGCCAGGTTGGGGGCTTGGGGGGCAACAGCACCCCCTAGGATGAAGAAAGATTGTTGCCTCTGTTTCACGGGACATCCATTATCATGTAAAAATGTTCAAATGCCAACAACTTATTGTTCAAAATGAGAATAAGGATGTGGAACTTTATAAATGATTACAGACCTTAGGTTATGTAAGCACTCTAAAGAAAAAGCTGTAATGCTTTAGTCGATTACTCAGTCGATGGTGCCTTTGTCGACCAAGATGCACGTTAGTCGTCTAATTATTTTCTTGATTATATTGAACAGTGAAAAGGAGAAGAGATTAACTGAGTTAGCTCAGGCTTTTTACATATAAATACACAATCTTCTTGTACTTTTCTGTATAATTGTTTTTTTGTTTTGTTTTTGGCATAAACTCCCGTGCAGTTGTAGTGTTTTGAGTGCAGTTTGGGTCGATCAACAAGGAATGTCTTTAGTCAACGAAGAATTTCACAAGTCGACTACAGACCCAGAAAACTTTATCCCCCCCTAGAAAAAACTGTCTGGAGCCGCCCCTGGACAAACTAGACTCTGTGTTACAAAATAGATGCTGAAGTTGCGTGGAGGCCGATACTGCTATCAAGAGTGTTAGATCAGTAAAGATATGAAACAAAACAGGATGAAAGATGGCACACACCGGTTTTTGACCAGAGCTAGTTTGCATCAGCCCTGCTTTACATACCAGCAGCATCCCCATCTGTTTCCTTTAGCCAGCATCCTGGTCAAACCAAATGAGGCCAGCTATAACGGAAAACTCAACAAGGACTCCCTCTCATAACCTGCAGGCACTGATAACCCGATATATAGCAATTAATCATTTCCATCTAACAGGACTTCAGTGGAATAGCTAAATGTTCGTGTCATATTTTAGGATTATGACGTCGTTGTTTTTGTCTTCTCACAGCACAATCATGGAAACAGTCTTAATTTTTTGACAATAACATGAACTAAGAACAAACTAAGTAAAGCTTTGTTAACATCCAGAGTGTCTTGAGTGAGTTCCACTGGGTCAAAACTTATTGTCACCCTTGTCACACAAAACTTTATAGAGTGTGTCAGAATTGAGCAGAGCCTATTCTAGTACTTCCTTATACCAGCAGAGGTACAGCACTTTGTAAACTAAAGCACGCAGATCGCCTTTAACATGCAGTTGTCATATCTCTGTCATATTACTCTGTGTAAATTTGATGTTTGAAGTTATGTTTTTGTTTTTTTCCCCTCAATAGGGCAAACCTTTTTCAGTGTCAGTTTAGATTCCAGCTCATTTTAACACGACTTGTCCTTAAGCTGTAAACATTACCTCGAAATGACAGAAATGATATGTTCGCTGCAGGTTGATTTGGCTGTTTTTGAAAGCTATATTGTCATCTCTGAGTGGCTGACACAGACAAACTCATGGGGAAGTTGTTGCAATGTTGTACTGCAATGAAGAATGGAGAATGGTACACCATATCTCTCCAAACAAATGTGTCCTATGTTTGCCAGTGCAGTGGCACTTTGATATGTTGTTTCTGCATGTCACTATAACAGTTACGCACTTGTTTTTCACACTGCCAAAATGCATTTTACTCAGTCAGCTTTTGTGGGTTGTTAAGACGTGAACAGGACCACATTTGATAAGTATGTTTGTCTATATTAAACTATTTTAGAATGTAGTTAAAGACATACAAATTAGATGAAATTGTCAAGAAACACATTGTGGGTTGCAAAAAAGATGCCATAATATTCAGTGTCAGAGTCAATAGAACCTACTTTAAATTGAGTTGGGATGCAGGAGAACTTCTATGGTATTGTTAATCTGACTGAATGCAAATGTTTTGGTCAAGTCAAGTCAATGGTAAACACATCTGTAATAACCTGGTCAATCCACATCAAACAAAAATGTCAAAATAAAACTTTATCTTGCAGTTTACAGTATTTCAACCCAGAGTCTCATGTGGGGTGTATGACACAGCAAACACACGCTTATCACAAAAATGAGTTAGTTGAACAGGAACCTGTCATGATGATGTCTTTCCCGACATTTCCTGACAGATAAGTGTGTGGTAAAAATGTACAGAGTCCAGTCACCTACCTTTTTGAGTTTGAACAACTTCTTCAATAATTTGTGGTCTCATTTGGGTGAGGTGATAACGGCCAAGGCAGTGTTGGGAAGTAATTGAAATTATGTACAGAAACTTCAAGCAAAAATGATGTTAGGAAATTTAGGGGGCATTCAGAATACAGTTACTTTGCTAAAATCAAAGGAATGTATATTTGATCACACAATTTTGGCTTTGAATTGCATGGCGTTAGTGAAAACAATTTAAAACACTTTGAGTGAGTATGACAGCAATACTTCTCTGATTAGTGACAGAAAGTGTAACAAACTGTGAAGTGAGTATTCTTCCCAAGAATGGCCCTAGACAAGTGGTTCTCATACTGTGGTACATGCACCACCAGTGGCAATCAGACTCCTGTCAGTTCTGTTAACTTAATTTAGAGCCATTTTTGTCCATGTTTTTCTCTTCTTTTGGGTTAGTTATTATTTAGAACTTCTGTAGCAATGGTGTTAGACCTATTATAGTCCTGGCTTTGCCCTATATTTGGTGTAGTCCAGTTATAGATCTGGGTTAGATCTGGTTGAACTCGGAAGGCTTAATATTTTCGTTGGTACTTGATGTGAAAGCCTTGAGAAGGCCTAGTCATGTTTCTTTTTAAGCTTCTTGAGCATTTTTCACTAACGTTTTGTTTTAAATTCTTAATTGCCATGGCAACCGGCCTCATTTTGCATCAGCCTGAAACATATGGCTTGGCAGTTGAAATTTTGAGATGTACTACATTGCCTAAAAAAGAAACCGTATCAGACTGTATGCATTAAAACAAGATATGATCTTCCCACAGTATTTGCACACGTCTGAACAACATCCATGTTAAACTTTATAATAACAGTGATGAGTTTTACTTACCAAGACCCTTAAATGTGTGAAGCATCAGACTGCAGGTGTTTGAAGCGCTGCTACTGAACCCAGCTGCCTTTGTGGTGTGACTTTCATGAAATGTGAGTTAATATGTGATGCAAGAAGCTAAAACACACCCACAGAGAGGAATCGACTCCACTAACTTCCCCTTTTTTATTCATGCTGATTTCCATATTGCCCTCATCTGGCATACAAGTGACATTCAGACAGTAAATAGTTGTTGCATAACGCATAGTTTACAGTATCAGTGGGAATCCATGGGTGAATTATTATGATTACAATGTATTACATATGTGTGTTTGTGTGTGTGTGTGTGTGTGTGTGTGTGTGTGTGTGTGTGTGCGTGCGTGCGTGCGTGTGTGTGTGCGTGTGTGTAAAGCCACTTTGGTTCTGCAGCTAATCTTGAGTGAGCGTTATTCCAGTATTATTATGACGTTATTTTGTGCACTCTTGTTTGTGCTCTTGACACGCCTCGCCGCTGGGGGCAGTGTTTCGCGACACACGCGCTCTGTCTCGGCTTCATTAAGGAGTGCTTCCGCCTCTGTCCTTCCTCTTTCGTCGAGCATCGGGTCGCAGCCATGGTATGATATGATTGTTATACAGAATCACCAATAATCTTTGTTATTTAAGTAGTCGTGAAATGTCACACTCATATTGTAGTGTGGTTAAATGTCTCGTGAACACATATCTCATGATATTGTTTCGATTAGATGTGTTATAGTGGTTAGATGCCCAAATGTATTCGGCCCAGTTATTCGTATCAGGTGTGTACTCGCTGACCAAGTCAACACTCCACACTAAACGGCTGTATCATTGTGTTTTTGAAACAAGGAGCACATTAATAAACTTAAATAAAATCTTTCGGTTTGCAGAGCGTTTTGTGCGAGTTTAGAATAAAAGCAGCTCAAAACCCAGGGAGGGCTAAAACCTTGACTGAGGCTAACGATGGTGCTCTGCCTCGTTATACTGTGACATCATTTTTTTTTTTTTTGTTTTGTTTTTTTTTTTTTAAATTCTGGTCTTTGCTTTGTACAGGTGAACGTCCCGAAGACTCGCAGGACTTTCTGCAAAAAGTGCAAGAAGCATCAGCCTCACAAAGTCACCCAGTACAAGAAGGGAAAGGATTCCCTCTACGCTCAGGGTGAGTGTTCTCAGGTTATGCCTTCTGCCGCCATATTGGTTATTTTTGCTAAGGCAAACGCATGTAATCTCCCAAAGGAGACCATAACAACCTGCTTCAAGCATATGAATTAAATCAGCTTTGGGTGATTGATTTGATCCAGTGTGGTGCAGATGTTAGTTGGCAACAAGCATTCTTAAACTAGTGTACGTGCTCATGAATCTAGCAGCAGAGGGGGAAAAAAAACTGTTGGTGAACGATTCTGGTCTTGAATGAACTGTAGCCTTCTGCCAGAGGGAAGAGGCTCTCGTAGTCCATGTGCAGGGTGAGAAAAGTCGACTGATTTTTCATGCCACTTGTCATTGGGTTCAATGTTGTCTCACTGTATTTTGTATCTACTTGCAAATGTAGTAACCTTTTGTAAAACTGTTGTCGTACTTGAACATACAAACCCCTTCAAAACTAAAGATGAAAAAGTATTGCACTGTTCAAATATTAAATCTGCTCATCTTTATGATCTGCAGGTAAGAGGAGATATGACAGAAAGCAGAGTGGGTATGGTGGCCAAACGAAGCCTATTTTCAGAAAAAAGGTAAGTGAAATGATGGCTACTGTTGTAAGTATTGAATGTGTTTAAGCTGTCATGTTGCTGTCTGCAGGCTAAGACAACAAAGAAGATTGTGCTAAGGCTCGAGTGTGTGGAACCCAACTGCAGATCAAAGAGAATGCTGGCCATCAAGAGATGCAAGCACTTTGAGTTGGGAGGTGACAAGAAGAGAAAGGTATGTACTTTTTCCCCAGTTTTCCCCAAATTTAGTTTTTAAACCCACTTTTGTTCTGCGCATGTTATGAACAAAAAAATTTGGGTTTTTTGTAGTCATTTTAATATTTACGTCATTTTTTCACGTGTCCTATTCCACACTAACTTTTAAACCAAAACTAATGCAGGTAATATGGATTTTTTTTTTTGTCTGTACTTACATGTGATTTTAAACTATATTTCTGCTCTGGTAGTTTGGGATTTTGTCAGAATTGGCTCTTTACAAAGTAGTGCTTGTCAGATCTGAGCTGGACTGTCCATTACTGTTCAAATGATGGCAAAGTTACACAAGCGTGAAATGTGTTATGTACATTTCAAATTAAATTTGAAATTATTCAAATTTGAAAAATTAAACGAGCTAGATAAAATCATGAGTCAACTCTGATTCACTGAAGTTAAATTATAATCAAAGATTGCGACAACAGTCTTTGGTCTCAATTTGGAGCAAAATGTGCATTGCTATACATTTTCTAGATGGGTTGGCATAGTAATTTAAAACTACCATGAGATTCTTTAACAATTCTCTTCTTTACTTTCAGGGCCAGGTCATCCAGTTTTAAACTGCTGGTGTGCTGGAGTTGTCACAGTTTTCAATAAATGTATTAAAAAAAAAGTGAGGTTTTTTCTTTCTTTGCCTGAATATGCCATGGATGCAAACAATGACAGTTTTAAATGTTACAGTTCTCAGTCATTGGTTCAAATGTGTTCACCATATGTACTTGCACATCCTCCTCCAGCAGACAAGCACAGCCTCTCTGTGCAAATGTCACCGCCATAAAGGTAGCAAAAGTCCGACCTGGAACCACCCCCTGGACAACACCAGGGGACAAAATACAGCCTTAAGTGTTTGAATTGCACATCAGCATCCGATATCCTGGTTGGGCTTGTAATTTAGGACTGTTTACAGGGCCTTTTTCCAGTACATCTCATGTTTGAAGTTTTATTTATGCAAATATCAAATCTTTATCAGTATTAATACCCACACTTTATTATAGTAATGTGTGCTTTAATACTGATACTCCCATCCCTACAGTACAAATGGGCAAGTAAGATCCTTGACAGATGGTAGCCTGAAATCACTTGAAGTTGCATAGAATATGAATCCATGCCGTGTTCTCCCACAAATTACATTTAATACACTTTGGAGTGGCCCTGGGCTCTCCTTGTTCATGGAGTAATGTAGATGCAGAATATCCAAGCTGATACATTTTGGGTTGCTGATCACAGAACTAACTAGCTGGAAATAGCTATTAAACCCTCTGTAAATACAGCTGATCATTGGTGCGATTTCAGCTGCCATTTGTTAAGAGTTCATGAGAATGAGGCATGGTCTGTAGATTAAATTTATCAGTATGCAGGGTTAAGGCACTGGCAACTGTATGTCCATCAATTGCTCTACATAAAAAGTACATTTAATATATATTTTTCCCCAGTTTATTAAAATGTAGCCATCAGATTAAAAGAAAAATGGAAAAGTTTCTCAGTGCATTTAAAATGTCAAAGTGCCATGTAAAAAGTCATCCCTTCATTTACAAAGTGCTCTTTCAGCGGAGCTTATTCTCCTGTGAGGTGGTTACTGAGGGGTGTGACTGTCAGCAGAATGGTGCCTGAGGGGTTCACTGGGAGCATCAGGTCAGTCTGAAGAGGAACAACCCCCCGCTCCTGGTATTTGGGTAGGATCAAGGTGACATTACACTTGGGATTACAGAGCTTCCAGCCTGGGGCTGCTGCCAAGAAGAACTGACGAGGGCCACCGATCTCCTGACGGTTCATCACAGCCATGGCCAGCCTGTTCTCAGACAGAGGCCTCTCCCACACCTCAAAGTCGCTTCCCTAAAAAGACACATTTTCCTAATACAATCGATTCATTTTATAGGAATACATATCAATAAACTTGAATATATTTGTACAGGCTTTAGGGAACATACTTTGGTAGTCCGGTACCCTTGTTTGCCCAGTGGGTCCTGATTGATGGCTATGACATATTTGTTCTGTAGCAGTGCTTTTGACCGTGGGCAAATGTCTCGCAGATCATTGGACATGAACAGAGGGGCTGCCATAATCGCCCATAAGGCCATTTGGGATTCCTGCTGGTCATGACTTAGACCAAAGTTCCCAATTACCAGCTGAAGAAAAAGAAACATTAAGTCTACATTTGCACACAGTGGTAGTTCAATGAAGAACGCTGTCATGCTTATCAGTTAAGTTTGTGTAGAGCAGAGCACCATGTCAGGGTCATTCCAGCCTCCAGGTCCAGCTGAGGGCACGATGATGTCTTGATATTTGGCGCTCCAATCTATAATAGACTTGACGCTGCTCCATGAGTCATACACATCATCATAGTTGCGCCAGTGATTACATGTCTCACGAATGGCTGTGTAATCGGGCTGGAGAGAAGAAATTTGTTTACAACTAAAATAAGTAATTGTTTTAATTGTGCACAAGTAAAATACATACAAAACATTCTCACCTTATCATAAGGCCACACATACAAAGGCCATTCACAGGAGTAAAGGATGCTTTTTCCCGTTTTGTTAAGAGCTTTTGACATGTTCATGTAACCTTAAATAGAACTGTATAAATTATCCAACAAAACTAGATACACTAAAAGATTATTATCGACTTGGACTCACCCTCTCCAACCAGCTTCCAATCTAAAAAACAGCCATCATACTTTAGCAGATCCACATCCCAGTCAGCAAACGTCTGGGCATCGATCTCATGGTAGCCCATACTGCCTGGGAACCCACCACAGGTCTTGTAGCCAAGGTCTGCATAGATGCCCAGCTTCAAGCCTTTAGAATGAACCTGTAAGTGCACAAGACTAGAATCACAACTTTCTAACCAGCAGGTGGCAGTGCAAAGCAAGGGATGGCCAATTTATAGTAACTCAGTACTGTAATTCAAATTCTAGTTTGTGAATTTTGTTCACTGACAATGGTGATAAAAACCTTTCTGATTCTGAAATATAAAGTAGATCCAAGATAGACAAATATTTCTGAATATATAAAATCCACACAAGTGCAGTTTAAAACAAAGACAGCACAAACACTTTCCTTAAATACTGGCAACGTATGGCATTTTTGATGGGGATTATTAATGATCTACCTATGCCTAGTAGACACAACTCACATAGTCGGCCAGTTTCTTGATTCCGCTGGGGAACCTGTTGGGGTCCGCCTGCAGCCGACCGTGGGCATCACGTTGGTGGGACGGCCAGCAGTCATCTATGCAGACGTACTCGTATCCGGCATCTTTCCAGCCGTCCTTTACCATCACATCTGCTATCTGCATGAACAGGCGCTCACTGCCAGGGAAAACACAGGCATACAATGATTATGGCTTATTGAGCCAAGGTTTAAAGGCATCACGACTCTGTAGAATGTTATTGAGCTTAATATACAAAATATAGCCCATCTAATTATTCTGCTGCATAGTTTAAGAATTGCAGTGAGCTTTGTAATCGTACAATCATAAACTTTTATTGGAGAGGTCAATATTTCAGAGTGTGTTTTATTGATCTGTTGCCTTCTTTCTTTACTTTCTATGAAACCGTAAGGCCCTTTTTGTAAAACGCTCTTATGTTATTTGTTGTCTTTTAGTATTTGTGTTGTGCTCAGGTGGTTATTTCATTGTCTTGGGCCTCTGTGCGTAATAGTGTTTGGAATGGTGTCCAGCAAATAAAGGTTATTACATGGCTCTGGATGCCTCAAAGCAAATAAAAATGTAATCAGAGGTTGCCATCATGGGCAAGTGGGCTGCAGACTAGCCAGTCATTTGATAAAAGACTTTAATATTACTAGTTTGCATTGAAATATGACTCTGATTTTACAAATTTGGAAAAGGCCTCCCCCTACAGGCTACTTAACGACTTCCTGTAAACATTGTGTCAATTTTGAAAGAAGTGAGTGAGTTTGTACTGAAACACCCTCTTCGTGTTGAATGCGTGGGCAAAAGTTCGTGCATGTTTGCCACGGTTTCCCATTATAAACAAACAAGTGCGGTCCATACCTGATACAGTTGTGGGGATCTGTTTTACAGTCAGTGTTGCACATGAATCTCTCCCAGTGCAGCCAGCCCATGGTGGGTTTCAGTGCCAAACCATTGTCTAAGGCTTCGGCGGCGAAACTCATTAAAACAATGACCCCGAAGACAAACACAGCTCTCCCCATCGCACCCAAAGCAGGTAATCTCTCCAAAGCCACGCAGTTACAGGTTGAATGTACCTTGTAATCTTAAAACCAGCACATTTCCTTGTATTCAGCGCGCACGTCCCGCCTCTTGAAGATTGGCATACGTCTGGGCCAATGGGAGAGAAATGCGTCTGTGCGACTGTCCAATGGCGCTTTGAGGAGACAAAGTGGCCGTCTGCCAAGCGAGTCAGGTGAGTCGATGATAAAATAGTCAGATGACATGAACGACAACGTCAGGTAGTTGAAGCAGGAATTTCTCGTTTTAAGGTATAGGCCTATTGTATGTGAGAACATGGGCATTCATTTAAGACGTGTTTGTGTGCTGTAAGACCCAAAAAGCATAGAAAAAGTATTCACTATGTACAAGTCACATGATGACAGTCACACTTGCATGATGACTTGATGATAGACCATATTTCTGGACATACCAGAATTATTTTAAGTTGTACATAAAAATGAAAACGTTAAAAAAAACGTCATATGTTACACGTTCAAGCAGTTACTCATCAGACTACTAGAGCAGTGTTTTTTTTACTAAATACAAAGCCTATTTGGATTTCTACTTGTTACAGTAGCCTTCTAACAATACCCGCTTTGTTCAAAGTGTCTAAAATTGGATGTGAGGATGTAGCTGAGCTGCAGCCATCACAAAACAGCATGTAACAGGCTGCAAGTCGCTCGCCTTGAACAATAAAACAGATACATAGAGTGCTGAATATCCGCGAGGAAACAGGATGCAGCTGAGTTCCCAGAGGAGTTTAGCTAATCAAAATTGGCAAACATGCCATCAGCTATAATTTAGCAGGACTATGTACATATCGATGTTGCTTCAAGCTATTTATTAGCTCTGGATCCAGTTTGACAGTCATTAAATAAAGTAAATGTAACCCACGTCTCACACCCAGCACATTCACACAGTCAGACAGACCCCGCCTCCCCCGCCTGTTCATTCGTCCAGCCACCAGCGGCGCTCTGATTAAAAATGCCGGCACCCCGAGCCACTTCCTGTCTCATTCTCATTTAAAAAAAAATTATTGTTTTTCCTGTTTATTTAAATAATTATTTATTTGCTGGTTTAATTATTGTGCCTTATTTATTTAACTAGTCTCAAAATATAATTTAATACAATTCTTACTTAACCTCACTCCTGTGTCTGTTGACTTTCATTCATCACAAGCTCCTATAACGAACCTGGTTTTGTGTTTCAATTATATACATCCCATTGCAATAACTCAGTCCTAACTCTAATTTAAGTTAGGATAAACATTGTGCCCCTTAGCTGTAAATGGACACCCCTCTGCGTATCTTAATGAATCTGGGATGTTTCAGTTGAAACTGTCATAGATGCTGTAACCTGCCGAGAGACTGATGAAACGTGCATACTTTATTTCTATTTATACATTTTATGACTGCAATTTATAGCAAACATCTAATGACATGACTATGGAGTTGGTGTTTACACGGACATTGTTTGTTGTAACAAACACATAGCACTGTTCTAGTGTCATGAGACAGGTCTGTAAATAGCTCCCTGTGATCTGTCTGTGCTCTGCTTGTCGTCTTTTCTTCTCACAGTGAAGAGGAATAAACAATTGTGAGTTGGCAGAATTCCTGATGATGATAATAATGCTTATTCACTCTGCTGTCTGAGTGTAAAATGGGCACAAAACCTGACCTTTTGTCAAATGTCAAGGGTGACTTTTTTTGGTCAGCCATTACCATTATCAGAGGTTCTACCCAGAGACTGGTCTCATACAAAATATTTGTAATTTGCTGTACAGGCTCCAAGCATCTAAATGTCAGATGTAAATTTAACATAGCCCCTGTTTTGTCATGTGACGCACCTGCCATTGGGCCCCAGTGTGATGGACCTCCTCTGGTATTTCTCACTGTCCTCTACAGGATTAAACCTCAGTTTGTGCTCACAGCAGTGATAACGGTTCATTACATTACATTTGTATCAGAGGATATTTAGTAACTTTCTTAAAAGTAGATGTACAAAGTGAAAAGAGATGCAGAGGTATTCCTTAGTTAGGTTCCTCTCTGATCTGGGACAGGTGGCTGTGCTTAGAAAGTAGGCTTGTTGTTCCCTCCAAAGAAAGGCATTTATTGCCCTGTAATGAGCTCCTGAGATTGTTTATACAACTGAACGTCACCAGGGAGTGAGTGTACATGTACTGATGCTGCAGCTTTAATTAGGCCCTTGTTGATCTGAGGCTTCTGAAATAGCTTTGGAAATAACATATAGAAAGAATCAACTGTAAATTGTGTTGTTAACTGGGGACATTTTTCAACATTATTTTTCATTTATCATTTCTGGAGTGGAGTTTCTTTAGATTCTTTTCCAAAAGGAAGATTACATCTAAATTGAAAATATTGGCATAAAAAGGAATCTTTAATATTTTAATAGTTTTTGCTAGAAGTGAAAAGATGATTCATTGACAACATATAAAAGCCTATTTGGTCATTTCATTTGTTTGTTACTTTATCCTGAACTAGAAAACAAACGACTCATTTGCTTTCAGGTGTAACATTTCTTCCCTTTTCCCTTAAGCTCCATTGCAGTGGGTGATGTGAAAGTTGCTTTTATCAATAAACCTAATAATAAATAATTCACCAAGTTCATTATTCATGGCTTTATAGCTAAAGGCTATTATCAAAAGAAGTACGTATTGCTTGTTCTATTCTAACACCCTTTTTCACACTCGGTTTGTGCGCTATATCAACAACACTGCATCTGTCACACTTCTTTAGCAGCTAATTAGCCTAATTTTCTGCTAATGTGAATACTGGTAATAACAGTCTCCAGGTGATCACATGTGAAATATTCTAACTAATGAGCCCTTTATGAAGAGGATGGTACATTGTACTATTCTTCAAATGTCTTTTTTTTTTTAATGATTTACCAACATGGAGTAAATAACAAATGTGTTTACATTAAGTACAAATTAGATTACAATTGAAGGAACACACTTTATAACATGATGTTAAAAATTTTCAGACTTTATTTTCTTTATGATTATTTCCAAACTCAACTTTTGAAAGAAAATACAAACATTTTAAAACAGAAAGAGAATACAGAAAGTCTTTACTCTAAGTTATTACTAAGTAAAAGTACAGTTACATGACTAAAATGTAATTAGTAGTACTGGTTACAAATTGTTTTCATTATTCTTTTCTTAATTTTTTTTGCATTTTAGATCAGTCTTTTAAACCAAACTCGATTAATTAAACAAGCAACACAGTACAATTACAAAGCTAGAATTATATTTGTACAATAAAAATCTACTTTACAAGTACAATTAATCTAATAAATTCCAAGCTTGAGTATTTGTAATTATTTAGTTTAAACCCCTGCTTTACAGCCTGTAAGAGTTTCTAGGTTCAAAACTGCAACTTGTAATTTTACTCTTTAAAAACTTAGCAAAAATGAACTCCAAAATAAATTACCTGAATTGCAGAGAATAGGACTGCAGAATTAATCAAAATTGATTCTAAATCGCAGTTTGAATGGATGTAATTAGCAAATTGCGAAGGTTTTGAAGTTCAACACACTCCACAACTACAAAATATCCTGTTGTATTCGGCATATAAACTGCTAACCCTGTAGTTATATTTGTTAAAACATGTTCAAAAATGCCATTAAGGGCAACAAAAATGACAAAAACACAGCTTAAAGTGACAATAAGCATCTTAAAGTGACAAAAATACATCTAAAAGCAGCAGAAATTGAACTTAAGTGACCAAAATGTCATTAATAGCAACAAAAACAGCATTGAAATAGATAAAAACACGACTACAATTGACAGAAACAGAAGTTAAAGTGACTAAAAGTAACAAAAAAGGCATCTAAAAGCGATAAAAATGGAACAAAAAGTGACCAAAACCTGACCAAATGTGTAAAAAAACATGCCTAAAAGCGACAAAAAATGCAACAAAAACTTCCAAAATGATCACCGAAAGAAATACAAAAATGTTACTGAAAGTGACAGAAACAAAAAACTAAAAGCTACAACGTTCTGAAACATGTGATTCTTTTATAATTTGTCAGTTCACATTTCAGTCTTTCTGTCAATTCTCCTGGACGCGTTTAAAATGTGAACTTTGAACAGAATCCCCTCATCAAAACATAAATCGCAGTACTGGTCGCAATTCGATATTTTCCCGCAACTCTAACAGAATCAATAAACACCCCAATTAGAAAACCACCGCTATAAAAACGAATACTTCCGCCGTACGTGCCAAACGGTGACCTTTGTCGCACGCAACCTCCACATTCAGGACTCACAACCCAGCGCCTTGTCACAACACACTGGTAATCATGTGCGCACTGTACACGGCAGCTGGGACTGTACGCGCACGCTTTCCACAGCGCCAGAATCAAGTCAGCCTTCCTCCGAGCTCCAACTTATCTTCCACGGGTCGCATGTTGCATCTGTGTTATGGATGCAGCCCCTGACCTTTCCGCTGAGAGATAAACCAATGCCAAGAAATGCCCCGGGGGACTCCGATAAGCCAAATCAAGCATGTACCAAGCGTTCACTGCCCTCGAAGCGCACCGATCGTGTAAAGGAAGCGAGACGTTTTGTGTGTTCTGTTCTATACTCGTTGCACAAAGAGCCGAGTCAATGGAGTTCTTTTTTTAAAACCATACTCGGGGCCTAATTTTTCACTTACGGGTGAGAAATTGACTCTTTCCCCGCGACGTCGCCTTCGCGTTACCCGAAGAAATGATTCAGGGGGAGTTCGATATGTCTCGTGGTTTACCGCAGACTTGCAAATTGATTTCCGCAGGTGAGTTCGCAGCCCGGAGCGTGTTTGGGGTTCTCCGGCGCCGTGCAATGGGAGCGAAGAAAGTAAAAAAAGTGACTGGCACGTCGGTCACTGGTGTAAGTAGCATTGCAAATCTGTGTTCAAGTCAAGTGGACGCAGTTTTACTCTGCTTACTCTGCAGTTGCCCATTGCCAGATATCTATATAACCAATATCATTTGTATTCGAAAGGTCAAGATGTGTAGATCCAGATGAAGTTTGAACCGTTTACCCTCTGGTTTTAGGGCGAACACTGCTTCTATAGTTTTTGGCCTTCATAAGTACAACCCACTACAGGCAAAACCATTTTTTACTATTTTTGGTTTTTTGGACAGTTTAATCTCGGCTTTGAAGTGCAAAAAACAAACTTGTCCAATCTGCTCCTAAATATGTTTTATTACTTCATTTAATCCACTTCATCCATAGAGTTCTCTGGGACATTGTAACTTCAAAGGCCGTTTTCCTTAAAATGCATTTTGGACTTAAAGCCCTTAAATATTGTGACCTAACGTACAGAAGGAGTTATTCATATCAATTCAAAGCCTGATTATTTTATTTTATTTTTTGACAATTTTTGAATTTTTAGGCCAATTTTCAGTCAGATCTAGTTTACTCAAAAACTAAATAAGATATCCACAATCCATGACATACATTTCTTTAAACTAATATGTAATGATCATAATAGATTTTGCTACATAAAAACAAGTCAGTAAAAAAAACACACAGCAAATAGATAAATATCAACAGTTAAAAAACTGTCCAAAACACAAAATGAACCAAAAAAAACCAAAAACAAAACCTGCTACTGTCAATTCGTCACATTGAAATGTTCCAAATATGTGTAACTTTGGCCATTTTTACACATACAATGCCTTATATCTATTAGTTTAATAGTTTTAATATATTTTTTCTTACATTTAAGAAGTTTCAAATTGCCAATTCATGTACAGTGCCTCACCTTGACTTAATTTTAGTGTGAAGTTAATTAATTTATTCATTTATCATCCATCCTTGACAGTTATTTTCTACCTCTCTCCACATCCTACAAAGTCTTCTTTCCTGTGATATAATGTATACTTCATTATTTTATTACAGTGACAGCGAGAAGCGTGAGGTGTAGAAAAAAAAAAAAAAACTGTCCTATTTCTACTTAAAAGGCACCTTAGAAACTGTGAAAGGAGCAGGGATACTGACAAACGACACAGGGTTTTACGGATAACATCGCCATGGCAACACGGCAAGATCAGTATCCACGTTCATTCAGGAGATCCCACAATCGCAATTCCATGTCCTTTCCGTGCCCCCTTGCTCCCAACACTCCCTGTTTACAGTGAAATCGCTAACACACCGACATTGAGGTTCCGGTTCATTGCACAGTTAGCACTAAGCCCTGTCGCCCTCACAGCGAACGATAACGGCGTAATATGATTTTAACCTATTAAAGTGATTTTGCATGCGGGTCTTTTTTGTTTTAAATGCTAATTTGGTATTACAAAGATGAGCCAATTCATACTTTAATAATGTGACGTGCAGATTAACGTTTGAAGAAGGGCTAGGACCAGCTATGACGAGGTGAGAAAAGTCATCCCATGTGATTCTTACGATCACTTTTCAGGGGCGTAGCAGCAAATTCTACTCCCCGGGTACAAATATTCTTGGTGGGCCCGTAATACATCATTTTGTGTATTTATTTATCCCAGGAAATTCTGTTATTATTGCTGTTTTTTCATTCTCTACGCATACGCTTAACGATAACTTGCTAATTTATGATACAGTACTGTTAGTTTTTGCAATAAGTACCAGACCGATTTCACAAAGATCTCAAAACATGTTATCTCTATAAGAAAATACACTAACTGCAAATTAAAATCACTAGTTTTATTCATTGACAACTTGGCTAATATGTGAGCAATTATTTTCCTCTTTTTATATTATACTGGGGGCCTCTGACCTAATGTGTAAATGTATTCTTTCAAGGACTTTACTCGACCGCATTGCATTTTATTACAACTAAAATAGATAAATAAATAAAAATGCAACTGAGAAAAAAGAAAATAAAACAACACATACTTTTGAGGGCCCTTCCCTGGTCTGGCCCCCAGGGAACCTTTACTCCCTCCGTCCAACGCCCCTGTCACTTTTAATTACAGCTGATCTCGAAGGAAAAAGGTAAAAACAGCAAAATGGGCAAAATTTGGTAAACATCATGTCATTGCATTGTAGAGCTGCATGAGTCGCGGATTTGTCACATTTGGTTGCGATTTTGCTGCTTTTAGTCATGTCTTTAGTTGCATTTCAAATCTTAACTACAGGGTTGGCAGTTCTTATGCAGAATAACACAGGATAGTTGTTGTTTGTGGAGGAAATGATTACATTTGAAAAAACTGCAGCCTTTGCGATTTGACAATTGCGTTGTGATCGCGATTCGGTTTGGATTAATTGTGCAGCTCTATGCTCTGTAATTATTTCTTCCTTGTACCAGTCACTCTACTCTATTTAAATTGTTACATGATATGAGTAGCTGCGTTGGACCATCATGCTTTACCATTTTGAGATAAGACCATTCATGTATTTCAGCACACTTTCAATACTTTCAACACTAAACATTATATTTATTGCGATATTTAAATACGCTTTTTGACTAAGGGTGAAACTAACAATTAATTTAGTAGTAAACTAGTCAACGATTATTTCTATTGTAGATTGAGACTTAGAATAAACTAACATTTTTAACAAAATAAATAATGAAGTATTGTTAGTGAAGGCTTCTAGGCAGAGAATATTTATGAATAAAGTGTATAATTGAGGAAAATCAGAAATGGTCTGTTCTTTTTTGCCATTTTTCTTCAATAATGTCACTGTCTTTGTTATAAAAGTCTGTTTAGTCCAGAGAACGATGAGCATCAGCAAAATACGACTGCGATTATTGTTTATAGTCAACTAGTTCTACTATTTGTTTCAGCCCTGTTTCTGATGCAATATGACAGTTAATGTGTATTAAAATAAAAACCAACAAATGCAAAACCGAGGTTAATTTAGTCAGAAAAAGCTAGATTTTTATTCATAATTTTCCCTTTTCACTGTTTTCAATTAAAAAAACAGAACATGTCTATGTGATTGAAGACTTTGGTGTTCTTTTGGTGATATATTTTGTTTGTTGCGATATCGTTATTGTGTCCGACAATACTGCGATATCGATACTTCTGCGATATATTGTGCAGTGCAGCCCTAGTGAAAAAGCAACAATACTTTTTTTAAGTAAAGTTGAGTCAACCTTATAGACTGATAAAATTGCTTAAAGTCCCGGCATATATGACAGGTGGACTTCACATTTCATTGAATTATTAATTATTTATTTTGTTAAATTACAGTTTTGTTATTGTTAAATTTAAACTGTCTGAAAAATGTATCAGTTGCCTGTAAATAGTCCAGGCTTTTTAAATGAAATGTCGCTTATTGATACCACAAAGGGATTCTGTTTTAGAACTCAGCGCTAACTCCTCTCATTTTCAATTTTTCACCAACTGAAACTTGACTGATGTAAAAAATAAAGTTAAATATTTATTCAAACCTTTTATATGCACTTTAATTGTACTTTCTAATGTGTCAAAATACTTCAATTAAGCTTTTTTGTCTGTTTCATGAAAGGAGTTTTGGCACTATAAGAATTAAAGTACAGTCACCCTTCAAAAGACCGTGCTTGGAAAATATTTAGCAGTAAAAGTTTCAGCTTGGAAATGAAAACAAATATTTCTGACAGGTTGAGTTGAGCTCAGAGACCCTGTTTGTTCTGTTGGGAGGACGGAGACTGCGGATGCTTGAACTTCAGCTTACATTTCGATCTTCACTTCTCTAGGACTCTTATGAAATGAAAATGTCTTCAGCTCACAAAACCACTTGACTTGCCGGTTCCAGTCTATTGCGGGGTTTTAAATGACACCACAGCATTTATAATAGTTAATGTGTGACTTAAAGGAGGCACTGGTTGCAATTGTTAATGCACCGATTGTTTATTAGCCTATTTACTAATGATCTGGTCTTTTATTTTATTTTTTCAACTACAGGTGATAAAAAATGTAAAAAATGCAATCAATGGAGGATAATACTGTGAGTGTTGTTTTGAAATGTGCAAAATTTGAATATTAAGTATATTGTTTATGGGGAAATATACCATAATACAGTCAATAAACAGCTGATAAAAAAAAAAAAATGTTGGAAACTTTCAAATAAGAATGATATTTACCAACTTTTACAATCAATTTTACAGATATTTCACATTAGTCTGATAAATAAACCTCATTACTCATCTTTGACTCTCATGCCTTTTTTCCACTTAATGCTAAAAGTCCAAACGATGTAATGTCCTCTGCATAACCTCTATGGGACTGTTGGTCCAGCCTATTCACGATGGCCTATTGGTTATTTTAACCCGCTCCAGGGGTTTGAAAAAGGAGATTTTAAAATGCACAACCAGCGAATGAAGCGATAATGTTAAAATCTGGACCTCAACTTCTCTCATTCAGTGTGAAGCAATCATGTCTTTAATTCATCAGGAGGTTCAGAGAAACTCTCCATTTCTGCTGTTTGTGTCAATGAACATTTGGACCCGTAATGTCTCACTTAACAATCCCATGCTGGAACTGAAATCAAAACCCGTTCTACATCCTCGTGCAAAAGAGCAATCACTGGTCTCCCGTCTTTCAGCCGGCCTCCCCTGTCTCTCGCAGCGATCGGCTCTCGGCTTCTCAGCAGGCCCTGCGTTTCCATGGCAACAGGGCTTGGGCGGATGCGTCGGAGATGCTGGAATTTAACTGTAGGCGATTCTTAATGTAGTGTAGCTTTAGCTTAGCAGAATTTGTGCTGACCAGAAGCTCCAACGTGTCAGTGGTTTATCAAGCCGCATCGCCCATGTGTCAAGCAGCGATTTCAAAGGCCTTGCATGCACTTCAGAAAGGGAGTAAAAGGAAACATGGCGCTAATGAAACACGGTGCAAAATGATATGATGCTAAAATGAGAAAGATGCTAATAAGTTATATCTTCTGGACCAAGTTATTTTAAATATTAACAGTGACAAATACAACCTCCATAATAAATCACTTTTTTTTTTTTTTTTTTTTTTTTGAGTTGTTTTTTTTAATGGAAAATATTATAGAATATATTTCCATCTATTTTGTGTTGTACTTTAGATTTTCTGTTCTTTTTTGTCTTATATTTTTTTCTTTTGAGCGACAGGATAAACTTTATGTTGTGCTTTACAAGAGGTGTCCAGTAGAGGGAGCCGCTTTGACAGTGTGTTTACATCCCATATTCAGTTATACAGTCCAACAGACAAAATTGTGACTGATGGTTGAAGTAGCCTATAGCCTTGTCGTCTTAAAAGATTAGTGTGACGCCGGCTCCTGACCAGCACTTCACACATTCATTATCATGCTCCGCTCTGTTTGGCATTCACAGGGAACCATGATATTTAGCAAAGAGACTTTTTCTTTGCCGCACTTTTAATTAGCACACATAGTGACCTTTTCCAATTGTCACAGGGGTGCCACCTTGCTGGATAAGTTGGGCGCTGTGACTTTAAAATGTTGAGATTTTTCCATCCTTATTTGCATCTCACTTTCCGATTTAAGATGCTGCAAGTTTGACAATATCCATAGAGTGGTCTTTTGGTGATGACAGCGTCTTGTTTGCGATGACAGCAGTGCAGTTTTTCTGCTCTGTTTTAACCGAGCAGTGATGACACCTATTGCACATGTTTCTAGTTTTTGGCCCGTGGGCTGCTTTGGGCTTTGTCCTGAGACATCATACACAATTTTCTCGGCCTTGGAACTCTGCTGCAGGTGCTCCGTTGTTGAAATTTAAGTTTTTTCACTGTGAATCAGGCTGTGGGCATTTATTTGAATGAGCATACATTTAGATATATTGTTCCTCAATAGATTCTGTTTGTTCCTTCCATTTATGCATAGGTATGATCGTGCCATGGTCAGTGTAAAATAGACCTCCAGCACCCACGTCACTAAATTTGTTGGTGTGCCACAACGGCATGCAGGCAAGTTTATTTGTAGAGGGCAATTACGTGCTTTACATGACAGGAAAAATTGCACTGGTCCATGTTCACCTGCCGTCAGTGAGACATAGATCTGAGTGTCGTCTGCAGAGTTGTGATAAGATACATGCAGAATATTAACTGACCCAACAGCAGCACATAGAGGGGTCCCAGGATTGACCCTTGGGGCACCCCACAGGTCATATTATAGCGCTAATGGATGGCTATGAGATGGGAATTTTGCTTTTGGAGTTTATCTTTGTCATTAAATGAAGCCGTAAAAAAACAATACACCTCAAAAACAAATCAAATCACATTAGCAACCCTTACCCTTACGAATGGGATTTTAAAGAGAATAGATTTTGGAGATTTTGGCCGAAATCTGCAAAACCTTTCTACCTTCTAATGACATCACAAATGTTAGTGAGAAATATACAGTACTTTATTATAACACCCTGTAATGTTTACTAAATGTTAACATAAAACGTAATCTTGGTAAAAAAAAAAAAAAGTTTAAAAATGTTGTACTCTAACTCATTTGAAGCTGTTATCATGTCAGTGTACTAAATACACAACTTTAGTTTGTGATTTTTATACAGTCAATTATGCAAACTGTTTTTTAAAAAGGCATTTGTGATCTGCCTTAAGTAACAGATGAATAATTAACAGAATCAACAATACACTCTTAATATAGATTTTGAATCGTCACGAGATGATGGTTAAAGCTTTCCTCAAATGAAAAGCCAAATCAACAAAAAATACATTTGTCGCTTAATATACAAGGCTTGATTTGCTCATTAGTTTTTTAGGTGCAGAAAGCCACTTCTCTTGTTAATCTGGAACTTTGTAAATTCAGTCAAAAACATTCATTAGTACACCCTGCTGAACAAAACCAATCCACAATCTCTGAAATGCCAATAAAATTTGTTAATTGCGGTCTACGCGGTTAGTCTCAGTCAAAGGGAATGCAAATTCCCTGCCACCATTCCTGACTTTGTGGAGTTTGGTGGTGCATGCTGGGATAAACTGCAATCGCTTTTTCACTTGAAGAGAATATTTCAGATGTCCTCAGCAATGTAAAGGCCTCTTTATGTGGAGCAGCAGCAGTTCTACTCAAACCTCTGATTCTCACTGACGGGCTGTTTGTATTGTACAAAAAAATGTCACAGAAAGTTAATTTTGCTGTACCTCTGACTTCAACTATAGGCTACCACCGTCCTTTTGAGAGCTAGCCATTTGTAGCAGAGAGGCGCAAACAAAAACCCCACAAAAAACATGTAAATATGGCAAACATTTTCAAGTAAACTGGGAATACTGTTAAACCTCAGCAATCCTTCCCGCTCTGATCTTTTGAACCAAACATCCTGACAGTTGTGTACAGATTATACAGCTAAACTGTTTGTTTTTAATATGAAAAATAAAATGAAATAAACAGACTTAGAAAGAGAAATTGCAACACGACAAAGGAGTGTTTTTCAGTTATTGTATTGTAAAATTATATTCTCAGAGGCCCAAAAGACATTTACCTTTCTTATATTATCCTACAAAGAAACAATTACTTTCCTCGCACCTCACTTCTCACAACCTGCCGTCTCTTGAGGGCATTCACCTGAGTGTTTGATGGAAACCAGACCAGCTAAATAAGTTTTAGCAATAGGGTTTAGAGATGGTTTATTAGGTTCATTTGTCATGGAATTGTTTTCTTTCCTGAAATGTGACTACCTTCCCAAGGGAGGAGGTCATGTGGGCGTACCTTTTGCCCTAAGACCTACAGTATATTGATGGAGGTTACTATGAGCGCTGGCTCTGCGTCAGATACACACTGCATAGATTTAAGAATGAGTATGTGCTGATATTGCCTTCGAAAAAACGTTTCACGATGCGATCATTCTTCTGGATAGCATATCTTATATTTATTTTAAACCTCTTATAGAGCTGGGGAAGGATGGAGCTCAAAAACTGAAGCATTGAACTAGGAACAATGTTCAATCTTGTATGAATTGCTCAAAATACAACCCTGATTAATCTATTTAGTTGGCAACCCGCAGGATAATTCTGGCCAACCAAACAATATGGTCCGGCCTGTCTGCTCACTGCATGGGTTTTCTCTTTGCTTAGTGTTGCTTTCGTTCTGTCTTTATGAGAAAGCACAATAATGTTATTACTATTTCTGTTCATTTCAGTTAAACAGTAGATTTCTTTTGAATAGGTGTTGTTTCTAGATATTGGATAGAAAACAAAAATTTGTGCTGCTGTTTTGTAGTCTGCCCTCCAGACAATAGCCCCCAGCAAAATATAATTGGATAGCCCTGAATTAAGCCAATGATGGGGAAAAAACATTGTAACACACTGACAAAATGACCGTCTTAAATAAGATATCAAGTTAAGAAGTGCTCGAAATAATAGCATTTATCTTGTTTTGAGTACATTTTGACTCTCTTAAAGTGAGATTGTCAATGCATAAAATATCCGGTTTTACTTAGAGTAACTTAACAAAAAAAAAAGCATTTTCTAACTCTGAAAATAGTAACAAAAACAATTGTACACTTGAAATAAAAACAAAACTTACTTGTTCTTTGGCAAATCTTAGTTTCGGAAAGTCAAAATGCACTCAAATCAAGATAAATACGACTTAATTAAATAAATTTAAACTCTTTCAACTATTGTCATATTTAAAAGAGTGAATTTTTCCAGTGCAAGGCTGAAAACTCTATTTAGGGTTACGAGTCAAAGAGTAGGCCTGCTTTATTGTGTGTTCTGGTTTGGAATCCTGGTCAAAGAAGTAGGCTTACTCATCTGGCGGAGCACCTAACTTGAGGATCAGTCTTGAGACGATGGGGGAAAACTAACGGGGGATTCTGTAATCTTCCTGCCGTGTGCCAAGAGTGCTACAGGCAGATTGCAGCAGAAATCCGATATTATCCTGATAAAGCTTTCGACTAATGCATTGTTCCCCTTGTTTGCACGCAGCCACAGCTCTGGTGCACGCGTGTGAAATCATCATCTATGTGAACCCCGCGAGCTGCAGCCTCCTCAGCTCTGGGCCCTCTCTCAGATGTCAGTTACACCCATGTACAGTAGCGCCGCTGAGAGGGATTAGGGGAAATGAATCCACCTAGGATTTTCTGGTTAAATATATATATACACACAAGGATGAGAGCCTTCCAAATGTAGGTTTTCCGTGCCGCTGTTGTTGTTTGAGGATGCATGTTTTCTTAATGAGGAGGGCTGCCGCGGCTGATTTCTCCAGAGCCCGTACACGCGGCGGAGAGAAGGATGAATCGACATTTCATAACCGCGTTTAAACCTGCTGCTCTCACACTTTTCGGCGAAGTTTTCTTTTGCTCGGAAAGAATGAGACAGAACTATGCACTTGTACAAGGTTACAGCAGCTTATGGAGTCCTGATGGAGCTTGACGCTTAATGTTAGGGCGACTAATAAAAGGACTAAAAATAACTGAAAGAAAGTGGCGAAGAAGACGGCGCACTTACTTCTGAAAGCCAGCAGCATGAGTGTAATCTGAGCAGGATTAAACGCATAATTTATTTGACTTTTGGCCTATGATTGCGTGTAATTAATGCAGATTTAAAAGTGCATCATGTATTTTCTTGTGAGGGCCACCCAAAAACAAATAAATAAGTAAATGCGGCATTCAGTGATCACTCAACAACTCTGCTAGTCCGGTATGATTTGAAGGCCAGCCATTAGCAATAGCTTGCAAGTTATGCAGAAGGTTTGTGCTGGTACCAACCCAGTGACTACATTTACATGAGGTCAAGGCTTTGTTAATATTGTTGAGTGTGTAAACCGTTTGGTGTTTTATTCTGGATAATATTAAGTGCGTAAAATTGGCATCTGAGCAAAAAGGCTCTTAACTAACTAACCATTTGCAGGGGCTGTTTTGAAATGTGAAAAACGGAACTACTTTGTTTAAAAGTCTTTACACCAGTCACATGTATCGCTCACTTACCTAGTACAGTCCCAGCATCCTAAATATTCACCTCGATTGGTTTATAAGCACTTTTTTAGTCTTTCTAGTCTAGTCTCACTATAGTCTTATTTTTACCTGAATAGATGCTTTTACAACATATCTGTGCTGGGGCAAGATTTTACTTTATTACATCAAAACAGTGAAAATCAGGTACAGCCCCTTTTAAGATGAGATTCTGAACTTGTGCACATTTAACTGAAGGAGAATATCTCAAAATGACCATTTTATATACTTTAATATGGAGATTTTAAGATGGAGATTGATGTAACTCTGGGTAGCATCGACTCGCCAATTGATCGAGTCTGACCAACGAAGGCCCGCCACCTGCCTGTCTCCATGGCGATGTTATTGCTTTGCCTGGAATCCACGCAATGCCATTAAACTTCATCTCTCCACTTCCCTCGGGGAGACTGTGGGGGAGACACTGCTGCGGCTGCTCCAGTGACGACCCCCGCCATCTCACGAGCCTGACCTGTAGGACCCGGATGTCCTCACCTGCCTGGAGGAATTCTCTCTCACTAGATGAGCCACCTTCCTTCCTCCTGAGTGGTTCTGGCTCCACAGTCCAAGTGGATGGGTTAGTCCTGGGCCATATGCAGCCTGTCCATCCAAGTAGGATCTCTCCTTGTGATTCTGTGGTTCTCCCCGAGGTTTCTACTTTTTCACTTTTTGCAGTTTTTCCTTTCCGAGAAGGAGGGTCAAGGACAGGGGATGCTCTGGGACAGTTATTCATTTGCTAAATTCTGTTGTTGTGATTTTGGGCGCTACAAAACTAAAGTGAATGGAATTGAAAATTAAAAGTTGTCTATGTATTTCCTAATTATTCATACATGTGTTTTTAGTGCTCAAAAACACAAGACCAGAGCAACTTTGGATCTAAGGCAGTTGACAATGCCCATAGTTGAAGGGATGAGACGAGTTTGAAACAAGTTTTCCTTGTTAGCTCCTCAAATTAGACCAAGTTTTATAATTTTATGCCACCTTGGAATCGGTTCATAACATTGCCCGTGTTTGAAGTCTGTTTTTGAGAATCACTTAACATTTCTCATTTACGTGAAATGACACAATACAGCTCAACATAATTCGAAACACAGTATGATAACAGCAATTGATAACAGTCGTCAGAATATTTATTATTTATTATAGTCTAAATTGTGCTATAGTTTCCTCACAGCGGGGTTGCTGCTAAAGCCATACTTTTTAGCAAATTGATCCGTTTTCTCATTTTCTCTCCCCTCGGTATTGCTGCTCTCGTGCTGGGCCACAATGACAAGGTTTGCATGTATATTACATTGTGGAGCTAGCACTTTTCTATGTCTGCACTCATATGTTTAAAGGTGACATGTGTAGCAATATCTCCTTAATATATCACTGTCAGAAGAAAACAACATTTTCCCCGCCGCTGCCATTTTTCCATTCAGGTGTCAATAGCGACAGAAATGCATGAATTTTAGATTTAATGTCTTCTAGAACTGTAGCGGAAAAGACTATCCCGCAACTTGTCATTTTGTGTGTCACCAGATGTATTTTAGTGTATCTTTTTTATCAATAGCGTATTGCAACTCAATAGTACAAGAAGATGGTACACTGAGAAACAATGACAAAAGACACAAATGAGTAGTAGTAGTAGTAGTAGTAGTAGTGTAGACACAGCACTTTGATTATGGCACATATTCTGGGCTCTGCACCGGCACTGAAAGTTTGCTGAATGTCCCTCCCCACCCATCATGTCATGTCCATCAACATAATGACACAAAATATACTCAATAATCAAATGAATCAAATGGAGAAGTTGTCGTGGTTCAATATTCTGTCTCAGACATTCATGTAGGCCATCAGTGAGTGCATTACATGAGCTCAAATATTCAGGAGATGATTCTTTTATCTGTGGCTTGTAATGCAGTATCCTGATTTCTCACAGTGGCGCTGTACTGAGCATGTGCCAACAAAAGAAACACATTTAGCAGGTGCAGCTGATTTCCCAAAGTCTTTCCGTGCTATTCTGCTTTAATCTCTGTCTAAACTGACACTTTAGATCTCAGACGTATTTTTCCGCTGTTATAAATGCCTTTCACTGAAGTTGTGACATCGCTGTACAGCAGGGGTCTCAAACTCATTTTGAGAGGGGGCCAAAATGAGAAAAATCAGAGCTGTTCGAGCGCCGCAATACAATACATTTTCCGTTGCCACAAAATCTCTATATAGGAGATTTTAGTTGTCAGAAGTTTTTCTTTTTTTAGGCATCGTTGGTATATTTTAGAATTTAGAAATAATTGTAACTTATAAGCCACAAACTGCCTTCAAACTAGTGATAGTGATAAACTCATGTTGACATTAATAGGCCCAGTGATTTGCACAAGCCTGGGATTGTAGGTCTTCTCTTTGTCTGAAACAGTGGTTTAATTCTGGCTCTTGTGTCTGTGAATTATCAAACCTTCAGCTGCAGGAGTCATGAGCACAAGCGTCTACAGCTTTAGGACGAGTGCCGTTTGTTTGTTGTCGGTGAGAAAAGTATTGCTGCAGCCCTTTGTCGCGTTATTGAGGAGAGAAAGCCGAAAGGGACACTGGAGAAAGTGGGAGTGTCAGATGCCCTCCCTGTGTGTAATTCACTTCCTGCTCACTTACTCTCTGTGAACTCAGCTGGTGCTTTAGTTTTTATCAGACAGAGCATTTATTGGTAATGTTTGCTTCATAACACAATGCGGTGAAGCCTAACATGTTCATATGATTGTATCTCATCCCTACGTGCTAAACACCCATGCTAAAAGCCATAAATTAACATTATAGTGTATGTCATATCCAGTCATAACTAAAATATTGCTCACTATTCGATGTATTTTCGTAATCCACCAGAAATGTATTTAAATATTACAGGAAATGTGTAGATTGAAGTTCAAGTATGGCACACGTTTAATTAAACACAGACTTGAAAAAATATAACATATTTTGGAAAGATTACATGTCATTTTTTGCTGCTTTCTAATCATAGATAAGACCAAACCTTATAACAATAATTTTAACATTTTCTTGTAGACAATATTACCCTCCTCTACCATGCTGGTGAATGCTGAAGTGAATTATTTACAGCCTACCATAAATAAAGCAGGTGATCGTATCTAACCATTGGCACACTGCCTCAAGCCCAAAGTAGATAAGAAAAGCTGCCACCTCACATGACCCTGACTTTACAGTAAGAAATCAATATATGAATTAACAAACACAAAGCTACAGTTGAGTGTTAACTGTGCTCCTTCTCTACCATTTGCACCTCACCAAAAATTGACTTCCTGTTTATTGCCAGTTCATCAATACAATGCTAGTAAAATGTCACCGTGGCACAGATATCCAGGGATTATATTTGTGTCTACACGTGTGTTTGTGTTTTTATGTGCATGAAAGGGTAAGATGCTCGCGCTCCGAGGGACAGCGTTATTGATTGCGGGTCTTAGGGCTGCTTTCTCCGAGCTCACACATCAGTTTTAGCGCTGGCACCATTGACATTCAGCTGAAACGCAGAGGGGGAAGGCGCATGCTGATTATCCCACCTTGAACATGATTCCGCCGATACGCTCATCTCTCTATTCTTGTTTGTTTTTTGTTGGTTTTTATCTGATGACCCTTGCGTCGGCGTGACATTCATCAACACAGAGTGGTCATTACTATGGGGGAATCTCCAGCTACATCCATGCTTCATCTTGGTACAACGTGGAACAATGAATATTTAATGTTCTCATTTAGGGCCGTCCTTCCACGTGCAGGATTACTTTATAGATCAGAGACTGTGATGGTTGCCGCGGTGACATGGGGAAAAGGTTGTGGGGGTGTTGTTTGTCCGAGTCAACACACCGTGGGGATTTGGTGTGGTTGCTCAAGCTTAGGCCCCCCGTTATTGGAATCCATCAGTCTTCTCTAGCCTTCAAAATGATATACATTGGACGGGTACATGCTGTTTTTCGGGATGAGGTGGCACATCGTAATGGCCCACAAATCACAGGGCTATTTTGAATGTGTCAGTGTCAGGGATGGTGGATTTAGGAAAGCGGCTTATTTTTTCCAAGATGTTATTTTTTTTCTTTTCTTGAAGGCCTGGAACAATACCATTACGGATCTGAAGTGGAAAAGATGTCCTATGCACATTTTTGAATAAATGATACGGTTGGTTCCATGTCTGTGGTCCTTCAAGCCCAGTCTCCGATTGGATAGTACTGTGTTGCTGTTATTGAAATGGCATCCTCAGTCGCAAGCATTATCCAGTGTTCAATACAGGGCCATTTGCAGTTTGAGAATTTAATTTATTTAGTGACAAATCTTTCAATTTTTTTGTCCTTCTTTGGGTTAATCCTTTAGAATAACATTATCCACGGATAATGTTTAGCCCTAATTTAAGCCTGAAAAATATCTGGGTTTGGATCTAAGGGAATTGAAATGCCAAATATCATCTTACGGTATTTGGCAAAAAAATTATAGTTAATTAAAGTACTGGCAAAATTTTAAGAACCCCTGATCTCGTCATCAGTGTTTGTCTACAAGTCTGAGTTGGAGTCTAGTTAAAATTCAAAGTGAGGCTAAATACATTTTTGGTTGGGACCATTGATAACTTGAATGAGATTAATCTGTTTTGTAACACTGAGGTTCAAGGACTGTACTGCACTGCTTTCAAAGTCATCCAAGTCTGAGTCATTGTTTCTCATTAAGATCAGAAATGTTGTAACTTCTCATAAAGCTTCGCCTGGTGGGCCAGTCCCTCCTACTTCCATCATAGAGCGCGGTAAACAGCCGTCCAATTTCTTCATGGTCTGTATGAATGGCATATTTGTGGCACATATCTCAAATTCAGAGGACTTCCCCACTTGAATGTCCTCTTAACATTCAGAACAAAATAGTCTTTTACTTCAGATTTACATTTTTTCTTTGTGTATGTTTTGCACATTGATTTGTTTGACAGTTGACAGTTTGACAGTTGTCTGCCTGTCCTTCATGCCCATCGGAAATCATGAACACAGGATACAGCTCCAGACGTTGCACTTTTGTAAAGTATTGTATGGTTATTGTTTGTTCTTGGCTGGTCAGGCAACGTGGGTTCTTGATCCCATGTTCGTTCTGTTGGCTTGGCTTTAGAACACGGTTGGTGGCACATTTTGTTTGAACATTTTGTTATATAATATGTATTAACATCTAACATGTCCACTGAGAAACAAGTCTTTGTATATGCATTTCTTTATCTGCAACAGAGTGTTTAAAATAATGAAATATATGCACAAAAAAGGTTACAAGTTAAATTTTGCTTCAAGTATGTCTAAAATGTGATTACATTCAAATATAATAGGCTAAATAAGCTGTTTTGAGCTGTCTTTTAAATAGTTGATGTAGCATCACCACAAAATGTAGCGCATTGCCATTTCTGCTATAAACATTAAATAAGGCAAGCTTATTATACCAATAAGAAGATACAGAAACAGCCCATACATTAAGACACACACTTGCCTCATTACCTGGGGGAGCACAGCAAACAGAAGAGTTGATTAGGACTGCAGACAAAAGGACAGTAGCCGCCTCTCAGAATTCATTGTCATTAACACTGAAACGCCGAGGCCCTTTTCAAACTCATTAGTTGATAAAACAACCCCCTGATTTCCTATTAAAAAACCCATTCGTCCTCCCTGGCTGGCGATGCTCCCCCGTCTCCGCATCCGTGCTTTTGCACACTTTTGCTCTGAAGGTAATAGCAGCTCTTAAGCAGGTAGAGCCATGATTCCTCCTGCATCGATTGTGTTCATCTGGTTTCACAGCAAACAATTATTGCCATAATAAAAACAAGCTTTTCAAAGGAGCTGGAGCGCTGATGACTCCTTTTGGGTCTTCTAAAGATTGCATTATGGTTGAATTAGATTTACCACCTTTGGGTTTAGGGTTTGTGCCTGGTGTCTTTGGGATTTGGCTTGATGGGGTCTATTAATGCTAGAATAGAAAAGCATTAGTGTGGGGCAGCTAATCTGAGACTGCATTGCTTAACCACTTTAAGCATTTCTATTTATAGCTGTGTCTATGTTTTTGTGTAAGAATTTTAGTGAATTTTACATTGACCAGTAAAGGCGACAAACATCATGCTTGTTCTGGGTTCTCCTTTGAGCCCACAGTCCTGACATTGGTTTTAGTACATTTTTTAGCCCTGGTTCAGTCCAGGTTTAGTTTTGATTAAATCACTTAGTCTTAGTTTTGAGGTGTTTTTTGTGCATTTGTTATTAAGAATAAGTCTGACGTACAAATTTGACAAAAAAAAATACATTTTATGCAGCTGCGATTATTGTAGTGGTTGTTGCATAATACATTGTGCATTGAATATGCATTGAGCAGCAGATTGACAGCTAGATGTGACATAATGCTTGTGCAGTGTATCCAGTGCATTGAAAGAGACATTTATCTTTTCCTGGCAGAATAACAATTTATTTAAATTGAGACAAAAGGAAATACATATTTGTGCTTTTGCAGTTAGATGAACAGCTTTGTATATGTACATTTTATACATGGTTGTATAGAATCTCTTGCTACAAGACGTGGCTGAAATTATTGATCACCACTTTACGTAAATATCAAAGATCCTCTATTTTCCGCGCACTGAGCCCATTAGTTATCTGGTAGAAAAATGTCTGTATTTTGAGTTCTTCAAAAACATTCATTCGAAGATGTATAATGTTAAAATTCAAGTCATTTCACCAGCCAGGATCTCAAATATATTTTATATTTAGCCTGTAATTCACACGAAAAAGCCAAATCTCCAACAAAAAAAACCTTGCAAAATAAATATATCCCAATAATCACCTCATGAGATCCTGAAGTGGCACCTGAGCACAAGTTTTGAGCAATGATCACGCCCTCAATGTTGATGTAGATCTGACAGGCAGGTTTGGTTTTTCAGAAAAAATAGATCACTCGTAGCATTGGACATTTTCTTTACAAGTTTGCATGGATGTCCTCATGTCGCAGCACTTTGTAGGTGATCCAGTAGAAGATGTTGAACATAAGGAAGCTCAGTGGGAACACCGCTCTGGATATGGTGTCGATCCTCTTGGCCCGGTCCACGAACCTCTTGTGCAGCATCTCTCCGTCGCACATGGTGACCGGGGGAGGCGGTGGCGGGGGAGGGGAGAACACGGTGGACCCTTCGACCGGAGTGCCCTCTTTGGTCTGCAGGCAGTGGCCCAGGCCGTAACCCCGGAAGTAAAAGCCGCGACTCTCCCTCACCAGCTCCTCTTCCTGTGGAGTCAAGCAGAGGGGAGAGCGCCGAGGCTGTCAGTGAGAATTAGCCGTGTCCCCTGCTGACTCACAAGCATGCAAGAAGGAAGGGTGCACAACAACAAAAAACATTCACTCATTTAACAGTCAAAATACTATACGTCTGTGCACTATTAAAGGGGACATGTTCTGTATAACCAGCTTTAACAAGCTTTTAATCTTGATATAACGGTGTGTCCTCTTCATTCGTTTATTTATTTAAAGTTGTATATTCATTGAGTAATCTTGTATTACCCTGCAACTGAGGCTTGAGTGATCAGAAAATTCATGTTTTCACCTACCCCCTATCCCCGCCCACATCCCTGTACTTAGGCTGTGACGCTGAGTGATACATGTAGAGTTCTAAAATGTCACACAGTCACTTTTCAACAGTAAAAAACATGTTGAAAACGGTGTCACTGCAAAGAGGCGGGGCTTATCATTTCGGCAGTTTTTAACAGAAAGTCAATGGACATGTTCCTGTTATAAGCTGTTTTAGATCGATATTACGGTTTACGATGAGCACAATGAAAAATGATGATCCACATATGTTGTGGTTTAATGGAGCTCAACAGTGACCACCCACCGCTTGGTTCCGGAAGTAACTTTACTTCACTTTATCTGTCATTTATGTGTCCAGATGCTGCAATGTAATAATCATAACTGTAGCCATTTATTGTATACACTATTATAACACACTTTAGTCACTTTACCTGCTATTATCTATTCTGTCCATATACTGTGCTGTTTACACAACCATGGTCATAGTCACTTACTGTAGATAAGAGTTTTTATCTTATCTTTATTCTCTGTTCTACCTGCACCGTGTAAGATTTAAGTTTATCTATAAAGTTATTTAGCTTGTTTTTCCTGATTGCATGTTCTTTTCCTGTTGTCTTTGCTTTTTACGTTGCAACATTGTGAGACAAAGATTCTCTACTCTCATCTTAACTTAAATTTTCCATTAATTTAGCAGATTCTGAAAAAAAAAATATTATTACATGCTTGAAGGCTAGCTCAGGGCTAATCCGCTCTGTGGGAAGTAATGAGTATAAGACCTATGATTGTATTTAAATCTGTTTCTAAAACTTAATAAACCGCCAAGTTATTAAATTATTTTGCCAAATGTTAAATTTTACATGTGTTTTGTGGGCTGAAAACAACTGTGTTGTGGACATTAGTTGCCACACAGCTGCTTAGCCATCATCGTGCCCTAAAATTCTCAATATTTCAATATTTACATTTTTCTAAAGCAATAAAATGGCAAAATTGAATGAGAAATTTACTTCCGGAACCACGACAAACTTCAAAGTGGGTCGGATTGTTGAGCTCGATAGTAAGTACTTGGGAAAAAAAAGGACTTTATATCTCCTTTAAAGAGACGTAACAATTGAATTTACCCTTTGCTGATTAACCGCTGAATAATTGATAACAGGCGATCTGAAACCTCTCAAACAGCCTATTATTAGTCCAGTCCAGATCTCAAGCGGACCAAAAACCTCTTTCTTGGTGGTGTGCTTTGAGGAATAGCGGCGCACTCTCTCCTTCTCTGCGAGTGAGACATTGTTCCACTCTCTGAAGAGAATATTAATAGACATGTGGCTTAGCTGTGACAGGCCGCGGACACTCGGGGAGATTCTCTTTAGCAGGGAGACTTAAGGTGTGCGGTCTGGCCTGTTTGGGAAGTGTCCTGAAAACTATGAGCCCCGCTGCATTTGTCACTGTGCACCCTGTCAGCCCTTTGACATTTGCATTAAGTTAAATATTTGGCGAGGAACTATGAGAAATGTTCAGGTCAGCGGCGGCTAATTTTATATAATGCATTACTGTCGGTTGCAAGGCACATTCCTGGCGTTAAATAAGTAAATAAATAAATAAATGGTGCCCCGGTGACAGAGTGCCCATAAAGCAGGATGGAAGGGAGTTGTAGTTCTTTTAGCACAGTTTAATTTCCTCACTCCTTCCTAAAAGAAACAGTCCATCATGTGCTCAAATGTAATGGTGCGTTTCTCTGAAGATAATAGTTGCTCATAGTTTTGGATGAGGGTTCCCTGCAGTGTCATAGCAAATGTGTTTCCATTTTTTGGGGGGAGATTGCGTACTATTTTTATGTATATTCTCTAAAAGTTCTGGCTTTGAAAGATTTTTTATGAAGGTACAAAGAAAGACCGCAAATAAACTCACAGCATTCTTCATTCATGTAAATTAATTTAAATATAGCAAGTTCTATTGGTCTAGTTACTTCAACTTATCAACTTATCAACTTATTTACTAAAATTAATTTTTCAAGGTTTATGGGAAAATGTAAAAAACACTTCTGTTTTTGTATTGAGTTTTTGTGCTGTAAAAGTGTTTCTGATTGGCTGAGGGCAGAGCCAATGACACCTACAGAGGCCTGAAAAATAATAAAAGATTAGCATAGTATAGCATTTGGCCCTCCAAATGCTATGAGGGCAGCACTTTATTATTGAAATACACTGTAATGAATAGGGAAAACTGTCTCACCTCCATCTGGAACACATCAACACATTCTAGAATCTGAAAACCACCTATTGTTGGGTTTCAGATCACATCACAGCATTCTAATAATAATTTCTATTTTTAACCACACCCGAGACCTTGCTGTATTATAACAAAAAACAATATTTATTTTAGCTGCCCCCCATTTGTATTAAATATTATTGCCCCATATAAATGCTGTGATGACATCTAAAACCCAGTAATATGTACAAAACAAATCAATATGAATATAGGGTCAAAATAATGAAATAATACAGCACAACGTCCCTCTCTGGAATCAAACCCTTTACACGTTCAGCATTTAAAGGGTTAACCCCGAGAGTTTCTTCATATCAGCACTAAAGTGTTTGACAGTGTGGAGGGAGAAAGGGCGAGTGCAGGGACAGAGAGGTCAGGCACGGGCAGCATATGAGGCAGACTTTGGGCAAACACCTGACAGAGGGGAAAGTTGAGGAGAAAGTTCTGCAGCTTTCATTTAAGAGACGTGTACATGGACAGAATGTGGTCGTGGGGGTCAGGGTTACCCTCGCAGAGGCGCTGCACTGCTGACTCACACTCTTGTAGGCGGGCTGGACACCGTGCCTGTCATTCACTTTCCGTAATGACTCCACACTCCCGGACTGAACGGCCACGTCCTCCGTTACAAGGGAAAGCATAGACACATTAAAAGTCAGCGCCTCGACTTCAAAAAGAAAATGCAATGCACGTTGGGGCGTGGGCATTATGTCGGAATTAAAAAGGAAAAGTGTGGCCTTGGTTAATTAAAAAATTATGTTATGCTCGGTGTATAATTTATGTAACAAGGTGAGATTGTACAATTAAGCAGCATTAAATTATTCATTAATGAGCTGAGCATGTAATTCACAACACTATTTTCATGACTTTGTTGATCTGTTTATTCTAATACTGTTTTAGTATTTACTGATTTGGATATGTTTTATTATAAATCTGGACATTTATTGCTTTAAATAGGGAGCGTTCACTCTTGCCCCTCAGCTCAGTTTAATCCTGATGTAGACCTGGTTTGGTCCTGGTCTTGTCCTGTTTTGGTTCTTGTCAACTTTAAATTTAGTTCCAGGTTTTGTCCCAGTTTAGTCCCTCTACTACTTCCTCTCGAGCTTGTTTTGAGCTCTTTTAACTTAGATAAAACTTGGACATCCAATATAAAATAAAAACAGTTTAAACCTTTGAATAATGAGGTTTTTCAGGGACAATGCACAACAACATTAAACTTATAAAAAGTAGCTCAAACACTAGGGCCCTGCGTACACTTGGTGGGTTCGCACTACATTCTCTCTATATATATGCTCATTACAGACTTTGCGAGGGCCTCAATCTGCACTGGGCCCTGGATAAACAATTACCCTTTACCCCCACAGTCCAACGGCCCTGGTAGTTTCCACCCGCAGTCCATAATTAGCAGGGCCCATCTCCGGTGTGATTAGTGCATTGACTGTATTTGTTGGACTTGCTCTGTCCAATTCAGGTGTCAGGTCAGTGCCAGTGGCCCTCAGATGGATAGTATGTCAGCACTCAGTCTTCAGCGGGGGTAATTGTGTGGGTCGTGCCGACAGGGAAAGTCCTTGTCCACATCATTTCTCTCCCTCTGTATCGAAGGACAGACGGACCAGTAAATCTGCTGGACTCCTCCGTCTTTACAGGCAACAGCACTGTGTGCCCCGAAAGATTTGTCAGGTTATTGAGGATATTTGGACTCTACTCCCAATCGTAAGACTCTTTACTTTGAGCAGAGTGTCATGTCTGTTTAGTTTAGCTTAAAATGTTGTTCTTTAAACCCAAGTTGTGCTTATTTTCATGATCATTGATTTATGTCAGATGCACTTCCAGGTGTTATCCTTTGTATTTATTTATTCGTGGTATACTGGCAGGAGAACAAGACTTTGACCCACTATAGATCAGAAAACATTTATAATCTTTGCGAGTCCTTTGCTGCCCTTTCTCCTGCTTAATATATTCACAGTTATGGTGAGTTACGGAATTGGGTGAATTACTCCTTAAATGGGCAGTACCTGGTTTTTACTGTTTTGAAAGGTGAAAAATAGAAGTACTTAAGTCTTTACATCAGTAACATGTATCGCTCACTTTCCTAATGCATCCTAAATATTCACTGCGATGAGTTTAAAAGCACTTTTCACCAGTCTGAATCCAGAGCGAGTATTTTCTTCCCGCATAAAGCTAACAATCATTGAACAGCGCACTTCCTGCTTCTCGTAGAATTAAAAAAAAGCTGTGGTCTCATTTTCAACCGAATAGACGCTTTTACAACATATCTGTACCGGAGCAACATGCAAAAAATCAACACAGTAAATATCTGATACAGCCCCTTTAAGACTTATTTACAGCAAACCCGTCACATCTCCGGTTCGCTGGTGCCATCATGATCAAAATGCAGTGCCAGAGAGAGGGGATGAGAAGGGTCTTTACAGGTCAGCCCTCACTACAGAAAAGCACTGAAGTGAAATGAGCCCATCTCCTTCATGTAATTTGACAGCTGTAGTGTGTTGACGCTGTCAGCTGCTGAATATAGAGCCACGCACAGTAACAAGGCATATAAGTCAATGTTATGGGGCCTGACAGGGACTCGAGGTTTTTAGGAACTCCATAACAATGTGCGTCAGCTTGTATATCTTTATTTTTTCTGCGCATGCATGCTTGATTTACACTCACTATTCTTTGCTGCCGCTGCTTTTTCCTGAGCCTGATGAACTCCTTGTGTTGCCTCGAGACAAAGTTGACGGCGGCGTACTCCAGCAGGGCGGCGAACACAAACAGGAGGCACACGGCCATCCAGATGTCAATAGCTTTCACGTAGGACACCTGGGAACAGACAAGGTCATAAAGGCATCAATACGCGATCAATGGGGCTGATGGGTAATCTGGGGCTGGGTTCAAAACAGGCACATTTCTCAGGGCTTTGGCGTTACGGACTGGAATGGTAATGAGGCGAAGAGAGACGTTTGAAGTTGTCACTTATAGACGGGTCAAGGCTAAAGACTGGAGGAGAGGCCCGGTCTAATAGTTTGTGAATGATCTGTCACGGCACATGAGCAATATGCACTGAGCAGAGAGTGAAGGAGGACACACTCCATTGACCTGCACGGCGGTGGGCACATCTGCTAAAGTGGGCGTGACGTGTAAATGTTTACTTGGTATGGAAGTTTGTGCAGCAACCTCACTGAGATACCCAATTCAGTTTATGTTGTAGCCCAAAACCTCAACAGCATGTGGGCTCCAATCATGAAACCTGTTGCCCTTATTTGCTTATGTATGTGAAGGGCATTCAAAGAAATAACAAAAACGAAATGGTTAATAAACTGAAAAAGGAGACATATTATTCTATTTTATAGGTAACTTAAGTAGATGCAGGGGTGCACGGTGGCAGAGCGGTTAGAGCTTCTGCCTCCCAATAAGGAGATCGTGGGTTCGAATCCCGGACCAGACCAACATCACACGATCTCTCTGGGTGGAGTCTGCATGTCCTCCCCGTGTTACCGTGGGTTCTCTCCGGGTTCTCCGGCTTCCTCCCACCGTCCAAAGACATGACTGTACAGGTTAATTGACAACTCTAAATTGCCCGTAGTGAATGAATGTGAGAGTGAATGGTTGTTTGTCCTTGTCTGTCTGTGTGTGAATGAATGAGAGTGAATGCGGGACAACAGATGGAAATTAGCCCAAGGCTACAATCTGGTGTGTTTACAGCATGTATATCATGTATGTTCATTAACATGCACTGTCCCGACCAAAAAAAAAAAAAAAAAAAAGATAATCCGTCCATTCCAACATTTTGATCATTGTAAACTGCAATGTTGATCTAAAATGGCTAGTAATAGAAATAGAATAGAATAGACGGACGGACAGAAAAGTAGATAGAATAGTAGATTGAAATAGGGCAGCATAACTTTCTTTTTAAGAGATGAACTCTTATTAACAGTAGAATTAATTGGACTACAGTCATTTTGTCAGTTAATCGGTCAATGCCGTCTTAGTCGACCAAAATGTATCTGTGAACTAATTATTCTATTGGGATTATTAAGGATTTATATTGACTACCGTAGAAAAGAGAAGGCAAAAAATGGTTGCATCATTGAGATTGTTTTGAAACCTTTTGCTTATTCACCCCCTTTTAGTCGACTAATTGATGCACAACGTAAGTCCTTAGTCGAGCTAGAATTTCTACTAAATATATTGCAAAAGTGTAATTCATTCAGTCATACTTCAGTTATCACATGTATTTGTGCATTCACGGTTAAATATCTACTCTTGCCGTATTATTAAACGATCTTGAGCAACCAGTTGAAACGGCCTATTATGTCTGCGTATTAGCTGTGTCCAGTGTGTCCTTGGTGAGCAGCCTTTGTTTACTCCATGTAGTTTCTCACCTTGTCCCAAACAAGGCGCAGCTCCTTGCACAGTCAGCACTCATAACCGAATGTGTCCTTACATATCGCCCCGTAGCCCAGTGCCAGAGGTTTAAGAGGACACCACTGGCCCATCCTTTTCCATTCTCACTGATCAAAAATCAATTGTGCTTCTGTCACTTAGTTCATGGGGCATTTGGGTCAGCCTTGGCAGCTGGTCGGGACATTATAGGAAGGAAGGGAAATGCAGTTTCTGAATCATGTATCATTTTTGGGAGAGTGTCAGTGCGAAATGTCACAGGGGTGTGCAGTGTTCTCATTCAGCCAGAACTCCGGTTATTAGAGTTTTTCCCATTTAGTTTCTGACCTTTTTGTCGAGACCTTGGCCACGAAGATTAGTCCCTGTTTTGAAACCCTTCTATGTCTATTTTCAAATGCCCCGAGCAAATTGCATCAAATTTATGTTTGACCCGGCTCATATAAGGATGTCATTACAAAGGCAGATTCGCAAGTTGCATGTTTTTTCTTTTGTTTTTTTCAAAGCTAGTTTGTTTTTTAAGCACACTAATGAGGTAAAATTGTAATAGAAGTGCAATGAAGCTGAAGGATGTTACACAATCATCATAACAATGCAAAAAAATGAGAAAGTATCATGTTTTGTACTTATTTTTCAAAAGTGAAAAGTCAATTTGTGAACTTAAATTTTTGAACCTCAGCAATCGGTAAATACTGGTTATTGGCCACAACAGCAAAATAAATATCAGATTGCTGTATCTAAAAAAAAGCCAAAAACCATATAAAACTATCCCTACTCTAAATTTCACAATGCAAATCATTCATTCATTGTTATCTCACGTTGCACTAAGGAAAATGTTCATTTACCTTTACTTTACCCATAGTGTGAGAATAATTTCAACTATAAGGAAGCACAAAATACGCAACACAAATGGCAAAAAATATTAGAGTATTTCAGGTGATGGCTAACCTTGGGCAGTGATGCTCTGGAGCCAGAGCTCTGAGTAGTCATGGTGAGCACAGTGGTGATGCCCAGACCCACTCTGGCCGGCGCGGCGTCCATGTTGATCCAGAAGGACACCCAGGAGAGGATGACGATGAGCAGGGACGGGATATACATCTGGATCAGGTAGTATCCCATCTGACGCTCCAAGTGGAACTTCACCTCAATGCATGTGAATTTGCCTGCACATACATGACAAAAGTTAGGGAAAATGTACCAAAGTAACCATACTGTAAACAAGGGCCAAAGCTTGTCAAATTTAGATTAATTTAACAAATACAAATATATGAGAACACACTGTCAGAGCCACTTAACCGGGGAGCACTTAAATTAAGTTTTACAATGTTAGAAAAATGTGTTTTGGGGTAGAATTATGTGCACTGTTGAAGGGAGAGGCATTCTTTTTTTTAAATGCAATTCTACTTCTTGTATTTTTCAACTTTTTTTTACAAACTGTCACTTGATGGGTGGCCTGTCACAATAATTACTAGATCGACTTATCGTTCAATATATTTTACTGAAAGTGCAATACATTTTGGGCCTCAATATTTATCGTGTGTACATTTTCTTTGCTATTGTGGGGAGATCGTAGTTATTTTTCTATAATGCAATCATATTTGAGCTGTAGAGAGTGGAATAAGTAACATTTACGATTTATGAAGCTGTTTGTTTGTTGCAATTCAGGTTTTTGACAATAATTTGTGTTTAGGAAAGTGGATAATCCTGCTTTAATGTTATTGTGTCAGTGGCATAGTTGTCATCGCAGTTAGGAATCCTCGTCATAAAGATCATTGGCTGAGTGACCTACAGGTTGGCGGTGCGATTCCAGCTCCCTCAGATGAATATTGTCATTGTGTCATCAACCATCATAAAAGTATACAATTCTCATCAGCCTAGGGACAAGTACACACCTGTATTGTAGTACTTTGTACAGTAGCCTAAGTCCTTCTCCTCTTTGAGCACAAACTGTGGGAGAGTGAGGTCGTCTGCCACCTGGACCGGGTTTTCTGACAGCCACTCGAAGATCAGGTCGTTCATGGTGTAACCGACTGTCAACAAAGAGGACATGAGATTCAAGTGATTAATAGGTTTGGTTTGACTGACATCAAAACATTCAAAACTGCGCATATTTTAGACGTTGAGCTGTAGGACAAGTCAGAATTCTGTGGTAGAACTTGACCTGGTTTGTGATTTGGCAGAAACATGTGTTGTTTTTTCTGTTATTAAGGTTAAAGTTTAGGCTTAAGTTTAGGTTAAGGTTAAGATTAAGTTACACTATATTGGAGAAGAAAATTTATCCTCTGCATTTGACATTGTTGTTTTCAGTGTTCAACTTAAAAGCCATATTACTCTTTAATAGATGTCTTACCACAGGGAGGCCAGGTACCTGTGGTGTTATTAATTTACATGTCTGCTGTTTGATTTCACATGAACTTACCTGTATGCAAATGCTTTTGTAAAATGTGTTACCTTTCTGAGAGAAGAAGGCCAAATGGCTTGACCTAAATGCAAATTGTAGTGTGTGAAGCGCTTGGAAGAGAGATGATGTTAGGTGTTGGGAACCCACTGTTAGCAGAAACCGAGTTGTCAACGTAATGAACCGACATAGACAGTCTTCTTGTATGTTTTGGTATTATTTTGCAGATAATTTCCACGACAATGGTTAATATCTATGTAATGGACCCAAATGAAACTAAAACTGTAGTAAAGTTCCATGCCTTTCCTTTCAAAAGCATGTGGTTTACTATAGTAGGCCTAGAAATTGAAGCATAAAAACACAGATACATTTGCTTGTCTAGAGTTCACAATTGGATATAAACCGCTTTAAATTTGGGACTAAACTGGGATTAATCCTGGACTTCACCAGTACAAAACCAGGACAAAAACAGGACCCAACTCTGTACTAAATTCGGCTCAAACTAGGACCCAACAAAGACATATTAATATGGCTAAAACTAAATTTGTTTTTCTTCCAAACACCAACAATTGTCCATACTTTTTTTATCCATGCCTATTTTCCATCTGAAAAAAAGACCCCTCTTCATGTTATTTGTTCAGGTTTGATTTAGCTGCATTTGTGTGACTTAACTAGAGCTTATTCCCCTGTGCCGTGTGTCATCTTTATCGCAGACAGATGTTGTTACCTTGCATTAGAAAGATCAGCAACTTGGCTTAATGGAGGTAGGAGACAAGGCATCAAATCTTGATGCCTTTCAGAGACATAGTGTTCTTTTGCCCATCTGTCCAGCCACTTCCAGCCTTGAATTTGTCACAATAAAGGTCAAGTGACACAGTTACAGTGCCATCACGACTGTCTGAAGGTTAGCGGACGAAAAGGGGTGCAACTAAAGCCGTAGAATATAAATCGCAAACAGATTTTTAAGCAATGCTGTTTTGACGTGTCCGCTTTGGATATGGAAGTAAAGATTTAGATTTTCTTGACTAGAACATGAAAATACATAAAGTGTTAATTTGCATAAACCGTTTTGAGGGTTGTGCTCCTACTTGGAAGCGCTTGATTAAAGATATCTTACAACTGCAACAGCGCCTGACCATCTGAATAATATTGCACACATCTGCGGGTAATCTTTAGGGCTGACGTTACAGTGGCATCAATAATTCAACATCCAGCATGTCTTTTCCCATGACTTCAGTCTGAGAAAACAACATCTCATCTTGTTCATGAGGAGAATTGGATGTCATTCGCATGTACCTTGACGCAACAAGCAAGGGGAATACAAATGCTTTAAATGTGTGATGAAGCTGGCAATTTACAACCGACAGTTAAAAGGTGGTCTAATATAATTAATAGCTTCCTGGTCAATTTGTTCCATATAAAGTTCAATGTACCTGTATTTTGAGTCCATAATATGCCGTCCTGCTTTATACTCTAAACTGTGCTGCCCCTCTAGAAATGTGTTCAATGTTGAAACCAATTCAAACTTAATATCGCCTTTGGACACAAACTGGCTGCTCTCTGGGGCATTTAAAAAAAAGAGAAACATTTCATTTCACATTTCTCTGGTTTATATATAGACCTTTTTCTATGTGTAAGTGGATTTGGGGTTCCTGGATATTAATGTTTGGGGAAAGTGTGAAGTAGTCTCAAGCTGCATAGGAGACTTTGATGTGTCGAAATATGGATAAATCTTATGCTTCTATTTATACATATCTATGAGCCTTTGGCATGGAAGGCCAGAAAAGAAGATTGGCCTTGGCTCCTTTAGAGCAACAGACAATGACAACACACAAGTCTTTCTTCCACTTTCTCTGCGTTAAAGACTCACTATGAAGAATTTAAGCCATATATTCTAGTTCTCTCTACACCGAATCCTAAAGGAACAAACTGCTTCTGCTTTTGAGCAACAAAAAAGTAAGTAAGGAGTGACTGTCTAAATAGTACAGTACAGTATACAGTACATTATACTGTCTGATGTACAGTGTGGCAAAAAGTAAATAATTGGTCATAGCGATATCTATACAACTCTTTTGGTGTCTAATACATAAATATTTGAGAGACAATTTCACGAATAACCATTCCAAATATTGTAGCCAACTCTCGTTACATGATGTAATTTAACATTATAAGCAATTAAAGCCCCAGTATGAAACTTTTAGCCAAAAAACAGACTAAAATGAAAGCATGTTTTTTTTTTGTTTTTTCTATTTGTTTGTTTTTTCATTTTGGAAGTAGTTATGTACACTGACAAACATATGTCCTTACTGTGAGCTGGCTTGCATTTCCTGACACTTACTGCTTGTTTTCATGGAAATGTTGTTTCTTTGGCTATAATGTTCCACAGTATGGCATGAAACATATCTGTCTCCAAGGGAAATCTACAGAAGTATTGCTTTAACTTTCTATTTCCGTCCACCTCCAGAAAGTTACATACTGTTGCTTTAAGTCTGACCTCATTTTATGAAACCAAAACAGTACATTTAGAGAGCAACTGTAGAGCAAAAGTGGTCATTGTACATTCAAGCTACAGTAGCAGCAGTAAAACCAATGTCCTCCCACCATTTAACTCCAGCCAAGGTGATGGCACCCTTGGGTGGTGCAGGAACACCCGTCACCACAAGGCCAACTACCCTCACCAGGACTTTAATCTGAAATGATTACGTCTCCTCTAATGGAAGGTGATACACTCCTCCAGAACACACACATAATGTTTGTCTTTGTCCAAAAGGGTAAAATGTCTTAATATTCCTGTCCTATGCTCAGACACGTATAGTCGCCACTAAATTTATTGGCCTTTTATGTTTGTGCCTGTGTCAATTTGTAGAAATAAATCATGTTGCCTTCTCCACCACGACAGAGTAACTAGTTCTATAGCAACAATAGCTCTTGTTCTTATTGAATCAGATAAGGCTGTGTAGGTACAGCTGTGTGTTTATTTGGAAGGTGCTTGGTTCTGTGAGGGTGCTCCATCAGTCTTTCCTTAGCTGGACTTAAATTATTTTGTTCCTGTGATAGGAAATTAGGTCACCTCTAGGCTCAGGGGGTGGGTCACATATAATAAAAGGGACACAGAATTAAAGTTTTATTATTTATATCCGGGAAATTGGTTTCACCAGGGCAGATGGTATCTCTGCTAAAGGCAGCAGGAGAGCAAAGAGGGCACTCTCTATCTGCGCAGCACTAAATGTTCTTTTGCAGAATGTTTTAATACAACAGAAGACAGAATTATAATGACCAATTTCACATGACGAATTATGTTCCTCCCAAGTTGCAAAATGATGTGGAATAGTACCAGTTTTTGATGAAAAAAAAATGAACTAATATCTCTTATATTGCAAAGTTTTATCCAGCTTCTGATTAACAAAGAGAACTAAGCCGTACTAGCCATTTTTCAAAGTAAAAAACAGCTAACTACTCACTGTACTTGACGCTTTCAGATAAATCTTTTTTAAAAATCTAATGAAATGTCTCCTATAACTTAAAGATCTGTCCTGCCATGTCTTGTTGTTTGGAAATGAAAGTCTGTTTATATTTACTTCCAATTTTCATAATTTACCTTACAAAATTTTGTAGTTTGTAATATAAACATACACATTCATTTTAGGCCCAGTAAAAGAGATTAAAAATCTTCATTTTGACGTACTTTCAAAGACAAATTCTACCATGGAATTCTGACTTGTCCTCCAGCTCAATTTTGAAGGGATTCATAAATGTTGTCCCGTGAATGCAACCTATTGTCATATGCGACCACCATAAATATATCAGCCACATGCAGTTGTGAGAAAAGTTAGAAAAGCTGAAGGAATGGCACTGAGTGAAAAGGAAGCAGACTCACAGCTCTCAAGCTGCATAGTACAAGTCTGTATGTCCATGGGGAAGTTCTTCAGGTCCATAGGGCAGGACAGGATGAGAGTTAGCCTGAGACACAGAGAAAGCACAAGAGCCAGTGGCCACACGGCAAAAGGTGAGAAGGCGCTCGAGGAAAAGAGACTAAAGAGGGCAGAGAGGTTAACAGACAGAACAGGAAAGTCTATTATCAGCATAGAGACACTTCGCATTACATAAATCACCAGTAATGAGTCTGCGCTGGACCACTTGACATAATAAAGTTAAAAAGTGAAAAATTGCTGTGTGGTACATGGAGGTAATTGGTGTCAGCAACAGCCCTTTTATTGTTGCGCGTCTGATGCATTAAGCTTTTCCTTAGAGAAGATCTAGCTCAGGCCGACCCATTCAGGAGTGTGTCTGGAGGAAAGTGCTGTAATTACCTTCAGTAATGCACCACCCAGAGGCCACACAGCGCAGCCCCACACTCTCCACTGTGAAGAGAACTCCAGAAGTGTGTCTGCCTATTGTCATATCAGCAACGAGTTCCCCAAATGTCCTCCTCAATTCTATACAGTTAGGTGCTGATTAGTTATTAATAGAACATGCACTGGCTATGTTTCCCTCGAGTATTTCCCTGCGGTGAATCGGTGAAATCAAGCTGAAATAACAGGTAGTTGTCTTTCCCAATTTCATGGTTAGCTAAGTCATTTGAAACTTTTCCAATCTGCAGTTAAGTCTCTGAAGCTATTTAACTTTTCAAACAGTTGTCTTCACAGTGAAAGTGAAGTAAATGTTGGGGAATATGTATGCATATCTCAACAAATGTGTTAGATGTTAAATTTACACAATCCAATTTGAAGGTGCGTTGGGCTCAAGGCCACTGCTCATTTGGGAGCAAAGAGCTTTGAAGGCTAAAATACAACCTCCAGTAACAATTACTGAAGGCTTTCTTATTATTATTATTATTTGTTTTTAATATTTTATATAAATCACATTCTTGAGGGGAGGTCTTTTAAATAAAAAAAAAAGTATTTTCTGTACTCTGGGCATTTCAGATGTACTATTATTAGCAACTCATTACTCATTATACTGTGAGGGCCCCCCACAGTCCCTAATTTTCCTTGCTCCGCCCATGCTCTGGTGCACACACAGTCTCCATTCTCTTCTCTCCACTCTTCTCTCTTTTTGCGTTGTTCCAGAAAACTGCTCTTTATTTTTCCCCTGATGCGTCTGTGTTGGTTTAAACCAGAATCCTACTTAGTTTTGAAATTATTTAATTAAGGCAAAGCAGATATGAAGAGATATGAAACCTTTCCAAGTGAAGAGGCCCCCGTTACCTGATGCTGTAAAGGACGCTGCCATCTTGGAAGATCCGTAGAAGCTTATTATCAGTGGTCACCTCGTGGAAATTAGCCCCCTTCTCGTTAGCGAAGAATAGATCGGGTTTCCAGATGGAGTCCAGCATTGAGGGGTCAAGATCCAGAGAGTCGTCTGGGTATTCTCTGTAGGCCAGGCGAGGGTCGTTCCACTTCTGCCGCAGGAACACATTGAGTCTGTAGTCCTGGTGAGGGTAAGAATAACAAAGTACTAAAGTTGAGTAATAATTTGATGGGGGGGGGGGGGGGATACAGACTTTTCATTTGTGTCATTTAGCTCTAAAAAGGATCTAATTTCCTCTCCCAGTGTCTGACCACATTTTTCTTGACAGAGGGCTGGCTGCGAACCTCTCGACAATTACTGACAGTTTCGGCCCAGTCCTACCAGAGACCCTTTTGCTTAAAATCCATTCAAGGGTGTACTGTGATTCCATGGTCTAGTAAATACAGTACTTCATCAGCTGTAAAACCATCTATAAAGTACTTCTCTGTCACCTCGCATTGTCTAAATGGTCTAAAAAGGCATTGTACTGCTTCTAAACTTAAACTCAGAATTTTGATGACTTTTAATCTCAAAATTCTGACTTCCTGTGGGAAGAAATGGGCCTCCTTTATCCCAAGCTCATTTTACTTTTTGCTTTTGTTACCTCCCTGACCCTAGAGCTAACACTTCTTCCTTATATAAGTGAAAGACAACATCAGGACACAAATATGGAGTGTAACTGTGGAAAACAAACTAATGAGAGAGAATGCCATTCATTTACCAAACAATTCATAACTTTAGGCACAATTGTACATCAGGTGACACCAATGACATTATTAACAATGACCTCAAGGCCCACAGGTCTGGTTTTCTTTTACATTATACAACCATTTGTGCTGACCCAGCACATAGAGCTCTGTACATGTAAAGCCCCTGGACCTCCTCATCCATTTTCTCAATTTTTCATTTTAATTGGAGGGCGGACAGTTCATTATCAGCATGTCAGTGACCCAACAGGCTCTGAAGGTTGTGCTGTTATGCTTCAAGAAACACAGGAACGAAAGATAGGGGGAACAAATTTGCAAGAAATATCTGTGTAGAGTGTTTTAGATTACAGCAACAACTATGACAGTAGTTTCTTCAAAAAATACCTTACCTTTATCAATATTGGCTTCATGGTGTTGAAGTTGTGCATCTGATATTTACACCCACTCTTCACTTTACTCTTCAGATATAAGTTCATTTTTCTTGGCATGGATTCAACAAAGTACGGGTAAAATGCTCAAAAATGTAGCAGAATGGATATATGTTCACTCCTGGTACTGTTATGAATCCACAGTACACGTCTTTGTTTTTCATACGATCCTATTCATCACATGCTATTAGACAGTTATGCTTCAGTGGGAAGTGTATTGCAATATTCATGCAAATGGTAGGAATACAGTGTAGTGTATTGTCTCACCATTGTAGTTTCCGTGATGGAGCCGAAGCTGTTGATGAATATGTTGCAGGTGACATTCACTGGTGGGCCTGAAAGAGCAATAAACAAGTTCATTTAACACCCCCTCTGTATTTGAGATGATTCACAACCCCACGTTTCTGTCCAAAATGCCCTCTGTATCTCAAATCATGTTTGATTTATACGACATTCTCTATCACAAATCATTTCCTTACACTCTGAAAGGCTGTAAATAATGCCAAAGTTTAGCATGGAGATTGTATGCAGACCTGCTCAATTACATGTTTTTTGTGCAATGGTAACTTGCAAATAGACATTTTATTTGACTTTTAAATTGGCATGTTACAGCATAAATGAAATTATTCTAACAAGACTTCACATGCATGACAGCTTATTGTGAAAAATTATGCACACATTGGTGCTTTGTGCAATTTAAGCAGAGTTAACAATGATCTAATCACGACAACACAGTGTGTGCCACAGCACAGATTCTGAGATGGGCTTAGATAGGACTGGAGTTAGCATGTTGATAACTCTAGGAAAACTCTCCTGCTATTATCATCTCATCACCACTAAAACATATACGGTATTTGTTTGCTCTTATCAGAAAAGTGTTTCCTCTTTGTTCAGATCCTGGGGTCATGTGTCTTTCTTTAAATACTTTTGTTCTACTTAAAATGGCTGTGCTGGGCGGTGGTGCAGTGGTTAAGGGCGTTGCACATGTGTGTTTGCTACCACCACAGCACCTTGGATTCGATTCTGGGCCTCAGCCATTTGCTGAATGTCTGCACCCTCTCGCTCCCCATTTCATACTGCAATTTTCCAGTCAAATAAAGCCTTCTGGACGGAAAAAAGATAATGCCACAGGCTGTAGTTTATTTCCAGGCCCACAGTACAAATTCAATTAAGTTTTGAATGGAAAAGGGTGTGTGTCTTTATTTACAAAAAGCATAGCTGTATTTGAACAGCCCTCTATTACCATTATATGAACAAACATAAAAATCTGCCCTGACACCCCCTGGTGCCCCCGACACACCTCCACCCAGCCCCAGGTGAGGACACGCCCCCAGGAGCCTCCTGAGTGCAAATACACACCACAAACACTCTCTTTTCAAAAGTGGAATGGATTTTTGTTTAACATGAAAATTTCATCTCTTCTGAAAAGGAAAATGATCAAGAAATCGCACGTTTACAGTGTCACTGCAAAGCAATCGAAAATGTCATTATAATGAAAGTCAGTGGGGGGGGAAATGACGCCAACAGGTGGGAGAAAAACCTGTTTTTGCAATAAGAACTAAAAACAATCATCAACGCTACAGTTGTGACTAATCCTTGACATGCCCAAGACTGTAATAAATGGTATCTAATGACTATTAAAATATTAAAATCTTGGGATAAAAAAATCAACTGTAGTATTTTTAGGATTGACAGATTTAACCAAAAAAGTTAAAAAATAAATTATCAATTATATTTTAACAGCTGTCATAAAAGGACGCTAACAGGACAAGTGGGTAGCAAATTTGTAAATCCTGTAATAATGGCTGATTCAACATATCAAATTGAGTTTTAGAAAATATGGATGAAACTAAGGTTTGTAACAGAAAAGCATCCAAAAATCTCCAGAACAGAAGAAGACATGGCCATTTTAAGCATGAAAAATAACAAAAAGTGGCCTTTTTTCTCTTAACTGGTCTTCTTTGTTTTATTTGAAAGGGAAAAACTGAATGAAAGCCCTTCTTTTTGTTTGTTTGTGTGATTTCCTGACTCCCATAGGTCTGTTCATTGACTTAAGCTGACTGGTGATCAGATTGAACTGGAACAGTGGCCACTCACACTCCTTAAAGAGGTATTCCAGGAGGTATCTGAGAGTGAGGACAGTCTGTTCCTAAATAAATCAAAAATCAAAACAAAAACAGGAAGTTCTTAACACACAGTCCTCAGCAGCACTGGTGTAAACAACAGAGTGATAAAATATAGATGTTTAGGGCAGTCAATAATGCAAAATTCAAACTAATGTCAACATCTTTGGGCAGAAAGAAAGCACACTGCTCCTACCAGTAAGTCTTGGTGGGTTTCCTACGTTGAAATATAGATATACTTGGGTTATTAATGATCCCACAATATGGTATTACAATATGACCTTCCTGGTGTCTTTTCATACTTTATTTAACCAGGAAATCAGTGGTGTACACCTATATAATGTGATTCAAGTCAATGCGCCCTGTTGCACTGACCTCGAAGCACTGCGGGCGTGTGTCTGGCTGACGTTTTGCGAAAATAATCTGTAAGAAGTCCATTTTAACACTACAGCGGGGCTTTTTTTTTTTTTTGGTCCCACTTTAGAATAACAACACCTTCATTTGCCTTAACAAACCATGAACAAAGGCTTAATTCACAATAAACATACAGTTTATTAAGCATGTTTTAGCCTTAGTAACTTAATTAAGGTTAGGGTTAAGAATTAAGGTTAGAGTATTAGTCAAGTTACTGAATCATTCTTAATAAACAACTTGCTCACTATGAATTAAGTCTTTGTTTATACTTTACTAAGTCAGGAATAAGTGTGGTATAGTGTTAACATTTTTTTCTTTATTTTAATTCATCCATGAAATATAAAAAGACTCATCGGTAACATAGAGTTAAACATAGTAAAAAAAAAAATGAATGAAAAGGAGCAGAAAGAAGAGCAATCTTATGTTATCAGTCCCTTTTTTTCAATTTTTACCCAACACTGATGGTTTAAAAACACATTAAACTAAACACTTGCATTTAATAACACACACAGACACAGTACAAACAGATATCCGCCCTTTTAACAGCAACAACCCAATTTTCTTTTCCGTGCTTACTTATTATGAAAGCTTTGATGTATTTCTTGAGTGCCATCATTGTTCTTGATTGTTGATTTCTTTGTGAACTCCTTTCACAGCAAATGCTACGTTCTGGGTTTAAAAAAAATGTCTGCTCAGTATTTAGGTAGTAGTTCTCGTGTGAACCCACATGAACCTGCGCTGTGTTTGTCAAATAGTCAGTGCAACAGTCTAAAACTATCCCACTCAAAATGAATGCTGAACTTGCTCTGGTTTTGAGTGTCAATACAGCATTTTCTCATAATGTTGGCTTCACTGAAATGAGCAAAATATCCTTGGCCATGTACTCCCAGCGTCTACTATTCTTCCTGTTGTATTCCCATTATTTACCTTTGAAATTGGGTCTAATTCGAGCGTCATATCCTGAAGTTCTCCCCATAAGCTTGTCCAGGAAGTCCGAAGGAGACATCGGCGGGCCAGGCCTGCTGGGTGGCTTTATCTCCTCCTTACAGCAGCTCGGTCTGACGGTACACAGGGGGTAGACAGGGACACATACAAAGAGAAACGGAAGAAAAAGACGTGAGAAGAGCAGAGGAGGACTATTGTACGGAAGCAGAGCAGTGGGTGTCGGGAAAAATAATGACAATCCATCAGAAAGAGGAGCCAACCGTGATCAGCAAGTCAGTCATCAGCAAAACAGGCCCAGTGGTGGTGGGCAAATGAGGGAGAAAAATGGCTTGGCTCAGCTGGTAAGGACTATTTAAGTGATTGCATATACATTTTTAAAGATGGTGTACTTTTGTTTAAGTACATTCTGCAGGAAAGCGTTTGATTTCACTCCTTAAAAGCGCAGTGTAAGTTTTCTGGAGGGCACAGGAGACGTTACTCTTTTCACTCCTGTGTATTTTTAGCCCTCCGTGACAAAGTGATTATGATGCTTACGTCGGAGACATAAAGTCTGATCTGATTCTGGTTTGAGAAGAGTGGTGGTAAATGTAGTATTTAGAGAGAATTAACATTTTAGTACGTGTTAAAAAAGCCGCCTGTAATAAATCCCGCACCGGCTGAATTTGCAAACAAGAGCATGCTATAACGAAGGTGATTTTCCGTGGAATAGTTGAAAGCACAATGAGTAGACTGAACTAAAATAACCAGACAAAAAAACTCATCAAAAGAAATTCTTGGTCTGCTCTATTGACCGATTAGTCGACTAAAAAGAGGTGCGGCAAAATTATATCAAACTGTATCTGACCCAAACTGCAAAGGATACATGCAAAAACAACTACAGAAAAGTACTCGTATATTTATGTATGTTATTTAATTTAGACTCATCACTTCAAAAGCTTCAACTCATCTCAATCCACGTCTTCTCATTTTTGTCCTCTACAAATCCTTTCAATCTAAATAAAATAAAAATCAACAAATAAAATTGTTGGTCGACTAAGATACCATCAACCGGTGAATCGACTAAACATTACCAAATATGACTATTTAGTTTCAAAATCTGGTATATAATGAGCCAAAATATATATCTGTGCCACTGTCTGGTTCTGCAATAGTGCTGGTTTTGCATTCTTTTTTTGGTGCTCAGGACAATTACATCCGCATTTGTGAATTGGTTCCCTCAAATTGGAGATTTTTTTCAAGGCACACCTGGAAAAACATCAAGGCGTGCTAATGTTCCCCTGGTTAAAAATCAAGGAACTAAACAACTAAAGGATTACAGCCCTTCTTACATGAAATGAAATCGATATAGATCATATTTTTGTTGCACAATACTTCCTCCAGTGCCCCCCACAGCTCAGAAGGGTCTCAATTATGAAGACGTGGAAGGAGACGATATGGCACTGATGCGGTTCGAGCAGCCACTGGGATTCACCGCCCATCCCGGGGAGAGAAGGTCACATAAACCCCGCTTCCAAGTTCACAAGCAATGCACTATTTTCTTTGATTTACAATTGGTTTGAGCCGCTGTAAACTTTATTACACTGTTTTTCCACAACTGTCACAATCCCAGTATTTGGTGTACAGATGGCGAGCTCATTCCCCCCGAGCCTTGTGTTACTGTGTTATAGTGAGTGGAGTCAGTGCACGGGGCTTCAGTGACTTTACTGTGACACAAAGCCACTGTGGGGGGATGCAGGTTGTATTTAGATTTTTTAGCCGTGGGAATCATAAAACAGAAATGATGGCGGATACAACCAGAAACAAGGAGGGAGACGGAAATTGTGTGTGCGCATAAATGGATTATTAGTGTACAGGAACATTCATGATGTGACTGTTTTGTCCAAAATGAATGTGAATTAAGGTGTGGGTCTGGGAGGGCACCTGGAATTAAATCTGAGCTAAATCAGAATGTAAACGTACAGGAGGTTAACTACAGCTGATATGGGTCATCTACATCTTACAGACAATTGTGTGCAGAAAAGAAAAAAGAAATGTCTGTGTGCAAATGACTGCACACTGGAAGCAACAACTAAAATCAAAAGAAGAATAACAAAAACAGTTTGTGAAGTTACTGAAAAAAATAAATTGCTTTAATCGTTTACAACAACAAACAACTTGCTTTCTGCCAAACTTAAAAAAACAATCTTTCTTTTTTTTTTCTTTAAGGATAGCTCCTTGAGATGATCCATTTCTGTTTGGAGAGGGTCCTAGAACATAAAGATGGCTGTTATCCACAACATCACTGCACATTTCACAATCTCATCATACAACAAACATAACAATTAATTCATAAATAAATAACATCCAACGTCCTGCTCTCTCATCCCTGACCCCAGAATGTCCTCACATTTCAATGGTTAGGTCACGTACATTATGATACATCAGTTTAAAAAAAATAAATAAATACAATAATAATGTACTATTTATTTCACTGCATTAGTTTAAAGTAAACTTTAAGCTCATAAGAGGAGGTGGGCCCTTGGGCGGGTCCTCTGACTTTTTCTTAATTTATTCCTTATTTGTCCACTATCTGATTAAAGGAGATCAAGCTGCTGGACATGTTTACATAAAAAGGATTTGAAATCTGATATTCCTCTGTGCAGAGCTCGTTCCCACTTATAATTAGGGTGAATTAGATATCAGCGTTTCAGCTTCACAGTCCAGTCATTTGTTTGTGTTCTAAAGGGTTCAGAAACAGCTTCAGTTGGAATTGAGGCTCATTGTAAGCAGTTAGTTTTAGGAAAAAGAGGCCATAAGCTTAAAGCGTTTAAAGTCACTGTCAGGAACAAGCATCTGCATAACTGTTACCAAAATAAAGAAAAGCTGAGATTCAACACATACGGCAGAAGCTTTAGTAAGCAGTATATATTGTGAAAGTTGAGCCCCTGCTGCAGATCTGTCATCCTCTCGCTCTCTCTCACTTGCATTCAGTGAAGCAGGAGATTGATTTACAGCCGACTCCGAGACACTTAGTCACTGTTGGCTTATGTGTGACTTTTTTCAGAATACACTGGGATAAATCCGTTTTGGTCTGTGAGGTTATGGTCTCAAACAGATGTCACAACACAGGTCAAATAAAAACATGATTTTCAAACAATAGAGAGGGGCTTCAGGTGTTCTGACTGAACAACCGCTTTGTCAAAACATTTTCTGCAAATACAAGAGACATGCAACAACAAAAAGCTCTGTATGGTAATACTAGTAAAAAGTAAAGTGCCTATTGGGAGTATGTCTATTGCCAGTCTGAGAGCAACAAGCACAAGCAGTGCTGGGATGGACCGAGCTTTGTCCAGGTTTCACTTGATCTTACAAAAGAGCTGTTCTAAAGCCTGCACGTATGCAGGATCCTGAGGGGCAAACGGAGTAGAGCTTTAAAAGTCTTTAAAAGATTATTTAACACATCATTTAACAAATGGTTTCATTAATAAGAAATAAAAACAATTTACTATTAGCAAATGGTAAATCTTTTAATAAAAAGTTTTTGGTAACACTTTATAATAACTACACTTATTCATGCCTTAATAAAGCATGAACAAAGACTTAATTCATAATCAACAAATAGCTTATTAAGAATGATTCAGGTTTAGTAACTATTTAACAAATATTCTAAGCCTAATTTCTAACCCTAACCGTAACCTCAACCTTAATTAAGTAGTTACTGATCCTGACTCATATTTAATAAACTATAGATTCATGATTAACTAAGTCTTTGTTAATCCTTTATTAAGGCAAAATAAGATGTAGTTATTATAAAGCGGTACCAAAAGTTTTATTAAAACATTTTAAAAGATTTCATAAATTATTAAACAAATATTTTTCATAAAATACTTTTAAGAGTAGATTTAGTCAAACATTTTGCAAACTGTATTAGCTTCTCTTATTAGCCTCTCTCTGATTAGGGTAATCAGAGCAGGTAAAACACATTAAACAGGATTTGTAGATTAACAAAGTAAAGTTTTTACAGCTACATATAATAAAAAACATTTGATAAAGCTTTTGTCATCAGTTTATTGTTCTCTATTATTTAAAAATCTTTTATATAATAAATTGTTAATCAAATTTAATACATGCTCTGTCAAAAACCCATTTAATAAAAGCTTTTGTTAAAGAGTTTCTTAAATACACTTTTAAAAAACTGATTCAATAAACAATTTTGTTAATTGATGTATTAAATAATATTTAAAATGTGTTTTAATCAAAGCTTTATTTCGTTTAACGTGGCTCTCAGGGCATGTGAATAACAATGTGCCAAAGGATTTGAGCGAGAGGGCCTAGTTTGATTAAGCTTCCTCCTTCGAAATCGGGTAATGCAGCTTTATTATGTATGCTCACAGTTTGACAGGATAAAGACATGTGATACATGACAATGGATCTGTGTTACACTCACAGGATTTACCAACTAAGATGTTCTTTCAGTGAACAAGCACTCTCAGCGGGTAAAAAGGTCGGTAGCCCTAATTTTCTAAAAGTTAGTTGTTTCTTCCCATTGTATATGCTTGAAATCATTCCACAATGCTCGGTGTTACATAATCCTATTTCCTCACCATCTCCTGAGCCGTCCCAGTGTTTTGTGGCGTGGTCCGCAGCTGAACTCACCCTCCTCACATCTTCTCCCTCAGGGCCCACATCACCTCTCCAGCAGACCTTGTGCATTTTTAACCAGGGTTTTGCATGAGCCGTATAACCACTGCATAAATCTTACATTACACCGCGGCGGAGAATGGGAAACAACTCAATTGAAGACATGTCAAGAGATTTGGGGATTTTTTTTGGCACTCATCCATGTGGCGGGAACAGTGGCCCACTTGTGTCGAAATTGATGGCTGCTGAAAGAGATTTAGAAGTGCGCGCATTGACAGCTAGGACGCCTTCCAACTGCTGTCTGTCTTGTTGGCAGTGTGTTGTTCTATCGGAGCAGAGTTTTTACTACGAGGTCTCTTCAGGTTAATGCACTGTACTTCAGTCGATACATCTTAAGGTTGTGTCGAATGCCCCGAGTGCCGCCCCAAGCAGCTCCCCCAGGGCTAAAACTGAATAATATGTGTCTTTGTCTGAATTATTAAATTAATAACATGCTCTTTGCTGACATTTAATGAGCGTGGCCTTCTCTGACCCGGCGCATTTCTTTCCGTGGAGTATTTGTGCCTGTCAGGAATAACTCCTTCCTGTAACGGGGGACAAGTTGGAGCTGTTACTAGATTGTTAACCGTGCATTTTTATTTCAAGTTCAAGTTGTGTTTTCAAAATGTTTAAAATGCCATTTGTTCCAGAAGCAAAATAATGGTTGATGAATATTTGAGAACAGACAAACTATTGTGGTCTGTTAAATTCAGAAACATCTTCTCAAGTATGTCCCAGAATTTAGCATGTTGTACGGCCTTTATATGTGTTTATTATAAATGATAAAATGCTAATAATTGCTTTTGCGTTTTTGTTAAAAGCTAATTAGAGGAATTTAAATTCTTCTGTGATTTTAAGACAATGTCAAAAAATTGTAGGCCACACCACAAACATACAGTAAGGACATGTCGCAGTGATTGTTTGTCTCTCGCAGGACGGACAGCGACACCACACACTTGTCAATTTTAGCGTGGATTCTCTACAAGACGAGGAGAGCACAGGAGTCACGTGATCACGGGGTGCAATGAAAACAAATACAGCAGGAGGACGCGAGGTGAGTGAAAATGAAACAAAAGGATGAAACACGAGAGGATTAAATTTGCTCTAAAGGCCACAGGACAGTGTTATATTCGCTGGAGGTAAGGAGCTGCTTACACTGACTCATTGTAGCTGTGATGAGATGAAACATTTTGGAGAACTATGGAGCCTGGCGCTGTATAGCTGCTCTGATTGGCTGTTGTAAAGTTCCTTGTGTAACATGTTGGAACCTTTCATAGAGTTGTAACAGTCGCACTCACCAAAAGTCGCTGCTTGGGCAAATCGGGCTTACATTTTTTGTAATCCTCGGGTGTGCAGAAGGTTTAATGGAATCAATACAGTGTTCTTGAACTTGATTTGTTGTCAGTATCCAAACTCTTTTTTTGGACATCTTCAGTGGCAAAAACAAATTCACCCACAAAAACAGCCCAGTAATCCATTTGAAACCATTTATTTCTGTTTAGAAAAGGGGCTACAAAATGAACAATTGGTTGCAGTCAGTCAGGCATAACTTTTAATTAAACCCACCTTCCAACCTCTTGTGCGCTTGGCTGGTAGTTCATGAAAACAACATGGCATTGTTTATTATGGAGACTCATGGACCAATGTGTGTAATAATTAACTAATAATTGCTCAAAAAGACCACTCAGTAGTATCCAGCAATTTCATTACTTTCCTGGCATCAAGGAAAAATATGTTTATCTTAACCAAACTGCGCCAGAATAACATGAATCAATTATGAATGCTTTGTTTCTATTCAAATTCGAATGCTTTCAATTTTCTCAGTAAGCGGTCAAAAACAATGGGAAGCACAACCCTGAAAGGTTTTTGTGTGCACATGAAACAAAAACAACTCCAGTATTTGAGAGGCAGGTATTACAAATTTCGGGAAGAGGAGTTCAGTTTTTTTTACATAGATACAAACGCATAGCAAATGGCATTATTGTAAAAAACAAATACAGGAAAATGAACTGACCCATGAGAGGAAGTCATTCAGGAATTTCATCCACTGAATATAAGCTTGGACATACTTTTCAGACCTATGACTGTTATGGGAGACTGAACCAAAAGAACTCTCACTGTGTTTTCAAACACAGCACTCTAATTTCTCACTTCTTAAATAGTCCTTGAAATCCACTTGAGTCTCAGTATTGCTCTCCTGTTGAAGGGACACATATTGTTTTTTGAGATGGCCAACACACCTTGAGATCAGCCCTTCCAAGCGTAGGGACTGACTCATGTTGCTGACAGGTCTTTTATCAAAATAGATCCATGCTTTATGGTAATCCATTGACATGTCATTTTTTGTCTTTAATGGCCTGTGTAGCTCTTGTCCTTTTCTACTGTATGATGGCCGATGGCTACCCTGTCCCTCTTTTGATCAATAGGCTCATTGTGGAATAGGATTTGGAGCACACTGTAATTTACTCTTTCACATTCGTCTTCAGTGACGTGGCCACTGCCACTCCTGGACACTGACACCTCCAGGTGTGGGGAACACATGAGGCTTCCTACACTCCGTTGCAATTTATGTAACAACAGCTGATGGATTGAGTGTGTTCAGTCACCAAAGATTTAAGAGAGTCCTAAGAGTCAAATGTTGAAACTACCAAGGCAGAAACCAGAAAGGCATGAATGCATATTCAGTGTTGATTAAAAATAAGTAATAATAAATTACTTGTAAATATTATATAACTTAGACTTCTAGCAATCTAGCCATGATACAGTTTTCACAACAATTGTAACACTTCCATCCAAAATGAGCTATGGAGCATGCAACTCCATGGACAGTGTTCATAAAAGTAAACTTGAAATCTACTGGTTGAAGATAAAGTCATAGTTATGTGTTATTGTAAAATCTTGAAGTTGTGTACACTTGCTACACTCATTGCCTCCTGGTGATGCTTTTAAACATCAAGCTAGGATTCTCATTGCACTTGATCAGCATCCACTCTCACTGCTCCCTACACTTATCCAAACACAATAAATATTTATCCTTTCTATATCTAAAAGTGCTAATAATGATTCCTAACCACGGAATCAAAGCACTTCTGATATAAAAAAGAGCTATCTTTGATATAGGGAGGCCATTGACTGTATGGGTTCAGACTGGACAAAAACAATACAATATGAGAGGCACAAGAGCATAGAACAAAGTGAATCCAAAGGCCACATTCCCTGTAGCGGGCCATTTCATTAGAAACTGTAATGTTTACTGCCTTGCTTCTAATTAACCCCTCCCCTTTGAAACTGCACTGTCGCTATTCTCCTCTGTGTTAACTTTGATCTTTTGTTTTGTCGTGAGGCATAATTAGGGCGACCACGAACCTATACTAATTGCACAATCTCACTGCTTGTTAAAGAATATTTAGCTGCCTCAATGTAAACCCCAGAGGTTAATGATTTGGAGTAATCCACTCCAACTCGAGCTAAAAATGTAGCTCTGTGCCATTGCCCAAGCATGGTCATTTGTAAGGCGATCTTTAATCAAGAGAGAGGGAGACTTGACGCTACAGTGGACCCAGAGGAAGTGATGTTTTCAGGCTGGTGGTAGAGTGATAACAGTGGGGACAGATTCATGGTTGTGATGCTGTTTCTACATTGAACAACACTTTCTTACCTGTGATTTGTCTGCATGTCTGTAATATGAATATGAAAACTGGACATGATTGTTTTTCCATAGAAACATACAGACCATCAAACACTAACAGCCAGAACTACATAAAGGATCACTGTTTCATGCCTCACATTAACATTAGAACATTATGAACACAATTTTGATATTTAGAGAAATAATACAGCAAAGATCAGATTTTAAATTCATACAATAACAATGTAACAAAAGTTAAGGTGACAGATTTTTAAAATCAGTATTCATGCCTCTAAATTAAGTTTACACCTAATGTGAGTGGGGTAGGGTTCCCAGAATTCCAACGTTGTTAAAATCACTGAAGTTTTGCATATGGGAGAGGTGCGGGTCTGCGGAAATAATTTGCAAAGACTCTTTTTATCTAAACACCGCAACGGACTGGAGCAGTTTAAAGGTAAATAGACTGAGGTCTTCTCACCGTTGCTGTGTGTACCTCCGCTCTGGTAATCAGACGCGCATATACACCACAGTTGTGACAGGCTTTTTGTAAACCCCCGCTCAAAATATGTGACAAACATACCCCATATTGAATTTAATAAGGAGTAAGGAACCCAACTCATATTACAGCACTTGAATACATTCTTTCCTTTCCTTGCACACTTCCTCCAGCTGTTCCAGGGAGATCCCGAGGCGTTACCAGGGCAACCAATAGACATAATGGTCTTTCCTGGTACCTACTCCTGAGGGAGGCATCCTAAACAGACGCCCAAGCCACCTTAGCTGGCTCTTCTTGACGTGGAGGAGCAGCGGCTCTACTCCGAGCTGCTCCCATGTGACTGAGCTCCTCACCCTGTCTCTAAGGGAGCGTCCAGCCACCCTGTGGAGGAAGTTCATTTCCACCACCTATCTAGGCATTGGTCATCATCCAAAGCTCATGACCATAGGTACAGGTAGGAATGTAGATTTACGTGTACATCAATTAGCTTTGCTCTTTGACTCAACTCCTTGTTCACCACAACAGTCCGATACAGTGACCTCATCACTGCAGACGCTGTCTGTCAATCTCCCACTCCATCCTTCCCTCACTCATGAGCAAGCCACCGTGATACTTGGAGCGCGGACTCCCCATCCACTAGGAGAGGGGAAGTCACCTTTTTCCGGGTAGAAAACCATGACCTTAGAAGTGCTGATTTTAATCCAAGTGACTTCACACTTGGCTGCAAACCGCAATGGGGCGCGATACAGGTCTTGGTTTGATGAGGTATCAGGACAACATCTTCTGCAAACAGCAGGGATGAGATTCTGTGCTCCCTAAACTGGATGCCCTCCGATCCCTGACTGTGCGTAGAAATTCTGTCCATAAAAACAATGAACAGAGCAAAGCCCCTGAATATCAATTCAAAATGTGAAGGAAAAAAACATGTTCCCATATCTCACTATCTCCTCTCGTGTGAAGATGAAACATGGATGAAGAAACAAAACAAAAACTCCACTTTTCATATCTGGAGCGCAGACCTCTCTGTATTCAGGCCCTTTCCCACATCTAAGATCTGATATCAGCGTGGATTGGCTCCTCTCTCTCTTTCTGTGTGTGTGTGAGGCAGCTCAGTTTCTGAAAAGGCACTGTACAGACTGAAAAAGATTGCTTTGATGTGACTGCTCTGGGGCCTGTGATGGACTCCAGCTTATCCTTGTGTACAGTCCACAGCCTTCCTCTCTCGCTTTGGTCTTGTTTTGCCAAATACTGGAAAAAATAAAGTTCTATTTGGTTTTTGTGCTCTATACACATTCATTCAATCTGCTCATTCCTCTTTGTAGTTGTAGTGCCTAGGCTATTCTTAAACTTGCAATCCAACCTCTCACTGCAGTGTGGAGTATACTACCGCAAACACGTGTGAAGTAAAGCTATTATACAGTGATGCACACAGAGCACAGAAAGTAAGATTGCTGCCTGACTATATCATTTGAAAAGGAATTGAAAACACAAACAATCAAAGTTATGCCACATTTTTATTGCTTTCAATAATTATTATCACGTCATCATATGTTACTACTACAATCTAAACTTAACCCAGAATATACTGTTGTTATTGCCTACCTTTGAAAATACAGAAATATACTGGAAATCGCATTAGAAAAAACTGTGAATTTGCAGCCAAGAGAATTCTTGTAACAAAATCACAAATGCTTGTCTTAGTATTGTCACGATATCATTCAAAATTAATTTCAATACCAAGGAAAAAGACTCAATACACATTTCAACACCACAATGATAAGAACTGACCCTATATACAATCTAATTCAAATTGGAATAACCAATTAGAGTAAAGGTCCATTTGTGTCAAAACAAACAAACAAACAAAATAATACAGAGAACTGAGAAACCATTTAAATTTTCGGCTGACATCAACAAGAGGCAATAAGCTATATCTCGATATGAATGTTACAAGGACATTCAAGAGGAGGGAGACATTTTATGCATTTGAGTGAGACGTTCAATTTAGCAGTTGAGATTGGAACTACTCAAAATTGGACATATGCATATGTCCAATTTTGAGTAGTTCCAATCTCAACCGCACAACCTGGCAAGCTAAACTCAGATATAATAATTTGCGCCATGATCTCCATAACCTACAGTCCAAAATAACACATGATTTGCTGTATAATATGAAGAATGAGTTCATGCATATTTTCAACAAGATGACCCCACATATTGGACTGCATAGCCTCCTTCTCCCATAGGAATCCTCTCCATCTGCGTTCCTACACGTTCCTTTTAGTTCAAATGTAGTCAGCATGTAGTTAAAAAGAATTGAGCAGCGATTATGTCTGTCGTGCCAGCAGATGAATATGGATAGATGTGCCAGCTAACATCCGTGTTACATAAATCACATACAGTAATGCATAAATGTCTCTTACCCTTGAGCTCATAGCATCCCTTACTCTTCTGTTAGCAACATACACTGTGCATGCATTGGTGTGGTCGCATATTTAAGGAGTACAATGCATTTTAACAAGTAAATTAACATGCAATCAAAATGGGCAAGATGAAAGCAAATGGTAAGGTAATGGATGAACTAATACAATTTCTTTCCATTTTTACGTCCTGATGACAAATGCAGTCTTGAGAAATCGCACTGCCCATATTTTTTGTCAGTGAGACTAAAATACTAATATATTGACCAAACCAAATGGTATATGAGGGCAAATATGGTAACTGAACCACGTCTAATAAACAAACAATGGGGGGCAGTAGACGATACTACAGGTCCACGCCTCCACCTTGATCAAAGCCCACCCTTTGCCACAGTTCTCAAAGAGCCAGACAAAAAAGAATATACAGAATATTGAGTAATGGGTCTTCCATGTACATCCATGTGCTGTGGCCATCATAGTCAATAATGACTATGATTTGTCTTGCACTTTACAAACTTTACAGTCCTCTCAAAGTGCTTGATCAGGGGTGTCCAAACTATGACCCGGGGGCCAAGTACGACCCTCAGACCAATCTTTATTGATCCTCAAGCCTCCTGCTGAATTGTCCCAAATGATAAGAGGAGATATTTACTTCAAATTGAAGCAATTCTACCACTATAACATCAATAACACTGAACACTGTCTGTGGCCCTCAGCTTTCAATGTGTTGTGACCCTCCAGGAAAAAAATGTTTGAACACCCCTGCACACAATTCTAGTTAGTGACTGCACATTCTGTGGTAAGCTTCTTAACCATAGCTGCCCAGGAGTCGATTGAGGCAAGATTATCAACGCAAGCCACCGGCCCATCCAACCTCCCTCTAGCACTCACCACAGACACACAGTGCACTGCGATCACTTGAGCCAAAGATAATAATGTCATACTGTTTTAAATCATCTGGATGTAGTCCCCCATTAAAGTAAGTGTTCTGTTCATTTTGTGGGCTATCATTGGTCTCATTATCAAAATAATGTCCCTGCATTCATAAATATTAAATTACTTTAGTCAAGTCAGTAACACTCAATGTCCCTTTAACTAAAAACTAAATCACTTGGGTTCTTGTGTCGATCTTCCCCATGAAACTGCGCCTCGATTCAGGAGAGGTAGACGTTTATATTGAGAGAGAATCACTCACACACAAAGACAGCCGGTGCACTCTGGGTGACCCATATTTTGGATGTGACAGCAAGAGAGGAAGGAAGTTGTAAGCGTCGCCCCTGGCCTGTTTCGCTTGATCAAGCTGCTGGCTGGAACCAACACAGTCATGACAGAGCCGCCATGAAGCTGCCTCTACCAGGGATTATGGAGAATCGTAGCCCCAGAGCAGGGAGTATAACAATATACCTCGTGAGATGTCACCTTTTCGCTTCACTCATGCTGATAATATGCTTCCTCCATGTTGGAACGAACCACTTAACATGCACAAAGTGTTCCTGTAACTTTTTGGGCCATAGTCTGCGGATTTATTCAAAGCAATTAGATCTATAATCTTGATATGAGAAATATTATTGTACTGTGATTTCTGTTTATTTATTCATGAGATAAGATGGAGTCATTGTAGCATATGCATTGAAAACAGAGTGGCCTTTTATAATTCATATAAAGTACTAGGAAAAAGGTTGTTAATGTCATAAAAGGTTGTAAAAAAATATAACTTTATATATAAAAAAATAGCTTTTTTTGTAAATGTGATTAAAAGGATCTGTAATAGTCTTTTCCTTGTCTACAGGTGTGCAAGAGAGCACACATGTTCTGGAACTACAACCTTCCCTTGTATACATTTTTTCCAGGCCTTATAATGTTTAATCATCTGAGTATAAGGGAAACACCCTCAAAGGAATATAAGCAGAATTAGGAACAATAACAGTGAGCCAGCCGGGCGCTGTTGTGCACAGAGCCAATTCAGTAGTAAAAGTGTTTTCTCTTCATAAACCCATGAGACTACACAGACAGCAGCTCCTCAGAGGCTGGAGTCCAAACCGCACCATTTGCTTTGTGCATGTCTTCACACTGATGTCTTATTCACAAGAACCTCTTGGGCTGCTGGACAAGCAGTGCATGTCTTGCAGTTTTTCTGCGAGAACAAAGACATATGGCTATGGTAATCCTTCAGCCTGTTAAGGAAAAACAAGTGGAGACAGTCTAAAGAGGTAATCCTGTTTGACACACAATGTTGTGCTTCCTCCCTGTCCTCTTATCAACAGATTTAATTACTGCTTTGTCTTTGAGTGAGGTCCTTCCAGGTCTAGCAGAATACATGATTGTTTTCCTGCTCTTAAAATATCCGAGATATAAAAACGACAAGACAGTATCCTGGGGGAAAAAAGCGTCTTATTCAGTTTATGCCTGCCACATTTATTGCATTGCACTGCATTTTCTGTTGATCGTCCTATCCATATTTAACCACAGTATTTCACAGTCCATTTCTGATTCAATGCAGGCGTCTTGTGGCTACATATAAACAAATGAGTCTTCATGATCTGACATAATCAAGGTGAGTGGAGAACTACTTTAAGGAAACACATGGTGCTGGCCTGACACGATAAAGAGATGGATCTCCAGCTCCGTTATGGATGGTCTGAAAGCTCTGAGCCAGTGTGTGGCCGGAGATAACATGGCCAAAGTGTGGCAGCGCATAGGCAATGCAGAGAGTGTCAGCAGCCAGCCCAAAGACGATAACATCACTTGACTTTCAACACTGGGCCAGACGTCCAACCCGTCCCCTTCCTCCTGTGATGAAGTGTCACATTTTGTCCTTCCTCGCTGTGACTTTGCACATTGTCACAGTGTCCAAATTTGATTACATCTAGACCTAGGCAGGGACATAAAGTTTGACTTTACAAAAGCTCAAGTTACATGGCTGTAAATTTATAAATAGCAACTCTTAATCTTTTGGAGGTGACTCTAAAATTACATGGATTTGACAACAAGATGAGAAGATACATTTTGCTGCAATTAGTACCAAGTAGGGTTTTTTAAATGTCATATGTAATATTTAATTATATCGCCTACATGACTGAGTTTATTGCAGCAAACCCTAAAAACAAAGCGTTCATGCTCTTTGTATGGTTCTTTTTATAGTATAGTGTAATACCTTGATTTGCTGTGGAACATTAGTGTACCTTGAGGTTTTTTTCAGGTGTACTTTGGGAAAAAAAAGTTCAGTTTGAGTTAGCAGATTCACAAATGGACGTAATAAACTAATTTACCTTCTTGTATCCTGAGCAACTTCTGTACCAAAAAACAATGCAAAACATCTCTTGCCACATTTAAAGAACCTGACAGTAGCACAGACATTATTTGCCTCATTATACAACATATTTTTTGGCTAAATTGGCAATGTTTCAGCAGTGAATGGTGTGCTGTTCATAGTTTTTAAACCCAAAAATCCTGAGCAACCTCTGCACCAACAAGAACAAAAAACCATTAGTATTGCCAAACTTAAAGAACTAGACAGTAGCATCATTATTATAGACTGGAAATCTGAAATGAGGATCCATTCATATGAGAACATTTAACATACCAGACAGACACTACAGTACATTTCGTAACACTGTAATACAGTACGTCTATAACCTAGATAAATGCCAACCTCTCACTGTACATTTACATTATTATTAAGTCCTGACACAAACTGCTCCTTCCTGGATGTCTTCACCTGATGACAGTCCATTTAAACTGACAGTGGCTTTCTCCTGCGGCCTAATGTCTGCTCCACACTGACGAAGGAGGAGGGGTGAGTTCATTAAAGGGGCTTCTTATGGATCTAATAGACTTGCATTCTTTTAGATGAATGTGACCCAGACCACTTTGTGCTCGCTCCATCATACATGTAATATGCTTAGTGTCCGCTCTCTGCATGATCATTCCATTATGAACAAGGCAAAGGGCACCAATTGTGTGCCCTATAAAGTGATTGATTGCGGCTAGTGACAATTAGTCTTACATGTGGATGGTATAGAGTGGTTGGTATAACTTTAGTCTGTTATTTTGGGCAGAGGGGGTTCATATATCAGTTAAATAAGAGCACCAGATGAGTCAAATATTTTCAGAGATCTGTTTAGTTCTACAAGATAGACTCTTCCAGGGTTTGTAAACATGACACTGCATTCTATTTGCTGGTACTAGTCTAGTCTTTCAATAGAGCCTCCAAACATCACAAACTATAAAACGACTTGACCACACGTGAGTAACACCAGAGTCTTGTTTTCTGCAGATTGTTAGTGTTTGCGATTAGTGTAGAAACAACCTCGTCATAAACATTTCTTAAATGTAATGCACCAAAAATAGCAGGCCACAACAACTTGACAAGAAAAGTTCAGTTTTGTTTCACGAAGCGCCACAAATCCTGCAGTAGTAAGTGAACTTTAGAAACTTGAGGTTGAAGATATTGATAGTTTTTACTCATTGGCAACTGTAATTAATATAAAAACAACAGCTATGTGTACAAACAAAAAATGACTGAAAGTTCATTAAAATGCCTGGACGTTCTCTCACATTCAAGTGCCAGGCTACTGCTACTCTAAACACATCACTCCTGGAAAGGTATACTGAGCAAGACACTACTTATCCAAGATTATAAAAAATAAACAAAATTCCCTCAAATACATGAGATATAGTATAAATGAGTAATATGGTTTAGTTCTTTTTTCTTACTATGTTGAGGTAAAAGCATCTTCATTTGTACACTTTTCACACTGTATTATGTTCATGACAATCTAATCTAATCAAAATAACTGAAGCATGTCTTTCCTGCTTATTCCCTAAACTCTTGACTTTTAACTCACTTTCCCCAGCAACAAATGCAACTGGCAGAGAGATGCCGTCTTCCCAATAGAGTTCATGCGACTATGTTTCTTGATACCAATTATTTTGAGAAAACCTCTTCAACAAAGAAACTTTTTTTTTGTATCTCTAAGAAGTGTTGCACAAGGAGCACCCAAATTTATCCTCAGACTTCAAAACAGAAACCAAGTTTGAACACTCCCCAGCAGTACAAGTTAGACTGGCTACTGTTGAGTGTGATAGCATTACAGATTAATACGGCACTTTGGCTGACAAGGACGACTAGTCATCTTGCTAATGTGGAGAGAAAAGACTTGGCTGGTGAACTGCGGGTCAGAGCGTGAGGGATTTCTGAGAGAACAAGCAAGGCGCGCTGATTTACCCTTGAGGCAGCGTTTTACCAATGCCGAAAAAATTTCGATTACAAAAGCTTTATCTAATGCCGACCTTCCTTGCTGCACAATCTGATTAAACCCAATTTGATCGCTTAAATGTCAAGTTGTTCAATAAAGTACTTCCAATTCACAATATGAACACCAGTGCACCTGTCTGCTTTTATCATGAAGCGTTTTTCACATTTAAAGCTACAAAAGGGGACAATACTGGATTATCGCTCGCTTTACAGTCACATGCCAAAGCGCCTCACAAATTCTGCTTGACCTCCCATGTGTGACCTCTTCAGGAAAAGTGAGGAGGAAAAAGGGCAAATGGGAACCATTTTCCGGTCGTTCAGGGCCATTTTATTTCCTATGACCACAGGGAAAGGGCCGGACTGTAATCCACATGGTTGCTTTTTTTAATCAGGGGAGGTTAGGTGGCCTTTAAGTATCAGCAGAAGGGGGAATTCATTTGTGCTAGGGTCTAGAATTGAAAAAATAAATAAAAAACAGTAACATATTTGAAACAAGACAAAATTATAAGGGCCCTAACTTCTTAACTTTCTTCCTTTTTGTCCACCGTCTCATAAAACTATCAACTTTATTTATATAAAACATAAAAAGAGAGCTATAACTGACTTATTTTCAGCCAAATCAAACATTCAGATGAAGATGAAGGTTTGTTCTCCAAACCCACTAAAGAAAAAATGACCCTAAAATTCATTCATCCATTCTTTTTTTTCTTTCTTTTAAAGACAAATTGTCAAAACACAACCAATTTTCTGTCAATCAATAACCCTGCCAGAAAGATAAATTCTAGTGATTTCTGTGAGTTCACAAACAAGAATCTTCGTAGGCTCCCGCTGATTTGTGATAGGGTCTGAACCACCAGTACGCAGCCAAAACAACTGAACCAAAACAAACATGGTGGCGCTAACAGACATACTTCAGGAGAAATATGGACTACTTTGTTTTTCAAAAACTTGCAGATAGAGGGGCTTTATGCATTTGCAATTTGGACAGATGACAGTGCTTTTCTGTCCACTGGATTTAATTTTGATGTATCGGCTTCTTCCACTGTTATGGCGCTTCGACCAACCAGTGTGTAGTATTTTTTTGACTGCCCCAAAGGCTTTCAGCGAGAGCCTCTCCAGATTGATTCATGTGTAAAACTCAATTCAGAGTGCAACATAGATCGATCTGGAATGAGCCGGGTTAGTCAGATCATCCCTCCAGACATCAACTTTACTCCTAAATGTAACAAAGACAATCTAAGCAGGATTTAAAAATTGAAGTTCTTCTGTGCAGAGCTTGTTGTCACATAATCAGAGTAAATCAGACATCAGAAGCCAAAAGAGTGTCAGTTTCACAAAGAGTCCAGTCAGTTTATACTCCAAAGGATTCAGAAACAGCCTCAGTCTGAATTGGGGCTTGTGCGTTTTAGGAAAAATAGGCCCTAAATTTAAGGGGTTAAACTCATCTATCAATAGTTTACTTCATTAAACGTGTTTTAATGCCCACTTTTAACATTAAAACATTCATTCTTTTTCTAATTTAGCATCACCTGCTTGTCTTCTTGTCTTCATGCTCTACACTGGAAAAGCAAAGTAATCTCTATTGACAAAAGCAGGTGGCGGACCCTCCATGCAGTGAGCACTTTTAATGCTATATTGATAATAGTGGATTATAAACTTTGTTGCCATTTATGATCTTTGCAATAAGGAAAAGTGTATAGCAGAAATGATCCAGCAACAGTGTGAAGTAAATCGTTCCTTTGTTTCCATGTGCACTCCAGATGCATTGATTATATAGATTAACTATTGGCTAATCTATATTGACCCACTTTAATACCAAAGGTGACTAATGCTTTGTACACTCGATATAATAACATACAGCAACAGATTTAAAAATGATCCACTCTTCACAGCTCTAATTGCAGGCAATCGAATGGTGTGCAGCTTTGAACCTCAGGCCAAAAAGCAACCCCAGTCAATGAGGAGACGGTTCCACTGAGAACAGACAGACTCACGCCTTATGAAAAACCTGTACAAACTCCAGCGCTTTACTTTTGATGTTCTAAACCTTACATTTCTGAGAGTCCATAGAATAATAGATGAGCGGACCATCACTTCTATCAGAAACAGCAGCAGCATCCAAGAAAACGGCTGCAGCGAAGACACTTTCACAGGTTATACTCCAGTCGAATGTTTCAGATCGGATGTTTCTTTTTCTGTATTTCAATTTAGCAAAAAACATATCCAATCCCAAGTAAATGATCTGTCTTCATTGTGACATTTCACTGTAGCAAGCAAAAAGATCATAACTAAGGTCAAGTGGAGGGAGATGGGGTTACGAGCAAATACCAATTTTCAGAACATTCAAGCCTCAAATGCAGGACAATACACTATTATGAAAAACAAACAAACAAACAGACATCAATCAATCAATATGCAACATTTAATAAGCTAATGATAAGAAAACACAGTCAGAACATGGTTAAAATGCGTCCTTTAAGTTAGAATCTGTTGAAATAACTTTATAAACAAAGACACACAGTCAAGATTACACTGGATTTAAAGTCTACATGACTCGTTTTTCTGATTATGTCTTAGTTTAGTGGGATAGAACCTGTGGTAAAATAAGTAGTTTTACATCTGTAAACAGAATCCCTCTGTGATGTCATCAATGAGCGACGTACCATTGAAAATACAGGGACAATTTACAGACAACTGACACATTTTTGGACAGTTTAAACAATCATCTGACAAAATGAAGGTGTTATCAGGTATTATTTATTGTCAATGCCTATCTATTGTGTAATTTAAATGAGTTTTAGCTTTTGTTTACGGTAACAGTTGTGGAATCATCCCTACCCATGTTTCGACCAGGACGTAGCATTATAAACTTCACAAAAACTGTCAAGCTGGGGGCAAATAGGCAAAATATTTAGTTAAATCTTGAACGTAATCATGTTCAGTGCGTTTTAGCGAAATGTGTAATCTAACGTATCATATGCACTTTAACACCAACATTGCCACCTTTGGGAATGCTTTTTTTTAATGCTAACTATTTACCATTGGCCGGGAAAGGTACAGCTGTAAAAATCAGACAGACTTCAAAATAATATTACGTAATGGCCAAGCTGATACAGTAATTATCGTGACAGGCCATTGCCACACATGAGTACATCCTGCCAACAACTACTGTACATGCAAGCAACAATTGTGCATGTTTGTTGGTTCTGATTCACAGTTTGACTCTGTAATCTATCATCTGAATGTAGCTGAGGCGTTGTCGTTTGCTGCTACTACACTCCAGCACAGATATCCAGTGAACACGGGTTACACTCATGATGCATTTATTATTCAGCAGCTCGGGGTTTTGATCCGAGCGCGGCGCAGAGCCATATCGCAAACACATGCTTCAGAGTGGGCACGGAAATTACAGACTGAGACGCTCATTTTTCTTCCAGGCTGGATATCATTTGCGAGATGTCAGTGATGTGATCTTTCCTTCGATTTCGACAGGGAAGACAGTGTGTAGCACCTATGCTGCTAGGCAGAGGAGATCAAGCTACTGGACCAGATATAGGTTCGAATGGAGTGGTGACTAATATATAGAAGAGCCAGAGACAGAACAAGTTTAAATGGAAAAGCCGGCAATTTACTGAACAGTTGACAAACAACATATAACAAAGACAATTGGCACTTAAGATACCTTTAAGACACCCCTTCTTAATGGTTTAAACCTTTACCTTTTGGTTTAAGTTCAAATAAAAGGTTTAAGTTCCAGGTTATTATCTGTTTCACTCTAATTTTAGTTAAGATGACCGGTCATTTGGTTTAAAGGGTTCAAGTTGTAACTTAAATTTTATTGGCTTAGTCTTAGGTTAAGCTCTGTTTTAAGTTCACTGTATTGACCCTGTTCACTTATCAAATCAAATGTGTTACTTTAAATTCACACCATAGGTACCCTTTAAGGTTACACAATATCAATAATCAAATGAAATATTACAATGAATGCAAAGCAGAATAAGAACAGCTTTATCTAATTGTCCAAAAGCTTAACAAACACCTCTAAAGTCTTTTAACAATGTATCCAGTTGTTCGCACGAGTGCTCCTTTAAAGTCTATTGGATCCACAGGAAAAGTGTTCAATCTCCTACCGCAACCTTGGCAGTGAGTTTGTAGTGATGAAGAAAGAAGCACGTGGCGCTCTACAGGCAGTCCTTACAACCACGCTCTCTGGGTAGGCTCGCCATCCATAGATCAGAAAGGCTTCTGGAACCTTCTCTCAACTCCTTCCGGAAAGCGAAAACCTGGCCTGCAGGACAGGCCACGAAGAGAATACATTTAGTCCATACAAAAATAAAACTACTCCGAATGAAAAGCGGAGCCGTCTCACATGGCTACGTGACTTTGAAAAAACTTACTTAAAATGGCGGCTGCTCTTTTTTCAGCTCTATTACAAAATTAGCATGTTTCTCAAGAAAAGCACCCAAAACACATAAAATAAAATACATTTCGCCTTAAACAGTGTCAAATAAAATTACAAATAACAGAAATATTCAGTTTTCAATCGTCTTTGACTACTTTAAATTGGTCTTAATTGCCTCGTTTAACCACGGCAAAGTGCACTTTACGAAAGAAGGCAAAATACAAAATAAAACTCACCAAAACTCGTGTCGTAATGGCGTAAACTCCTATTTGGCTCACACCCCTCCTCCGGTCTGACTAGACAACAGGTTTGAGCTGATATCTTTAATATTTCTCTGTAGTTTTCTGCTATTAGCTGCTTTGCTCTGCGGGCTTGTTTGCTCTGCTGTAAACAGGGCGCTCTCTCTCCGCTACGCAGCCTCACGGGTGGGGGAGGGGCATTTTGAAAAACTTTATCGACAACAAAAAGTTAACAATGTCTTTTTTAAACAGAATTATGGAAACTATGAATTGTGTATGTAAATACTATTTATATTTTTATCATTAGCCGTTTGTTTTAGCTGTTTTAATCACATTTTTCATCAACTTATTAATATTTATTGACCTTTTATATTGTCATGAAATGCTCTGTTATTACTGAGTGTATTTGTAACGGGGGTTACATCCTCCCCTCCTTTTCTCCTGTACGCCCTCGTACATGTGTCACACAGTTTCTATCTGTAACATTTTGGGAGCATTTAAGGAGTCAGTGAATGCCATAGATAGGCCATGAAATAGGGACTGAACCACAGAAATTAGTGGGTTGCCTAATTCAGGATAAGTCAGTCTCTGAGCAGGTTCCCTATGTCTGGTTGAGCGTCTTAGGGAATCAGTGATACTGTCACTAAAGGTAGTGGCATCAGGGCCCTGGTCTATGTCAATAACAGTCTCTGCCGGGATACCGGAAATGTCTTTAGATTGACTGTTTATTTCAGGGGACTCATCAGTTGAAACTTGTTCTTCAGGATCAATGAGAGGTAAGCTTGCTAGGTAGGTATCAACTGGGATTTCTTTGTCACTGTTGATTGGACTCTGTTCAGGAAGGTTTCTTTCGACAGGTTCAATTTCAGGTAAGGACTCTTTTGGTAGGTTTGTCTCATCAGGTAAGTTTTGACTCTTTCTGGTTTCAAGGAAAGCTTTGGGCATTTCCAAGGGACTGTGCTCAACAACAACGTCGGTTTTCTCAGTTTCAGGTGAGTAGTAGGGGCCTTTGGTTTCCACTACTAGGTCACAATAGTTATAATAGCCAGAATCAGAATCTTCACTATCGGACTCTTGTGTAACACTTGTTGTTTGTTGACGTGTTTTCGATCTCTTTGTTTTGTCTTTCACAGGTTGTTCTGCTTCCTCTGAGTTGGCAGGAAGGAAACCACATGGAAGTAATAAGTCACGATGAAGGGTTCTTTGAGGACCGTCATTTGTTTCAGGTTTTATGACATAGACTGGAAGGTTGTTTGACTGCTTCACAATGATGTAAACTTCGGGCTCCCACCTGTCGGCTAACTTGTGCTTGCCTCTTATGCGAACGTTTCTGACAAGCACTCTGTCGCCTTCTTTTAAGGTGGAGTCAACGATACGCTTGTCAAACCTTGCTTTGTTGCGGCTAGCTGATTTCCGTGCCATCTCAGTTGCGATTTTGTAGCTGGATTCGAGGTGTGACTTGAGGTTGCGAACGTACTCTGAGTGGGAACTTGGCTGGTGGTCAACTGGCAGACCGAATGCGAGGTCTACAGGGAGCCGGGGCTGTCGACCGAACATTAGTTCGTATGGGGTAAACCCCGTCACCTCGTTCTTAGTACAATTATAGGCATGTACTAAAGGTCGGACATGTTCGCGCCAGTGGGTCTTCTTGTGATTCTCTAGAGTGCCAAGCATGTTCAGAAGGGTTCTGTTGAAGCGCTCAACAGGGTTCCCTCTCGGATGGTAAGGGGTAGTTCGAACCTTTCGGATGCCAGCTAGTTGACAGAGCTCCTTTATTGTGCGGGACTCGAAGTCTGGGCCCTGATCACTATGAAGTCTCTCAGGAAACCCATAATGTGAGATGAAGTTTTCCCACAGATATCGAGCAACTGTGCGCGCTTTTGGTTTGAGTTGAAATGCTAACGATATTTAGTGAAGTGGTCTGTTATTACTAACACATCTTTCGTGTTGCTTGAATCAGGCTCTAGAGTCAAAAAGTCGATGCACACCAATTCGAGCGGACGGGTGACGACAATGTTCACAAGTGGTGCTGCTTTCTCGGGCTGAGCTTTCCGACGTGTGCAACGTTCACAAGTCTTGACTTTGAGCTCAATATCTGACGCCATCTTGGGCCAATAGAACCGCTTTCTCACAAGATCCAATGTTCTATCGACACCCATGTGCCCCATATCGTCGTGTAAACTCTTCAAGACAAGGGGTCTTAAGTCTTGTGGCAGAACAAGTTGGTACTGTACTTGTGCACTCTCTTGTCTTGTACGATAGAGGACCTCGTCTTTGAGAATTAGCTTGTTCCACTCTCTTAGCAACAAGCCAAGTTCAGGGAGTTCATTTTTTGCAGTTGGTGGGGGCTTTTCTCCCAACATAAGGTGGTTGATTATTTCTCGGATACTTGTATCTGCATGTTGTTTTTCTTTCAGGTCTGATGTCGTGAAGTGGGGAACAACTGGTAAGCCTCCAAGCTGCTCCTCTTCTTCATAGCTTTGGGGGACAGCTTGGGGACAAAGAGCAAGAGACAGAACCAGAGGACTATTGGCAGTGTGCCCTGCTGGTATGTCATATGAGGACTGATGGACAAAGTGCTTTTCACAGATAGCTTGTATCGTACTCTGGTCAACAAGGTTTGCACAGTTTGTGTCAGGTAAGTGTCTTTGTGTGAATTGTTGTATCCTTTCTAACTCTTTTTTCGACAGCATGTCATCTGGTTGTGCGCTATGCGGGCGTCTGGACAGTCCGTCCGCATCCTGATTTTGTTTTCCTGCCCTGTATTGCAGTTGGAAGTCAAATGTGGACAGTGCAGCCAACCATCTATAACTCGTAGCGTCAAGTTTTGCGGTGGTCAGGACATATGTTAATGGGTTGCTGTCAGTGATCACAAGGAATGGGCGTCCGTAAAGGTAGTCTTGAAATTTTTCCGTGACTGCCCATTTGAGAGCAAGGAACTCTAATTTGTGTGCGGGTATTTTGTTTCACACTTTGACAACCCGCGACTTGCGTGAAAGCGATGACACGTTTTTGATTTTGCTGAGTCTGGTAAAGGGCAGCCCCTAGCCCTGAAGTGCTTGCGTCTGTGTGTAAGGTAAAAGGAAGTTTGGGGTCAGCGAACCCGAGCACTGGGGCGCTTGTTAGTTTTTCAATGATGGTGTCAAATGCTGTTTGACAATCCACGGTCCACCTAGTTCCAAATGGGTCTTTGGGGTTGTGGTATTGGGCCGTGTCAGCTTTGGCACTTGTATTTTTCCGCTGAGGCGGATATCCGCCAGTGAGTTGGTTGAGAGGTCGCATGATTTTTGAGTAGTCTTTTATAAATCTGCGGTAATAACCACAAAATCCCAAGAAGGTCCGCATTTCTTTCAAGTTGTTTGGTTTTGGCCAGGTTTTAAGTGACGAGATTTTATCTGGATCAGTTTCGATTCCCTTTTCTGAAATGATATGGCCGAGATATTTTACAGAACTCTGAAAAAACCTGCACTTGTCGGGCGACAGTTTAAGGCCATACTCTTTCAAACGGCCAAGGACTTGTAAGAGGCGTTCTTCGTGTTCCTCCAATGTCGAAGAGAACACTATTAGATCATCAAGGAATACAAGGGCTTGTTTCAGGTTGAGCTCTCCCACGCAACGCTCCATGAGCCTCTGGAACGTGCTGGGGGCATTTGTGATCCCTTGAGGCATCCTATTGAACTCAAAGAAACCAAGAGGACAGACGAATGCAGTTTTTTGTTTATCAGCCTCCTCCATTTCAATCTGATAGAAGCCTGATTTCAAGTCTAAGACTGAAAACCAGCGGGACCCGTTCAGAGCCGAAAAAGACTCCTCGAGGTTGGGTAAGGCGTAAGAGTCTTTTACAGTCTGCAGGTTTAACTTCCTGTAGTCAATACATAATCTGACATCTCCGTTCTTTTTAAGTACGACTACAATCGGAGACGAAAAGGGAGATTCAGACTCGCGAATGACTTCAGCTTCGAGGAGTTGCTGCAGGTGGTTACGTACTGCCTCTAAATCTTGTGGGTGTATAGGCCTCGCCCTGTGTTTGAAAGGTGTGGGGTCACTCAGAGTGATGTGATGCTTTATCTTGCCGGTGCGACCAAAATCAAGCTCGTGCTGGGCAAATACCTCTGGCATTGAGTTTAACTTATCAGTTATTCTTTGTTTCCACTCACTGGAGACAGGAGAATTGCTGAAATCAAACTGAAGATTCGATTTGTTCTCTGGGTTTTGACTCACTGTTTTGTTGTTAGCAGGCTGGATACTTTGAATAGCATGAATCTCTGCTATGACTGTCTTTGGTGTGAGTGTGATTGCGTGATTGGATTCGTTTTTTAGGATGACTGGTATGCAACGAGGAAGCTTGGGTGGGAGTGTTGCTAACCCATCTTTGACAAGAAGACCACCAGGTAAGGAGGTTGCTGTTGGTGCTTCAACAGTCACCCAATTTCCAGTTTCAGGTACTCTGCATGTTACTGATCCTTCGAGAACTTTCGTTTGTCCAGCCCCAATAGTTTCACAATGTGTACTTTGCAGTCTGACTTCACCCAAACTTGTCTCAACTGAATGCTTTTTCCTGGCAGCAAGTGTTTTGAGAACAACTTTATAACCGTAAGGAAGTGAATGTTTTTCTTTGGACTCTACGGCTAGTCCGTACTGCTCATACAGGATATCCAGGGTGTTTGTGCCTATTAGCAGCGAAGGTGAGTTGGAACTTAAGTTGGGAATGATCAAGGCTAGTGTTGGCACCTCGATGTCTGCACCCAATGAACTCTTGGGGAATGTGATGGCGGTCTCGATAAAACCAAGGTAAGGGACATTCTGGCCATTGGCACCTTCCACCTCTAATAGGTCATTTAGACTCCGGACAGGTAAGTGGGATAGTTTTTCTTCGTAAAATGACTGGGAGATTGTTGTTACTTGCGAACCTGTATCTAATAGACAGCTGCACATTTGATCACCAATAGCTACTTGAGCAGTACATTTCGCACCGACAAGGCCCTTTGGGAGGGAAATTGACCTTCCAGCTTGAGTGTGTAAGTTCAAGGCACGTTTCTTTCTGTTGGGACGCTTTGTCTTTAGTTCAGCTCCAATCTGTCCCATGACTGGAGCTGCGTCTAGTTTAAAGGATTGTGTTCTCGGCCACTTGCTTTGTCCCATGCCATCTGCTTTTCTTTCAACAGTTTTCTTTTTTCAGCAACAAGGGGAGAGTTTGGCTCATTTTCGCATTCAGGCCTGATATGGCCATCCTCCCCACATCTGAAGCAGTACCACGGCTTTGGACGGTTGCTTGAATGATTATTGGATTTTTGTTCTGAAGACTGTGGCTTTCGATGTTTTAAGCTTTCAGAAGAGTCTTTAGGCTTAGTCAAACTCGCGGGTCTTGACTTGTCTTTAGTTGTTTCTGAGTCTTTTTTGTTCTTTAAAGATGCAAGATGGGACTGCAGGTTCGCGATTTGCTTTTTTAGATCTTTAATTTCGGACAAGGGATCGACAGTGTTTGACAAGTGTTGTTCTGGACTTTGGGACTCGGCGCCTTGATAGTGAGAGAACACTTTTGGCTTTGGTGTGTTCAAGTGCTGTTTCATGCGTGACATTTTGGATGTGCGCCTTTTTTCAGCAGTACGGAGCATCAGGAGGAGTTCTGCAAAGGTAGGGGGCATTTGTCTCTTTTGTTCAAGCTGGAGCTCCGCAATCAGGTCATTGTCCCAACAGCCTCTTATGAATTGCTTTAACAGCTGTTTGTCAAGTTCACCTGCAGGGACACCGCCCCTTATGAATGTCGTGTTAAGCATGACTTGGAGTCGTTGAAGGTAAGACGAAGGCTCTTCACCATGATTTTGCATGGTGTTCAGGTATTTGGCAAAAAGGTCGTCTCCATCTTCGACCGTACCAAAGGCAGAATCAAGGATTTTCAAGTATGTTGAAGGAGGTGATTCAGTAGGTAAGTGCTTTACCAGATCAACAGCAGGTGAAGAGAGACTTTCCAAGAGCCTTCTGGATTTACATGGATCAGGTTGTTTAGTGTCTTTGAGAAGAAGTTCAACACTTGAACGCCAGCTTTCATAGTCAACCTCGTTGTTTGGGCGAGGACAACGTCCGGAGAAAAGTCTCAGTCTAAAAGGAGTGTTCATTTGTGCATTGAGATCTTCAGTTCTCAGTACATGTTCCACTATTACTTTTTGAAGCTCTGGTGGATTGACATCAGAATGTTTTAGGGTGGGAGTCTTTGCATTGATTGACATTTGTAGGGGACTCTCCACAGGAGTTTGGATCAGTTGGGGGTTTGGTTCAACAGTCGTTGGGTTCTCTTGCAGTGGACTGAGAGGGATATTTGAGTCAGGGACTTGGAGCGAGTCCTGAATGTCGTTTGAGTCATGTTCGTCAGGGTCAACAGCTTGACTAATGGAGGATAGTTCTTCTCTCAGAACGTCTGCAAAGTCTTTGCCTGTCAGTTTTGCTATGTCTCTCAGTTCAGTCAGATAAGTCTGGGTAGCAGTCTTGCTAACTACTGGGGTGTAAACTGAACTTAAAGCCTCAACAAGGTAAAGTATGTCAGGTTTGTTTTTGGGTGAGTATCTGTAGGGCAGCAAATTAGAGAGTGCCTGTACTGATGCACCAGATGTGTACTCAGCGATGGCCTGCTTGCCCTTCTCCGAATGAGGGGGATCTACAGGTACTACTGTCTGAATGGACCCATACTGTTTGAGAAAGTCAAAAAGCTCCTCATCAATGTCAGTGCCAGTTAAACCACTAATAAGAAGTGAGTTAGGTATCTTAACGTTACTCTGTTCCACGGCTTCCATGTCTGCTCTATTTCAGTCAAATCTGGGCACAAAATATATACGAACCACTCCTGGCTGGCTCGCCAAAGATTTGTAGCACCTATGCTGCTAGGCAGAGGAGATCAAGCTACTGGACCAGATATAGGTTCGAATGGAGTGGTGACTAATATATAGAAGAGCCAGAGACAGAACAAGTTTAAATGGAAAAGCCGGCAATTTACTGAACAGTTGACAAACAACATATAACAAAGACAATTGGCACTTAAGATACCTTTAAGACACCCCTTCTTAATGGTTTAAACCTTTACCTTTTGGTTTAAGTTCAAATAAAAGGTTTAAGTTCCAGGTTATTATCTGTTTCACTCTAATTTTAGTTAAGATGACCGGTCATTTGGTTTAAAGGGTTCAAGTTGTAACTTAAATTTTATTGGCTTAGTCTTAGGTTAAGCTCTGTTTTAAGTTCACTGTATTGACCCTGTTCACTTATCAAATCAAATGTGTTACTTTAAATTCACACCATAGGTACCCTTTAAGGTTACACAATATCAATAATCAAATGAAATATTACAATGAATGCAAAGCAGAATAAGAACAGCTTTATCTAATTGTCCAAAAGCTTAACAAACACCTCTAAAGTCTTTTAACAATGTATCCAGTTGTTCGCACGAGTGCTCCTTTAAAGTCTATTGGATCCACAGGAAAAGTGTTCAATCTCCTACCGCAACCTTGGCAGTGAGTTTGTAGTGATGAAGAAAGAAGCACGTGGCGCTCTACAGGCAGTCCTTACAACCACGCTCTCTGGGTAGGCTCGCCATCCATAGATCAGAAAGGCTTCTGGAACCTTCTCTCAACTCCTTCCCGGGGGAAACGAAAACCTGGCCTGCAGGACAGGCCACGAAGAGAATACATTTAGTCCATACAAAAATAAAACTACTCCGAATGAAAACGGAGCCGTCTCACATGGCTACGTGACTTTGAAAAAACTTACTTAAAATGGCGGCTACTCTTTTTTCAGCTCTATTACAAAATTAGCATGTTTCTCAAGAAAAGCACCCAAACACATAAAATAAAATACATTTCGCCTTAAACAGTGTCAAATAAAATTACAAATAACAGAAATATTCAGTTTTCAATCGTCTTTGACTACTTTAAATTGGTCTTAATTGCCTCGTTTAACCACGGCAAAGTGCACTTTACGAAAGAAGGCAAAATACAAAATAAAACTCACCAAAACTCGTGTCGTAATGGCGTAAACTCCTATTTGGCTCACACCCCTCCTCCGGTCTGACTAGACAACAGGTTTGAGCTGATATCTTTAATATTTCTCTGTAGTTTTCTGCTATTAGCTGCTTTGCTCTGCGGGCTTGTTTGCTCTGCTGTAAACAGGGCGCTCTCTCTCCGCTACGCAGCCTCACGGGTGGGGGAGGGGCATTTTGAAAAACTTTATCGACAACAAAAAGTTAACAATGTCTTTTTTAAACAGAATTATGGAAACTATGAATTGTGTATGTAAATACTATTTATATTTTTATCATTAGCCGTTTGTTTTAGCTGTTTTAATCACATTTTTCATCAACTTATTAATATTTATTGACCTTTTATATTGTCATGAAATGCTCTGTTATTACTGAGTGTATTTGTAACGGGGGTTACAAGTGGGTCTTTTAGGAACGCCAGAAAAAGTAGGAAAGTGCCGTAAAATTAGCCGGTCGGGGGTTGTGGCGTGGGAGAGGGAGTTTTTCTATTACAGAAGTGGACAAAGGTCAGAGTTTGATTGAGATGAGGAGACAAGCATCAGTCAGCGGCTTTGCCCGAGGTGTCAGCCCGGCATTGAAGCGGCTGACAGGCTGCGAGACACCATCAGTTAGCTGTCACGAGCCCCATATATCCAATCAGCACCGGAGGCCCACTGAAGCTATGGCGACATCACGCTGTAGCTTTAAGTACAGGTGGGGAATTTATTGCTTACCACACACCTAGGCTTATGATCAGTTTCTTTTGTTTTTTGCGCTGTGGCTGAGTGGTAGAGTAACCGAGGAGGTTTGTTGTGCTTGGCCAATCAAGCTTGAACATGAGTAAACAGTAATTAGCACAGTAGCCAAGTTGGTAAAGTGCTCGCCGTCTGATTCAAAGATCGGGGGTTCGAATCCCGCTCTCGACACAAACATAGAGCAGTGATATACACTGACTCACAGGTTGGCGGTTGTGTGTCCTTGGGCAAGACACTCAACCTGCATTGTCCCCAGTCTGCGTACTCTAGTGTGTAAATGGGTGATTGGTTCCCTGATGTAGAAAGCACTATGTTAATGTAACTATTTACCATTTTTATTTAAAGGGACTGTATCTGATTGTTACTGTTTTTGAAATGTGAAAAACAGAACTAATTTGTTTTAAACTCTTTATCGATCTTATTCTGCCCCGCCCACTTTTTCAGTTTTTTGGAATTTTGTTGTAAACGCACTTCTGTTTGACGAGAACTCCGTTAAAGCTAATGACGAACAAGGGAAAAGTCTCACCGCTAAAATGTTACATAAAGTAGGTTGATTTGTGTAAAATGTTTAATGAACACGAGCAACAACAAGTCAACAACGCACCGATTTCCTGGTCAGTCTGAAAACGGCTTTTTAGTCCATGTAGAACTTATTTTCTGTTGAGCTCGTTTGCTCCATGTAAACTAATACAACAGAAACAAGACGGCGGCGCGTACGGCAACTTCCGGAATAAGATGAATAGCAGGCTCACTAATGCAGTCAAAGCATCCTAAATATTCAGTTTATAAGTTGAGTTTATAAGCACTTACCAAGCTAACAGTGCATTTCCTGATTATCGTAGAATTAAACTCTATGAAATAGATGCAGAGAAAGTGCTGTGTGTATCTCATTTTCACCTGAATAGATGATTTTACAGTATATCTGTACAGGGGCAACACAGATTACGTGTGTGTGTGTGTGTGTGTGTGTGTGTGTGTGTGTGTGTGTGTGTGTGTGTGTGTGTGTGTGTGTGTGTGTGTGTGTGTGTGTGTGTGTGTGTGTGTGTGTGTGTGTGTGTGTGTGTGTGTGTGTGTGTGTGTGTGTGTGTGTGTGTGTGTGTAAGAAAACTGTACTGTTTTGTTTTTGTTCTGCTGCACTTAACTTGGGTTGTTTGTTACATCATGCCTTAACATGATGCCTTGGATTTATTACAATAAAACTGACAGAAATGCACAAGCTAAAATATTAAGTAAGGATACTTAATATTTTAGCTTGTGCATTTCTGTCAATTCAATATCTTTTTGTAGAGCCCAATAACGTCTCATAAGGCATCACAAAAAGAATTGATTTGACCAACGGAATATAGTTAGAAAATCAAACAGTGAAACAGTCATCAGTCAATAAAAGAAGAACAGATCGCAGAAGTTAACTCCTTTGTGGTGCTCTGCATTACTTCTTTTCCACACACTGCCTGAATGGATGTACTTCTATCACTGTAATGTTCTTTTTGATTGAAGTGGTGAAGTGCTACTCTCTCAGTGTGAAATGTAAAGTGGAAAACCTTGAAAGGGATCAATTTTTGAAACTTTAAGAGCTTTAAACTTCTTTTTCTGTCGAGGCTTAGTTGGACAGAATGTACAAACTGTGAACTGCGTGGTGGGGCATCTTCATATCAAACCTTTTTTAAACAGCTAATTAGCTGATTTTGCGTTGGTTGTCTACATAAAACTACACCCAGATGCTCCACTGAGAAAGAACAGGATGAATAATGACTTGTTTTGAAGTTTAATTTAACAAACCACAATTAAACCAAGGCAGTATCCTCGATGGGGAAAAATACTTTGTGTATCTAGTGATGAATCGGTTCTGTACTTGTGGTCTTCATATTTCATTGGTGAGTACAGTGCCAGTGTGCATAGAGCTGCTGTGAAGGGCTAACCGTCTGTTCAACTGCAGACTCCAGCTCCGCACTCATTTTTTAGTCATTAACTCACGTAAACATGCCATCTGTCGGGCCTCCATGCTTCCTGTTTGTCAGCACGGCCCACGAGCCAGCGCTGTGTGGGGATTTCCAGGTTTATAAAAGACAGAAAGTCTGGCGTAGTGTCCGTGACAGGCCACATAAGGTGTGCACTGCCTTAACGCTGGTGCCTTAACGCTGGTGACATTTTTTAAAGTTTCTGTCAGAGAAGGACGGCAAAGTTAGGAATGGGGTGCTGAAAGTTTTTTATTTTTTGACTAATGACTCATTTGCTTTGTAATGTGTTACTACCCATTCAAAAAGGTTTTTTAAAAATCTACTTAAAATACATATAGGTGTTCAGTTGTGTTTAAAGGTCCCATAACATGCAAAATCGACTTTTCAGAGGTTTTAACCTTCCTACAGTGCTATTTGGGCCTCGTATGTGTGCCCAAAGTGGTTTTTTGATTGATTCCCGCATGTTTTCGCTAGAGAACTGTCTTTTTTGTCCCCCTCGGCTGAGCAGGCAGACGGGGGCTCATCCCATGGATGACGCGGTGTTTAAGCCACGCCTCCGGGAAGCGCGCAGCCGCAGAATAAAAACAGCTAATGCTAATGCTACACAGTAATTACACGATGGATACGACAGATAAGAGTTAGCTTGTTATTTACCAAACGGCAACGTGCGTCGTTGAGGCCCTGGAGCACGTCAGACTCCAGGTCAGATCCAGGACGTAGGACTCAGCACGACGCACCGTCAGGACAGATAAAATGTTTATTCCCGTGTTTGTGTATCGCTGTTTACCGGAGCACACGGCGCATGCGCACTATCTCCGCTCTAGGCTTCGGCACGAGTTGGGCGGGGGAGGCGCGCGAGTTGGGCGGGGGAGACAGCCTGCTCTCTGTTCGGGGGGGTCAGATCACAGAGTGAGCCGCTTGCTTTTGCGAGGAGGGGGGCCAGTCCAAGAGATGGGTGTTTTTTGGAAACTGTTATGTTATGGATATTGCACAACGCAAAATTTTATCAACAAAGCCCTTAGAATAGACTGTGTAAAGGGGAAAATAGCAGAATATGGGACCTTTAAAGAGCAGGGGCACCAGACTGTTTTTCCCCCCACAGAGTCAAAGCAGCACTTAAAGGCCCTGTACCTGATTTTTATAGTTTTGAAATGTGAAAAACAGAATGTCTTCATGTTAAAGTCTTCACATCAGTCTCATTTATCAGTCACTTACCTAATGCAGTCCCAGCATCCTAAATACTCACCGCCATTAGTTTAGAAGCACGAGTTACTGAACCCAGAGCGTCACAGACAATCCCAGGTAAAGCTATCGAACATTAGCATGCACATTTCCTGCTTCTCTCATTGGGAAAAATGCTCTAGATGCAGAGCAAAAGTTGTGCTCTCATTTTCACTCAAATAGATGCTTTAACAATGTATCTGTGCTGGGGAAACAGGTTATACTTTATTACATGCCAAAAACAGGGAACATGGACTAGTTCTGTTTTTCCTCTTTCACAATAGTAAAAATTAGTTACAGCCCGTTTAATGATGGAATTAGATTGCTCCGCACTGTCGGCAGCTAATAAAAAAGGTATTTATCTCTTGTCAACCGAAAGCAGCGCTCTGATTGGTTGCGCGTGGGTGGTCCACAGTAGTTCCGCTTTCACACGCCTGTAAATTAATCCATGTCAGTATTAACGATGTGTCTACGGGTTTGTGGGAACTCGGTGGATTTAGATACCTACTTTCTCCGTTTGCAGTGGGAAAATCAGCTTCCTCAGATAAGGTTAGGGTACGCTTTATTGTCACTGTTGGAAAATCCTTGGACCCAGCCATGGACACCACAGAGCAGAGCCAGGGGACCTATCTACAGATCTGGAGCTTTGGTCAGGACCTTAGCTGGAGGATTTTACCCACTGTGCACGCTTTGTTAAGGAGAAAGATAATCTAAAACTAAATATATAAGGCCAATAAATAGAGATCAGATGTCCAGATTGAGACACAGCATGTAACTTATTAAAACAAAAACATGTTTATTTATTTATTTATTTATGGTTTTATTGCACTAAAAATGTATTTAAAAAAAACTGTGTCCTGCTTGTTTTGGTATCCATGGTATTATACAGGTGACTTTCCACCTCCAGAAAGTCACACGCTGTGGCTATATGAGAGAAATGAAATGACAAAAAGTAATTACACTCCATCTTTCTTTCTTTTTTGCCAATTATCTGTGTACACCTTTTTCCCCACCATGGATCTAAAATAGCTTTTTACTCTTGTTTCCGTTGTTATGGATATATTTAATACGCCTTACATTGACTTGTTTCAACGTATTTCCAACTAACTCCAATAGGTTTACTCAAGGTTTATGTCAGTAGAGCAGTAAGGTAAAAAAAATCTACTCCACCAAACACCAAATAAACAAAGCATGTAGCACAAATACTCACACAATAACTTTTTATAGATCAGGTAGAGTCTGGAGCAAATTCATGATGGGCGTGACAGAAAGTCGCGTTTAAACAAACCCAGAAACACATGATCCGTTCATGTCAGCTCAGAAGGAAAAAAGGAAAGAACAAAATAACACAGGACTGAGAGACAACCAGAAATTTACCAAAATCCAATTAACAAGCCACTGTCATCGCTGCCACCATCCACGTCATCTTTTTTTCCTCTTCCTCTACGATGAGTGCCAAGACAGAGCAGTCAGCTTTGGTGCCATTACCCCGGCTGTGACACATGCAGACAGCTGTGTGCAATAAGCTGACATTATTTTGTGGTATCTGACGTGAGGCTCTGAGACAGTCCACGTCCGCTATTACAAAGCTAAGCGGCGTGTGGCATTCAAGCCTAACCTTGAGCTTATTGTGGCTTAACCCCGGTTACAACTGTGGTCACATCCGAGCGGACGTGCGCTGTCGGAGAGCGGATTTTCAATACGCGCAACCAGCCATAAATGCAAAAGGTAAAATGTCAAAAGACCCACCTGTAATCCGCTTACAATACTGTGGCTATCGTTCATGGAGAATGCCAAAAGTTTATATGAAGCACTGCCAATAGTTTTGATGAATGGCGCTGTAACGTTACGGTGCGAGTGTGTGCATTGTTTAAGCTTTTCGAACTGCTTTATTTTCTGCGTGAACGTGGAATTCTGTATGTCTTGGAAATAGCTTAAGGCGTTAGTTGCTATGAAGTAGTTTTGTATGAGGCTTAAAACAAAAATGAAGTTGCTAAGCTGCACATTAAGGGGATTTGAGCAGAGAAATGATTGGAACAAGTCCAGGAAAGATATGGACTTTGAAATCACATGGGAGTTTTGTGGAGTATAATTTGCTAACTTCAGGCGAGACACTACAGGAAAAACACTTTTTTTTTTCCTAGCCTTCGTCTGGAAACAACAAACTTGTGCAATCTGCTCCAAAAGATGTTTTACTTCATTTATTCCACTTGATCCACGGATTTCTCTGAGACATTGTGACTTAAGGCTGTTTTCTAAAAATGCATTTCTCTCCTGTATAAAGATTAGCCCTTAAAGTAGCTTCACACTCCAAACTTAACCACATTTGAACAGAACATACAGAAGGATTTGTTGATATTTAATTCCAAGCCTGATTTATTAAAGTCTTAAGTAAAAAAAAAGGGAAATCAAAATTTTTAGTGACATTTTCAGTCAGATCTGGTTTACTCACAAATGAAATAAATTATAGAAAATACCCTCTGTGATCCTTTTTGTAACTAATATGTGTGCAAAATTATTCAAAAAATGTAAACTTGGTTCCGTCAATTTTTTCAGATTTAAATATCCAAAATACGTGAAATTTTTGACAATTTTTACCAATAAAAATGCCTTATATCTATATGAAAACATTATAGGATGAAAACGTTGTAATCCATTTATGTGAGTACTATAGGGCTACAGGCAAGTTTTGCATTGATGACTTTGTTTGTTTGTTTCCTATACACCTGTTGTGTCGGCTTAAATGGACACACCGCATTTGTTCAAATAAAACATCCAGATGTTTCAGATTTAAAAAAAAACTTTTCCAAGAAATATGACACTTTTTTTTTTTACAAGAATAGTACTAATCCTAAATAGTTTTTACATGTTATGCTTTTATTAAATTGCAAATAAGACAGAATTTCAAAATAGATATATGAAACAGAACATTTACCCTGCACTGTTTACTTGCCTAAAGACATTACGTTGTGGGATTGTGGTCCTCCAGATGGGACTAGCAACAGAATTTAATTAAATCCATCTCACAAAGATAGTCTTTCTGCACTTTGCATGTTTGAGCTGCCAAAATGGTGTTTACTTCTCGCCAAACTGTTCCTCCTAATCAGGTGTTTGCTTGACAGGAGCAGACTGGAGAAAGCCTGATACGATCACAGCTATGCAAAGTGACAATGTGCTTGGGGAGGTTTTCAGATCTTACCTTACACGTCTTCCCATTTACTACAAAAGACAACACCTCGTAAAGCCATACAGCAAAAGTCAGGAAAAGTTAACTTCAGTCTCTTTAACATTCAGCCCCATTCATGCTCTCACTAGTGTTTTTAAACTATTAAGCAAATGGAAAGCTCTCCATGGAAACAGTGAGAAATATTAATGTTGGAAGATAAGCGAGCTAAAACCGCCACGGCAACATGTTCAGAATGCAAGAGCGATAAGAATTGTTCAAAGTTATTGTTCTAGTTTTTCCCCTCAACTTAAAAGTGCAGGGGAGAGTTAAAAAGAGTATTTTATATGCTGGAAACCATCCAGATTTTTATATAAATGTAATTTGGCTCATTCTGTGCCTCGGGTTGCACACACACATACACTTTTTATTAATAAGTTCTCCATCTGTTTGAATACAAGAACATTTGGCAAAAACATCTCACGTCACCCCAAAGTTCAAAATGTTTTTTCAAATACAAGTTGGCACAATGCTATAAACTTAATCAATAGTGAAGCCAGTCCTGCTTCTCCAAATAGCAATGGCAGTGCTCATACAGTAAGAGTAATCGCTGTATCAATGGAGGTTAAGCAGATGACACCACATCATTCTGAATTTTGGCAATGGGTGGAAAAAACTGCATGAGAGTCAACAGTGAGTAATGACATTTAAAAGCTCAAAACACAACTGTGTGTATGAAAAAGCTGATACAGTCTAATAACAAATATAAAAGTCTACAACTCTGCCAATGTTTAGTTTGTACCTGCAGTCTAAAATACCAGAAAATCAAGTAAACAGCAGCTACGCTCACATTTATCACTGATACAGACCCTATGATCCAACAGTTGAACATTTCTCTCATTAAAAAGATGTTTTGGCATCAAGTCTTGAGGAAAATAAGTGTAGTGGGGCAGTTCAAGCGTCCTGAATCTCCAATTTCCATTACAAACAAGCTAGCAAAGATTTGTACAGTCGGAGCAACAACAGAGAAACTACTACAGTTGACATTTTACAGTATAAAGTCAATTTGAGCACAACAAAAGCTCCACGGACAAAAATAGGCCAAAGAAAAGCAATGAAACACATTTTATCAGTTGTGCGGCCTATAATTCCAAATTCTGAGGAGCTTTTTTTTTTTTAAATAAAAGAATGTCTATCTATAACCTCTAACCTCTAACATTCTGGACTTTAGACTTTACCTTGAGGTTAAGAGTGCAGGTCTTTAGGGTCAATCCCAAACAAATAATGATATGGTTGGACATTAGTGGATGTTTAGTTTGGATATTTCTCACAAAAACTGTAAATCTCCTTTAGGATTATATACAATCCTGCCCACTGTCTGAGATTATGACATCATCAAATTGATGAACGTGAACACAACCTTTCAACGAGTTTCAGAATGATGAGAATCCCTGACCATTCCCACAGCAATTTACAATTTAAAACAATATATTATATCTTTAAATGTTGCATAGAGCAGAGAGTTGAACCACAAGAACACAGACCTTAGCTCATGAGCAGCATCTCTCTCCATTCACTCATTTCACCATAAAAAAAACACTTTTCCCAGATCCACGTCAGCCTTTTCAGCAGCATATCAGATCTTATAAGTGAAGGTCTAACGTCAGTGGATCATGATACATATTCAGTTCTCACACTTCAGTTCTCACACTGACTAAAGGCAAGGACAGAGGGGATCCTTCATCTCATCCTCTGTCCTCCGCTTCAAGTACAATTCACTGCCACAAAGAGCAGCAGCAACAACAAGTCTTGTCGCTGGAAAAGAAAAATACGCAAAGCGAAATCTAAAATGTACAAAAAGAGATGTTGTTGGGGCTCTTCAATAGTTTTATATTACTCTAAAACATTTATGAGGTGCATTTTTCATTCTTTTGATAAGGTCATTCTGAATTTGAATAGACATAAAGCATTTAATTCAAGTCTATCTATGAGCAAGTTTTTGAATAGCGGGAATTTAAAACACCATATCGTTTCACTGACTTTTTCCAATCATTTCACTGATTAAACTGTATCACTATTCAGCATTTTAGCCTGTTCACAATATCGACAAGGCTATCTTGAAAACATCAAACAGAACTAGTTCACTCTAAACTGTTTGAGTTTATGAGCATGTTTCACAACTTTCAGAGGCAGAAGAAAAGTTTTGCCATCAACAGTCTGCTAAAGCCCCCGCCTGACTTCCTGATTCGCAGCTGATAGAAATTGACAGTTTAAAACAAAACATTTTGAGCAGTGCAAAGTCCTCAAAATGTCACATCTAACAGGAAGCAGGAACTCAATTTGACCCTAAGAGCTGCTTTTACAATTAAAGATGTCAAAATTAACCTTTTTTTTTCCAATTAGCATGAATATTTCAGGCTACGGTTAATCATGGAGGTTTTAGAACCAATGGCTGTAAAGTTAACAATCTCATTTTCCTCCACCATATTAGAGGTTTATACATTTTAATACTATTTTAAGCTATTGAATGAATGAATGAATTTTTATTATTGTGTCTTCCAAATAGGGCTGTAGTCGACTAAAGAAATTCTTGGTCGACTGAAGACCGATTAACCGACTAAAAAGGTGTGTGGCAAAACTATGAAGTATCTCTCTGTATCTGACCCAAACTGCACTCAAAAAATCACAACTTGATACAGAAAAGTACTAAGAAACAGTGTATTTATACATTAGAGATATATAAATTAGATTAAAATCATGATTCACTCGCTGACTCATGATGTTTGCTATTTTTGTCGTATAAATCCTTTTTAATTGAAATAAATTAGTCGACTAATAAAAATGTTGGTTGATAAAACACCATCGACCGATTAATCAACTAAACGACTAAAAGACTACAGATGCATATGCCCAGCTCTTCATAAAGACACCAAAAATTATAAAGGCCAGTATATAGACATTTACAAACACAACAATGTACTCATTTAAATAAAGCAGTATGCCACTTCTTCCAGGCTTTACCAACAAATGTAGCCAGTTTATATACATTACAGTTGAACATCCATTTCATCGTGCTGTCGTCATTACACCAGAACATGCAGGGTTTCGTTTCAATATTTCACCACATTTCTACATTCATCATAAAAGGGACAATACAACTGAAAATGAGATTCACTCTCCATTATTAATTAACTTGTTCCAATAACGTAAGGCTATATACTGTGTTTCTAAACCCAAATTATGACTAATCTATGATAACAAGTCACGACCCTATTAAACAATCTCTGACAATAAATGAAAAAAATACTTTATAATAGCTATAGGTAAATCTGTAGGCATTGCTGAATCTAAAAGTAGCTCATGAGTAAAGAATTTCATATTAAGTAAAATGAAGGATTGCTTCAAAGTGCAATAAAATAATGTGGTTGTTTTTATTTATTAGTATATAAATAGTCTTAAATTATAAAACACAGTGAATAGTTGCAAGGTGAAGCATAAAAAAGCGCAATATCAATAGTCCCTGTCTTTTTGCCGTATTAAATAATCGTAAAATCACATTATTTCCCCTGATAATAATCGTAACTCTCAAATTTTATATCAGGCGTCCCTTTACACTATATCTGGACTGTGGTAAAACTAATTGCACTCTACTTTCCTAATGTTTTCATAAGACAAGTACAAGGAGGAGTATTAATAATAGTAGAAGCGGTGGATATTGTTAGCAAGTGGCAAAATGTCTGCTTCTTTCTGTCCCAAACCTTCCAACTGTAGCATTAGTAGGACATTGACAAGGTTAGAACATACTATTGATCAATTCCCCCATGCTCCCTGCCCCTTTCCTGCTCCTGTAGAGTGCATTTCTACTCTGTCAAAGTCCCTTTACATGTTCATAACAGAAACTATATTGTGTATCGATCATGAGTCCAATATAGCTTGGGAGAAAATTTAATTACATCAACTGTTTTGCCAGTTTGCCAGGACACTGTTCTTCTTCTGTCACTTATAGATGACGGAAGAGAGTGTGTAAATCAGGAACTAGAATCAGAATACTATATTAATCCTCAAAGGAAATGATTCGATCGCTGCAGCTTCAATAAAAATCAAGACGACATAAACACTACAGTAATGATACAAAAGCCATAATCAAAGTGCTACTGGGACGAGTACAAAGTAAAACCACAAAATGTAAACGAGGAAGGACAACACATTAACACCAGCTCAAATCAAATAAATAAAGTAGTTAAAATCCCATCCGGCAAAGGCATGTGCGGCTCAGTTTAAATAGTTTTCGGCTTAAAATAATACTTTGCAGAATTGCATAATAGCTGTTATTATTTTTGCTTTCCGTAAAATCAGTGACACCCAGTATACACATCTTTTTTCTTCAGTCATGTACTGTATTGCAGTGAGGGTTTGGACTCCTCAGGTTGGACTTTTTTCTCCAGTAGAGGGTGCTGTAAAATGTCAATTACTAAAGCAAGTAAAGACAATCGAATGAAGCAGCAAAACCATGCATTTATCGTTGTTAAAATGGCTGTGTTTTGTACAAATAATGCATCTGCAAATGACCAAAAAATTGAAATAATTAGCACAATGTTCCACTTGAAATAGCAGATATAGTCACTTTAGTTACTTTGTTCCTTTGTAAAGAGTAACAGTTGTATAACAATGCACAGATAACTTCCCAATATCTAGTGAACCAATCAAAGGAAGTTACACAATTCAATCAGGTCTCTAATGTAAAGATAAGTAGTGCACAAAAATGAATCAAATAACCTGACTTTGACCCTGTTCTACTAGTAATCAATGCCAAATCAGAAAATGCTACAGAACTTAATGAAACACAGCCTCCAAGGAGCAGAAAGGCAATGGAGGAACCACCGGATCAATGCAGAGGACATGAATGATGAGAAAAGTATTATGACTTTCACCCAGTTCCAAATTGATCATTTTGTCTCATTAAGTGCTCATTTATTCATTTTCCACTTGTGTAAGATCTCCAGAAGAACGCCTGCAGGCCACTTCCTGACAGCTTCAGGGATACGACACAGGGATCTTGCTGACAATTCAAGTGCAAGTGATATTACCTGCAATCCCCTCTGTATTTCACACCAAGACAGGAGCTCTCTGGTCGTCATCTGAATGTACTTAACCATTATACAGTCATCCTTCATTCAAGATTCTCATTTTTGCATAAGTGCATTGAACACTTCAGCGAACCGGCTCACTCACCATTTTACAATCAGCATATCTCTGAAACGATACCCGCTTTTGTGATCCTGGACAGCTACATACATGATCCTCGCATGATCCTTTTTCTGTCATTACTGTGAGAAAATGCTGAAACAAGTGTCTATGCTGAGTTCTGTAAAATTGCACGAGGTTACTTACTCCAAACATAATCTGTATATCTGATAAAGTTTGCAGAAATAGCCAAGACAACTGATTATCTTTTAAATCAGTGCATTTTATATTCCTCCCATTAAAATATATTGTATTATATATTGTATTTTTTTGTGTCAAAATCAGACCGCTGCATGCTGTTTTCATCTAATTATAAAACATTTTATCACTTGCAAACTTGTGAGGAAGAGCCTTGTGTGTCAGTATATGACTCTTTGGAGTGAGAGCTTATTGGCTGTCCTTTAGTGGCCCACTGCTAGACATTTCTGTCTGAAAAAAGCTGTTCTAAAGCTGTGGCCAAAAATGTGAATACTAGTGATGAGCTAGAAACCAGTGAGTTCAATTTATATATCAACTTCAACACACAACTTCACAGTTTTAAAATCAGGTAATCCAGCTTTAAGGTATAAGGAATAAAGAAAACTGTATCCGTTCAAAATACAGAAAACTGAAAAAAGTAAGATGAAGTTTTGAATTGAAAAGGTGAAATGCTCCTCACTTTTCCCCACAATCTCAAACCTTTGCTCTGTGTTCTATATATTCATGTCAGTAACATGTGTAGACTCCTCCCATGTCTGTCCAAAAGTGGAGGAGCTGCTGGGAGAGCGTGGCATTCCTCAGAGGAGGTGCTGTCAGTCGACTTGGCTCTCTCTCTTTAAGGCTTTTAAACGGGCTCTGTCCGAACCCCCTGGGGGTTCACCCAGTCATGAGTCGGTTCCTTCCTCTCCAGGATTATGCAGATGTCCAAACTCGCCCTCCCCACTCACACCTGAGTCTGACGGGCCATGAAATAAGGGGAAAAGTACTCAGAGTGCAAATCAAAGTTAGGGCCATGGAGAGAGGTGAGGCACAGGAGCAAAGAAAAAAGTGGCCACTGGATGAGTCGTGTTTATTCTGGATTTTTCCCTTAAAAATCACTGAAAATATGAGCTGCAAACCCTGTGTGTGGCTGCTTTTACAAGGTATTCCGTTGCTGAAATCCATGCATGTTAGTTTTACATGTTCATGATCTTAAATTGACTTATGAAAATATAATTTTTCCCTGCTCCAAATCAATGTATTTAAACAGGTCTGAAAAGCAATGATGTAAGAAAGTGGGTTCAAAGTTGTGACTTGAATGGACAAAGTGAGATGACGGGGTCAAGCAGCAGAGAAGACATATTGACTGCTCTGTTCACAATTCTGTCTCATCAATAATCAATAAGCACGATGGACCACGGGGAAAATGTGGTTACATAGGAGCAAAAGGCTGACAAAAAGATATTGCGCCCATTGTTTTTTTACGGAATGTATTGACACAAATATTTGTCTCTAAAACATAATTATGGGCACTTCTTTATAATGGACTAGTAACGAATCATAACAGCAACATAAGATTTCAGTGTAAAACCTCTTTATATGATATCAAAGTGACTTGAGTGAGTTGAGGACGCGTGATTGCGCCGTGCGTAAAGCGTGCGCTCCTCTCCGAACAGCCGCTTGATGTGTCCCTGTTTCATGCGAATATATACCTCGAAATTGCATATGTACAACATGTGTTATAATGCAAACAAAATCCATGCACTAAAATAAAAACGCGAGAAAATTGTGTTACGCGTGAGGCAATGAGATGTAAAGGAAAAGTTGACAAAAATGGAAAGAAATGTTTGCGCGCCTCACCTGATAAATCCTCCCTGGAAAACCCAGAAAGACAGGACATATAAAATCCGAACGACCCTTGGGAGCATCCTTTGTCTCAAAAATGTCTCCCCCAACCCCCGGAATAAGTTCAAGAACAATAAATTTGAAGGAAATCAGAAAATCCACTGCGCAGCTCGTGAGGTTGGTCTACAGGAGAAAGGCATCGTCTCTCTCCGCGTCTCTCGGTGATCCGCGCTTGTCTTTTGGGGAAACTTCTCCTCCCCCCTCCCACCGAGTCCAGGGGGCTCGCACACATCCACTCACACGGCGGGATGCGCGCTTCGGGCAGCTGGGCAGCCTCTGGGTCAGTGCGTGCGCTGGAGGAGAGGCTCCGTTGGTGCGTCTTTTTATGTCACAGTCGCATGCTTGTGCCTAAGTTGAGTGTAAACCTCGTCTATCGCCACATTGGTAAACGTTTAGGAACTGTAAGTTTTGCTTTGATGCCGTCTCTTTCCTAATGAGGCGTAATTAGGACGGGGGCGGCGATGGAAGCGAAATGAGATAAATTACAGCGCAAAGTAGCACACTGTGGGCGATGTCCAGGATATAACGATTAGTCTGAAAGAGTGACGGATTCAAAACAGGTAATATGTGCTAAAAGGGTTAACCTTCAGAGTGACAATAGAATTCAGTTTGTTCTAGTTTCACAATTGTTTCGTAAGGCACGTTCAATTTTTACATTTCAACCTTTATCAGTCCAATGTAATGATATGCTTAGCCCACCTTATCACACCAGATAGTCAATATATGATAGAGGCACGGAAATGTTAAATGATGGTTTTAACTTATAACTGCAATAACAGCAGATTAACCTTTCCCTTCAAGCATTAACACTGAGTAACATAATGTATTCCCCAAGTGCAGCGGAGACAGAATCCTTGTCAAAGTCATCTATCTGTCCCTTGTCAATGTTAAACCGTTTTATGAGTCATCTTCAAAGAGTCATTGCCCACCGTTTAAATATCTCTGTTTTCTATTTAACCTCAATAAATGTCAGTGGAATGAATGTTATTCACAAATGTGGCCATGCCACCTTGACTGTGATCTCGTCTGACCTTGGAGGCTGAGCATGGGCCTGGGTGAACACCAGCAAGGCTGCTGTTGTGTCCTTTGGCAAGACACTTTACTCATGTTGACTAGCATGAATGTTGTGGTTTGAGTGTTGGTGGTGGACAAATGTGGTGGCTATAGAAGAGTACCACCACTGAGTGTGGACTGAAAGAATAATGCAATGTAAGGGCTTTGAGTGTCTTTAAAGGCGCTACATGAATCCAGTGCATTATTGTTGTTACTATTGTCATGATACTGAAATAGGATTTTGGTTCATTGTGGAAACAGAAATAATCTCAATGAAAGCAAACTGAAAATAGGTTATATGACATAATATGTCGCATAGCCTGTAATTAGTTATCCATAGTAATAATAAAAAAGAAATAGGTCAAATCTAATATGTAAAATAAAATAAAAAAATCGAAATTGAAATTGGGTGTCATATTGTATTCTCTCAGTTTGTTGATGACTTAGCGTCTTGAGGGCTCTTGGACCAATCAAAGGTCACGTTTCAGCTGTGATGGTCACTCTTTCATACCATCATTCACTGTCAAATCCACAGACAACATCAAACTGCCCCAGAAAGAACAGAAGAGAGGAACTCCTCCGGTCACATTCCACATCTGACCTGGAGAAGCAGTCACACGAGGAGACTGCATTTGAGAACGGAGACCGACAACAAGGCCACAAGAAAATTGGGTTATGTCAGCTTCCCCCTCCTTTAAATATGCATTATAAAGTGAACATCAGACAGACAGATTTGTGAGGTGCATTTGCAACATTTAGAAAACACATTCAATCATACAGTTCTAGTATTTTTTGTTTTTGTTTTTACTACAACAAGAAATTCTTTTGTAGTCAGTGTTATCCCGAGTTTAGCCACACTCTGGGCGGGCTGTCATCATAGTCCACCATTCTTGTCATGGAAGTGTTTATTTAGCCGTCTAAGTCACACCACAGACAATTTCCAGCCGTTTGTCCCAGGGAAACTGCTGCTCAGCCTGGCACAAAATTCCCATTTCAGAGCCCTCCCTGCAGGAGCTGACCCCCAGCGAGAGTGGTCTGTCCACTGGCCTTCCTTATCCTTAGCTGCAGAGTAAATAACATTTAGCATGGCTGTCTGGATGAATGCAGAAAAGAAGCTGTGTGCACTGGGCCATGCTGTTTGTGGCCTAAAGAGGTTATTATACTCCCAAACGTTTGCAGGAAACTTACAAGGAGACGAGGTTAAGGTGGCTTCCTCCTCCTTTGCACCTCAGCTATTGACTTGCCACTTGTCCAGCCTTGAAACTTGGAGAAATTGTCTCAAAAGTCTAAAGGAACAGATCGATGTGCTCTTTCAGGTGGGGTTTATGTTGTTTTGCATCGACTTTCATTGATGTGTAAAATCGTTATTAACAAATGAGTTTTGCTGATGCTGCTCGGAAAGGTTAATGAGGAATATTCCAGTTCAATTGAGCTTTCATAAAACCCTTACGTAATAAACAATGCGAAGACACGGGCCCAGTCAAAGATATTACGGAGCTAGAAAAAGCCGCTTAATCCACAGAATATTTGGCGCATTTAGAGTAACTTTCTATCACTCAAAAACACACTCGCTCCTGCTTCATTTGCTTGTGTAATTCCTTTGCCGTTGCAGGCTTTGATATGTTGCTTTGTCGGACTTTGTTAATGGCAACACGTGCTTATAATAACCTGCCTCGCCATTCTTTAAGGGCATGTAAGGTAAAAAAGAGCGCTAATCCAGACAGACGCGACCATCAGGCAGCATACATAAAGCATCTATTCAATTTGTACAGCCCGCTAAAGTCGACAGGCGATCCAGCAGAGCACAGATAGGACGTGACGGACAGATGTTGCTGCCATAAAGACCCGTGACAAGGCAGGGGAAAGTCATTCAGAGCCAGTCAGCCAAGTTATTGAAAGATTAGAATGTCAAAGAAAGTCGAACACAATACGGGAGTTCCGTGAACGTAACGGCCCAAGCCTCTTTTGAGACCGTGGCGTGTTTATTGGCAGCACTTAGATTTGAGAGTAACGGGGACAAAAAGGTAATTGAGCGCAAATTATATTGTTTTCCTGTTGTTGTTGTTGTTGTTGTTGTTGTTGTTAATATTATTTATTGTTATTTTTGACTGTTTTGTTGCATTAAGCTTCAATGGATCTTCTGAACAGATTTTTGGTGTTTTACCTTTTAAGGCGAGGCACTACAGGCAAAACTCATTTTTTGCCTGCTCCTCAGTTTGCTCTCTCAACATATCGGCTTTCATTTGGAAACAACAAACTTGTCCAATCTGCTCTTTAAAATGTTTTATTCTTCAATTTAATCCACTTCATCCATAGATTTTTATGGGACATTGTAAATTTTCTTTTTCTTAAAATGCATGTTTCCCACCTAGGGACATAAGGACCACCATTTAAAGTAGCTCCTATAAACACTAAACAATCTGGGACTGAACAAGATTTTGACGAACTGTAAGAAGAATTAAAAAAAAAAAATCTAATTCTAAAACGGATTTATTAAAGTTTTAAGTAAAAAAAAAAATTGGTTGAAATTTGACCAATCTAAAATTCCCTCTATACATTTTTTTGTAACTAATATGTGCACAAAATGAACCAAGAAATGTAAACCTGCTGTCTATTTTTCAGTTTTATATGTCCCAAATATGTATTATTAATATTATAATAATATTTTTGGTCATTTTTACACACAAAATGCCTTATTTCTATATTAAAACATAACATGATGAAAAACTTGTAATATATTTTTTCCTACATTTATGTGAGTAAACTACAGGAAAAGTTTCAAATTGATATCTTTAAATGTAAGATTTTTTTCCTATTCATCTGTAATGTGTCACCTTAACAAAAAGGAAAAGTAAGCTGTTATTTATTTGTTTATTCATTTTAACCTTGTTGTAATAGATACATTATCTTATATTCAGGTTTGAAAAAAATAAATGTGTAACAATCTAAATCTTGTAGTTGACTGTCGACAAGGTTAGAATGCCCTTTGAGCTTTGACCTCATGGATCAGTTTTCTCTGGCGTGACACTTCTTTGTTTAGAAACTTGACCGTGTGCCACATAAATCAGCTCTTGAACCATCATGGCTCTTTTACGGTCCCTGTCAAAAGAGCACGGCATGTCTTGATGTTGCTGAACAGTTGTGCTCTAATTTTCTACGCCACCTCAAACAGAGCTACAAACATATTATTAAACTGAACTTTAAACCGATGTATCTGGGACATACAACTCCTGCAGTGGAAAGAATAGATAGATACCTTTGGAATGTAGTTTTGGCAGCAGGAGAAACACTATCAGAAAGAAATGGATGTCACAGAATGAACCAACTGTCAAGGACTGAGCTAACAAAGGACACTGTATGAAAAGAAAACAAAAAATTAATTTGAAAATTGACATATTTACAATATAGATGATTTAACTGTACTTCTGTTTCGTCGTTCCCTCTCTGTGCCATGTTTTTGTTTTTCTATTTTCCAAATTTTAAAGAATATTGTTGTTTTTCTTTTCTTTTTTTTTAGATTTTGTGTCCTTTATTAGACAGGATAGTATAGCGTGAGATGGGGGTGAGAGAGGGAAGGCCTTTGTAGTAAATTGTCGAGAGTTGGACTCAAACTCACAGCGTTATGCGTGGCTCACATGGAGTGCACATGTGCTGTCCACTCGGCCACCAAGCGGCATGAAAATAGTTGTTTTTCATGTTAGTCATAAAAATAAAAATGCATTTGTCATTAGGGCTGTGGTCGACTAAAGAAATTCTTGGTCGACTAAAGACTTGCCCCATCGACCGATTAGTCGACTAAAAGGGGGCGTGGCAAAAATACATCAAAACTATGATGTATCTCCGTGTATCTGCACAAGAGTTCATGCAAAAAAATAACAATTTATACAAAAAAAGTACAAGTAAACACTGTATTTATGTTAGGGACACAGATTTACTCCAAAATCTTCAGCTAACTCACTCCAAATCTTGTCGTTTTTGCTGTTTTTGCTACATAACGTTGTTGAATGCAAATAAAATAATTAGTCGACTAATAAAAATCTTGGTCGACTAAATAAAATCAACTAAACGACTAAAGCATTACAGCCCTATTTGTCATACTTCTTATTTAATGGCTTTAGGGGCTCAAAAAAGTTGCCTCAAAGTTGTCTTTAAGCCTTTTTATATAACCTTTCTCTAAACTCTGTTTCCTGTGGACATATGTGTAGCTTTTGTTGTAGTGTTTATTGAAAAAGCTGTCAGTCACCTCATGGAAAGAGTTCACATGAGTGTCCTCCACAGTTTCCCTCACTTATTTTCACTGCAGAACTGTCTCTCCCCAGCTCCATGTGCAGTAGATACAGGCCAAATGACAATAGACTCCACTTAGCACCTGCATTCCTTACTCTCAGCTCGCCGCACCGTTCACTTGTTTTTTGTCGCGGTACGAACAAAAAAAAGAGATGCGCCAGTTGTGTTGTTTACTTCCTTTTAGCTTTTTGGAGCCCAACACATTCACTTGCCCTATATCCCGGCAAGAGTGCATGTTTATGACACAATTACTTTCCAAACTTGAAAGAGAACACCAATTAAAATGCAACTGAATATGCATAATCTGGTTTTCTGGCAGTATTTTTGTTTGCTTAAATCAATATAGGTGCATTTTCAGAATTCATTTGTTTTGTGTTTAATTGTTTTTTTGTGTTCTGGATGAAACTGAAATTGGTAAACATTTTTATTTCCTGTGAATAAATACATATTTTTCAGCTACTGGAATAATTTGAGGTAGTTTGACCAGGAAGGTTGTAAATGAAAAATTAAAAAACACACAAAATAGAATGAATAACATTTCTTTGCTACATCTGGATCTGTCTTGAAAGTGTCTTCCATTCATGTTCTAGTTGAGATCAGCTTCAGAAACTACTGAAAGGAAAAGAAGAAATAAGATTAATGAATGAAAATGACTATAATTTGATTCTATCCGTGCATGGCCAAAGATTGATAATGCGTTGTCTCGTCTCTATTGATTACACCCACACGCACACACTGGTGGGGCAAACATTTAAGAGGTGGGTGGAGCCTATAAACCTATTAACAAGCGCTGATATCAGAGGCGTTTTGGAATCAAGTTGTTGCAGCTAACACACGGCATGTACAACATAACATGAAACATTTTATTTTTTATGGGACTTTAAAGTTCAAATGATTTCTTTGTATCTTGTCTTTTTTTAATTGTTCATTTATTTAGATGCCAGCAGCCATTTTGAGGTTCCTTGAAAATACTTTTGTTATTTATAATTTTATATTTATATAAAAGTAATAAAAAAAAGTTATGTTAAGTTAAAAATATAACATAAACAAGTGAAAAGTGTAAATTTATTTAGATCCTTGATTTTCAACCAGTGTGCCGGGAACACTAGTGTGCCTTGAGGTAATGCAGGTGTGAAGAATTTTCACTGCGGATTCATAAATGGATATAACTGAACAATTTGCCATTTTACAGTCCTAAACATATTTAATACCAAAAAGAAAGCAGACAATGGTCATTGTCAACATTTTTTTTTTTTTTTTTTTTTACGAAAAGGTCTGATTTGGTCATGTTTTAGTAGGTTGTGTGCCGTGGTACAAAAAAAAAAGTGTACCGCACCTGGAAAACAATTCTTAAATGAGACAATTTTTTTTTTTTTCAGGTACTTGGTTTTGAACTATAACATAAGAGATTGTCATTTCATACTTTGTTCATTGTTAATCCCAATAAGGATCTAAAGACGTCTTAAAAACAGAAACTAGTCCATCACAACTGCAGAGCTGATAAGCCCCGCCTCTACATGGTGGTATTTTAACCTTGTCCGTTAAACATATACATTTGACTGTTCACTACTCTATATAAATGCATAGAATAATTATATATGACAGTTATACATCATATATGATGCTATTCGACTTAATATTATTGTCTTGCACTGTTTTAACTGATTTGTTGGTGCAAGCTCACATTTAAATGTCAATAAACGGTAACGCCTAATGATAACACTCATTCCGGCCTTTACAAAGCATGAACAAAGACTTAATTCACAGAGAACTAATTGTTTACTGAGAATGATTCAGGCTTTATAACTACTCAACTAATTCCTAACCCTGACCCTGACATGAATTAAGAAGTTAGTTATGATTTAAGTCAAATTCAAGTCAAAAGGCAAATTAAGGTGTAGTGATTACAAAGTGGTTTCCAACAAAGTCCATTCATTCATACACTATTTACACATAGATACGTACAGTTTCATTTCAGTGTAGGCGCAGGGATTTGTCTCATGATTCCGCCCACAAGTTTTACACCAGATGCCCCACTCGTGACACGACTCTTTGTTCATCCTGGCTGGCACAGACTAGCTTTTCTCCTCGCCGTGTTCTATTGTAACTTTGCTAACTTTTTTTACTGTATTTCCACTCATTCACAGTAACCTTGCCACACACTCTTAGACACAGCACATATTGGAAAAAAACACGTCTCCAATCGCACACAGAAGTCCACGTCGGCTACAGATCAATGATAAGGGATTGCCGTCGCCTCTTTTTCTTTTGTCACAATCGGAGCAAGTATCAAAGCGCTGTAACCATGAATATCTGCCACCGTGTTGACTTAGATCTATTCATTTTCTTGTTGGAATAGTTGTGCGGAGGCGGTAAACAGAGATCCATTATGCCCTCTTTGTTGTCCCTAACTTGGTCGGGGGAAATGTACTTAATTGGCCGTGGAGGATGTCTTCAGGAAAAATTGCCTACATATGTGACAGCTCATATAAAGGACTACCCATGATTCATTTCTGTGTTCGAGGGGTTTAAAAGGATGCTCAATGGATGTCCTATTTTCCGCTATAGAGCCACAAACGGCGCGAGGAGACAACAATGTGCCCCGTAGCTTCTTTCATGTTGCAGTCGTCGTTGAGTATACAGCATGGAAATGAATACAATGCAAAAGCAAATGTGGTAAAGTATTAAATTTTAATTAGGTGCAGCCAGCAGAGTGGAGAAGAGATGATTCCTGCTTCCCTCTGTGCTGCTGGAGCCTAATGGGAACAGTGGTTTTATTCCTCGGAGGTGAAATCTGCTAAATTAAACATATTTCGGCGTTTGGTGTGAAACCTTGAAAATATCTATTGTTATTCATGACAGCGGGAGATGCAGAAATAACTGTTGTTGTTTGTATTGTTGTTGCTGATAGAGAAGTAATAAGTCAGTTAGAATGTATTTTTGTGTTTTTAAATGGAGTTGACATCTTGTTGCTCCTCAGCTGTTGCAATTGTAAGTAGGTTTGGAGAGTCTTCATAAATGGATTCATTTCTCCAGCAGTGACTTGGGGTGGGTGTCTGAATTTAAAGTGCGTATGATAGGTTTTTATCATTTTCTAATTTTGACTTTATTTGGTGTATTAATACCTGCTGTAAATATAAATATTAATTATAGTTTTACATCAATCGAGAAGCCGTTTGTGGAGAAAAATGAAAAAAAAAACTGTACAAAGTTACAGGAAATAAACACGATTGATGATATCACACTAGGGAGTCAAAGGTTATGCATAATTTTAAAAAATGAACTACTTTTTCGACCCTTTAAACATTAATTCAACAAAATAAAGCTGTTCACATGTATTTTTATTTGTGAAATTAAAAAAATCTGTGACATTAGATGAGTTTTGCCCAGTGTACAGTGTGGTTGCTATGGTAATTTCCTAGTGTGATGACATCATTTACAACCAGGAAGCACAATTAAAAATATAAATAAATGGCTAAACCGGGTAAATATTCTAGGAAACTTTGAAATATATTTATCTAAACTGCATTTTAGTGAAACGATTAGTCCAACCTGTCATAGGCACTTTTTGTATTCACCTTTTGCAGAAATCAGAGTTATCCTTGAGCAGGACATTTCAAGACACTACTAAGTATCTATCAATGAAGCGAATCTAAGTGCATGTTGTAGTTGGTTGCATTCATGTTCGAGAATTTGATAATGTCATAATGTCAGGAGGACGTCAATGTAACTCTGTAGGAGATTTACTGATTTTGAATGAAATATCCAAAAATGCAAATCCACAAATGTTGAACCATATCATTATTTGTTTGGGACTGATTCCACAAACTTGCAATATTAATCTCATCGCTTAAATGTAGACAAGATTTGAGAGGTAAACATTTGGACACCGTTTAAAAAAAAAAAAATCAAGACGTTTTCTTCCATCCAAAAGTCATAGGTTGTGTTCATGTTCAAGAATGTGATGATGTCGTGACCTCAGATGGAGCAAGAGCCACTTTTCCTCACTGATTGCTTTAAAAGTAAATTCTCAAATGTTGAACCTGATGATTTCTTTTCATGACTAGACCTCAGAACTTATTGTATCACCTCAAATGTCTGCACTTAAACAACGTTCATTTTAGCGGCTCTGCGTATTAAATAATCTTAGCCGATAGAATGTTGTGCTGTCACGTGAACGCAACCTGTTGTCAATCTGAAGAACTGGTCAGAGAAACTCCAATTTAAACTGCTTTAAATTCTGACCAGTTTTGCAGATTGACATTGACGTTCGAAGGATTTTTAAAAACTATATTCCCATGACAACTGCTCTAACCTTATCTATGTTGAATCCTTCCTGAACTGAGGGGTCACACCAGTTTGTCTCATCACTTAAAGTCCTATCAAATGACAGTAATCACGTCCTTGGTGTTTAGTAATGACACCATTTTGTGAGGCTTTTGTGAAAAAATACTTTCACTTTTGTTTATTTACATTGAAAAAGAAGACATTGAACTTCTGGACAGTTTTTGTTTCAATTACAGAGATATGAACCATAAACCTAGTCTAGAATCTATTTATTTTTTTGCGTAAGAGAACTTGAAAAGATTGACGTTGACATTTGACCTCTGCGTTTTGAGGCCATAGTTAGTGAGCTCCAGCTGAGATTCTGGGCAATTAGCAGCTAAACGGTCCGGGCTTATTGCTCCAGTGGTTGTTCTAGTATCACTAATGGTGTCCACATCAATAAAAATGTATATGAAATATTACAGAGTCGTACTTATGAATGCACAATTCAGCTTTGCCCTCCTGTGGTCTGCTGATTCTCCAACTGATTATGCAGCTCACAGTTAGGGAAAGTTTCTTGTTTACGCTGACCTCAACACAACACTGCATCACTGTGGACATTCAAATTGAACACCTCTGCTTAAACATACATTATTAATAAGGAAGACCGCTTTATCTTTGCATTTGTGTATGCAAAACCACTTTGCCCGTGAATACGATCTACATTACAGATTAAGAGCAAGAATTAGTCATGGTGAAAAAAACAGCCAATTAACTGCTGCTTGATTGACCCTGCTCTGTGGTCAGGAACCTTGAATCTTGAGAGGTTCATTTGTTCTCTCTCAATTGTTATTGATGCAATGGATTGTGGGATGGCTGCTCGGAACTAATAGGTCAAAGAGGGATTGGAGGATGTTTGCTACAGAACTGCCAGAAGTGCTTGGAGACAGAGGGAAGAACCTGCACTCTTCAACAAAAACACTCGGCTTAGTATGATGTAACCAGGGGTAACCGCATCTTTTCTCTTTATAAAGCTGACAATGTAGTCTTGTACTTAAGCAGGTAACAGACCAGACAGTGTAGAAATCCTATATCGCGCACAATGTTCCACATGTTTAGGGCCATGGGACAGTTAACAAATGTGCTTCAAAATAGACAAATAGAAAGAAAAGCAGATAACCAGTCAAGCTTGCAACAAAAACGCAGATGCGGAAAATAAGGAAAGGATGATTCATGGTGCAGGATCAGCAGTGTACTTTAGTGGTATGGGATGTAGCGTGCCCTCACTGAAGGTTGGAGATCTACTGAGGAGGCACTTTAGACCTATGGGGTCATTCAGATTGGTTTGAAAGTTTTGGAAAACCCAAACTTGAAATAATCACTGCTAAGTGTTTTGGACATGCAGCAGAAGTCTTTTGGTTCTTTAGGATTCCAAGGAAAACAATGAGCAAGAATACTTTAATGGGAGTATCAGAGACAAATTCTATTTCTATTAAGTTAAAGTTACAAGTTAAAATGTGTTTATTCTAAGTAGAATTTAAATACCACACATTTGCTTCTTTTTGTGGCTCTCACTCACATTTCAGCGCAAAAGTCAAGGGCTAAACTTCCAAATCCAGTGGTCCTTTTGCTATGTTTAGTTTAGTTTATTTGACATTTGTAGTGGGAAAAAACACATTGGAATAACATGTGCAACACGAAAACAAACGCACACACAAAGAATGAACAAAGTCACAAAACACTAAAGTAATGGATATCTGCCATGTAAAACAGTACAGACCAATATATCTTCCCACTTGATCATGAGTCAAGACGAAGAAGGGTCTTTAAGGACTATTGTTGCCATATAATTAACATACATAACCTAAACATCTTTTAAATTATGAAATGTCTTCAGAATATTGCTTGCAGACCCTTTAAAATACTCTACTATCAGAATGTTCAAAATTCCGTATTGGAGGCAAAATGAAGCTGACCACACAACACTTTCAGAGTAACTGACATCAGATGTAAGAATATTAATTCTTTATAAGAAAAAATAATAACACATTTGAATTTCCAGGGTAGAAATTCCGTTAGTTTGCTTTTAACAAAGACTGAAAAAATAAAATTTTCTATTCTCTAAATTGTATTAGAGCTTAAATAAGAGTGTAATTTGTGGTCAAGTCTGTAGCGTATCTGCAGATAAAATGAAAAACTATTGTGGGCTCAACATTTATGTCCATCAAAAGCTAAAAGTATTGATTTTGCCTTCAAGAGTCTGTTATAACCCCCTATTAAATGTCCATACGCAGTAATTGTAAAGTTCCAACCGCAGACTCTGATATCACTCAAGAGTTGTTTTACTTTGTCAAAACCACCTGGATATTTTGAGGTTGATTTCTCCATTAAAATAACATTATGTCCCACATCACTTTTGCCTCCTTTCCAGAATTTAGAATGTTTTAGAATGTTTTGCTTAAAAACTTTACAAGGGTCTTTAGACATGAGGTTAAAACCCATGAAAACGACAGGTTACCATGAGTTGTACTGAGGAGCCGAGGAAGTATAAAGTAAAAATATCCTACATTAACCTCTATAAAAGACAAATCCTATAGAAATTGTGAACATTTTAGAGTGACCCGACCTTCATGCGTCTTGGTATAATCTCCTCAATGGCTCCCAAAAAGCTTTAGCACAAAAACAGCAGCAGCTAGACTCGCACCAGAGTGGCTCCTTTGTCCACACGACCTCTGGTATTTCAGCAAACATTAGTCGCTCGGTCCAACTCTTCAGGCCGGCACGTACTCCACAATCGACCCAGCTGTAGATTTATGAGCAACTTTTCATTAGTAATTAGAATCAGTTGAATTTCAAATTTTTCGTTGAATTTCATAAGAGTTTTCAAGTGTGCGGTGGGTCATACGAATCAGCAGACGGCTCTCGTTCTCCAGGCCAGCCGCGGATAATGGGGAAAAATCTACAAAAGACAACAGCCAGAATAAATTGTTCACTTTTCCAAGTTAAATATTTTAAGTTGGAACAGTGTGTGCTAATGCCGGGCGGTGCTGGTTTTGCCTGTACATGATTCGCTCCTCTCCACAGCGATGAATATTTAAGAGGGATCCAGATCAACAGCCAGGGGCCCGCGAGAGAGTGGGTGAGAGGATCATTAAGTTACAGGTTGGGACAATGGAGGAGGGATGAGGAGTGAGAGCGACGAGGTGAGGTGAGGGTGGTTTACAGGGAGCAGGCAGCAGCTGGCAGACACAGACTCATATCAAGAAATCCATGGCGCAATTGCAAGAAACCAGTCTGTCCACAGAGCTATCACTGGTTTGGAATTATTATGATCTTTTTTTAAGTTTGTTTAGGGATGAAATATCTGGATAACATGATATTAATCCAGTATTTATTGCAAGATTGCGGGAAGACTTGTGAATTTTCCTTGCAATATGTCAAACTATTAGAACAAAAAGTAATAATTAAACAGTAATGTGAAGCATGTAGTTTCTTCTTTTCGAATGCCAGAATTGCTACATTCTTTTCAAGCGTGTAGTATCTGCAATGCTTTTTCTTCCATAGGATTCCATTTCCTTTATGATGTTAATGACCACCGTCTATGCAACTGTATAGAATCAGTGCTTCTACAGTTTATATTTCTGTTGTTTATTCATATCTTCAATGTTGATTTTTATCTGTATATTGCATTGTATTGATTATTTATATTAGACTCAGCTCATTTGGTATGCTGGTTGGTCACATGACCTCCTCAGCCTGATCTAAATAGTACCAACCTTTGCATCATTCACACACAAAAACCTGCTTTAACAAAGACACATTGAGTCGAAAAGCGAACACTGTCCTTGTAGAATTAAGGACTTTTAAATGTTTTTTTTAAAACTAGGCAAGGCAAGTTTTTTGTAGAGCACAATTTGTACACACGGTAATTCAAAGTGCTTTACATAACACAAAAAACAGCTTAAGACATACAAAATCATTATAAAAATACTTTAAATAAAAAGAGTGCAAATAAAAATCTTTCAGTCGTATACACAGCTAAATAGAACAGTTTTAGCCTGGATTTGAATAATTGTCAGAGTGGAGGCCTGTCTCACATCTTCAGGAAGACTTCCAGTTTTTAGCTCCATAAAACTGATTCCCCATGTTTAGTCCTAACTCTGGCACCAGCAGGGGGCCCGTCCCTGAGGTCCTCAGAGTCTCAGATGGTTCATATGACACTAACATGTCAGAGAAGTTATTTTGCATCCACACACTAATCTGTTGGATGCAATGGCAGAGTGAATCCACTGGTCCATATTCACCTGCTGTCAGTGAGACATAGATCTGAGTGTGGTCTGCATAGTTGTGATAAGACACATCATTACCAATTCAAGGCACTGCCACTGATGCCCATCCAGTCCTCTAGTCTCTGAGGGAGAATCCCATAATCGACAGTATCAAAAGCAGCACTCAGATCTAACAGAGGCTTTGCCCATGTCAGTAGGATGTCATTTGTCACCTTGATAAGAGCAGTCTCAGTGCTGTGATGAGGTCTAAAACCTGACAGGAAAACATCAAATGAGTTGTTTATAAAGAGTAAGCCAGTGAGCTGTTTGGTAAACAACCAGATGCCTTGAATGCTTTAATTTCAATTTACTTATAAGTCATTTTATGTGCTACTCAAGCATTCATGGTTTCAGATTTGAGTTGAGTTGAGATTTTGAGGACATCTGACCAGTTAAAAGATGTAATATTTATTATATTATATTTGTTATATTTAATGTTTGGTATTGTTGATTGCTACAGCACTCTGTAACACGTAATTGTTTTTCACAATGGATTTCAACAGAGACATGGTTAGCAACCCTGTCCTAAGACCTTTATCTTAACCCAATATACTGTTCCTAATCTTAACTCTAACCCTACCCTATTGTGAAAAAATATATTGTTAGAAATAAACATAGTCCTCAATAGGTTGTGTTCATGTTCTAGAATGTGATGATGTCATAACCACAGATGGAGGGCAGGAGCCACTTTTCCTTATTGATTGCATTGGACTTTGCCACAAAATATAAATATATATATAAATTCACAAATATTGAACCTGAGGACTTCTAGACTTAAAAACTCATTGTATTACAACCAAAAACTGCATTTTAACAATATTACTTTTAACTGCCCTCCATCTGTATTAAATATATTGGCAGACAGAATGTTGTGATGTCACGTAAACACAACCTTATACAAAGGGGCGGTTGTGTGGCATAACTAGGTTTGGCTTAGGTTTTTTTGACTGGTCCTGTAGTTAAACCTCTGAACAATAAAGAGAAACAAGGAAAAGACAAACCTGATTGGCTCTTGTGTGTTCTAAAAAGCCCTGGCCATTTAAATGCTGGCATACATTATAACTCTTCTGGATGATACTACTAAGTATTATAAAGGATTGAATTTGCTAACCTCTTAACAACATGACAGTGTTGGCTGCTTAAAATCTGTTTACCCAAAGAAAAAGTCCAAAGGGATTAGACTGAATGGAGTCCAAATGGCCGGTGTGACTTGTGGGATTGCAGAAAAGCGTCTCTACACAGCACAGATGTTCTCTATTAAGCTCTAATGAGGCCCAAGGTTACGGCCAAAAAGCTGCTAATGCTAACTGATTATGCGCTCAGTACCAGATATTTTTGTGACAATACTCTGCACAGGCCAGGGCAATGATAACCAAAAGCTTTTCTTAACTTTGTGTAAATGAAGAAGTTACAGGAAGTTAGAAAAGGTGTCGGGCTTAAAGGGGACATATGCGACAAAAATGTACTTGTTTTTTTTTTTTTTTTAACCCATGTCATAACGTGGTTCTCTCATCAAAAACATACCTTGAGTTTTATTTTGCTTCGTTCACGCTTGTTTCATTCACCCTGTTTACAAGGTGGTGCACTGAGCGTTCAGAAATCACTCCAGCAGTTTTCCCCCAGATTGTTGCAAGATCTGAAAGTCTCCTGCATGTGTTTTAATTACATTATTTTCCGCCTTTCTGAAGTCATTACATTCACTAACACCTGAATATAGAGCTTGGTTTTGTGACGTCACACCTTTTCAGTTACGTATTGTTAAACCAATGGAAATTTTAAGATAAAAACTAAACTTTAACATGGCCTCCCAGATGGATTTTCGCGATATTTGTGAGAACCAATCTGGCACAGCTCCCTCTGTTGGGTTTGAGTGTGTCAGACCAATCACAGTGACTTTTCATTGTTTTGTCATAAAAACAAACAATAACTACAAATAATAATGCATGATACGTCACTTTAAAACCAAACAGAATCAGAATCCCGTCAGCCGAGCCTTGGCAGCAGATGATTTGCAGTAGTACAAATCTGAACCGAAAGATCATACACTGCCCAAACCAAGATGAATTCTGAAACTGAGCGATGCGATGTGCCGCGCGCAGCTATCAACTAATGCTAGGTGTGCTTGCAATTTTTGACAGGCGTAACATACTAGCACAACATTTGCAAGTGACATCGCCGTGGAGTCGAGTCCAAATTGACAAATCACTCGTCCATGTCTTGCAACCCAGCAGGTTTAAGTGAGCAATGTAATCCCTGTTTGTTGTCACCCGGCACTCCATAGCTCGGAGGGTAGATGGTAATTGATTTGACTGGAGGTTGGACCCACGGCAGAGTCTCCTCCAACTCCATCTTCATACATCACTGCGTCCAATTTGAATAATTCGGACGCCATGTTGTGGGTTTATTTTGTCAAAGCATTGGGGTGGAAGGTATTGAAGTATCTGCTGTGAGAGACAGTTGTTGTAGATACTGGTACAGATAATTGTTTACTCAGTTGCCTTTAGGCTGTGGAGCCAAAAGGGGACAAGGGTAATTACAGGTCAAAATTAGGTCGGTTGACCATAAACTAAGAGTCTGTAAGTTTGGGAATCTTTTATGAGGGGCAATAAAGAAACATTTGTGAGTGGGTTTCCTTATCTGAAAAAGGGGTTTGGCTCCTTTGAAGGAGCAGTTGGTCTACCATATATAAAGCTATGTTACACTAGAATCTGGGAGATCCTATATTTGGCCACAGTGGGACTCCCAGACAATGTCGACTGTCTGTATGGGATGCTGCTTTCTGTAATAAACTTCCTTTAATATTCAGAAGCTAGCGTCCACGAGTCTTCTTCTACTGATTGACACATCGACCAACATCTTCAGAAGCCACAGATTGGAGTCAGAAACTACAGATTGGCGCCACGAACTCGGACGGGGTACAGCGCTGGGGACTCTCCAGCCTTCGACTGCAGCGACCAGTTGGTTAAGGTGAGCTTTTTCTCTTGGCCTTTGGTCTGGTGCTGTTTGAATGCTGGCTGTCCTGGGTGGCTGTCCCGTTAAACTTACTTGTGTGGGATAGGTCTTGGTCGATGTGAATTAGTGGGTAGAACACTTGTCTAAATTGTTTTTTTTTGTGTTGTGTTAGTTAGATAGAAGTTAGAAAAAGAGTTAGTATAGAGTTTGAATAAAGGTTAGAATAAAGAAGTTAAAGAGTTGTGACACTAAGACGAGACTTTATAAGCGGGACCTGACCCAAGTGTGCTTTGACTGTGGGCTCTTAAGGTCAGTTGCTGTAAATCTTGATGAATCCGGGTAACGTTATATTGTCCAGTTGAGGTGCTTTAGTTTAGTTTTAGTTCAAGAGTTTTGAAAAGAGATGCATGAAGATAGAATAAAGAAGTTAAAGAGTTTTAAAAGAGTTGCATGAAGATAGAATAAAGAAGTTAAAGAGTTTTGAAAAGAGTTGCATGAAGATGAAATAAAGACGTTAAAGAGTTGAATAAAGGTTTAAAAGGGGCTTTGAGTTTTTGTGTGACACTAAGACGAGACTTTATAAGCGGGACCTGACCCAAGTGTGCTTTGACCGTGGGCCCTTAAGGTCAGTTGCAGTAAATCTTGATGAATCCGGGTAACGTTATACTGTCCAGTTGAAGTGCATTAGCTTAGTTTAGTTTAGTTTTCCTGTGAGTTGAGGTCGCAGATTAGGTTTAGTTTCCCTAGCGCTGGTCGGGTGTGTGCTGACTTAGTTGTCATGGCAACCTGACTAGGGGGGTAGTGTGTGAATCCAGTGCAGAGACACGTGGAGTTAGTTTAGAAGTTAGTTTAGTTAGTTAGTGTTAGCCCGAAAAAGAAGAAGTTGTTGATTGAAGAAGAAGAAGAAGTTGCCCCGGGGTTGGACCTTTGGAATAGGTCTTTGTGTTGTTCGTACGATTAAAGTTGCAGCTCAAGTTGAGGTTAAGGCATGCTTTTTGCTCCCTTTTGGGGGATTGCAAGGTTTTTTGGTTACTCGAGTGTGGTTCGGCCGTTTGTTTTTTTGTGTGTGTTGATCTGTGTAGTGTGCAGGGGTTTTTCGTTTTTGAGGCTGGTTCTCACGAAGCCCATGGTTTGAATGGAGTTTTAGGACTTGTGTTTGTCACCAGGGTTAGAGAAGGACTGAGGAAAGTGCAGCATTTGGGAGGCGGAGCTAGTGGCTCCTCCTTTGTGTGTGTGAGTTGGAGAAGGGCGGAGGAAGTAGTGCTGAAAGGGGGGAGTAAGTCTCCTGCAGTAGTAGATGATGGTGACATGTTGTTAGTTTTTATTTTGAAAAATAAAAAATAAAAGGGGGGATATGACTAGGAACAATAGCATCTTTGAGTGTCCTGAAAAGCGCTATATAAGTATAAGGAATTATTATTAATAAATATAAATAGAACTAAATAAATAAATAAGTAAATAAATAAATAAATAGATAAGGGAATAATAAATACCCGGGTATTAAAATAGATGGTTTATATATATATATATATATGTGATAATTTATGAGGTGAATAGTCTCATAATAATGGTTTGAAAAGACCTGATGTTGGCAAATGATCATTTTGAGCGTTTATGCAAAACATTGTTTTATTTAACTCTTGTTTTTGTTCTTTTACGGTGGCTTGCGAGGCCAAGGTAAAGCAGGAGAGTAACAGGGGACGACACAGCTGACAACACAGTGCAGAGCATCGTTCCAGCCAAGTGGAGGAAAAGGAAACGCGATAAGGCCAGTGTATTTATCCACAAACTCTTTCATTGCCTTGAAACACATTGTAATTACAGGCTTTTGTAATTTAAAAGAAATAGCTTATGGTATAAGTCTAATAGCACATGTATGGGGTTTGGCCTACATGCATGGTGTGTTTATGCTATTAGCACAAGGACTTGGCAACAATTGATTGATTGATTGAATAATTTTTCACAATAGAGAATTAGACAATTTTGGTTGGTCTACTGCGTATTCTGCAAATTTTTGTCTATTGATGCTTTTTGTTTGGATTGTTATGATTTGAATTCTTCTTGTTGGCGTTGGTTACCACTTCTTTCACCTCTTCTGAAGTTGGCAAGCATTTTATTGATTTATTGAACGTTAATAGTAGGCACTGTTGATTTAGAGAAAACGTTTAATTTAGGTAGGTAAAAGAAAAATAGTATAATGGCGACAGTGAGGGTAATTACCCCAGTGGACGTGGTGCAGAAAAACAATCCACTCGTCAAGAACATCCCCAAATTATCCAAAAAGTGGAATCGACGTTGGCCTGACATTGAGCAGCCTTGGCCGTTGGAGGGAACTATGAATCTGGATGTAATTAAAGTACTCCAAGTGTTGATTGCATCCTACAAAGTAAATCAGAAGAAAGGTTGGCGTGGACAGAAGCGCAAAGAGAAGAGGAGAATCGAACTTGGTGTGATGCAGCTGTTTGAAAATGAAGGCGTGAAATGGTTAAAAAATAATAAAGAAAAAAGAGATAAAATGAAGATTGAAATTGAGAAGAACAAGCCAGAAGTTGATAAGCTATTGGAAGAGATTAATACACCATTTTCACATACACAGGCGGTACCAAAGAATGAGAATGAGAAATTAAATGACATTGTAAAGGAATATCCCCAACTCCCAGTGATGACACAAGATGGAAGTTATCAAATCAAAGACGATGATGAGCAAGTGATTGAGAAGGGTAAAGCTATAACAACTGTAACAATGTACCCAAAGTCCAAAAGCAAGAAAATGAAGAAGTCTAGTCTGAAAACTTTAGGACGGAAATTCAAGAGAATGTCAACAAAAGAAGACCAGAGTGATGAAGAAGGAGCAGTGGGTGGTTATGACCCAGCTGTGAGGAAAGCACTGGCTGCAGCTGAGAAAAAAGGAAAGAAATTATTAAAAGATGCTGATAAAAAACAAAAGGATCCTGATGACACTGAAACAGAAGACAGTGATGAAGATTCAGAAGATGGCTCTGATTCAAGGGAAGAGATTCAAAGTCAGAGTGAAGATTCGGACACAACATTCTGGAGAGTTGCAGAGGAACTAAGGGGAGACATGGAACACCCATCTAGAAGTGATCGTCGTTCGTTTTCAGAACCTCCACAGTATCATTTGCCCAGCAGAGCAGTTTCAAAAAGAAAAGGCGGGAAGATATGTCCAATAATAGTGAGAGGACAGAATTTGGAATACAAACCATGGCAGAGTATTGATGTATCTGATTTTATGGAAAAGCTGCCCATACTCCAAGATGGTGCCCACCCCTGGATCGCTAAGCTGGAGGAGATGTTAGTGGGAACACAGGCTGCAGTGGGAGACATGAAGAGATTACTGGCTGCCATCCTAGGAATGGCAGGGATGCAAGAAGTTTTAATAAAAGCAGGCCTTAATCGCTATGTGAAAACAGCAGTGTATGATGCAGATCTGTTTGTTGCCCGTAAAGGACCAATGTGGAGGGCACTGCGTAGTATGTTTCCAACTAATGTACATCCAGATAATATAATTCTTGAGCCGCTAGGGCAAGAAGAAAATCCAAGGGCATATGTGTCAAGAGCTCATCAAGTTTGGAGAAATGTTACCGGTAAAGATCCAGAGTCGAACCAAATGGAGCAATCAATTTTACGAGCTAAGATTCAGAGAGGCCTGCCATTACCAGTGAGAAGTAAACTGGCAGAAGTAGTTGGCCTTGGGAGCATGACGAAGAGTATTTACAGGGACCATATAGCTCATCAAGTTGAGCTATATCGAAAAAAGGAACAAGATTAAAGAGAACAAGATCAAGAGGTGCTTAGAAAGCTAAATCAAGTCCAATTGGTTGATTCTAAGAAGAAACAAAAGACACAAGCCGTGGTGATACAGAATCAACCTCAAGCAAACGAACTATTGCTCTAGTGAGTTTATTTGATGTATGATAAAGCATCAGCAGTCACGATGGGTTATCCAGTAACAATACTTACTCATCACAGTTTGAGAAATCTTCTAAATTATGGGAAAGACACTTTGACTATGCCAAGGCTTAGAGACTATCATAGACTTTTACAGTAAGAAGATGTTACTTTGGCGAGATGTAACATGGCTAATCCAGCAGAAACCTTGCCAACATCTGAGGATGGTGAACCACATGATTGTGTCAAAGAAGTGGAAAGATTTTCAAAACTCAGATATTCATGAGGCACATGGCTTAGCCCATGTTGCAAGGGGGGAGGTAAAGAGAAGAATTATTAAAGAGTATGGTTTTTGGGCACCGTATTTACTTGAACAGATTGATCATGTCATAGGCAGGTGTGTGATTTGTTTAAAAAACAATGCAAGAAGGGGAGTTTTAGTCCCTCCTGGATACATTCCAACTCCAGTGGGACCCATGCGTGAGCTAGTTATGGATTTTGTTGATATGATTAAGCCAGTGGGTGGTAAAAGATACATACTGGTTGTGGTCGATAGGTTTTCACGTTGGGTCGAGGAGTGTCCAACTAAGCGTAAAGACGCTCAGTAAATTGCCAAGTTTTTGTGTAGAGAAGTCATAAGCAGATGGGGTCTGCCAGATCAGATCTTGTCAGATAACGGCAAAGAGTTTGTGAATAAAACTGGTGAATAACTTTTGTAAATAAAACAGTTAGAAAAACTTGTGGATAAAATTTGTGAATAAAACTGGTGGATAAAACTGAATTTGCAAAAAAATTAGGAATTAATCAGAGGTTTGGATCAGTGTACAGACCACAGGCTCAAGGGATTTGTGAGAAAATGAATGGAGTTTTGAAAAATCGCATAGTTAAAAATTGCCAACATACAGGGTTGAACTGGGTGGAAGCACTTCCCCTAGCTTTGATGGCTGTCGTTCGAGTGAGCTTCGTGACTTGCGAGTGACCCCACATGAGTTGGTAAAGACAATCCTAGGTTAGGTAAAGAGACTCAGACATTGACAGAGACGTTGACAACTGACTATGAAGCTATGACGGAGAAGGACAATGTAGTGACTATTGCATGAGGACGAAGAAACCACAGGGATAAGTTTAGAATTAGTTGATAGTTATTTGCCCTGACTTGTGGATGTGCCTCATTTTTTGGTGCTATTTTTAGAGTGGTGTTATTCATATACTTATATGTATTCTGTTTTTGTATTTTCTTATTAAGGGGAGTTTTTTTGGTTTAAGGGGGGAGTAGTTAGACATTTATATATTTTTATTAATTTGTTGTGGTTGTTTTTGTTTGTATGCATTTAATCATTTATTTTACTCATCTAAGTGTTGTTTTCTGTTACATATATAAAATATGTTGGAGGAGGTCTGTTACATTGAAGTTTGCAAGATACTGGTCAGTGTTTTTGTTCCCAGGACGTTGCTGGAGTGCTGTACAAAGGGACAATAATTCAAATGGACAAGGACAATGTCAATGGAGGACATTTGGATACTTGGACAACATCACAACATCAGAGAATCTGTGAAGATAAAGGATCATTGCCCACAGGAGGCTATGACACAAAGGTTGGGGGTTGTAAGAAGTCACAAGAAGACATGTGAAGGTTTATAGAGTTAAATTGAAATGTGCGGTGATATTCATGTTTTGATGTACCTTTTAGGATGTGCGGTGACATGGATACCTCCACACAGTATCTATTGGAGATTGATTCAATTGGATGACAATCTAATATTTGAAAACAAATTACTGTATAAATTTAGGGCTATTATTGATGGAGAGTGGAGGCTATCTAGGTTATCAGGCTTGTGTGACCAAGGAGAGCCAAAGGGTGGTCGCCTAACCGATTCAGATAATCGATTGGGGCCGCGAGAGAATTTTTTTCCTACTTAGCGAAGTGAAAATAGAAGGGACAGAAAACTGTTAATGTTTAGTAGGTTTTTCGCTCTCGCACTCGCTGGTCATGATTTGTTCGAGTTTAAAGACTCGAAAAGGGGGGAATATGAAGTATCTGCTGTGAGAGACAGTTGTTGTAGATACTGGTACAGATAATTGTTTATTCAGTTGCCTTTAGGCTGTGGAGCCAAAAGGGGACAAGGGTAATTACAGGTCAAAATTAGGTCGGTTGACCATAAACTAAGAGTCTGTAAGTTTGGGAATCTTTTATGAGGGGCAATAAAGAAACATTTGTGAGTGGGTTTCCTTATCTGAAAAAGGGGTTTGGCTCCTTTGAAGGAGCAGTTGGTCTACCATATATAAAGCTATGTTACACTAGAATCTGGGAGATCCTAGATTTGGCCACAGTGGGACTCCCAGACGAACGTCGACTGTCTGTATGTGATGCTGCTCTCTGTAATAAACTTCCTTTAATATTCAGAAGCTAGCGTCCACGAGTCTTCTTCTACTGATTGACACACCGACCAACATCTTCAGAAACCACAGTATGTCTAATGTGGGAGGAGGAAGAGGAGGAAACCACAAAGTTGCAGAGAATGATCAGTGTGGTTATTAGTTTTTGTCACAAACCTGTCCGACATCCATCATGGATAATTAGGTTTATGACATGCAAAGTCACAACATCTTATTTGGAGAATGAATGGGCAGACAGGCCAAATGCTGATCGACTTTTCTGGAATGAGATTTGCTTGTTGCGTGGACCGTGCAATCCTCGCTGTTTCCTCCGTAGCCTCTATTGCTAAATCACATTTATTTGATACGTAAACCATCTTTGTCTGTTTTGTTGTGTTTTCAGATTTTGTGCCTTCAAAACTCCCAAACATTGTCTGTTTGTTGCCTATTTGACATTGCCGTTTCATCATTGTCATAGAAATACTCGCCTTTCTTTTCGGCAAATCCCAGAACACAGATTTCCATGAATCAAAAGAACTGTTGTATTTTTTATATCGCATAATTGACAGCATGCTTCCAGGACTTGTCACAGTCCTTTCAATTAGGCATATCACCCCGGCACTTCCAACTTCCTCTTTAAATATAAATCTGCTTGGAGCCCGGATTGTGTGCTGGTTCTTATTTGCGGTCTCTCCTTGGATTTTTGTTTCACTTTCTGTGTCGGTGAAATTTTTAGATCGCCGAATGTCAGCTAGTTGCTATTGGAGACAGAATTAGATATAGTACAGGTACAAGTTTAAGCAGTCGAGGAGTCCAGCAGCAGCAGCCATTTTTAGACCCACTGACTCACAGTTGACTCTCAGTAACGGTGCCATAGTTTACTGCAGAAACGGAAGGAGCACAGTTATCATGCCCCACGTCCCACACTAAGGCAAATGAGTGAACTGACAGAATCTCACTTAGACATAGTATATCCTGGCACCCATCCCCAAAACTGAAACATAACCACGCATTTTCGACTCATTACTTTGACTGCGATATGACAAATAATAGGTGGTGACATTTGAGGCATCATCGTAATGCCGTGCGACGTGTGAAAGTTGTATGTGGGCAGTATATTTTACAGCATTTGAATCTTTTTTGCTAAATATTCTGTATGGAAATTATGAAAAAAGACTGCACATCCGATTGCCACATACCTATGGGTCATTAAAGAAAACACGAAGCTACTTTTTCGAGACGTGCAGTAAACAGTTTGGTTCGGTGTCTGTGATCCTCTGCTGGATCCTAGTTGAAGGAATGAAGGAATGAAGCATGTTTCCATGGATAATTAACTGCACAGCTAGTCGCAACTTAATGCTAACTGATACAATTTACGTTTTGAAATGATTAGAGTCTTGTAATTTAATGGAGAACAGTGGTATTGGTCTGACAGGCATAAATAAATCTCCACCCATGAAAAAACACAAAAGGAAAAGTAGACACAGCTAGTAAAATATCAATTTGTACAAAGTTTAAAGCTGGTGTACTATATATATATATTGTCATGTATGTTTTTTTGAGTATATTGTAGCACTTTGTGACAAAATAAAGCCGCTGTGAACTCAAAAAATAAAGCTTTTTATTTCTCATCAACCAAGAAGTAAGCGCTCTGATTGGCTGAGCTTGAGTGGTCCACCTTAGTTTCACTTTGCCGCCTGAACAAGATGTTCTAAAGTGATATCTGCATCTGAAGATGTATACATGCGGTTGTTATTGATATGCCAAAGGGTTACTAAGAGTTAGAAACTAGCTGAACAGATTTAAATACCTACTTTCAGTTTTGCAGTGCGAAAATCAGGTACTCCAGCTAATCAGCTTAAGTTAATAGCCTATTCTGCGTAATATTGTATAATTTTGACTCAAATGTTTGATATTAAATTAATGTCTTGGTATCTTAATATGTCATAATTCTTGCTTAACATGATTTGGAGGGGAAAAAACTACAAAAATAAGTCATTTTTTGTGTCACTAATGGACTTTCACGACATTATAATATATAAACAGGACCGATTTAATATAATATGGTGCGTGAAATACCATTTGGCACCAATGCATTGCTATTCCTTCCATTTACATTTGTATTACAGGCAGAGAAAATGAAATTTGCTCATTGCTTAAATTACAGATGACTTGTATTATAGTTAGCTGCATGGCTGAGTGGGGCTTAATTACAGCGGCGCTCATATACATTTCATCTCATATTTTTATTGGCCTCCACGTGTACTACAGTGTGACAGTAAACGCCTGCTTCTCTGCTTAATGGCATTTTAAATTTATGACTGTAGCGCCGTACTCCTCTGCTATGTTTGTTTGTGTTCGAGCTTGACATTCGAAAAAGACAGCCTGTTCTAAGCGCAATAAAGTGTGTGCAGTAAAAACGTTTATGCAAAGTAAGCTGTTGGAATATGATTGTACAATTAACACTCTGAAACCAACACAATTATTCAAATCACCTATCAAATGTAACTGAAAAGAGAACACGTGGCATAGTAAAGTGCATAAATAACTTTTACGGCTGAAACACAATGCCCTGGGAATCCTGGGTCACAGCCAGACCTGCGTGCTTCCCATAAGCCCATGCGTTTGATCGTTCGTTTGAGATGTGAAAAGATTTAGTGTGTGCGGTATGGACACTGTTGCGAGTGATCAATGGCAGCTTTAACTAAATCAAACGTCTCTGAAATGGATGAAACTGAACCAAAAATAATTTAATAAAAAGCTCATTAAGGGAATTGACCAGTATTGATTGACTGATGTAAGTTGTGCATAACTGGATTCAGCATCTTCGAGCAATTTCACTATTTCATCTGATTATAAGGTGTAATTTTTGTTGAGTTTGGTTATTTCTATGGATATCAATTCCTTAACTGAGGAACTAAGAAATGTTCCTGGTTAACTGATGCATTTCCATCCCATAAATGGAATCTTGTTTTATGAAATCCAATTCACTGATAACACAACGATTCATTTGTAAAATAAATCTCAGCTAAAAATCATGAATTAAAACTGTGCTACCCAACTTTTAATTTTATTTTTGTCTGTGAATTTTTGAAAGATAAAACTAGGAAGTAAGAGCCAGCAGTCCTCTGATTGGCTGCGCATGAGTGGTCCACCTAGTTTCACTTTAGTGTATGAAAAAGCTGTTTTAAAGCCATGCACTCGTCTGTAAATTAATATATGTGAATACAAAGGGTTTGTGAGAGATGGGAATTAAAAAAAATTGATTTGAAATTGATTGAAAAAAAAAAAAGAAAAAAAAAATCAGGTACTTCAGCCTTAAGCATTTACTCGTTAACTAAGTGAGTCCATTACATTACAGTCACCATTGCAAACAGGAGCTTTTACGTGTCTTTTGTTGCCGCATTTTGCTGCAGAAGTCTCACTCAGTGTTAGCGATATCCACAAAGGCAGCCTACTGGAGGTTTCTTCCTTCCAGCTTTTTACTCAGCTTTTCAAGTCCGTGCGTTTGATGTTGCACTAAGCTAACCTCAAGAAGAACGCTATAGCCTGGGACCAAGTGGAGTGTTAGGATTCCTAGAGTGGAGGGGTCACATAATGGTTTCATGTTTGCTTGTAATATAGCCTCACGGACACTAATAGAATGATGGCCACTGACACGCAGGAACACAGCACTGGCCCCTCCTCTTAAGACTGACAAATTACTCCAATAAATATGTTTAATGGGTGCGTGGTTACACATACAGAATACTAAGCTTAGAAGAAAACAACAAATCCAAGTTGCAAAAGTGCAAGAAGACACATGAAGGTCATTAGTGCGTCCCTGGGTGTCGGCAGAGGGAAGGAACAATGAAATAGTGCAAGGAACATATTGAAACAAACATTGGTGATGTGTCCCTTAGCGCCTGTTCCCATAATTCTCGCTGCCTGTCTCTATGGCAACCAGTGGTGTTTGAAATCATCCCAAACCCCCACCGCCCAACATGCAGGAGAAGTATCTAAAAGGCTGGGGTACATGAGTGGAAACTGCAGGCTTTTCTCAACTTTATGGAGGAAAAGCATTGGTATTCAGAATTTGGAATGACACACAAAGATACGTTTATTTTTCTTACAGTAAAGTACATCTCAGAAACTGGTCATTTTTGCCAGATCGTATGAAGTAAAGCTCTATCCGGAATAGTCCATAGTTCAGTTAAAATAGGCTGTGTCCTTGTTGCTAAGTCCTTGTTGGCATGTAATTGCTAACTGCAATTTTATTTCTTTTTATTTTATTTATTCATTTATTTTTGCCAAACTTGTCATTCAGTGTCGCTAAGACTTTCAAATGTGTTTTGTCTTTCACCCCCCATCTTGGTTCAGGGGTAAATGTTCTGTCGATTGAAGAAGTCTAAAGTGTCCAAAGTGTAACCGACCAATGGCCAAAGCTAAACATACGAAACAACATATGAAAAAGGTGCTGGTAATGAAGCTTGAAAAAGATCTTCTTACTGTCTTATTGGCATTTCTAAAATATAAAAAATAAAAATATAGTGAACTCCTTTTTCAATCTATTTTTATTTCTTATACTGCCCTATTCCAAAGTTGTTGATGTTGCAAGAGGTGTGTAAAAGACAGCAGCTCATGGTGTCACCGATCACATGAGACACAGTAAAGGGAACAATGAAGGAGAGATAAAATCAAGATATACAAGATGGAAATACCTTGAAAAGAAGCTACCAATAAAAGCCCTTGCTCTGGACAGCTGTAAAGCGCCTTGCACATAGATACGGCGGTAGAGAATAAACAAGGTGATAATGTGACCCAGCACGCAGGCTGTAAGTTCTGTTGAGCCCGCGCATTCTGTATTTGGTGATTGAAAATGAATAGAAAGTCAAGCCATTCTAAGCTATAAACAAGTTTCACTGTTCCTGTCCACTTCTATCCTTTTGGGATATAGTTATCATAGTAATCACCCCACTGATGGCCTTATTCTATTACAATTCAAATGAGGTGTTCATGTTGTAAATCAGGGTGAGAACTGCTTCAAAGCATGTGCTCACTGGTCAGCCTTGAAATGCCCAAGTATTGAAGGCCATATTACTTTAACAACCTTTAATGCTATAGAGCCGAATCACATTACAGCACCTTTAATGTGCAATGGAACAATTAAAGTGACAGGATGTAGAGAAACAAGCTGAACTTCAAAGCAGAAGTTGGAGAAAATGTGTTACGTCTGCATCCACAAGGTGCATTTTTCATTCAAGTATTCATTGTTTGTTTGTTTCGTTTCTACAATCAGTAATTTGCATGCCTGGGAGACTTTTATGAATGTTAAAAGAATTACTGACTCATGGTTAATACTTTAAAAAACCTTGCCACTGCGCAGGTGGTAAACAGAAGCTTATTCAAGTTTGATCGGCTTTTAACAATTGCAGAGGCAGTGCTGCTGTGTCTCTGCTGGTGTTGCACCCTCGTGTTGTCATGGTGGTGTGGTGAGGCGAGTATTTGTGTTGACACTACCTCTCTGGGTCTGAGTCTTACAGCTCGGCATACACTGTGCAATTTTGTACAATTTTAAGACACCCCAAATTATTTCCAACCTTACACTGTTCCTGAGCTCACGACGGAGGTGTGCGCACAGTGCCGAGCAATGGATGGATACATTACCTGCTCACACAAGCGCTGCAGGAGGTGTGTGTGCTGTGGGCATGTTTGTGGTCCCACTGTCTTCTCATTCAGCACGTTGAAACTCCCCAAACAGCATAGAAATTGTTGCCAATTGTTGCCATTGTCAGTGCTGACCTTTGCATGATAATTGCAACTTGTAAACCTTTGCACACACACACACACACACACACACACACACACACACACACACGCACGCACGCACACACACACACACACACACACACACACACGCACGCACACACACACACACAGACGCATGACGGGGCTTAAATTTGCCCCAATTTTAATTCAAAATTGACCCTAAAATCACAGTGTAAGCTCATCTTAGGAAAACATTGTGTCACTTAAAATCTTTATATAAAGTAATCTTGAAATAGTATTTGTATTTGTTCAGTCAAGCTTAGACTGTTGCCCCTCCGTCTCAGACCCCAGATAAAAGGTAAATGATAGATGGATGTTACATATCAGACTGCAGTTGCTGCTGCCTCTTCTTGGATTATTACTGGTCCTACGCGTTTACTGTACTAATCCAATATGTTTGCAACAACTCTGCTATATTTCTGTAACATCTAAAACAAAAAAATGCATTTAGTCAATCATCAAAATGAAACTGCACACTGCATTCTGAATATGATGCAAAATTCCCTTAAATTTATTCAACATTATGAAGTTGATGCACTTTCCACTGTTTGAAATGGACTTCAGAGTGGAGAAAGGTTCAGCGGTTAGTAGTGGGCTGTTTGTATTTGTATGTTTGCTTGTCTTATTTACTGTAAGTTCAGCAGAGATCGATCAATATTGTTGCAACACCTTTGAGAGAAGTGATTCCATTTCATCTACCCAGCCCATGAATAAACTGTATACCTGTATAGAAGATCTATGGAGCTGTAAAGGTCTTCCATGAAGCTCTACAAACACGTGAGTAAATGAGCAGATGAGACATGACAGGGCTGAAAACACACACAAACAAATAATGAACACTTGGTCTGGTGAGGCCGTGCTGCTGCTGCTGGCGTGTTCATAAACCCAAAATATAACTAGTTGAAGTGACAACACTGACTAAATATATTAGATCAGACCTGACTAAATAAAGCCTATACTCCTAAGTGTCAAGCTAAGTTACACAATTACAAAAGAGAACTGCAAAAAGAGTTCCCTTCCTGTCCATTAACCTTGTGCAAAAGTGTTTATGTAGCTGTAATTACAACCAAGACCAAAACACAAACATGAAATAACATGAAAATTTAAATCATAACTCATATGCATACAGTCTATAACAATGTTTTTCAACCTTTTTTGAGTCATGGCATGCTTTATTTGGTCCAAAATATTCCGTGTCCTACTGAAACAAAATAAAATCACAACATTTAGAGGAAGAAAAGTGGTATTTGAGGTAAAAAATATTGTCCATTGTCCTTGGTGAAAAATGTAACAGAAAACGAAAACTTTTTCCTCATAATTTTCAAATATTTTCATTGGTAAACGAACTGATCACACTTTACTAAAACACGTTGCTTACTTTTCAATTTCAGGCACTTTTAGGAAGTTAATAATTGCTAAGAAAAGTTTGCCTGGCTGTCTTTGAACTGCATAAATTATCTCCAAAATAAACAAGTTGTTTTCCCTGTAGTGATTTCAAAATTATTATAGAGCTTCATTGCATAATTTCACTGAAGGATATTTTGCTCAGACATGTACTGTATATATTAAAAATGTGACAGCTGAAGCATGACCGAACGTACACATTCCCTGGGCTGTTTTGTTATTATATTGTCAAAGAACCAGATTGTCCATTTTACATACATTTTAGTCTTGCTACTGCTTATAATATGATTTTTTTGTGAATGTAAGGTCTGTATTTCTGTATTTCTTCATCTCCCTTTCCTACATTATCACATTGAACCACACAGTGTTTGGCCATTTTTTACACCAGTTTACACCTGGAGTGGGGAATGCTGGCAAAATATCTTGCCTAGGGACACAACAACAATATGCACTTGGCTGTCGAGGTGCAAATTTGATTGAATGTGCTCTACTTCAGTTCAATATATTTGCATCTGAAAGACAAAGAATGGATTTTTTGGCTCTGTCACACTCTGGCTGTGACCACAATTTCAAATTATTATGGAATGTATTATACTAACAGTGGTACAAACATTTTAATTTAAAAAACGCTCAGAAATGTTTAAATTAATGCGAAAAGACATGCATTATCCAATCCAATCCAACTTTATTTGTGTAGTGCATTTTATAGATTCCAAAGTGCTGCACAAAAAGGAACATAAAACATAAACATAAGAAGTCTGGAAAAAACAATCTATCAGAAAAATAAAAAAACAAATAAAAGCAAAGGCACTAGATTAATAAAAGCAAATAAAAACACTTTTATCTCTCTCATTGTCAGTGCTAGTCAACCTTTACGCATGACCAGTTTGCTAATCAGACTTTTTTTTAAATGTTTAATTAAAGAAAGCATTTAGCATCATATTTGAGTGTGTGGTCTGTCGTTGAGGAAACACTCCATTGATTCAATAGAAAATGCAACTCTTTCACTCTTCTAATATGTTTCCTGGCCAATTATGTGTATTTTAAGCACAACTAATTCAAGTCGAGTCACAAATGAGTCTTAATGGATGTTGTTGACATAGTATTACTGCAAAAAGGTAAACGGATTGTTGTGTAGATGTTAAAATAGAGTATGGCGCTGTCATAGCGGTAGCATTTAGCCTGCACTTAATATTTTTTGGGCCATTCAGTCAGTTTATGCTTCTTTATGTCTATGTGTCTGTACTTGGCGTAATGCAAAAAGTGACGTTTGCTCTTTTAATTGTTGAACAGTAAGTGATGGAGCAGCTCTTCTACATTAAAATGAATGGATTGCTTCCTCCACAGATGTCTGTCACTGGGCGTTTCGTCAGATCATATTGTTGGTTTATTATTTTGTTATGTTGGAAACAGACCCCGCCTGGACCAGTACATGCTGTTGTTTCCTTGAGCAAGACACTGAACTGTGAGCGTGAATCTGGGCGAGTGTGAAAAGTGCAGTTGTGGCTGTAGAAGTAGCTTAACATGGCTGAGTATGGAGAGGAACTGTTCAATGTTTTCCCAATGTTTGTTTTCCTCTGTCTCTCCTCATTCATCCCTGCAGTCACAGCTATCTTTCTTTATTTTGTTAGTGCTTTCCTTGACCTTCGAGTGGTGAATGGGGGATTGTATATCTGCCTGTCTGTGCGCACCAAAGACAAGCACCTTTTTCTGCCATTGGTTTTCTGCTGGTGTCTCGTGTCCTGTCTGCAGGTAAAAGTCCTTGTAAGTTTCAGCACTTTTCAAGTTTTTGCTTATAATCTTATTTTTTGGGATGGGTGCCTGTGTGTTTCCTCAGAGGTGCATTATGTCATTTTTCTGTTGGAGGGCATTATTGTCTCTATGGATTTGGATATTAATTTCCGTTTCAAAATGTGTTTTAGTGACGCATGTAAAACAGAGGTCCTTTAATATTATATAGAACAAAACCAAACTTCTCTTACCTCAGATTAACAGAGTGTAGAGCTTCACTCAAAGATTCTATAGACGTCTGTAATATTTTCAGTCCCCTGTGATATTTTTCCCTCATTGGCAAATCCACCTATCAACCATGCCCATCTGAAGTCAAAGAGATGAAAATGGTGACCTGACTGATATGCTGTTAGCAATTTCAATCAGGGACAGAAACTTCTGACACAATGCAATGCAAAAATGTCAGTTTAAGTTAACTTTGTATGGGAAAATAATTTCACCAATTCTTCTAGCCTACAGTGATAAGTACATTTGTTTTCTAACAGTGATCTCGCACAGTGTACCTTAGCATTTATTTTTATTGTGTGAGCTTTTTTTTTTTTTTTTTAAGTCTCTGTATTTGCAGAACACAAACAAAGACCATCATAGTTTGCAGAGTCTGTTGTAAATGTTTCATGAGTAAACAACACAAGTGATTCTAGCAGATCTCATCATGTCTCCTGTAGGCTGTACAGGACAAAGCCTCGGTCAACCATCTGGACTAAATGCATCATGTATGAACATGGTAGAGGGGTCTTACTCCTTCTAGTAGTTGTTATTAAGGAAACAAGAGCAAAAAAAAATTTTCAGCAAAATCTTATCAATAAAGTTTTGATTTTTAGATAATAATAGATAATAATGTCATTTATGAGCATTATCACTTATGTTATGATCGTCTGCTGTGCTGCAGTGTGTCATAAAGAACAAATCTTGCATACTTCTTTTTGCAGATCGGGTGGAGCCATGTGACCCTTGTCCATACATCATCATACCATAATGAGTAGATCCATTCTTTGTGGAGACACATTCATCATTTGACCTTGTCGTTCACTTTATGCACAGTTCGATATTCAGAGCACCCTCGGCTCCTGCTCTGGCATTACACAAGTTAATTGCCTCCCTGGGCAGCGTGCAGCTGTGAAAAAATACCCACTAATTGAGTCATTTTCTTAATTCGGACTCATTTGAAATCACATTGGTTCTAACTAGCTCAGGCTGGCGTCCAACAGGGATGATGAGAAAATTATATTTGACCAGACAGTCAAACACACACAGTAAAACTGACAGAGGCCTACAATTAAAGCGGATCCTAATGTGCGATAGTGCAATCTCACCACGACACATACATTATGGAGATTGGAATACCTTAACCACAAAGCTATGGGAATCTTCCTTATCTCCAAGTGAGCAGTAACCTTGAATGGTACAGTAATTGTCTTGTCCTTATGGAAATATCTCCTCTATCTTTATACTTTGTTCCAGTTTAAATTGCACCAGAGGAAATAAAAATCAAGCGCTTTACAGTGATCCCACCGTGCAAGGCCTCTATTCTAGAAAATATGAAACAGTGAGGCGCGGCTGTTGAGGAGATGAAAGAACTTTATTAAATTATTCAACCACAACAAACAACAACAAAGGTGTGCATGTGTGCATCAAACAAAGGCAAGTGCAGCATCATACTAACAGATTTATCAATTTTTCACTGTCTGGGCCCTTCGGTGTCAGACGTCTGTATCCAGCAGCAGCAGCAAATTTCCCACTTATTTAAAGATTGGCCATGTCTGTGACCTCACCAGCTAAAAATACACTCTTTTGACTTTACTTTTTGAGGCTGTTTTGTTTATTGTCTTGTTTAAATGGATCATGCATTGATGAACATGTATTTTTAAGCACCTGTGTTATGTTCAATACATATTCATCTTTCCATAGTATAATACCATACCTGAATTTACTTTCAATCCCAGATGAGTGAGCTAAGATTTATTTTGAGAAATTCTCCTTCTTGACAGTCCAAAAATGCTTATTTCGAACATTGAATATTGTGTAATAAAATCAAATCTGGCCCTGTGGTTGTTTTTCCTTTTCTTGGGCTCTTTTCTGGGTAAGGTAAATCAAATCAAATTTATTTACAGAGTGCTTTCAAAACAACAAGGTTGACCAAAGTGTTGCACATATCAAAATCAAAACATTAAAAACACATTTAAGACAAAAACAAACAAAAATGCAAAAAACTTGATAGAGCAACAACTCATTCTTAAGAGAAAAAAAACATGTTTTCAAAAGAGACTTTAAAAGCTTTTAGTGAATCAGCTTGTCTTACATACAACGGTAAATAGAGTATAGCCATCTGTTGTTTGGGGTGTTTTATAAATGAATTTATCATTATGAGAGAGAAACTCAAAACTGATGCTTAATGCAGTTTTGCTCAAACTGGAGAAATAAAGGGCGTTATAGAGTGAGGTAATAGAGCGTTTGCGATTGTCCCGGTGTGAACATAGCAGCTATGGTCAGGAGCGCAGTAAATGGCTGCTCCAGGACCACTGAAAACATGTGGTCTCGGAGCAGGTTCTCCAGCAGTGGAATCTGATTTTAAAAAAAAGAGCTTGGACTTGAACTGTCCTGTCTGATAAAGTCTTCAGGTTAGACAACTAAACAAAAATAATAATCAGAATCACAATGTTGACCTAAAAGTAATTAATAAGAAAAACAACAAGTCCAATTCGCTGATGTTTGGGTTGAGAAATGCGGTGCTGATTTCCGTCTGCCCCTTTTCCCTATGTCCCTGTATCTGCCATCACAACAAAGTGCAGAACTGCCGGACCTTGCTGATGGCCCAGCAGATCCCAGAGCAGCGGATTCTTTGTTTGTTTGTTTAGTATTTTGTTTGTGCCAAAAGGCCTACTGGATTTTGCTAGAGAAAAAAACAAACAAACAGTACTTTGCAGTCGGTGTGGCGGGTAGGAGAAAATGTGAAATACTGGCACAGAGAATAAACATGCCTTAATCATTCAAAAAATAAAATCACATCACACTTGTTTTAATGACCTGATTCAGCCCAGCGCCCCTGCACACTCACTCATGTCATATCGGCAGATCATTTCATGTTAGTGGTTCCAAAAACTAGGAGAAAACTGAGAGGGGACGCTCCTTCTCTGTCGCTGGTCCAAAACTGTGGAACGTGCTGCCCCTGTACCTTACAAGCTGAGTCTTTTTCTGCTTTTAAGTCAGCTCTAAAGACTTATCTTTTCATTGAAACGTTGACTTTTATAGTGTACGGCGTGCATTTTTGTATTTCTGTGTCCATTTCATCTCTGTGTTTTATTTATATCGCTGTGTGTACTCTGGTCAACTGTATTGTGCTGTAAGTGCAATAGAAATAAAGCTGGACAGGATTGGATGGGATCGATAAGGGAAAGCAATAGCAAAAAGCACATGTCAATTTTGCATATGTCTCCTTTAAACGCAACTACATCCCATAATGCACTCTGTAAGATGTCAGCTGCATTACTCAAACCTCAGCTCTCAAAGCGCCTAAACGTTCTGTGTGGACCAGCAGACAAAAGGGAGTCTTGGAGGGCAGACAGTGATGGATGTGCATGTCGGCCGCTGTGGACCCAGTGTTAAACATTTTCTGCATCTCTTATTCGTTCTTATCCCACTGCCCTTTGAGGAGGTGCTCCATAACTCGTGTAGGAGCGAGGTATAGGTAGGACACACCGCGTTGGTCAGTCCCGGTAAACGCCCTTGAGAGTTGCACCTGGGGTAAACAGCTTTGCGTCGCGTGCGTACAGATCTGTCGGCCATGCTAAAGGCTAATCATACTGTCGCTCATGCCGAAAGTGACACGAAATCATTTAGATTCTATTTTGCCGTATCCGAGGGGTCACATGAGGAGATTCACGGCATTTGTTTGGGGCAAATCTAGATAAGACGCTATAGGTCACAGGCATTACACTGACTCTCATTATGCAAGGCTATTAGTATTCTACGCACCATCTTGAAGACCCTAAAGAGCACACAATATATGTCACGAGACTGATTTATTCCAGAGCCAGGACTGATAAATTACTTTGGGAAAGGCTGTAGCAATTAATGTGAAAGGGGCACTTTAGATGTGCTTAAGAAGAAAGAAATATACATAAATGTAAAAAAAAAAAAGAAAGAAATGGTTCAAGACAACCAATTATAACAAAAAGTTGCCTTCGAAAGTATAAAGATTTCGTCTGCAATGGCAATCTCACACTTTTATTTAACAAAGTCACAAGAGACAGGGCTTCATACAACCTCTTGACATTACTAAAACTGTACACAGCGAAACAGCTTGAAAAGTAGAGGTTAGCTGGGGAGCTGTGTTTGATCCAATTAGCAGGAAGCACAAAAAAAAGAAACCTAGGGGCTTTGCTTTATTGATTAGAATACTATGTTGAAATTGTGCAGTTGTTGCAGTTATGTGATAATGACAGTGCTATACCTTAGGACAAACTTTCATTCATCTCATTTCTAAAGTACTTATCACACCGTGAGGTGTAAGGCTAGTTCCCAAAAAGACAAGAGGGGAAACATGAAGGACTGTTCTAAAGGTGGGTAATGCTCCTTAAACCCGGAGGACCTGACTTTTTTTGTCTTTAAAAAGAGTACATATTGTGTTTTGCACCAAATGGTATGTTGTAAAAGCAGCAGTTTCTATTTAATAAGTAAAAGCTGAAAGCAGCTCTCTGATTGGCTGTGCTTGGGGGGAACAGCCCAGTTTCACTCCAATGTCTGAAAAAAGCTGTTCTAAAGCTATGCATGCACCTTAAATGAATGCATGTGAATATTAAAGATATGGTGGGTTTATGAGCGCAAGGACATTAAACAGAAATAAATTCCTACTTCTGTTTTTGCAGTGTGAAAATGGCGTATCAAATAAAAACCTTAGAGTAGGGCAGTCTAAACTAAACTTTTCCAAAAGGGAAAAACAAATTTCTTTCTTGTGTTTAGTAGTTTGATCCTCTTTCATATCATGAATTGCAGCCATTTAAGTTTTAGACTTTGATATTAAGGTCACCTGCAGCAATCAAGCTGATCTGATAAAACATTTGATAACTTTTTTGAATGTTTCAGATTTGAAAAAAAAAAACAAAAAACAACAACACCCCTGCCTTTGGGACTTCATCAACAAGCAAAGTATTTATCCATGAACTATCCACATAATTGCATAATCGAAATAATGCCATGGTTTGGGTCCAGTTACCATTATTGTGTGCCATTGGTTTATCTATATTGTTATAAATGTGATGATATGCAAATGAAATCTATTGTCCAAGACTTGGACGTGTCATCTATAGCTATTAATTTGGATAAATAGTCTGATAAAAACACATCTGAATCTAATCCAAATGCATATACAAGTTGTCCAAAGCCTGCCCCAGTTGTACTAAAGTTTCGGAATGGCCCAGCAGAACTATCTGAACCTGGGGGTAATCGTCCACAAAATGTTTCATCAAGTGCCACTTCCTCAACAGATTTGCCTCCTCCTCCTTACTCCAACTCTCCCTTCTCTCCTCTCCATCATGTGATGAATGACCCTTAACAGCTGTCAGCGTAGCGACATTTAATAGCTTCTGCAATCACGGCAACATGTCCGCCGTAAACACAGACCTCTCCCCGCTCCTTTGTAGTCGGGAGAAAAACAACGCGATAGAATCAGTGCATCACTCTGTCAATGGAACAAAGGTATTCTTATGCAAATGCAGAACTGCTCTATTAAGTATGTTGTTACTGCATTTTCACTGAGGTGTGCCAGCCAGATAAAGGTGCTCTCACATTAAGCCTACATGGTTCATTTGTTGGCTGCAATAATAATACCTCTATCACACATAAGTACTTTGTTGTTGCACTTGTAAACATCACATAATTTCTCTTTATAAAAATAAGAAATAAAATTGCCGTCTTTGAAGCTATATCAGGATTTTTAATTATTTTTTTTGTATAAACCACGCTCTGGAATCTCCGATGTCACTTATGGTTTAGTGTTTGTTAAATTTCGTGTAACTACCAAGTAACCGTACCTGAGATTAAATTCTGTCCAAGTCCAAGTTTAACTCATTAAACCTATAACTAAAATAAGGAATATTGGAACAAGGACTAAACCAGATCCAAATCATAAATTTAAAAAAAGCTTGAGCCTTGTTAGTTGGATGGGAGACCACTGGGAACACCAGGTACCATAACAAAAAAAACAAGCATTTGTTCAATCTAGCTGTACAAATCACATCAAAAGTGTATCAGGCCACAATAGTAGGAAATTAGTTTGATTTCATCTCCATACAAATACAATAAAGTGAACTTTAAAAAATTGCGCTGGAGGTTAGATAATCACTATGACTCATTGCCAAAGAAATATACAAACGATTTGTCTTTGCTGTCTACAAATGTCAAGATTCAAAATGTTGCTGGCTCATTAAAATGAATGGGATAAAGACCGTTTGCATCAGTACCAGAGTATGTGGGCAAAACAATCCCTCCTAGAACGATGTATAAGCATACAGCCCTTTTGAAGAATTTAACCAATGATCACACCACAGTATCTTTCATGCCATTGCAGCATTTCACGTCTAAAAACATGGGTTGTCATTGACTCAGAACATACTACTCACGGTTTTCAAGCGTGCAAGAAAAAAAAAAAAATCAATGCAGACCTCAGAATGTGTTGAAATGATGACAGCATATATAGATCTCTCAGACACCTCAGGGCATGCTCCAAAGCTAATAAAACCTGCCTTACCTTAGCATGAGCTCACATTGCCAGAGTAGAGGCTTGACATTGATTCTACTGTACAAGACAAACCACGCTCCACACTCGCTCACCTTTTTTGTTTGTTTGTTTGTTTTGTTTTTTGCTTCAGACAAAAAATCTCTATGAACACAACAGACCTGTATGTGAATGAAAAGTAAAGAATAGCGCTGAATGCAAGTTACTAAATCTGAAAGAATATGTTTGAGGCCTTACATTTTTTTAGATTGAAGGAGTGATTTTTTTTTTTGCAGTAGGTTATTTTTGTCACCATTTTCTTGAAATCCCTAACCAGGAATGACATGACATGGTAAGTTGTATTAGAGATGACTGGAATTCTAATATGGTCATAGAAAACTGGATGAAAGAGGTTGAAAGAGCCAGACCTCTTACTATTTAGATTCTTGTCGAGGGCTCTTTGCACATTACACTTATTCATCATTTTTCTATTCTCCGTGTACAGTAGATAAGGAGGGCTTTCGCCAACAAAGGCCGACTTCAAATGGATTTTTGCAGAGAACAACCGACTTAGACTCTCGGAATTTCCCATTGATTTCACATTTCAAAGACCTCCAGCACCTCGGGTCCTGAATTCCAATTAATGAATCCCAAATCTCCATTTAACCCAATAATGGGCCAATGACAGATACTATGTTCCGTGTCAAAAAAAAGAGGAAAACCTTTAACTCACTACATCCATGTCACTGGAGAATGGTTTATTCATAGAAGTTAGTCTCTCTGCAAATGCTTATACTCCCACTAACTTCACTGGGGAGCAGTCTGAAGTCCAGTCTTACCATTCAATTTATTTTTTCATCAAATTCACAATAAATTCATCTGCTTCCCATTTAACATCTGGGCCGTATGGAGCTTATGGGTTCACACTTGTCCATATTTGGTCCTAAACTGAACCCATTTTCGACCTGATATGGACTTTGTTTAGTCCTGTTTTAGTCCTTTTTTAGTTTTGATCTTTTCCAGGTTTAGGTTTGGGTTTAGTCATCATTTAGTCACAATTTTGATTTGGTGAATATGCATGTATGAGCGCACCTTAAAACAAGAAAGGATGTTCAAAACTTGTGTGCAAAACCCATACTCAAGAAGACTCAAAATAGAAATTAATTAATACATTTTTCAGTTTCAAACAGAGCGTTAAAGATTTGTCACTGAGTTTGGACAGGGGAAACAATCAAAACATGCATTAATTTGAGATAGGTCCAATAAAAGTTAGTAAAGATGTTAGACACTAAAAGAGATTGGCTAAAAGTTAACATATTAAGTCTGTTGGTCTTCATCCAGGCCTTCTCAAACCTGTGGCTGTGGTAGAAGTCTGAATCGCCTAAACAGAGAGAGGGCAACAGAATCATGTCTTCCTTTTTTTTTGTACGGTTTGTATTAATATAGATGGGACACTGAACTTGAATCCAATGTCTTTGCCAGTCCTGCTTACCGTCAGGAAAAAACAAAAGACATCCTCCACTGGGTCATTTCTTGAGTGTCGGGATACAGACATCACTGAGATTGAATGCTAATTGTCCCAACCAGTCAGTATGCTAACAAGCTGATTAGCCGAAGACCGTACAGTGCTTGTCTTTGTCCTCCTCGCGATAGCGGGCTAAGAAGACAGTGAGTTGGGGCTCTTTGCTTTAGGGAAGAAAGTCAGTCGATATCCTCTCCTCGGGACGTTTTTAGATCCTGACGCGCAGGTGTTAATCACGGAGTCAATTGTTTCATTAATCAAGAGTGGAAGTCCCAGAGGGGGGTGGAGCGCTCGACTCTCTCCCCTGCACTGTCCTGTCCCGCGCCTGACAGGTAGATAACAGCCCCCTAAAATAAAAGGAGGAGATAGAGGTGACTGGGCGAGAGTGGAGCCAAGTCTCTCAGGGAGGCTGTCAGGCGCTCCTCTCAAACGCAGAGAGTCTCCTGCCGCCTGCATTGTCTGGGTGTTTTCGGCGGGATGTTTGTGGAGATGGGTGCTGCTTGTGTTTTGACGTGCGCTGTCACTTCCCCGCGCGCCTCAAAGCTGACGTAACAGAGGACGAGTCAGTTAGAGTACTCTGGGATTGCGTCATGTTTGTTTTGCGACGTGTGATAACGCATGTGTTTATAGGATTTACGCTAATGTGATGCCACTGTTGAGACACGCTATATATTGGTTGACACGCCGATCCATTTTCAACCCCTAAATACAAGAAATGAATGGCAAGGACCTTAAATCTTTACATTTCTGGGTGTGAATAATCCTCAATCTGGAAACAGTGTGGCTTTAAATGTGCAGATGAAGTCAATTCCATATTTTTATTATTATAGTCCGCTCTTCCTTTCATTGAGGTGCCAGCGTTGACCACATTCATACAAGGCAATGGTGGTGAAGTGTCTTGCCAAAGGACAAAACGACAGAGCCACTACTACCCCCCTGTGCTCCTTGTATTCTCAGTGCTTTTAACTGGATCTGGTTTGGTTTCGACTGATGCATTATGGCAGTAAAAGAATTCTTTTACCCGTTTCGTTTGTACATGGGGGATTGCACTTACAGTATTGTACGTGGCCCGTGAGGAACATTATCATAAAAAGGTCACATGACGAGCGCAAAAGCCATACCGTAAATAACTGCACGACATACAACAGTAATATTACAGTGACATTTAGCACACAATTACAATTACATGGAGCTCATGTCATTGCGGCATCAAAACAACAATTACATTTAGATCTTTTGGTCATGACAGAATACTGTGTCGCTCTGTGGTCAACAAGAATCACTGGTCAGGGACTTGTGCTGGGAGGATTGCACAGAATTAGTGTTGCCCTTAACAAGCATCAGAATACTACTACAGTGGGACAGTCCTCACAGACTTATCCTATTGGAATTTATGTGATTTTAAAGAGCACTGTGTAACTTTTCTGGTGGGGTTCATTTAGAAAATCTTCACAAAACAGTCAGATTTCATCTTGAGTCTGCATTTCAAATCAACAAAAGCAGAGCAGACCATGTGGCTCTCTTACATAACTGTGACAGCGAGCAGCAAGCGTGTTCTTTGACAACTTACTGTAAACTGGAAGCGCTGACAGTAGAAAAGAGCATACTTTACACTTCAAAGATTGTTTGAAGTTTGAGTGAATCATTTTCCTTCGAAATATAGAATAAGATTCCTCAAACAAAGGCTTAGTTGTTGGAGGGAGAACATGAACTATGATCTTTGTAATCGAGAACTGAATGCAAATTTCATAAAAATTGCTATTTATCACATAATAACGGGTTTGATAAATCAAACCCGTTACTTCAAATAGTCCCTGCATTTCATAACAACAAATCACGCTCAGTCCATCCAGCTGCAAGTACCTCATCTTCACAACAATTTCAATGAGAGCCACTCCACATTGAAATCATATTGCTGATGTTATAAGTGTACATACATTTACCATCTGGACCAGGCGACGTTAACACTCAACACATTGCGGTATTGTTCATTCAAGCCTGGCTATGCTAATCTCTGATGACGTAGGCCAGATAACAAGAACTGAGCTGGCAGTGTCCTTGGCACAGCAGTGCAATTTTCCAGTAAGTAACGTTTTTTTATTTGCATGTGAAACTATAATGTTTTTATATTAAAGGTGCACGAAACCTTGTCAGCAACCCTTTATAATAACTGTACTTTTAATAACCTTATAAAGCAGGGTTATTCAACTTGAGGGCCAGATTTTTTGGATGGTTTTGTCATTGGGGCTGGTAACGTGCCCAATGCACCAACGCTTCTGATATACAAAAAAAAAAAAAATGTTATACGAAAGGCTTTAACAACATCTGCAAAACTGAATTTTCTAAACCAGAACTAACTGAGGTCTAAATGAGGTCCAAACCAGGTCTATACCAGGACTAAACCAGGAATAAGCCAGGTTTATACCAGGACTAAATCAGGTCTAAACCAAGTCTATACCAGGTCTAAACCAGGAATAAACCTAAACCAGGGCTATACCAGGACTAAACCAGGACTAAACCAGGACCAAACCAGGTCTAAACCAGGTCTAAACCAGGACAAAATAGTAAAGTATTTTATTTGTCATTACGCCCGAAGTAAGAAACACCTCTCTGATTGGCTGCGTTTAGGTTGTTCACCCCAGTTTCACTTTACCACCTGAAAAAAAGCTCTTCTAAAACTGTGCATGGGCCAAAAATTGATGCATGCAGAAATGAACAATAGGCCATTGAGTTTATGAGCTATGAACTAATTTACCATTTAAATACTTGCATGAAAATCAGGAACCCCAGCTTTAATTAAGTAGTTACTAAGCCTAAAATAATTACAGTGTAGTTATTATAAAGTGGTACCAACTTGTTTGATCCAGGGAGATAGGTCAAAAAAAGTTACATAGTGAACCTTAAATCCAGTTTACATTATTTGAATTTAAAGAAAGGGTTGATTCAAAGTAATTCTGATTCTGTGTCTAAGAAATCACGAGCTAGACTGTTAAGAGCAGCACATTCTCCTGTCGACCCAAGATCTAAAGCAGCTCTCATGTCAAAGTTTTTAATATGATTGCAGAGCACATTGTCCCATTTGGACAATCAGTGTAATGGAGTACTTTATCTTTATCTGTGGCGTATAGTGTGCTTACAGAGAGCTTAAGCGCCTGTGAGTCAGTGGAACGGATGATTCTGATCAGCTGTAAAGTCGTTGCTCCTAGTCCCCACGCACCAGCTTTTATAGTTATTAGCATTCCCATTGGAAGTCAGATAAGAGATGAGAAAGCCACCGCGCGCAACGGAGACAAATAAAGGTAAGATTCTAGATTTCAACTTTGCCGAGATAATCGCTTGAACAGATGAGCACGGCTTGGAACCATATCGGAAACTCCACGGCCAAAACAGAGCTGACAAATGCGGCGGTATGGGAGATGAGGGACTGATTATGAGCGTGGCACAGAATAGGGCCCTGGTCTGGAGAAATCTCTTAATGTTCTTGGAAGGATATGGAGGGTCATGCTTTGGAGCTCTGCAGCAAAGTGTGTGAAAAGCCTCGGGAAGTGTCACCTCTGCCTTATCACCACGTCACTCATGCCTAGTCCATGTGTGGATACAATATTTGGAGATAAATATGTATGTGTGCACTCATTTATGTATGAAATGGCACCACTTAGAAGCATCCATACTTCCAAGAGAATGAAACCCTGACAGAGCGAGGAGGAAAAGCTGGCAGTTTGATACAAGCTCTGGCACGCGCAGTTGTGTCCTTGGATAATACTCCTTCCTTATCTTGCTTGAATATGAACGTGATGTGTGTTTAGTTGTGGTCAGATGGCCAGCCTCTTCTCGGTCAAACAGTCCTGAGGCAGCTGTGGCAAGAGTAGCGGTCCAACTCTTGAGGAATGTTAATGAATAACGAGATGTAAAGTGAGTGAGTGAAGAGAATGACGGATGTAGATTTTGTCTTGTGATCGGATAAATATGATAAACATTGACACTATTGGTTGTTTCTAGAAGGTTTTGATGTCACAGAAACAGGTTTTTCTATCAATTACATTGTACTTTGTGTGAAGTATTCAAAAAGTACAGGTACTGATCATTTCTATCAGTGACAAGACCCTAGAACTCACTATATCACAACAAAAATCAGCATTTTAACGACATTAATATAAATTTCCCCAATCTTTATTGAATAGTTTGTAATCTGAAACCAAGCAATAGAAATGATTTTGAATGTTTGGGAATTTTCCTTTTGGATTTTCCTTATCTCATAAAACATGGGTTCCTGACGTGAAATGCACAATTGCCCTTAAAATGGAGGACAGTTGCCACAGTTTGATCCCCACGAATCCAGAAATACTTGCATACCTACATTGTAACTTTTGAAAATCTAAAACCAGTAAATCAAGTAAATAGAAGTGATCATAATACATTTATACAACAGGGTGCGCAGTGCAGACACAGATTTAAATCCTGCAAAACCTTTGGCATAGAGTGATGTGCTAAATTTAAATGAAGGAGGACAGCTTTTGTTAAAACTATTGTTTGCCTTCCACTTTAATCTCCACTGGCTGTAACTTTGGCACACAGCACCTTTCAGTCTGATGTATGGGGGGAAAACACTGACATGGCACAAAGGTGGATTTGAGATCCCTTCCTGTTGACTTTCCCTCTAATGACTTCTGAGCCTCCAGTCCCAGCGAGACTTCCCTGTAGGATTCCACTGTTCCCGGCTTGTTCTGCAGGTGAAAAGAGCTGATTTAAAGGGAAAAGGGGAGTAGGGGAGGGACCCAACCCTAATGTTGGAATAATGCACCTGTCACATCAGGAGAAGAGGATGTCTGCTCCCAAGCTTTCCTCTTATACTTAAAGTCAGATCACTTTTTTCATTAGCCATGGTTCAGAGGTCATTTAATAACCTTAAATTACAATTCTAATTTGAATCAAAGTGACAGCGAATGGAGTGTGTCCGAAAATGCATTACCGGTGGAATATCAATGAGGCGCAGAATTTCAGGGCACGCTTTATTCTCATTACAGATGTTTTTTGCCTTGCCCTGGTTCCCATTGATTGGACAGCTTTGTTTACTGTACACAACAAAACCCATTGATTGCGTTTATTGCAGGCGGCTTGACCCAGAAACAGTGTGAAAGCAATCATAGTGCGACATGAAGTTCACAATTGCAGCTGGAGCAGATTTGATCAGTTAGCGACATTCTGCGTCTGCACTTTATGATCTGCCACTCTCACAATTTTACCATTGATGTTGAAGTATATCAATACAGTTAAACGATGGAATCTTTCTGCAGAATTGGCAGAACGGCACAAGGCCTGTTTCATTAGATTCTCCCATCCTTTTGACGAGCTGTGGCAAACACATCCAGGGGCCTATTAACACAGGAAGAGCGCACGTCGGCAAGGTAACCTCGGTCCAACTTAAACCTTAATGGTCATCTCTTTCATGAATTTTTCAACTGCTCATTAAAGACTGAGCCATTAAATGTGCATTTGTTTGAGATATGCTGTCAAGTAAATGATGGATATTTGAAGGTAATAAAACTGCTACACATCCAAAGATCACATTTGCATAGAGAGCTACGAGCAGATGAGCAATTTGATAAATGCAGCCTCAAGCAAATCTGGAAGCTATTTGTTGTTGCCCGAAGCCACAGACTCGAGGGAAAATACCTTCACATATTGTACATAACGCAAATATGCAAAGTAAGTTATCCCCACTTGCAAAAGTTATGTAATGTAAAGGTCTTTTTATGGTGAAGGTTCGTCTCCTGATTTCTAAACAATTTCATGCAAAAGTGTGAAATCACACCATTCAAAACAATTAACAAGGAATAATTACACATACACAGCATGTTATAAGCACAATGATGCTGGGCTGATTTTGACACAAATTTTAAATACATGACAATTTTAAAACTGGGCCAAATTTTGGCTCCTCCATGCATCTGAGTTGGGCAGTGCCCACGGGGTTCAAAGCTGCGATTACCTGCTCACGATGATCGTAGAAGTGCAGAGATTTCAGACATGTTTCATATTTGTCGTAGGAGACTGAGCCGGAGACACAGAGGTGAACTGGGACTACAAGGTTTTTAGGGTTTTTTTGGATTTTAAATACTGTTTTAGAAGATGGGAGCATAAATGTGTCCACAGTGCTGGACACACGCCTCCTCTGGCTCATGTCCCTTGAGTGAGCAGCTAAACGTACAGTGCACACAGCCCCAATGTGAGATTCAATGACACAATGTGAGTTTGGGAGTGATTTGGAACAACCTAATTCATACAAAACTGTGCAGCTTTAGCTCGTGCAAAATTGACAAGTTTTCCCCACTTTGCAATTATTATAATTTTATTTTTATTGTAAATTAAGATGAATGAAAAAGTCTGCCATACTTGCAAAATGTTAAATGGACGTTTTACTTATGTCCAAATAAATTCACATTTTGCAAATGAGGCAGAGTGCGGGAATCTTTTCTATGTATGTCGCTCTTCTCCTCTAACGCACCTGACTCCAAGAGATTGATGTGCAAAGTTGTCATTCATGTTGTAAATTAAGACCACATTAAAATTAGGGGAGTGAACCTTTCCTTTCAAATTCCAGTCTTGCAACACAAAATTCAAGAACAGCAGAAATATACAAATATGCAATAAAAAAAAGAAAAATAACTTTCAAAAGGAGATCATTTAATTAAATATTATAATAAACTTTGAACACAGTTAAGATTTTAAAAAAGGCTGTTTTTTCACCTCTTCACCTGCTAAAGTTTCTTCTTGTGTCTCTTGGGGCTTCGATAAACTAACCTTATTTTCCCCTTCCTCTTAAACACAGCCTCTCCTGTAAAACCAGATATTGTGATGTAAATGAGATTCATATTTGGCTCATCGCGCTCTGCTCAAGTATAAAGGTAAATATTTGCATTACGCTAGCAGCCTCCAGTATGCCCCTAAATGTATTCTTCCATTAACCCACGTCGTCATGCACAAAACGCTCAATTTTCTCAACTACCCTTATGTTTTTTTTAACTGTCTCCCTTATCCCGCTCTCTTTTTAGTTCAAGGCGCTGGTGTATCTTTAGCATCTAATTGCTTTAAATGCTTTGGGTCAATCAGATGCAACGGATCAACTCACAAATTCCTTCCACTTCAACGCTATAATTGGGCAAGAATCATTTCTGCTGTGACGCTGCTTTACTGCTGCGTGTTGGTTTTCCAGAAGGGACAATTAAGACGCAGCGCCGTTCATCTCTCCGTATCATGTTTTCTGGTCACTGGTCTCCTGGTATTGACTTGTCCCTTTAACAGCATGTGCAGCTTCATGACACCGGACACAATGCGCCGGTCGGGACATCCTCGAATATGTGTTAAATTAAGCATGACTGTATTATGTAAGAGGGCACAAGTGAGGCTGACAGGTTGAGACCGGGAGAATACTAAGGAAATGGGGCACTGTTTCGGTACAATCACACATGCTGTAAATATAGGACGATTGGCTCTAGAGCAGTTCGCCTAAGGGCACCTATAGAAAAAAAAGGCTTCTTCGCTTTGTATCAACACAGCTCGCTTGCTGCGTAATTATCATACGTCAAGGCCAATGTCGGGGTACATCTTTTAAATGCACCATCATTAAATACAGTAAATAAGCTTTCATTACCTTGAAAGTTCTACTGACAAGGTAAGAGTGGGATTGGAGCACGCCAGAGGAAAATGCATTTTGATTGACAACCAACAGTGCTGGAACTTTAAAAGTGTGTTGTTGTTGTTGTTGTTGAGATTTAAATTTTTTTAACATTGTTCCCTCATCAAAAACAACTGGAGTTTCATTTAGCTTCATTCAGGCTATAGTTTGATGAATCCTTGTTAGAAAATCCTCAGCCTTCTGACCGTCAAAAATTCTCCATTCTGACTTTCCTCGATGTGTGACATGACCCAGAGAATATTCTGTGCTGTTTTTAAGTTCATTTATGTCAGACTCATTCTGAGCATTTCTGCTGTCTAATCATGATCATTCCAACTCTGTCAACAACACAGAGCATGGCTAGTGTAACAAGCAATGTGTACTTCCCTCTACAGCCAGTAGACAGAGCCAAAGCTAAGTTACTCTGTGTATATAAAAATATAAAATTATAGTTTTTTTGTAAAAGAAACATTGTTGTTATTTTTATTTTGTATTGTTATTTTATTATTATTATTTTATTAATTTATTTTTGGTTCTAAAGCATGAGATGTAAAAGTGAAAAGAGCATGTTTAAAGGCCAAAAGTAATACAAATAATGCATAATACTTGTTCTTTAACTTACAAATTGAGGATGCTAGATTTTTTTTCAATGAGTCAACATTATGTTGTTTCTTATAACATTCTACTTGTATAACGCTTGTTAAATGATCAGAAATGACTGAACCTGGTTTTCCACGGGTCGTGAGATTCAGTTGGTGCAGAGAGTGCAAGAATGTCACCTGCTGGAAGTGAAGCATACTCTAAGATTGTGATGGCCAGTATCTGAGCTGAAGGAATAGGGCTTGGAGTAATCTTTAAAAAAGACATTATGCTTTAGTCTGCTCTATGATCCATGACACACCTGGATCATTATTTTATTTAAATTGCAATATTGATCTAAAAGAACTTAAATTAACAAGTCAAATTAGTCCCAGTTGAAAACTGCTGAGCTGATATCCGCCTACACATTTACAGAGCGTCATCATATACACGTCATCGAAGCAAAGCTCTGCACTGCTGGACCATGCTACCCTATTATGCCATGCAACATTGAGGGTAGAAAGTGGGAATTTAAAACTCGTGAGAGTAAATCTGGCATAATAGTCTTTTTTGTTCTTCAAGAACTTCCATCCATCCATCTTCTGCTGCTTATCCAGAGCCAGGTTACAGTGGCAGCAGTCTGAGTAGGGACTTCCAGACTTTCCGCACCCTAGACACTTCCTCCAGCTCCTCCAGGGGGATTCTGAGGAGTTCCCAGGCCAGCCGAAAGTCCCTCCAGCGTGTCCTGGGTCTTCCCAGTGGGACGTGCCCAGAACAGAAGGCTTCTAGAACAGATGCCAGATGACATTTAAATGTATTTAAATTTTGACTTTATCTGGTGTAACAATACCGGTTGTAAATATACATTATAGTTTCATATCAGTCGAGAAGCAGTTTGTAGAAAAATGGAAGAATCTTTGGAAAATTATAGGAAATAAAAAGAAACTAAGGAAACTAAACATCCAAAGGTTATGCATAATTTACACAAAATAATCAACGTTTTGTTTTACCCTTTAAATGTTATTTTGGACAAAATAAAGGTTATTTGTCAAAAAAAAAAAAAAGTGATGTCATTATTTTCAACCAACAATTTTTTTTTTTTTTAATGTTAAACAGATAAAAAAAATTTTTGAAAGCTGCATTTTTAAATAGATTCATCTTATTAAATGAGTAGTCCAACATTGTTTGTTGTCCAGTTGTTTGATTCCATTTCACGTGGCATGATATGTGAGAAGTTTGACATCGCAACATAACCAAACTGCTAACATTGTACATCTCTAAACCTTGATGAACTAAGTCTGTTTTGAACCCTTCATACAGTAAGCAAATGCGTGAAGGTTGGCTGCGACTTGCCAAACGCCCGGCTGTTGGAGCACCTCTCCTCCTCTTACCTCCACACTGTGACGCTGCTCTGGCACTGCTGCACACAACCGCAGCCAAACCTCCTTGTGTTCTTACAAGGTGCTCCCAGTCTGCAGCCACGTACAACTTTGAACAGAATGCGATAAAACCCGGCCCTGGGCTCATCTCGGCTCTGCACTCGACGCCTTATCATGCTTGCAGCTTGCGTGTGCTAAGATTGTTTTCGCGTTGAACCTGTTAAATGACCGTCGCCTCCATTGAGTCTCTAAATTAGATTGACCCTAAACACTCTCTACCCACTGGGAGGCCACGAGATAATGCTCATATTACCAGCGTAATTATTTGCACGACTTGATAGGCCAATTAATGTCTTAGCATGTAGATTGTGGATCTGATGCTTTGTAATGGATACCACATGTAGTGCCCAGCAGAAAGATTACGCTATCCTCCTGGACCAGAAGCTGAATTGTCTCGGAGAAGCTCTCACTTTACTTACAGTGTACAAAAAAAGGAGGTTGGGCAAGGGTTTTGGTGTGGAATGAATACCTGGTAATCCGCCTAAATTCCCTTAGGATCAATAGCTGTTGAAGTAGGCGGCACCCACCTTTGCTTTTCCAAGTCGACGAGCCTGCGAGTACTTTGTGAAGGAGATAATATTCAAATCGGCTTGGGTGAAGCGCGTCATATTCTTGCCTGTGGTATGTGCAGCCAGGCTTATGAATAATGTGCGAGAGAAAATCAGATTTGTGATGTTGTACTCATGTAAAGGAACAGTGGCCTGCCCAATGCATAGCTTAAAACGCAATGGTCAATGATGCTGACATATTTTTCTTAACTCTGCCTCATTATATGCTTCTGTAGGCTCAGTTCATTATTTATGCAGCTAGCTATCTCACGGGGGACTAGTTAAAGCGTTTCTTGAGTCCCTGGTCCCTACTGCTCCATCCCATAGGCGTCCATTCCCGCTGTAATCAAAAGAAATGTGCAGCATTAGCACATTCACTTAGGGCATGTTAATCTGTGACTGTTTTTTGCAGCACAGAACAACTTTTGAGCGAGGAGAGCTAAGCACCACACGGAAGGAATAAAAATATTACTAAATCTACTGGTAGAGCTGTCGGTTTTTACTAACTTTTTAAATTGAAAAAGGTGAGAGTCTCGAGTTTTGTACCAGGCTGTGACTTTTAATTAAGGTGAATGTGTTTGTTCGGAGGAATGATTTGCCCAAGTGTCAAGATGTTCTGCATAGGAATTAGCTTGTTGGGAACCTTTCCTTCCTTGGTTGAGAACAAATTATAAAAACCACCGTAGTTCATAAGATATTGCAAGTTTTCAACGACTTATTAGGGCGAAAACAAGTTCAAATTGGACTTGTTTTTGCCAGGAAAGCAATAAAAAGTGTGTGCCAGCATGTGGTTTATGAAGTTTCATAATCCAGTGATCATTTCAGGAGACACAAGGCAACAGGGACTTGTGCCAAGATATTAGAAAACACTGGGAGGAAAATGAAGTCTATACTGTAAGACTGGTTTTCCCAAATGCGTTACTAATATTTGCAGTGCACCAGATGCCCTCCCTTCACGAATGCTTAGGTCATGATAATTTCTCCTGAGAATTAAACCTCAGTCTGATAGATGAGGGACTTAACCAGCCTGACAATTGACAGCTATAGTTAATATATTGATTATGGCACCTGTCAGTAACAGGACAAAAGATCTATAAAGACAATTACAGTGCCATTTAAACACTTAAGAAGAGAGCCTGTGGATCAGCAACTTATTTTAACAATTTGCTACAATTTTCATAGCAAATGGAATAGTTTTGACAAACTCATAACACCAAAGCAAACTTTAGTTGGACCAGATATTATGAATCACATTTTACAACTTTAATGTATATTAAAATCAAGGACAATGAAAAATGGGTACTTTGATGGTCAGTTAAAGCTGGATTATCTGATTTTCAAACTGTGAATGTACTTAAATCCAACTAGTTCTTTGTTCTCACAAATCCTTTGGCATCTCTTTAATATTCACGTCCATTAAATTTTCCAAAACCTTTTTTTTTTTCCAGACAACAAAATAAAACAGGGGCGTACTTCCAAAGCACAGTCAATCAGAACGTTGTTTCCAGCTCTGACTTTTGGGCTTACAAAAGATAAAATACTTTATTATTAGATACAGACAACATGCCACAGTCTCATTTAGTCACTAATTGCTGCTTTTACAATGTATAACATTTTCTCATTTGAGAGAAAAAAGTCAGGTATCCCAGCTTTAAAGGTGTGTTTTGGGATAATAAATGTATAGTTCCTATTCTTTTCAAGGTACTGTATTACAGTCTTACTTGACAATATACTTTCTATTTAGCCAGAGTCCATTGGACTCAGGGAAAATAGTTGTACAAGGTGTAGCCCGTGTCAGCCGTGTCCTGAGTCTTGGTCTTGATGTATGTTGTCTGTCCAATCCTCTCAACCGCATCTCCCTCTTCCATGACTAATGTATCAAAGGCTGAAAAATCTTTAGCTCAAGATAAATGAGCAAATCGCCCAGAGTACATTTTCTTTTCTTGCAAACATCTTTCAAGGTGCATATAGCAAGGTGCGCAGTTTCTTTAGGAGGTCTGTAAATGTAAAATATAGCCCTACAAACTGCGAGTGCCCCTGTTGCTTTGCATGGCTGCACTCTCTATTTCCGCTCTTGTCAGAATGGATGTCTAGCCTGGAGTAAGACCAAGAGCAATCCTGCTTATCAACACTCGAAAATGCAGAAAGCTTATTTTATATATGTGTCCTGGCTAGCCAAAAATGTTGCTCGAATTTGTTTTTTTCCTGTTCAAATGAATTTGTTGAGAAGTGAAATGTTGTTTAGGTGTATAAAGGTGCTTTCTCTCCATAAGTTTGCCAATATGAGCCAAGAGTCTGGTTAGTGCTTGGATGGTAGAATGCTGGAACACCAGGTACCACAGTGGAGCAGCTGAAGGAAATGTCGTTGTGTCCTTAGGCAAGACACTTCACCCACATTACTTACTATGAAAGTGGTGTGTGCGTGAATGATCTGTGGTGGTTGGAGGGGCCGATGGCGAACATTGGCAGCCTTGCTTCTGTCAGTAGTACACAGCATTAGCCAATGCTCCAGACCAGGACGTATCAGCCTATCAATACAAATGACATATTTCTCTACTGACTGTATTGTACTGTAATATATAGAGCATATTGATGAAGGCTATGGTTGGTTCATATTCACATTCTAGAATCCATCATCTTCTCAGTAGAAATGACCAAATTCCCATAACCTCTCACTGATTGTTGTCAGTTGGAAGGACTTTCAGGGATGCACCAATACTGATACTGGTACTGGATATCAGCGCCGATCCAGGACAAACTGCTGAATTGTTTATTAGTTCCAAGATGTCGACACTAAATTTATGTAATTGTGGCGGTACAGCCTGCAGGCGGGCTCTGCCACCTGAAATGTTTTTTCTAATTGGCCGCTAGTGTCAGCTGTCAGTCAATTAAAGCACGTCACTCACGTCATTCGCCCTCTGACCTCACCTACTTCCGGTCCCGTTGTTGTGCCACTGAGATGTTCCCAGAGGTGTCATTGTTGTCTTGACTTTTCTTTCCTTTTGCGTTGGTCGCCTTTATGTAAATCCTTTGATGGCATAACTTTGTGAATAGGATCAACTTTTCAACAATTTTGGGAGACTATGATCTGTGACGATGGAATGATGAGGAAAATGAATTGTACTGAGCCCATCTCAGGTGAGATATTTGTGATTATTTGTTACAGCTGATGTTAAAAATAAGAGCAACACTGACCGCTCTGCTACATAACAAGACCATTGAATAGCTAATGTTGCTGCCTTTTCTGTAGTTCTTTGTAGAGTACATACTTGTACGGATACGTAACATAACTGGACTCTTTTTTTTTTTTATTAAACATGAATTGTGTTTTTATGGAATAAAGGCTATTTTTCAGTCACTGCACAGATATTGGTTGGTACTGGAAGATACTTAAAGCCTATGTATTGATAACAGCATCAGAAAAGAAAAAGCTTGATCAGTGCATCCATATTACACCATGACATTGCAGGTTTGTGGAGCTAATCCCTGACAAAAATGATAAGAGTTGATGTTTGTGGATTTCTATTTTGGATATGTCTTTCAAAAACTGTGAATTTGTCTTTTTCTTTTTGACATTTCTTATGTCAACATTATGTAAAACAATAGCTTGGCCCCTTCTGGAAAGTATGACATGACCACACTGTAGATGTGAAACCACGAATTTATTTTTGAACTTTTTCCTTGGACATTTTATAGCAAAATGTTAAGAAACAACCCCACATCTCTTGAAAATGAGCCACAAATCATCTGTCTGGACAATGTAACTGAGCATGTCTTCCCTGTCGTGATGAGGGTTCAGCGTAGCCCCGAATCCTGCACAAAGTGTCTCCGTCTGTCATGCGCCATCCACAAACCGATGAGTGCCATGTCTGTAACCTTGGCCAAAAAGGCTCAGCTGGGCTTTGTGCTGCGAAATGGACAGCTGCTGGAGCCTGCCAAAAAGCCCTCAAAGTCATTTCTCCCAACTGTAGTCTTGGGGATTCGTGTTAATCCACCGTACCCATCATCTATAAATAAGTGGCACACTTGGAGAGAGAGAGAGGGGTGCAGTAGTGGCGAGTGGACACTTACAAGGCCTATCATTCTTCATTTCCACTCGGCTGGCCAAGGTAAATTGGAGAGCAGTAGGAGCAGGTACGCAGGAGGCAAGTCGCTGTGTCAAAGGTGGTCGAAAACAGTTCACTTGCTAAATCCATAACGTTATGGCAAACAAAAACAACCGTAACTTATGATCGGAAATGAGGCGTGGATTTGTGTCAAGGCAACTGTACTTTTTACTGCTACAGACAATATTTTTGAGTTAATGTAACAGTAACCTAGAATGAAATATTCTTGTTTTTTTAAACGAAAATCTGTGGGGGGTTTGTGAAATCCGACAGTCAGCTGGATCTAATTATCTATAAGCGATACATTATTTTAATCTTTTCCCATACCAGCTTCTAATTAACGGACTTTGTAGATCTATTTATTAAAATGCTTTCACGACTCACTAAAATCTTGTTTTTTTTGTGTTGACTTTAAGATGCCAAGGGCTGTTTTGCTCCCAACTCTAAACAGTCATCCTTCACAGCTATCACAGACTTGATATTTGTTTAATAAATTACCATGGGGGGTTTGGCGATTACAGAGCCTAATTCTCTTTGTGACTCTAATTGCCAAATAGTTAATTAAAATGCAGTGTGATCGGGCTGTATGGCATCCCAAGGGATCCAGCACTGCTCATATCATAAACTCTTGATTGCTAATGTGAAACCGCAATACGCACCATCTCATCTTTCTAATGTAATGAGCTCCCAGAATTACACTTCATGTCATCTTCTGTTACTTACACTTTTCACCAATAACTGTATAAAAAGGTGGGGTGTGTCAAAGTGTATTTGACGTACTTTAATGTTTTTATTGTTTTTATTTTTTTTGTTTGATGAGGCTGTGGCAAATATTCATCATAGCTTTATCAGTCAAATGGCAGTTTGTGAGGTAAGGTTGATATTAATGTTTAAAATTGCAGACTATAGAGGACTAAGTAAACACTACATGGTTAGCATCAGCTTCAAATTTTACAATTGGCTGTCTGTGGCTCTGAGAATAGACTTTAAAGCAGCTCTGCTTGTGTTCAAGTCTCTCCCCGGCCAAGCACCAAAGTACATCTCTGACATGTTAGTGCCATATGAACCATCTCACACTCTGAGGACCTCAGGGACCGGCCTCCTGCTGGTGCCAGAGTCAGGACTAAACATGGGGAATCCGCATTTCAGTTTTATGCAGCTAAAATCTGGAACAATCTTCCTGAAGATGTGAGACAGGCCTCCACTCTGACAATGTTTAAATCCAGGCTAAAAACAGGTCTGTTTAGATGTGCATACGACTGAAAGATTCTAGCTACACTCTTCTCTTTTAAAGTCATTTTTATAAGGATTTTGTTGACTGATTTGAATGTCGTTTTCCTGTTGTGTAAAGCACTTTGAGTGTCCTTGTGTACAAATTGTCCTCTACAAATAAAGTTGCATTGACTTGCCTTACAATTGAACCTTGATAGATAAATGATGATGAAATTTGGTTGGAACATAATTAATGAAATGTAAAATTATATAATGATATCTATTGACAGACATATTAGGTTTAGGCAGGGAATGATAAGTGATGTCCAGGAGGTGTAGAGCAGAATGTGATAGGAATCTTCCCCCCGGAGACACTGGTGGTGGTGGAAATAAAAACCTGGAAGAAAATGAGACTATGAAATATGGTGTTGAGGTGCAGAGGTAGTGCTGGGGTGGAAGAGGGCTGCGCAAGCCCAACTGCTGAATAGAGAGGTGGAGGTTTGAGTTTAAAACAACTAGGCTAAGCCATGATAGGCTAAGCTCGGCCCATCGGCGCTGAGTGCAGTGGCGAAGGAAGGTTGTGTGTGAGGCAGCAGGGGTAGGCTTCCAGGCTGAAACTTTGCTGTAGCTTCACTGCTTTTACAAATGCTCTGCGACTTGTAAATCGCCCGCACTGAAAGCCTGTTCTGTTTTTGTTGATAGAAACTTGTTTTACTGTTGCAGAAAAAATGCATAGAGTTACAGAAGCCATTGCACGTTTTTATCAAAGGAATGATACCCAGAGGGAACTTATGAGGACATGGGGTAAACATGCAAACGTCGCTTAGAGTCAAACCCATCTCTCTTGCTCTTGCTGTTAAGCTAAAGCACTAACCACTGCGCCACAATGCCACCAAGTAGGAAGTGAAATGGAGATTGTGAAAGAGGCATACTTGCAAGTTTATTTTTCCAGTTATTTCCCTCATGTTTTGCAAATGAAAACCCGAATGCACTGCAACCAGAAGGCAAATATATGCCATTTCGGTAATGGCACCTCAGTAAAACAGTAAACAGGTGTGGGGCCATGTTGTTATTGCTGTCCCCACAGAAAATTACACATACAAGCTTTCTCTGTTAGCATGCCCCGAGGAGCCACAGGTTTCCCAATACAATTTTATAACTTTATAACAAAAGAGCTGTTCTGGCTCCCCAGGCGAAGTATACACAACAGTGGTCAATAGGCTTTTTGATGCCCAAACTAGGCCTTTGGTTACTTTAAAAACAAATGGTAGCTTTGAGGTTTGTTGAAGAAGTTATTTTACTACAAATTGCAAATTTCAAAGATACACAGTTTAAATTATACCGAATGCAGACATTTCTACAAAGGTCTACAATCTTTTAACTTTTCTGGTGTTGGATCAACCATCTGCTTGTCTCCATAGAGATCTGGGCTATTCAACTTAAAGCCCGGGGGCCAAATCAGGCCCTCTAAGGGTTATGATCCAGTCCTCAACCCATCTTCCAAAAATATAGAGAAGATTTTATCTCTTGTTATTGGTCCTGGTTTAGTCCTGGTTTAGTCCTGGTTTAGACCTGGTTCAGACTTGGTTTAGACCTGGTTTATTCCTGATTTAGAACAGATCAGCTCTGCAGATGTCTTATGCGTTACATTTTATTTTGCATACAAACCCTATGGGCTTGTTTCTGGCCCAGAGGACAAAATCATCCGAAAAATCTGTGCCTCAGTAATATAAAGTTGAATGGTCCTGTTCTAGTATTGCTTTTCTTGAGAATTAGGGATTAAATACAGTGATCCCTCGTTTATCGCGGGAGTTGCGTTCCAAAAATAACACGCGAAAAGTGAAATCCGTGAAGTAGTAGTTTTATTATTTTACAATGCAATACTGAACTATGGAATGAAACCAAAAAACAAAACCTGTTTTAAAGCCCAAAATTAGTTTAAAACAATAATTTTAATATAGTAATACAAGGTTGGAAACATTGTCACTGGTGTATTTCACAGCCTGTGCCTCTTGGTCCTGACTCCGCTCCGCTGTAGCCTCTGTTTACTGTTAAACCATTCCTGTCTCGGTCCCCTGACCGTGGTCAGAGGACACAGGGGAGATTCTCTTCTCCAGGGCCGAAGGGTCGCTTCGCCCTCCGGGTTTAACTCCCTATTCTGAACCCCACGGTTGTCCAAAGTGTAGTGTGAGTGCAATGACGACCTCAGTTTGTTGCTCCAGAGTTTTGGCTTTATTTTACTGTAATACACCTCGCTAAGCCCCGGTCGCCGCCCTCACCCAGGTACCCACACTTTCACACCCGCCACTTCGCGACTCACTCTCTGACGCCATTGGCTCAAGACGCAGCCTCTCTCACTCACGTACCCCTATGTCACACACAGAGCTATCTGCCAATAGGAGCTAGACATACATCTCACAACACTACGTTGTCGGCGCAGAGCGTTTCTTCGACATTGTGGGTTTTGTCACAGAGAAAAAAATGCAAACGTAAAGTTGGCAGAATGTACAGAAACGAAAACTGTTGACAAGTGAAAACCCAATACAGTACAGCGTCAATATTTTATTTCTAGACAACAGTAAAGCCCCTGAGCCAATCAGGATTCAGAGCACAATGCACTGTAAAAATATCCGCACTGTAAAAAAAATCCGTGAAGCAGCGAAGCCGTGAAAGATGAAGCGCGATATAGCGAGGGATCACTGTATATTATTATCTTGCATTTATTCAGGTAAATGTGTTTTATTGCTCAGAAATATAAGGTATTTCTGAGCAATAAAACACATTTACCTGAATTACCTGTAAACTTGCATTCTTACTGTGAGCAGGGTCTCTTCTCCACAGATCTGATTTGCAGCTTGACTTGGTGGCACCTGCTGGTCTTTATGGAGACATGTACATGCAGCTGTACATTTTACAGCAAATAAAACAGCATTCCAGGGCAGGTGATGGATAATCCCCCAGAAAATGTACAGAGTGCACCTTTAAACAAGCTTCAATTATGATTCACCATTTGCACATAAACCTTAAGGATGAACAATTATCACCAATCTGTCATTGCATGTACAAATCATATCAAACACTATTCCTATGTCACAGAATGCATACTATCTGACTAAAACTTGCTTCCATTATGACACTACACTGAAGAAACATTGAGATCTTCTGGTAGTAAACAAGTACAGCACACCGTCTTTATATTTCATGAAGCCTATGCAGCCTTTCCATGATGCTTCTCATCACTTCTTGCATGTGGAATAAAAGCGCCTCCAGACCTGTTTCTTTCTCTCGTTCTCTCTCGTGCTGAGGAATGCCACGGGTGTCAAAGCAATCAGGGGAGCTCCCAGGCACACAGGCCACCTCACACCACTCCAACCTCCTGATCCAACCTGACACTGGGGGGTGCTGAGTCCTTCAATACCTGTTTCTACGCCCAATTATCTATTTCACCTTAAAAAGAAAGATGATTTTGACACTATCTAGCCCTTAAAAAGTGGCCTTGTATCCATTGGTCTAAACTATTATTTCTGTGAAGGTCGCTTAATGGTAAATGTTTTAGCTGTGATGTTATGTAAAGATGAATACAGTGTGCACTTGTGTTGGCTCTCTCTGTGGAGTGTTGCTGATGTAAGGGTTTGGTGGGGGTTCATGGTTTAAGCATGTCACCGGTGACTGCATGATCACTTGTGTGTGCTGCTTAATGGCACACCCCGTGTCTAGCTCCCCTCCTAAGGGACCGAACAAATGGACTATCCAATGTATTGGAAAGAAGCCCCCCCTTGACCCTCACTGCTTGTAATTCAGCACATCCATTGGTTGCAGGGCTTTTACTGAAGCCCGCTTTCTGCCTCGTTGCTTGATCCATGGTAGACAGTTTTACAGTAAATGTCGCCATGCATAAACCCATAAACAAAATGATTTGACAAAGTACATTCAAGTTGCACTGTGTAACAGCATAGCATTAGACTTATATTTCTTGCCTATATTCATCTACAGATGTTTTTAGAGCTTGCAAAACATGCATTCTTATTGTGAGTGGACTAGCTGATGAAATAGTCCCTCCTACATTCTGTTTGACTGCAGAGTGGTGTGGAATTGGACCATAAAGGGCGTCAAAAAAAACTCTCCTAACTTAGGACGGTCCAACTACAGCTACTAAGTTGAAGCACGTGTCTCTCAAATGCAGAAGTCTCTTCTGAATGTTCTGGTAACTATCATACAAAATATATCACTTCTTTTATCTCAGAGTTAGTGCTTTGCTTGTTGCTTCTGCAGTAATCTGCTCCGTTCCTCAGTCCTCTGTGTTTTGGGGGTTTTTTTACCCTTTTTAACTTGCAAGCAGAAGTGTTGAACAAACCAAGCATTTTTCTGATTGGTCAATCTGCCTGTCAATGACGCCCATTTGTTGGAGAGACAGGATGTGTATTTCCAGACTAAAACGTCTTTGTAAAGTATTGTTGAAGCATGTGGTCTTGCTGGTCAGGCAAGAAAGGAGAAAGGAACATTCCATGGTGACAAGCATGTGCAGACCCTCCGCCAGTAAAAATCACATAAAGCACCTTTAAACAAGTTACAAATTATGATTTTCCATTTGCACAAATCATGAGACGGAATTATTATTACCAATCTCTTATTTTACTCAACTTGACAAATTATGTTTTCTTGTCCTTTCCGTCTAATTTTCTCCCTAAAAGATCAATACAGTCGCAAAGCCGGAGTGGCGTGGCCAGCGAGTTGTTGGATGCCTGGTTCCTACAGCTTTTACTGCCAATAGATTACATACATGCTAAAACATATTTATGTATCATAATAAATGGCTGCAGCGGACGCCTGCGGGAGTCAATGGCCTGTAATGGTCTTTCTATTGTGTATCCGAAATGACTCATTCACTTTATTTATGGATTTCTGATTTGGCACATTACATTGTGGAGAATGCATTTCAACCCACATTGATGATGCTCCCTGCAGTTTTAAGCATCCCAACAAGTAACCACTGCATATAGTTATTGCTTTTTGACAGCAGCAAAGTGAGATTAGTGAAGGTAGCCTGGGCCGTAATGATAACCATTTGTGTGTCTCAATTGACTGACTGACTGTAGTGTTGTTTTTGTTTTCTCTCATTATGCCCGTCCGCTGCTCAATAGACGACGGGCCTGTTGTATTTTGCTGTGTCACGTTTAATGAGCGCACAGTTCACTCATCTGACGCTTGAGTTTTTTAGACAAGTGAAGAGGGAACAACGAGAGGAGGGAGGCGCGAGACAGACAGAGACGAAATCAAGAGCAATGAAGGGAAAAAAATCAAGGAATGAAGTTAGAAACAGATTGTCAGGGAAAAAATAGAAAGCGCATTGCAATGGAACAGGATGCAATGCACTGTAAAATGAAGTTTGATCATGTTCGGGAGGAGTAAGAACAATCCACGATGGAGAATCACAGCTCCGGGGAAAGAGTCAAATTATTACTTTTTGACAAATGTATTTACCTAGCTACACTGAAGGCATCAACAATTGTGTCCATGAAAAATACGACACATCATTTGTAGATTTAATTTGTTTTCATGTACAACTCAGATGACATGCTTTAAGTCGGATGTTTTTTTTTTTTTTTTTTAGAAAAGAGAAACATGGAGCAATTTATGGAACCATTTTAGTGCGGGTAAAAAAGCAGGCAGCAATACACAGCAGATAGATTAGTATTTGCTGTCAGTTACAAGATATTGTGCATTTAAATGTTGATTTCGTAGTACGCAACCTATTATGAGAGTATGTTCAGTGCATGTTTAGAGAACATAGTGGCCATATTGAGCTGACTTTTATATAAACAAAACAGGATACTACGTGGACCGTTTCATTAGACAAGAAGTTGCAGGATGATCATATACCATAGTATGTATTTTTTATCAATGTTCTTAAAGATTTCACTAACACAAAGCATTATTTCTGCAAGAACCTTTCTTGCCCGTCGGTCTGGATGAATCCACTTAACCCCAATGTAAGTACCAATGGAATTCTTTGTACCAGTAAGTTCAGTTCAGAAAACCACAGCACATCTTTCAAGGTAAACCTCCTTACTTCCACCCGCCGAAAATGCCAAGTCAACAATCCCTGTGGAATGCATTCAAGAGACTCATCAACGTAACTGGATCTTTAAAAAAAGAGAAAAACGTCTTCACTCAGCCCTTTTTGATATTTTTGCTCTTCCCTCGTGGCAAACTCCCCCTCACTAAACACTGTGAAAGAGGTTAAAGCGAAGAGCAGGTGAGTATTCTGTATCCTCAGGGAGTTAAGGTGTGCGATTATTGATCTGCTTGCAGAATTTTAAAAAATAATAATGATCTGATGTTGAAACGTTAGTACGGTGGTGCCAGCATTAAGCCAGAGAAATTTAGGCACTAACAACCTGCAGGTTCAGTTCTTAGCACAGGCTACACACCCTCACTTCATGTACCAATACTTGAATTATGAGCCTGTACCTGACTTGAATTGTAGTGAAGATAAATGCTCATTCTCCAAGATGGCGCCAGCAGTGTGCACGGCGATGCGTCTCTCAGCCTTGTTTGGAGTATTGTTTATTATTCTGAACATTTGTTGCAAGAGTGTTTCTCTGCTTGTTATCTATGATCATTACTTCATGCATCGTATTTCTAAAAAAAAAAAAAAAAAGAAAGTATTTTACAAAGTTTTTGTTGTTATAAATACTAGAGAAGCTACTGACAGGAACAGGAATATTGTGCCCCATTTCTTTTTTTTTTTCTTTTTTTTTTTGCAAAGTGACTTGGCAGTAAGGACTAAATGGACAGGGTTAACTGTTCAACTTAAAACATCTTCCTGACTCATTGTTCAAAATCAGATACAAACTCTTTGATATGTTCCTTCTTAAATGTGACAATGACAAGGGTCAAAAACTATATAAGAAATCATGCAACACATCAGGAAGTCAATAGGACACAAATATTATAATAAATGTACTTTTTTGAGCTTTTAACCATGTACTAACATTGCTCCGTCATCAAAAACATACCTGGAGTTGCATTTAGCTTTATTCACGCTAGTTTGGTTAGCTCTGGTTAGAAAATCCTCTCCCCTCTGACCGTCAAAAACACTGAAATCTGAAATCCCTCGATGAGTGAGGTTTTTTTCTCTGTGTGACGTGGCTCCGAGAATATTCTGCTCTGTTTTTAAGTCCATAATTCATCACCTGCCGAGCCTTTCTGATGTCTAACCTAACACTGGGTGACTGCTCAATAACATGGCTAGCATAACAAGCGATGTGTTTTTTAAAATTTGTGTAATTGCTTCTGCAGCCAGTAAATGGTGCCAAAGATAAATTACTCTGGAGTCTTCCAAACCTGAGACCAAGTTTGATTTCTTTGTAAAAAACATTTTAATTTTATTTCAAAAACATGAGAAGTCAAAGTAAAGATACTTAAGAGCATGTTTAAAGGCCAATAACAATACAAATAATGCATAATATCTGTCCTTTAATCTTTCTCTTCTTGGCATAAACGATGTAAAATAGTATGAGTATATCCTTATTCCATTGAAAAAGATTAAAAACACTGCCATCTGCGACTGGGATTGCACTTGTGTAAAACTCAAAGTTTTATTTTAACCTTGTGGGTCAAGTCAGTGGCATATGGCGTCTGCCCTATTTAAAACAGTCCATCATCTTTAGCCTGAGGGCGGTAAAAAGTGAAATAATAATAAGCGTATTTAACTCACTGAAGGTCATCGGATTTGAAGCTGAGGTCATTTCCTGAGCATGCCCCGTGGCACTTCCCCTGACTTTGCCATTACTCATTTCGCCTTTTATTACTATATCTCCAAATTGTTTTTCAACCATCATCTTTCTTCTTTTCCATTTGGATATTGGTCACTTTCCCTAGTCCGGCAGAGATAAGTTGCAGTTCTTGGACTGAGAGTCTGAGAGGACACGGTCAGCCTGATAAGCTTCTGCTGTGGCAAACCATTCCGACCCCCACACATAGAGTATATCCACATGAGTACACACATGCAAGCATAGAGACGGCATACATCTTTATGACACCCATCTTTGAAGCAGGAAATAGTCCACGTTGCACAGATCCTTTAAAACCACAAGTTGATGCGTTTCGAAATACACATATGGGAGACTTCTGAAATTGATTGTTTTTTACATACACATTCACAACGGCGCAACGCAGACTTTGGTGAATTTGCTGTGGATATACGTTTGCATATCACGGTTGACATTGTTCAGGCTTGGAAATTCCAATATTGAAAATGGGTGAATACATTCCAGAGTGACATATTTGGTGATTGGAAAAAAAAAAAAAGATGTAGCCCTATTGTTTGTACGGTTTTGTTGCAATGAACCTTGAAAGAAATTTCCTCCAGATTCAAAGTTCTTTTACCTCCATTAGGCGGTAGATTCATAAACACTTTGAGAGACATCGTGTTTGCAATGGTACACCCAGAAGAACCCAGGAAAAGCATATATATAAATATTTATAACAACAAATGATGTCTTATATCAACAAACCTTAGTTATTTAAGTTTGGTGGGTTGTGGTTTATGTGGAAGGTTCCATTGTCTTGGGGGCTGTGGTCCCACTACGTTGCCTGTTGTAAATCTGTGGAAAGCCGAGAAGGGAAATGGAAATCTGCACAGTAAGCTGCCCACAAGCAGTTTATCAGGATTGGTAGGGTAGGATTAACCATCATAGCCCCAGTGCAGCTAATGGTGCCATAACAAGCTGCTGACTTGTTCAAGCAGCAGTAAGTTAAAAATGAAACGTCAATTTCAAATCGTTTCTCCGATGCACTTCAGAGTTTAAGTGGATATAGGCTACTATTTAAGTTTTTCAATTCAAATTCACAATCTGCGCCTGCATTTAACTTTTTTGGACCATTTCAGCTTTTACATTGCTCTTAATAATTTGCATTCATCCGTTATACGTGCGTAATTGCTGTCCTGCTGTATTTTATTTGTTATCATTTTCAACAGTCAGCACATACTGTACCACAAGAACGATAAACATAAATACTTCACATTAAAGGGAACATATCGTATAAAACTGACTTGATCACAAACCCAGTTCCTCCAAATAGCATGTGTTTTCCTGCATTTTTACAACATGGAATACATATTCAATGGCACTCAAGTGGCCCCCTGAGCAATTAACTCTCCCAGAGGGCACTCCTTTGGTCACTACAGAGTAAATTTCAATTTTATAGATACAGTTTCAGGATGTTAAAGGACAACCATTTCTTTGACACACTGTTCGTTGTTTTGGGTTCCGCAGGCTGCAGTAAATTTCTGACATTATAGAAGCATGCTTGTCAGCTTCTACTTTTGTTTGCTTATGTGTTTGCTTGTTTGTTTTTGAGGTCAACACACCTTTGCAACACCACTAATTCAACTTATATCTCCATGGAAACAAGCATGGATTAAAGGTCCGATTTGTGCTCACAAACATGCAAAATAACAATCCAAAAAAAGCTATAAAAGAAAAACAAAACCATCACATGGAGCCTTTGAAATAACAGAACTAAAATAGACTATAAATTAAATGCTATAAAAAGTGATTTCCTTTTGCATCCATCTGTCCTGAGAGTCGCTGAAGCCAAGTCTTTTATCGTTAAACACGCTCTTGCGGATAGTCAAAACATTCAATAAATCTCACTTCATACAATGCACATCTGACTTTTTCAACTCTCGCCTCATTAATTCCCCTTTTGTTCTGAAGCCACCGTGAGATTATCAATTGAGCGGAGATCTTTGTATGCACGACTACTGTACCTTGTCTACTGAGATGCTGCGGAAATGTGCCGTGAAGATAAAGAAAAGAGACGTGTTAAAAGAGTACCTCTCCATCCACGCTCAAAGCACACGGGACGGGTTTTCAGCGGATAAGTAGGGCAGCCTTAATTCTAATTTGACAGACTCGGCAAACACATTTCTTCTCTCCAACCACTTACTCAGAGCAACGCTTGTACCAAGTTGATGAGGAAGTAGCATTCAGAGCTAGGGCACAATTATAACAGGCTGCAACCAAACAACGTCAGGGAATTTAGTGAGTGGGACCAGGCCAACTATTTCCAGTGCTGGAAGAAGTATTAATCGTGTTAGTCAAGTAAAAGTACAGGTACAAGGGCCAAGAAAATACTAAAAAGGTAGAAGATGTGCATAAAAAGTGAAGTAAAAGCACGTTTTAAAAAAATTGTTCAGGAAGAGTGAAAAGTATTTCACACAGATTTTGAGAACTATTAAGACTAAAATATTGTGTGAATCTTTGGTCAAAAACGGTAAATTCAAATCACTTTCTTGATTTTATTTGTTTGTACATTTTTGTTTCCTTAAAGCTCAGTCTTAAACTCCAAACCTTTAGTCAAGATTTCACTGAATGTGCGAAAAATAACCCCTGAAACCATGAAAAATGTGTTTTACTTTTCAATCCAGTTCAACAATGTAATGGCATAGAAAGTACACATACCACCAAGGTTTTGTACCAAACAGACGGACCTGAGATTTAAGATCTGGATAATAAAATGTAAGTACGTTTTTTACCAGATTGAAAAAGAATGAGAAAATATATGCACATCTCAATGGAGGACCACAAAATCACATATTCCTTTTTATAAGTATGTGTCCCGATTTTTCATAACACCATGTCAAAGTGCTCACTACTTGCAGGGACTGTTAGAGAAACTGTGGTTGTGCCAAGAGCCCCACCATTATCATGTGTTTTGGGGCTGTCCTGTTATTCGAGGCGTGTTCCCATCCAACCCCACTCAATTTCCATGTATCTGGGCCTCAAAACTCCTGCCATGGTCACAATCAGTGGATATCTTTGGTGTGTACTGTTGGCGGCAATGAAGAAGGCCGTTGACAGAGACTGCTTCGACAGTCGAGGACTGGACTAAAATTATAACGTACAATCGAAAAATGGAAGAAAAAAAAAGATCCATTTGGACTTAATTTGAAATTGGACCTTTCTGACAGACTGTGAACTGTTATCAAATTAGATTAGATTAGCCTTTATGTAGTGAAGTAAAAGTAAAAAGTATCCACTGTGCAAATTATTTACGTAAAAATACCTAACTAGGGCTGCACCATATTGGAAATGACTGCGATATAGCTATTAAGATTTGCGATATCAATATTATTGCAATAGTTAAATACACTTTTTGACTAAGGGTGAAACTAAAGATTATTTTAGTAGTCAACTAGTCAGCGATTATTTCTATTATAGATTGAGACTTAGAATAAACTAACATTTTGAACCAAATAAATGTTGAAATGTTATTAATGAAGGCTTCTAGACAGAGAATATTTATGAATAAAGAGTATAATTGAGGAAAATCAGAAATGGCCTGTTCTTTTTGCCATTTTTCTGATAATTTAGTATGAAAAAGCTAGATTTTATTCAGGATATCCACTTTTTAATGTTTCCATTTCATAAAGAGAAAATTCTATCAGATGGAAGACTTTGCTTCAGTGTTATTGCAATATATTTTGTTTTTTCGCGATTATTGCGTCAGCCAACATTGTGATATCAACACTTTTGCGACATATTGTGCAGCCCTACTAAATATGTACTTAAATATTGTACTTCGTTGTTTTTCACTATCGACAGTTCCTACCCCAAAACAAGAAAAGTGTGCCGATACATGTGCCGATGCAAATCTTCTGTCAAATTCATCTTTAAATGACGTTCTATAGATGCCTGAAAGGAAGTGGTTACAAAAAAAAAAAAACGTGATCAAACACAGCTAAACTTTTACATTCTCATGACTGCTTTTTCATTTACACCGAAATCTGGTTTGTTGTAGCCGTTCCATCACAATTTCACTTGATCTGGAAAGCAGGAGTGTAATGAAAATGCCTTTTGGCCGGTGTCGGAGAGGTAATAATTTCACAGGTGCAGGAGGAGCCGTCGGAGCCAGAATGCATTTGGAGCACATGCAGATGGGCCGCCAACAGTTTAGTCGTGTGTGACAGGGGGCACTGCTGTTCCTCTGACCATAATCTGTTCTTTTAGTTTTAAACGGTGGCAATTACAGGGCGGCGCTGTCTATTGCAGAATAATAAGATATATATATAATAAGACATAAGATTGCACTTCTCTCTGCTCCTTTCACTTTCATTCACTTTTATGTTTACTCTACGGCACAGATTGTCTTTTTATATGTCATGAAATAAATAAATAAAACAATACTGACTAATGTGGTATCTGATTAGAAAAAAATGCAACAAAAATCATTTTTTGTTTTAATATAACCAGGATTTATGGAAACATTTTCAACTCCATGACCTTCCTAATTGGTCTAACTCAGCTTTTAGTAGTTTTGATTTGCTAACTTTTGATTTTTATCACTATTTGACTATTTGTATTACAACTTTTAACAATGTTATTCATAATCTTTCTTTTCTTCCCTTTTTTTTTCTGACAACTCTATCCAACTGATTTCATAAGAATAAAACAGCATTTGCTTTTTAAGTAGAACTATACTTAGGTGTACAGCATATGATCCCAGGATGCAATATACATGAATAATATGGCCATGGGACTTTAAATACTGTTACAACAATGCACCTCAAGACAGTCCATTAAGTTTCTGTCCACTCAAATGTGCAAATTTAGTAAAAATGTTACTATTATGAATAATTTTAAGCATATAATTTCACACACTTTGGATTCTTTAAAAATCTCATGTAATCAAGCTTCATCTGCTCGACTGCGAAAGCTCTGTGCTGCCTCCAAGTGGAAGAAAAAGAGAATCAGTTTTCTGACAAATACTCTGCAGACTGATAAAGAACATATTGACACGTTTATATTTAACTCACGTCAAGAATCTTCTGTTTACAAACTGCCACTTCTGACCACTTACAGGTGAAATACATGAAATATTTCCTGGTTTCATTTATTTTAAGGTGGGACAAGAGGTAAAGAGAACTCATTGGCAAACGATTTGTAATTATTGATAGATTTTTGCATGAAATGTAATCTTTGCGGGTGTGTTTCTGGTCCATACATCAAACTTGCCACACAGAATGAATAGATATAGGGGTTATCAATCTGAAGGCAATAGTAATCAGCCATCATAATATTTACAGTCTTGGTTGTTATACTGAGTTGTGTAACGTATTGTGTAATAGAGGAGTCTTACTTGTCTATTTAAAGTGCATATGACAGGTTAGACTACACATTTCACAAACACATAGTGAACGTGATTATATTTAGGGTTTTATGAAGAATTCCATCTATTTTTTCCTAATTTGACAATTTTGGTGAAGTTTATAATTCTATTTCCTGGTTGAAGATGAGCAGCAGATGTGACATAGGTAGAGGTAATTCCACAGCTGTTACCTAGCAACCATACTGTAAGTAAGGGCTAAAATTCATATGAATAACAGTTCACAGTTATGATTTAACAAATTATAATTTTAGTAATAAAATGTTAAGCTGTGTCGGTTGCGTGTAAATTGTGTCTGCATTTTGGATGGAATGTGGTTTTTTGATGACGTCACCGAGGGATTCTGTTTTAGAACTCAGCACTATTTCCTGTCATTTCAACATTTATATTTCAAAAGTGACACTTGAAAATGTAAGACTATTAACTGCTACCCCACTAAACTAACTTTTTGTTTTGTCATGTGCACTTTAGCTATGTCAAAGTCCTTGTATTTCCAACAGTATCATAAATCAAATAATAATGTTGGCCTAAAAGATTACGCATTTGCCTGTTTGTGTTTGACTTTGCAGCAGGAGGTAAATTTGTTTTGCTTCTGCGGTCAAGTGGGTCCTGGGTCAGCTTGGTGGGTTAATTAGCGATATTTGTCACTATGACCTTCTTGTGTTCCGTGCAAACAACCACTGTTTACCCCCCAATTATTCAGCAGCCCATTTATCAGGCGACTCAGAGAAAAGAAAATAAAGGCTCCTTTTTAATAAGCATATAGAGTGTGACATTGGAAAGTGCACATGTGGCATTGTGTTTTATCACACTCTAACCACAGGATGGCACCGTGATCCAAGAAATCAAAGCACCGACTCACGGCTCATTCTTTATGTCTTTTGTGACTTCCTTTTAATGTTGTTTACCATCATTCCACTACCATTTAAATCAAGCTGTTAGTGTAGCTTGAAGAGTGAATCTCTGAATACCAGATGTACTTATATTACACAAAACAGCATTCAACAATCTCAACAGCTCTGCTCTGAACACTAAAGTCCTTATGTTGCAAATGTGTAAGTTTTCAAGGACGTTCAGCAGCCTTTCGAACAACTGTTGACACAAGCTGATACAATTTTCCATACAAGATTTTATGTTTGTGTATTCTGCTCCTTTGTTCATAAGTATCACCATTCCACCACTGTGGATACAATGACCTATCAATCAATCAATCAATCAATCAATCAATCAACCAATCAATCAATCAATCAATCAATCAATCAATCAATCAGAGATGTTGGGTAACAGGCTGGGAAAAACATTTGTCAGACCATCATCATTTTTAAAAATGCAGGTGGAAATTAGGTTTAATAGCTATAATTTGGTGCAAACATATTTGCCCTTGGGCACAATGTCAATGTACGTTGTTAAATAAAAAAAACAAAAAACAAAAAAAAGACAATTTAAGTTCAATTCAATTTTAATTCTATTCATTTTATTTTTATAGTGCCCAAAATCATAACAACAGTTGCCTCGATGGGCCACAGGTAGAAAGCAGTTTAATTAGACAATGTTCAATAGAATTTAGCAAGTGGACAAATGTCCCAGAGCATCCTCTGTCCTTGACCCTCCCTCTTGGCAAGGAAAAACTACAAAAAACCCTCTGGGAAAAAGTAGAAACTTCGGGGAGAACCACAGTGAAGGAGAGATCCTGCTCACACGGACAGACAGACTGCAGATGGTCCAGGACTGGCACATCCACTTGGACCATCTACTGTGGGAGAGTTCCTCTAGACAGATGGCTCCTCTAGACAGTCCATCCAGCACAGAGAGATCCCCCAGTCAACAAACAGTTCATCTAGAGTAGAGCAGAAGTAGTTCCTCCCAGGCAGAAGAGGATCGAGTCGAGGATCGATTGAGATCAAGTTGGCTGTTACCTGTTTCAATCAAAACATTTTTTTATTGCTGTTTAATAATGAACTCAGACCTGATGGACACGTTGCACAATGTCTGTCTCTTTTTGGTTTAGATTCTCAAACTTGTAGCCTATGTGGCCATACCAGCTTGTCAATGCTTGATCTCGTCAGATCTCGGAACCTCAGGGTTTGGGCCTGTAAGCATATACACGTGTTCAAAATAAACGCTTGTGTGTCAGTGAGAGTGCTGGGAGAGTGAATGCGGGACAACAGATGGAAATTAGCCCATGGCTACAATCTGGCATGTTTACAGAACATACATGGAATAGGCCTACATGGACATCATAATGGCAATAACACATATTTACATTGCACAGGTTTTTGTTTTACTACTATACTTGCACTTGGCAGTAAATATATATATATATATATATATATATATATATATATATATATATATATATATATATATATATATATATATATATATATATATATATATATATATATATATATATATATATATATATATTTATACATACATATTATGCACGCTATTTCATCCATGACTTAGTATTGAATTGATACTATTGAGACTATTATTATGATTCAGTTTTTATGTTTCAAAAGCATAAAGCACATTCCTACTTTTTTGTTATTTTTTGTTCACTGACAATGGCAATGTTGACTAGTTTCATGGATGTGCTTTTGAAACTGTCACAGTGTGCAACTAAACTAGCGGCATATTTCTGTCTGGTTAGTGTTAGCGCTGAGCTCACAGCTGCTGTTTGAGAACCCCTGCTTGAAACGTGCTCTAGGCTTTGACAAAGATGAAAAGTCATGCTTTGACAACGGCAAAAGCTTTGTGTAAAAATGGAGGAATAATAAATAAATAATTGAACATCTGTGACAGATAATTGAGTTTCTATATGAACATTCAATTAATCGTCAGAGTTATTGTCGGTCTGAAAAGTAATCTCCTGGTGGTGAACAGATGAAATGACGGGGAGAGGAGCTGACAGGTACTTCATAATGGATTGTGCTCCCAAAGTGGATGTGTCTGTGGTCCTCATTCACTGTGCCGCCATGTGTACAAGCAGCCTCTCCTCCCGACTTCTTAAGCATTTCCAATGAGGCAGAATAAATCAGAGTGATCAAGATGTCATCTGGGTGATAATGAAAACATGAGAGCCCATTATAAGTTTCCTGATCACTGTGAGCTGCAGCGTGCTGATTCAAGTAGTAAAGAGTCAAGCTTATGTGACAAGTCTATTCAGATAGCTGACGGTGTAGTGTCTCATCATGCTACATTTAACACACACAAAACCTTTTGGATCAAATGTGTCGCTAATGCACAGAATGTATTCATTGCTATACTACTACTACTACTACTACCTAACACAATATGAAGACATTTTATAGTTTATAGTAGATGAGCACAATGCAAAGCCTAAAACCATGTCTGAACCAAGCTTTGTTCCAGACATGCTGTTGTCCAAGTCGTTTTTGTGACCTGCAAAGTGTGCCATAATTTGCTTGATAAAAAGTTTTGGAAAATATGCCAAATCGATTGGGAAAAAAACACAACCGCAATACTAACTAGATGCTGTTGCAATAGCTGAAGCTATTGCGAGAGTCTGCGCAATTGAAATTGTGTGATGTTGGTATGGTCCGGGATTCAAACCCACGATCTCCTTATTGGGAGACAGAAGCTCTAGCCGCTCTGCCACAGTGCACCTGCCTAAAACAGTTTAAACAGCAAACTTTCCTGTAGAGGACCAACAGAAAGGCTCCCACTGTAAAAGATAGGGAAAAACTGCTCGGCAAATTATGAAAAAACTACAAAAGGTACATGTACCAAAAGTAATAGCAGACATGAGAAGACTAGGAACTATTGAAAAATGCAAAAAAATGTAAAGAATTTAAAAACTGTGGCCTGTGAAACGTGCCGAAAAACAGGAAAATACAAGAACAAAGTGACTGCCTATGCATAGGCAGTCACTCAATGACACTAATAAAACTAATACAACTCCTCCTACTCCTCCTGCTAATACTAATAATGATAAATATATTTTTGCCTATGTTTGTATTGCTAACCCTGAGAAGAGCAAGCCAGTTCTTAAGGTTTTCACAAGCACACAGAGCTGCAGTGAGAGGAGGAAGAGCATCGCTGCCTCCAAAATGAATCATACGTCAATAAAAGAAAGCACTATTTTTGACATTTCAGGAAAGTTTTACAGAGTGCTGCTTCTGTAAAGCTATGTTTATAGTTTCACCAGTTTATCAATTATTCAGCAAAGAGAGAGTGCCGTTTGCCAAAGAGGCCTTGTATTTATAAGGCTCCCTCTGAGTAAAAATAAGGTGTGTGCGTCTGTTTGGTAACGTAGTTGTTTGATAGAAATTCCACCTGCGGTTTGTGTTTTCTGTGTTGGTATTTGTTTGAAATGTTTATCATTTTGTGTTTATGGTTTGAGAATTGACACAAAACAAAGGTAAGTCAAGGTGTATTTGAGATATTTTCGCTTTTGCCGTTATTCTAGCAGACCTCAAAGCACCGTACTGTCTCTATCCATGCAATGCTTTGTTGTTCTGCTCTATCCAATGACACTGCATTGTATCATAATGTGGAGCTCAATGCTGCTCTGCTGTTTCCACCCAGTGTTTGCTAAGCTGTTGACTGCACAAAGCTGTGGAGTAACTTACGCAAACCTATTCTTACCATGTCTGTAAATGTCTTGTATTATAAATAATTTATTTTGAAGGTGCACAATGTAACTGATCGAGGGTCTGCTTGTCTGCAGGGAGATCTTACTGTTTCACCTGGAATGTTTCACCGTATGACACTGAACATTTAAGTGTTTTTATTGCTAAAAAGAAGAGACCTTGAAGAATCTAAATTCTTATTGTGAGGCTTGCCTTCCCACTGATGTGAACTTTAACTTGACCTAGTGTGCCATCGCTTGCTTGTTTCCATGGAGATGGATATGTTTAATGCAGCTGGAGGAAGTGGGCCCTCCAACAGAAATGACAAAGTGCACCTTCAAAATAACATACATGTTAAAGGGAACAGCAGTGATGCAGGATGGTTGGAGGTTCAATGCAGCAGACTTTTGTCTTCTTTAGCACACAACATATTGCTAAACAACATCACTAACTCAGATTTGGGGCTGGTTCACTGCATCACTGCAGTCAATATCTCATTAAATGTTGCTTCCAAAAAGAAAGAAAAAAAAAAAGAATGAATAAAAGAAAAATATAACAATGATAAACAATAAAGTAAAATTGTTAAGGCCATTTCCAGTCTCTTTTTTTTGCTAGTAACCATTTTCAAGTCCTAAAAATTTTAGAAAATACTTTTTAAAATTAAAACTGAAAAAGATTTGTGTACTCTTGGGATTGCCTCTACACAGTCCTGACTCATAACTTGGTCGCTGCTGGTCTCCATGGATACAGTATGCGCTTTGCCTGCAATGTTCCACAGAATGGTGTCAAACTAATGTGCATGTTCTGATGTTTTGCCTTAACGTTCCCTCTCCGTGGACTCATGCAGGTGACGTGCTCTAACATGGTGCTGTTCTAAATGTTGTGGTTGTTCAAAATTTCAATGCGACTACTTAATATGCAGTCGTTTTTCAGTCCTAGCAAACCTAATTTAACCTTGACGTCTTGCTTAATTCATAGTACACTTATGTTTTGGTGGCATAATGAGCTTCGAATTGCCCCATTTGTCCTGACCACGGCTTTACCTGAACTAAAGAGCCCCCCCAGACATGTTCCTCTTGTAGTGATGTTTCTCATTTTAAGCCTTAATGAAAGCTTTGTCCCACTGCTGTGAGGCTGTTCCTTGACAACACTTCTCGTCCCCATTACAAGCAAAGTGCCAACCACAAATGTGCCGGGCCGGGTCTCCATCGCCGCCAAACGAGCTCCCCTTCTGTGATGAAAAATACTGCCTGTCTCGCTGCTTATTGCCACGCCATGGAGGTGGCCCAGCATGGTGATTTGAAGATCCAATAGTGTCAAAGCGATCCGTTCTTCTGCTTGTCGCTTAATGCTCCGACTCCACATCCCCTCTGACCGTTGTCATTTCCCCCCATCGTCTGCTTTATGGTGGCCTCCAAGAAAAGCCAAAAGTGTGCTGGTAATAACCGTCAAGGAGAAGGGCTACGTGATTGCACATCCATTTCGCACTGAGGACCTCTCGTTTGCCTCCCCTCCAAAGCTGCAAAATGCCACGTGGGGGCAAGGAGTAACAACGCCGGGGTGCAGGCGACATTTTGTTAGCGGTTGGAAATGAAGGCGGAACAGAAGTCAGAGGCCTCAAAAGGAGCTGTGGGACATGTTGTGTATCTTAGCCGACAGAAAGCACATGCAAACTAATCCCTAATAGGTTTACGGGTGCACACTGCATTCCTTTACAATCCCCACCATCTACCTGCTGGGACTACTAAGAGCCATCATTTACCAATCACCCTCCTCTGGCTTCAGCATGCACCAAACAGACCAAATAACAAGCAGCATCCTTGACCTGGATCGAGGCTTAATTAGGGAACGTTCAGAATCGGATGTTCCTTGATAATGCAATAGCGACTTTTTGCATTTGAATATAGGTTACATGCAAATAAGGCATGCATTTTTATTAGCATACGTCAGTGAAGCTATTAAATATAACTCCCTGTGCTGTTGACCTTGACTTGGTGGTTTAATTTGATTCTAAATGGCTCTTTAGGCTTTCATATATATCAATGTAGATGCAGCAGATCAACGTTCAATAGTGCAGCTAATTCAGCTTTAATAACATATCTTCGTGTTATTTATCTCTTATTTATTTTCAAAAGAAATAACTTGTGTTATTCAATTTCAAGGTTAGATTTAACAGCAGTTTAGTTCAAATTTTGCGAGGCTGCTGATGTTTTGTGACTGATCTGTAGATGTCACTGTTGGTTAACCACAATTTTCAAGCTTTGCTCAAACAAAGATTAGTATTTTTAACACAACCCCGAAACAACCAGATGGCGGTGATCATCAAGACGCAGGCTTTTATATTTATTTGCCTTTGTTACTTCTTGTAAAACCTACCCTCCAGATAAATAAACATTACCATTGGCGCTACAATTTTGGCGCAACACAATTAGGCCTTCTAATTAAACAAAATAAGATATGGGCACTTGGCTGATAGTCTAAACTTGCAATTAAGTCAGGTGTGTGGTCCTACCCTGAGGAGGCCTTACACATTAACAAACAAAAGATTCTCCAGTCACTCCTCGTGTAGCTGCAGATTGTTTTTGTCTTTATCTGGTCGGGATGTAATTAGTCTGTAAGTCAGGAAAGCAGTTCACAAAGTGGATGAATCAGGGGCAGCCAAGTTCTATATGATATTACGGCTTATTCACAATGTAACAAATAATTTATATTCTTTCACATGAGAGGGATCACGACATTTTGATTTCAAAGATTGCATTACTGTATTTAAAGGTTCACTATGTATTTTTCTCTTGGTGAGACCAACACTTAATTTTTTTCCATGGAAATGTCATTTTTACATCTTCAGATTTGTTAAGAAAAAAATAATTGGAGTAACATTTAAGAAGTCAATATACGGAGCAGTTTTAAGATTTAACTTTTCTGATGAAAGGTCTGCCATCTGCTCGTCTCCTATGGACATGTTATTGGTTTGCCTAAAATGTTGCACATTGCAGCTTTGATATCTTGACCATAGGCCCTTAAACAGCCGCTATTTGTGCTGGAAATACGTGAAGTTATAGTTACAGTTTTATCGTAATCGTCTGGTTGCCTTAATCACTCTGGATTGGATGACAAGCTAATGGTCTTTCGGTAATAGTTTAATAATGTAACCATGGATCACAGAAGCATGGTAATGAAAAACTCACCCAAATTACACAACTTTGCCAAAAGCGGACTTAAAAAGTGGAATTGAAATTGTGCTATTTTTCCTTAAAGGACACCGAATACAAAAAATCAGAATTAGGGAGTTGATATAAATGTATAAGACGCTTTTTCTGCATACAGTGTTGAACCTGACCATTGGTGTGTTGTTGTTTTTTTTGTCCCTTTACCTTGTTGTCTACCACAGTATAAAGGTTTTTCCAGTCCTGGCATCAGAGCGATTGGTCTGGAAACGTTTCTCCTTCTTCATGACAGTAATCACAAATGGATAACAACACAGTGTGATGTTTGTCGTTGTTGTTTGAGAATGGTTTGGAGTCTGTTAGACCCGTCCTAATGAAAGGATGGGGGAAACGTGCTCGGCAGATGGAAGCTTTTCGAGCAAAGCTAAAACAATCATCAACCTTCATTCATAATTAAAGGTTTACCAGTAAGCTTTCATATGCTCGACCGCAACACATGTCCTTGGAATACTTTTATGTAATTGATTGGGACGGTGCATGTTAATGGGGGTTCATTTCCACGCGCCGTTCATTTGCAATTATGTCTCCACATTGCCGTAGTAAGATGTCGAAGATTTTGAGAAATAAAGAAATATATTTCAATTATTGCTGATGTCCACCGTGAATGCATCTACAACACTTCATAAGATTTTGCTCAGAAACATCTTGTCAGAAATCTTTGTCTCGGGTTATACAAGGATGCCCTGGCTCTGTAACATTTTCTTGAGAAGGATCTATAAGGTGTTGGCATCCGAACGTGGCTGAATCATCAAAAGCTGGAACTTCACTTGGAAGAGATTGCGCCCTCTGAACCACCTCTTTACCTCTTACACTTGTGGAACATTCTGCGCATTGATCGGCGCTGTGATAACCTTTTGTCGGAAATCCAGCTCCTTCTGTCCTGATATGTCTTCATCACTACAAACAGACACTTCTACTGTACCATTTTCTTCAGTTTAGCCTGCATTTTTTTGTATTTTCAAAAGGCCAAAACTGTGGGCTTGCCATTTACACTAAGAAGCTGGTCTACTATTTCTTTAGTTTTGAGCTGCATTTTAATTGGCGAAAGTTTGACAGGGTTTGACTAATCAGAGACATGAAAGGTTAAATCTTGTAGCTAAACAATACCATGAAAGCACCAGATTTTTTTCTTTCTTTTTATAATTTAACAACTGAATAGGTTTATTGCATGAGACAATCAGTTGTTCACTAAGTTGGGGTGTGAACGCAAAAAAGATGCATAACTAGACTGATTTTTTCTACAGAACACACTTTTCAGGCTAGTGGAGGTAAAATTTGTTTTTGAGCATCATCTGGGGTGGCCACCTTCATGCAGAGCAAAAACATCAACAAGGCAGGGTTCTTGCTGGAGCTAGCATGCTTTCAAGAAGATGTATTTATGCTATATTAACAGTTAGAGGATGATGTTTAACAAATGCTTTTCCTTTTTGGTATATTCAGTGACAAAAGATAAGGTCAAGGAATCATTAGATTCTTGCAAGACGCGTGAGCATATGGGCCAAAGTCCTCAAAATATCACCTTGAATAAACATTGCTTAGGATATAGGTTTGCATCAGTTGCATCACCAAATCCTTTCCCCTTGGACTTTAGCATCATTGATGCTTCCACTACACCAGAAAGAGAAGATTTGAAGGATGTCTTGAGGGTCTCTGATGTGTTTTGTGTCGGTACATCTATAAAAAGAACGGGGCTTCCCACTAGGGAGATCTGCTTGCGTTTCCTTTCCCAAAGCTGCCCTCTTCCTCTCTGACTGAAAACTCACACCCTGCTGAGGCTCACACCACCAGAGCAGAGGTGAAGAATCTAGCATCTTCTGAAGACCTAAAAATAGACAATACCCAGCCTTTTCATTTAACCTACACTGGTAATAGGCAGCATATAACCTCATTCATTTGGTTTAGTGTTCCCGCGTTACCTTTTATTGGAGAGTGCTGTTAGAAGAATGGCTATATGATGTGTGATTGCGCTTTTATTGTGCTACAATAATGGCGTTATGGGCTTGCATTATACCTTAATGACTGGTATCTCTTGCTCTGTATCCCTTCTTCATTTCATTTAACATGCCCCAGAAGAAGGGAGACTCGTTGGGGACTTTCATTTACACAAGACGCTGAACGAGCAGAGATTGTGCTTCCTGTTTTATGGGTTTTTCACTACTTTGTTTTTCGTTTTGGGTTAACTTTACTTCTGCTGATGTTTTAAACTTTATTTTCAATATCACCCCTCTAAGCTCTCAGCATGGAGTCTAACTTTGATCCCTTGGAGGACTCTATTAGCTCTACGAGTGGAGCAAGCTATTTGTGAATTGTCTCAGCACATAGTTGATACAATAGGGTTCAACCATGCGTTTTCATATACTACAGTTTGCGTTCACGTGTGATGATGTCATAACCTCAGATGGAGCAAATTTAACCGCCTTCTAAAAAGCAAATTCACAAACACTGAACCTGATCTGTTACACTTTGCAGTAACCGAATAAATCATCTGTCTCTGGTGTAATAGAAATGTAGTTATGTTATTATATCGTTTAATGTTTATTTAGGAATATTAAGTTTGATTCTACCATGTTACTGCTGGGTTAGCTTGACCTGATTTATCCCGGAGACGAAGTTATATTCATCATTTGGGTGTGCCAAAATATCAAAATATATCGTGATACTGATATATTGCCTTTTTTGGAACTTCTCTGAACTAACAGACAGCACTACAATGTTGTTTCTTTTTAGAGAAAGTGTCATATTTATTATTAGATTTTAAAAATAAGTGTATTTTTAAAAGGGCATGTGCATGTATAGTGGTTCAACGAAGAAATATCGCTCTAAAAATGTATTTGTGCTTTATAAATAAATGTGACGTTGACATTTCTTGCTTAAAGTAGTGATCGGTGTCTATATCTCTAGATTTTCATGTTCAATATATCAGTTATCACGTGTTGCCATATTGTGATATTAGTCCTAATCATCCCAGTTTGTAGCAAGAAATACATTTATAATACATGAGTACAAAAATAGCCTATTTCATTGACAGCTGCTTTGTGGGCTATTTGTTTGATTTGGTCTATTACTTAGCTCGTCTGCGTGAAAGAACGAGCACAACATTCTAAAGGATACAGACGTTCCTTCTTTTGAAACACTAAAAGTTTTTGTGTTACATCATTGCTTCCTCTCCAATAAAAATGAGTTGAAACTTCAGTTAAGTCGTTTATCTTTGGTTGTTGTTTAGTCTGGGTTTCCTTCTGCTCATCATCAATTGCACTGTTGTAGATATGATTTATGACAATACGAAAAATATGCTCAGAATAAATCAATGTGACAGGTAACACGGATCTGAATGCATGAGATTACATTCACTTTGTTTCTGACAAAATAAAACAACATTGGCGTCACAGAATTTTTAGGTAAATAATATACAATATATCTCATCCGTTAAATAAGCCAACAACGCACAAAAACATTCAATAGAGACGATATACACAAGTCCACACAAGACATAATACAGAGACTATTTACAGTAAACAACAGTCAGAACAGACAAGATTTAAACTTAAATGGGCCTTTGGTTTGCTTTCAACATACTTTAAAGACATTTTTAAAAGGTTTATGTGCTTTGGGCAAAAGGCTAACTCTTAAATAATGAGCTAAAAGAAATGAAAGCCTCTGCCCCTTTTCACTGTGCCTGATTTAAATCCCATTAGTACCATAATCGACTGGCAGCACTAATGCCTTTTTTCTTTCATTTCTGGGATCCCAGGTTTTGTCCACAACAATTACACATTCTGTCGGAATTTGCATTTTAATTACAACCTGATGATTGTTGCCATAACGTTGAGCACAGAATAATTTCTAATTAAACAAACTTTGGGAAATTGTTTCTGATTTGAGACTGGAATGACTCAAAGAATTACAAAAACCACATTCTTCCTATAATTCAAAATTCAGTCATTTTTTATGCTCATAAACTTTCCCTTGCAGTTGTCTTTAAATAAAATGCCTCACACAAAGTAAATTGTCATTAAGAAACAAAGACATTTATTCAGTGTACCCTGTGTTTTATAAATGTTAAATGTAATGTCTGTTTCATAATAGTTGCATTAGTCACTGAGCGGAAAGTATAGCCTAAATGCTGTTGTTATCAAGAATTAAATTTGAACAATGAAAGTTTAAAACGGATAAATGAATGAGTATCTTCTTTCTCAACACTAAGCTAACACTAAGGTTGGGGTTACTGATAAGTCATTTGATAACTTAGGTCTAGAGAAGAAGCAGATGAATTTAGTTACTTAAAGTTATTTAAACCAATATACAATACTGGCTGGTGTTCTGGTGCAGCGGCAACAACCAGGAGCCATAACGCCCAGAAGACTTGTAAAGCCTTGTAAAACCAAAGGAAATGCACAACTGTTAAGGACGTGGAACCAGTAGTGGATTTGAGAGGGGATGCCATCCCCCCTGCTGACAAAATCATCGAAAAGTATTGCTTTGTTTTTTGTCTCTCACACACAATTAAAACATTACGTGTTCAAAGATTTAAAAAACGTGCATTTGCCTCTTTCCGTCTGCCGTCAGCCCACGGAAAAAACAGATGACGCAGGAGGCTGTTCTAAACAACTATGGGATTATTAAGTGTGACGTCACACTTCACTTTCGGGGTCTGAGCTGCTGCACCAATTTCACAGCTAATTATGTTTTGTTTTTAACCCTGTGCCACAGTCTGGCTTCAGTTTTGCTCAAATATATCAACAATCAATACAAACAGGACTGAGACGCGTTCCCTTCATTGATTTCCGTAGGATAAAAATAAAAATTGTTGTTTAGCTAGTCTCTGGTAACGTTAAAAACTCTTTATACTCTTGGACCAAAGACCTTGAATAGAGAAGTGTTGTAGATATGGTAAGAAATTTAGGCGGACGACATAGATGTGCCTCCTGACAGGTGCATTACAATGCTATTGTTTAGTTGCTAAAACATGAAAACCAGAGCTGGTTCATCATAAAGTGTTTGCAGTGGTCCAGCGTTATTGTTCACTCACTTATTTCAGTCTGACCATCCAAATTATTCACTCCGATGAGTTTGTAAGCGCTTTCCACAACTTTCAGAACAGAGTTTACCATTACAGTAAAGCTAACAACAACTAGCAGCATTGTTTTTTGAACAATAAAACACTCATTAATTAGACGCAAACGGCACACAGCAGTCCAACAGAGCTGCAGGTTCCAATCAGCAACAGATGCAAAGGACCTGGAAATTAGAAAATATGCTACGTGAGACGTTATCACTTAACAATCCCATAGGCCAAATATCTGCTGCTAGCGATCGATAAACACAGGTTTCCCCAGAGCTGTCACCTACAATGTGACAATTAACTAACAACAATGTGTTTAAGAAACACTTACCTGAACATTTCACAGCAGCTGGCACAGAAACACAAAGTAGGGAAGTTTTGATTGAACTACGACTTTATCAGCTGTTTAGGAGTTTGAGGGAGAGCGTGTAAGTAGGGCAAGCCCTAAGGAGCCAGCTCAATGGCAACAACAAACCCTGGGCGATAAACAGCTACGCCCTGCCAGTGATCAGGTACTCTGCAGGGAAACAGCGACGTGAACACTTTGCTCCTTTTGGCGTCACGTAATTGGAATAATCTTCACATTTGTGATTTCATCATGTCACACAAACAGATCTACTACTCTGACAAATACGACGACGACAAATATGAGTACAGACATGTTATGCTCCCGAAAGACATTGCCAAGCGCGTCCCCAAAACTCATCTCATGTCTGAATCTGAGTGGAGAAACCTGGGAGTGCAGCAGAGCCAGGGATGGGTTCACTACATGATCCACCAACCAGAGCCCCACATCCTGCTCTTCAGACGCCCCCTCTCCACACAGAAGTAAAGATCAAATGGGTCCTTGGTCGTCCTGAAAATCTGAGGATCTCATCATGCTGTAAGAACCTGCTCATGGACTGATCCTGGACCGAGAAGTGAACTATTATGAACTATCATTGTTGATACATGAAGCACGTCTTGAAGGGAACTCCATCTCCTTTTCACCCAAACAAGATTTCTACATGTTTAACGCTGTCCACAGAACCTTTCGTCAAACTTGCACTGTGACTTGTGATGTATGTCCTGTTTTGCTCGGCCTGCTTGGATATGCCAGCTTTTAAAAACAAATTATAAGATGTGGGGACTGAGGGAAACGTATTTTGAGATCTTAAAATGCTAACTTGGTGAGGCTCCGATCATCTTTAGACTCCGAACGATCAACCTGCAGTTTGAAATTGACATGTTGCTGCTCTGTTAAATTGTCAATTGGCATTTAACTTTACTTATCATGTTGTTTTACGATCTGCGATGATGAGTTTCGGCTGTTTTCAATGCGAAATACTGTGTGTTGGCCTCTTAAAAACTTGCATTATTTCTTGAGTACCAGTGAGCAGCTCAGTATTTATGAATGTGTTGCCCTTTCTGAAATAAATGTAATTTTCTTATCCTTGGGCGGCAGTAGCGCAGTAGGTAGAGTGGGCGCCTTCTGATCCGAAGGTCGGCGGTTCGAGTCCCACTCGAGTAGTTGAGTGGTCAGATCCCCTGACCCGCAGGTTGGTGGTGCGATTTCAGCTCCTTCAGATGAATAATGCCGTTGTGTCCTTGGGCAGGACACTTAACCCACCTGGCCCCCAGTGTCTGCGTACACTGGTGTATGAATGTGTGAGTGGATGGGTGACTGGTTCCTTGATGTAAAGCGCTTTGAGTGCCTTAAAAAAAGGTAGAAAAGCGCTATATAAATGTGACCATTTACCATTTATCATAAGGGGACCAAAGGAAGAGATACCTGGAGGAGGGACCATCATGGGAGGACAAGCCCCTACATGGGATGTACCACCAGAACATAACTGAAGTGGCTGATATCAAGAAATCCTACCAGTGGCTAGAGTGGGACAGCACAGAGGTTCATCATGGCTGCACAGGAACAGGCCCTGAGCACCAGAGCATAGAGGCCCAGATCTACCACACCAGACAAGACCCAAGAAGCTCCTGAGACAGTCCAGCACAGAACTGCAGGCTGTAAGATGCTGCAGGGAAAGCATACATGGAACGCAGGGTGAGAAGGGAATTTTATATATATGTGAGTAGTTGCAGGAGTTTTAAGTTTTTCAGGCATATTTGGTATATTAGAATGTATAAATTGTAAGCCACAAACTACCTTTAAACTATGTGTACTGATAACCTCTTGTTAATATTAATTAAGTAATGTTTTATTACGCCAAATAAGAACACTGGGATTTTAAGCAAGTCCTCTCTAAAACAGTGGTTTAACTCTTGTTCTTGTGTCAGAGAATTATCAAACCTTCAGCGGCAGGATTCATAAACAAGTCCAAGCATCTGCAGCTTTAGGACTAGTGGCATTTGTTGTCTGTGAGAGAAGTATTGGTGCAGAGCTTTGTCGCGTTATTGAAGAGAGGCACCTGAAAGAGACACAGGAGAAAGTGGGAGTGTCAGATGCCCTCCCCATGTGTGATGCACCTTCTGCTCACTGATCCTTCTCATCTCAACACACTGCTGTGACTCTCTGACAATGTAGATGGTGCAAGTTTGGCTTTAGTTTGATCAGACAGATTGTGTATTTGCTATGTTCTCTTCCTAATACAATGCGGTGAAGCCTGAATTTAGTTTTGTAGCAAATAAGTACCAAACAAACAAAGATAGGACTCTCTCACTTTGACATTTCTTCCCACATTTTCCTGAAGCTCCTGTGCTCACACCTCGCATGTTCTCTGTCCATTTATTTGATGAGGAAACTTGAAAAATCAGTGAAGTGCGGAGTATCCTTGCTGTGTTTATCTGTCAGTGCTGCGCTTCAGGAGCACCGGGGGAGGGGCCATGTAGGCGCTAATGCTGCAGTGCATTATGGTAGCTGTAGTTCCAACGGGTTCTATGCACTTTGTCTGTCCTCTATGTGCGCTGCCCTGGTTCTGTAGTGGAGAAAAGCATCTCAAATCGGCGGACCCAGTCAAGGAAGTGAGGAGAGGCGCGATATCTGCGTGCAGTGGACCGGTCTTGGTGGGTTCGCCAGATTAACTCCTTGTTCTCTGGGCTCGTCGCATGCTCATACGTGAACTCGGACCACTGCTGGTTCCGAGGTAAAGCAAACACTTGTGTGGATCCTCTGTATGGTTCGACAGATGCTCGTGCTCTGCGCCTGTTCCTTTCCGGAGAGAAGCGCTACTCAGGCCAAACCACCTTATGCCACTCCCCGCTCCTTCATCTGAGCCTGGCCTGAACCAGAGCTGCTCCGCTGGTTCATGCATTGGGATTTGACGCAAGTTTGCACACAGGTTCATAAGTGTCACGTACCCTGAGTATTTACAACATACACCCAAAATGTGCACCCTTTCCTGCACAATGTTGATAAATGAGGGCCATTGTATATTAATAATAATTACACTCAAAGATGCTTCACATTGCATTAGTCATTTACTCTTCCAAGGTCTGGCGGGATTGGGCATTGGCAAGCAGGTATGGCCACAAGCAGGTATGACTACTTTTACAAATATTTTATTGTCCTCGCCCTTATTTTTTTTATTCTTATTATCTTATTATTATCTTATTATTATCTTATTTTAGCATAGTATAGTCTTACAGTTTAAAAAAATAGTTTTTTCCCCTTTTTTTTCCTATTAACCATAATAGTTAACAATTATCATTATTATATTATAAATTGTTAGTGGGTTAGTGCAGGGGTTCCCAAACTTTTCTGGCAGGGACCCGCAAAATAGCCATGCAACCTACTCGCGAAATGAAAAATAATTTTAAGTGTCAAAGGATGTTAAATCCGATTTAATATTGGTTATTTTGAGAGTTTATTGTCTTATTAGACCCTATTTCACAAAAAGATACTGTTTTTAATTTGAAAAATTAAAAAAAAAAAAAAGAGCTGCAACGCACTATTGTCTTGTGTTATAATAATCGGCTTTGAATCTAAAAACATCCAAAAACCTTTAGATTCAGTAGACTCAATATTTTAATTTAAAATGAAAATATCACATTGTCACATTCCCGCCTCAGTATGCTCATTATCTGTCCCCACCGTTTGTCAGCCTTACAAGCCCTTTGTTATTCTATACAAATCACTCCTTCCAGCTGTCTGCACACACCATCCGCTTTGAGTGGAGTCTAGAGTCGAACTGACCCCTACGTGATGACGCTCCTCCTCCGACGCCACGCCGACCCCTGGATAGACAGAAACTCAAGCCAATCGCTGTAGGACGTTCCGGGCCAGCCGTACTCTTTAAACCAATCACGGGGCAGAGGGCGGGAACGCAGTGGGCCTGGTGTACATGTTTGGTTGCAAAGGTAGGCACAATATGAACATTTCTTGCATTTTTCTGTATTCTATTTGTCACTCTGCCAATTTCTTAAATTTCTTCTTTGTGCTAGGTTGATGTAGAGCATGTTTTCTTCTTATTTCAGCCGTAGTTATAAGCGTTGCTTTGCTTTAAATCTTCAGTATTGTAAAGTATCCCAAGCACAGAGAAGAACAACGGTGATTTTACACAATTATAAGTACTCTTATTGATAAACGTAGACTACGTTCATAGTCAGCTCCAACGTTGGACATAGGCCAGTATGCTGGGAAAAGAGATAGCTGTGAAGTGTTAGCATAACACAGTTGTGCCTCTTTACTAGTTACTGCACGGTTTTGGTTAAAGCTAGTTACACTCGGTTACGCTGTTATAATTTGACTAATGTTGCGGTCAGCAAATACTGGCATGTGCATTTTCTTATGGACGTCTTTTCTGACACTCTGTGTAATGTAAGTGTAAAGCGCTTAGGCGGCTGTGCTGTTTGTGTGTGGGGGCTGATGTATGGGACTATGGCTCTGTAAAGTTACACATGTGAGTAAAAGCATCAGTTTGACTTAAACTTTTACACCCTTGACACTATGACGGGGAGACTGATGTTTCTTTACACGAACTGTTCTGTTTTCATTAAGCGTCCGCGCGGTGTGAGGTGAGTTACTCGAGCCGAGCAGAGGAGTCCTCAGGACGGAAACCACCACACCTCTCCCCTGCCTCTCACTGACTGCTGCTCCTGCTGCTGGAACTATTTACAAGTGTCACTTACACTTTATTGGGGCTTTTTCCACCGGTATGGATTCTGAAAAGACCTAATCTGAAGATTTTGAGTGTGTTTTTTCCTCGTGCTTGCGGATTTTTGACGGCTGCACTGCCCACAACGAAAGTTTTCTCGAGTGGAAGTAAAACTTTTACAAAATGGACCAAGCCAGCGGAGGGGACGACCCCAACAAACCCTCGAAAAAGAAGTCCGGCGAGGATGAGGGCAAAAACAAAAAGCTGGTATGTGTTTTTTGCCGTGTTTGTTACAGTTTATGTAAAAGTAGGTGTGCACATCCCACATGCAAGAGTCACGTCACTGTCATCAGGAGTAAGCCTCCACAGCTGTGTACTCTGTGTGCAGGGAGAATATATTACTGTATATGACTGCATGAGCTTTCAAGTACTTGTACTTGTACAAAACATACTGTTAAGGCAGCGCATACTCCGGGAGAATAGTATCCAAATAGCTATTGATCTGTTGTTATTACTATTTAATGTAGCCTAATACAAAGAAGGTAATGTTGCTGTTAAGGTTGAGCAAAAGAGATCGTTTTTCCCTAAGTGCTTTACTTTTCAAAGCACTTACTGTAAGTCCATGATGTGTTTACCTCCATCAAAGCATTATCATACAGTATCAACAGAGCAGTATTTGCCTCTTGGCTGTTGGACATTAAAGTTGCTGTGTCTTCCACACAAACTGGTTTACCAATATCACACTGCAATAACTGTGTGGCTGTGTTGTAGTGCACCAGTCAATAAAGTGAAAGTTTGATTTCGTCATTGTGACAACTCAGTTGAATCAGAAGGTAAAGCTTGTTGATAACAGTTCTCAGTAAACTAGTGAAGTACTTTGCACTACACTACAGTACACTGCATGAGCCCTGACATCATCACATTACTACACGAATCCATCACCTGTAAATGAGATCACCATTGGATCAAGGTTATGGAGCAGGCTGTTCATGCTATTATTGGCTCTGTGCACGGTTTGCCAACAACCTGTAAACAGATCTGAATATGCTCTTGAAACTTCTAAATTAGGTTTAATGTGTTATGCAAACAAATTGTCTGCTAGCTGCACAACTTGATAGCAAATGAAAATACATTTCCAATGATAAAACCTCAGTTATACTATCTGCCTGTGTGGAAAGTTCATTTTGACTTTTGAGTCACTTCGCCTTCTCATAGCTTCGACTAGTAATATAAGATTAATCATGCACTGACTCATGCATAGAGACAGATATTGTTTACACTTTCCCAATTGTGATGCTTCTGCTGTTGCTACCAAACAAGGAAATGAAAACATCTCCGCTACAAACAAAGTTATAATTGATCATATTAACTCAGGAAAGATGCAATCGCAGTGGTACTTGAGGGTGTCACTCTGAGGAATCCAGACAGCCCCAGCTTTAACAACAACACTGGCTTATCCTGTTCAACACAAACACCCGCATCTGACTAGCTTTTTGTCCCCCAAACTGCTTTCAGTGCTAGGCATGTCCTCGGTTGCTCAATGCTCCAAGCACATAGGTCTTGGGAAGTACTCGTCGAGTGGCTGTTGCACAAATCTGACCAGAGCAGTGGGAGAGGAAGTCATTATTCATCCCTGGGTGGAGCCTGGGAGCATGTCCTCTCTGTTTATTCCAACTTTTCAGCTGTCTGCTAGGGTACACTTGAGCATCAGGTTTGCTAGCATACTTGTTCAAACCGACACAGGCTGAACTATGTAAGCCTTGATGGTTTAGTTTGCTTTAGGTATAAATATGAAAACGTTTGACCATTTATGGAGCTATAGGCATGCATTCCTTGTGGGTGATTCAAACCCATGGGCGGGTTGCATACTGTATACTATGTGGCTCGTTAAAGTCAGGGTTGTGTGCATTTTCAAGCAGTTATTAGAATTGAAGTGTTTGGAGGTGTTATATTGATATGATTAAACCAGTTTGTAGATGGGAAGCCCTGAAAATGTTTGCTTTACGTCACGTCATATGATTGCATCATGGTTAAGTTAACACAATTTGGCATTTGGACCCAGGGTGTAGATACTAAACAGAGAACCAAGGACAATGCACAACAGCACAGTGTTTGCTTTCCAAGAATACACTGTTGTGACTTTCAACTGGATTACTCATTTGGGGCTGGACAGTTTTGGAAGAAAATCTAATTGCATTACTTTTTGAAAGACTGAAATATGAACTGATAAACTTAAATAAGAATTCCATTAATGTCCGAACGAACAGGTACAACAAGCTTTTTCTATTAAAAAAGACATTCAGTCTATTATCTTATAATTACAGTTTTTGTGATGCAATGTATTGTGCAGCTCTGCATTGATGTATTGTAAAATTATTAAATGTAAAATGGAATGAATGGAATGTTGGTTATTTAGACAAAACGCTTGTTGTAATTCACTGCATACCTTAGTTGGCATGATGTCATAGCTGCATTGTTGAGATTTTTTTTTTTATTGCTTCTCCCTAAATATTTGTCTTTACATTTCACATAGACATTGGTATGGATTTTCTTCTTTGAGAGTAGTATTAGTATTAGTAGTGTCTCTCGTAATGCTGTAAGAAACAGTTGGGGCGGTTCAGCAGCCTGAAGCCAGACCAAGTAAGGTGCGTAGTTGATTTAAGTTATTCTTGGTCAACTAGCAACATGCTATGTGTATAGAGTAGTCATCAAAAAGTGTGTGTGTGTGGTGCTCTAGAAACTATGAAGTATCTCAGTGATCTGACCAAATATCTGGCCTAAAGACTCACAAGACCACAAGCTCTCATGATTTCATCTAAAATAACTGTTGGCTCAAAAAGTTAAATAAACTACCAATTTACTCCCAAATCATATAATCACAGTAAAATTATTTGAATTGAATTATTTATTTGGCAGGGACAATACAGTCATACATAGTTACAAAACAAATCTTGTCACTGATGCATTGCATACAGAGTTCATAGCAAGTGCTAATTTTCAACTCCCGTCCCTGGTTGGGCTTTTCTACACTTTCTACAGCCAGTAACAAAATACATTAAAACACATTTTTAATAGATAGATAGATAGATAGATGCATATTTTACACTCTTTAACCCTCACTCATACACTTTCATACACTTTCATACACTTTCATACACTTTCATACACTTTCATACACTTTCATACACTTTCATACACTTCCAGACACTTTCATACACTTCCAGACACTTTCATACACTGTCATACCAGTTAGAGGTGGGTACAGTTTTGGTTTTCTTTCAGCCAGCCCTTAATTCTAGAGGTGAACATTTTACATCAGAAATACACTTGATTTCAGCGGGTAATGAGTTCCATAACTAGTCGACTAGTAGAAATTGGTCAGTTAAGACACCATCAACCAATTAATTGACTAAGTGATTAAAAAAGCTGACAGCTCTAGTAAGTTATAAATCATGGTTAATTAATTTCAGGCTTTTACAAGCGAGATATTTTTAGTTTCCGTACATGGATATTTGATTAGTTGTTCATTATGCCAAACTGGCAAAAAACGCATAATGTTAGAAAAAGTTACAAAATAGTTATAAGTAATATTAGCCTTAACTTTGACATCAACTGCACAGTTTAAAATAGACATTGTTCAAACACAATTTCATGCATAATACACTACATCCACTCGAGAGCTACACAATCCACTGAAAATAGGCATTACACATAATTCCCACCTGCATTGGACACAAACAATTACACAAGCCCTACATGGCCTTAAAGCACAGTTTCTATTGCACTCTCTCAAAATGGCCTGGAAGTGGATTTAAGTGCAGCAAAAGTAGTCATCTGGACAAAGTTTTAAATATGCTACGTAATAATACTACGTTTCAACTTCCATCCCGAAAATCATTTTCAATCTGAGGAGCTGGTCTTTAGATTGAAAATTACATACAAGACTTTATTGCAAGTTATATATTAAAGGAAACATATTATGTATTTTGTATTAGCGTTTAAACATGCTCATCTCATGTTTTGAAACAAAAAAAAAGTTTATTATGAAATTATTACATTTTTTGTCAGCAGTCTGGAAAACACTTACTTATTGCAACCAGCCAGTAGATGGTACCAAGCGCTTATCTATATTCTCCTTTGCCGAATATGCTACTTGTAATTATTAAGCTAGTAACATTAGTTTTCGTGTTTAGATGGCAGAAATGCTCAGAACGAGTCTGGCGATGATTTAAGAACCTAAAACAGCTAAAGATTCTCGGATAAGTGACATAGATTATATAATAATAATAATAATAATAATAATAATAATAATAATACATCAAACTTGTATAGCGCTTTTTTGGACACTCAAAGACGCTTTACATAAACAGACAAAACAGACAAAACAACATAAATTTACATAATGAAAATATGAAAATACGTCCCAGATCAAGGAGTTCAGCAGGAAGTGTTTTGACCGGTCGGTGGGGGAGGATTTTTAAATGAACATTCCTCAAAACGGCGTGAATGCAACTGAATGCAGCTTCAGTTATGTTTTTGATGACAGAACATTGTTAAAAACATGGTTAAAAGCTCAAAAAAGTTACTGTGGCAAAATATGTGCGCTATAAAGGAGGTATATGATGATGTAAGTAATTTTGCACTTTTTGTACCACGTTATTATAGTTAAGAGTTAATTCATATGAATAAATTGTTTATTCAGAATGATTCAGGCTTAGTAACTACTTTAATTACTGCATATTAAACAAAAAACACAATTTTTCCTGTTTTGACAAACTTTATAATTTACATTTCTTTGAAAATAGGACAAGAAGTGCATAAATAAAAAATCACAGCGTCTGTCAGGCCTTTAGGTAACTACTGTATCCAGTTTTGAGGAAGCAGAAGGGTCAGCTAACATTGCCACTTATACCATTTGTTTTCAAAGAATCAGGCCACACTTTTGATTGTATCCCATTTGGTCTCCATAATCTCCCCTTTAGTAGTTTAAAAGACAAATTCCCACATCTATATTCATAATCTATTTATCAAGTAAATAAAAGTGCTTGTATGTGTGAGACTGGGCAGGAAATGTAGCACATGTGAGAGATTTAATGGCTGTCAGGAAACTGGAGAGAGGAAGTGGTAAAGAATGCTTTAGTCACCGAGTTGAGGGAGACTGAGAGTGTGGCCCTTAGCCTCATCACACATGTAAATAACATCTCTCATTAGTTAAAGCTGATGGGGTTGTTTCATAATTTAAGAACACTAATCACTTTACAGAAGGTGGGACAAAATGTAGTAGTGTCAAGTATTTCTTAAATTAAGTAAAATTAAACAGTCTGCCGACAGTTCTAAAGTGTTATGTAACCTTTTTGGTGATGTAAAATGGATAAAGCTGTGTAAGCTGATGTAAACAGTGACGGGGCCAATAGCCTCTCTTTCTGGATTATCTGCAGTCATTAATTCTGTCCTGTCCACTAGGCCAAAAGTGCTAAAATGCTGATGCTTTCATTTCATTTTCAAGCATTTTATTCATTTAGGGTCACACTCTTTCAAAGATTATTTTTAATTTAAAATGTGATGTGAAATATTTTTGGCAAATTGCTAAGATATCTTTCTGTTATCACAAATAAAGCTTTTATCTGTTTGTTAGAGGAGGTTGTGAGAAGTTGTCTTTGAAAAACGGTCCGGCAGATAACCTAAGGGCACAGTGAGTTTGCGCTGATCACATGGTCAGCCATTCAAACTGTACTGCCTTTGTGTGCTTCCCTTTCCCTGTTTGTGCTCGACCTGCAGTCCCCAGTAAACATTTGAACCTGCTCACACGCAGTTCACTTTTCATATCATTTACTGAACAGAAACCGACCTTGTGTTTGGTTTGTATTAGAGAAATAGAGGTATAAGCGCCATGTTGTCTCTAAACACCGTGGTCACTCACTGTACTGTAACACTGCTGCCTGGGCATATTATAAAGTTAATCAAAACTTTAATAACATTTACTACTTTCATTGTTGAACTAAAATCACAAACGACAACCAGCAGAATGTGATCGTGATAAAAAAGATGGCAGTTGTGTTTCTTGAGACTAATGTCTAAGTCCTTTGGGTGGAGTTTGTTCTAAAGGCTAAATGAGGCAGTTGGAGGCGGTGATCACTGCATAGCTCAATAATCATGGGATGTGAACAGATATTCAGATATAGGCTCCATATATAAAGAATCATATGTTTGATGTGCCATTAAGCACTACTCCACTTGTTAATGCCCAGAGTTAGTCTGCTGATTAGAGTGCTGTAAAAGTGTGCCGTAAAAAAGCTGCAAACATAAAATGTTGAGTTGACAGAGACAGTAGCTCCCAGTATTCCTTGGTTATTATTAGAGCTAATTAAAGAAGCTAATTTCTTCCTAAATTTGTTTGACAAAGGCAGCGTGGCATGTGACTGCGTCTTGATGGTTCCAGTGACTGACTCAAAATGACAACATACAGATGGTCTGCTTTAACTGGTTGGAATAATTGACATAATTACTATTTAGAGATTATGGAAGGTAGACTGTGAAATGAGCTTGGTTGTTACTCCACCTATAGGACTGAAAACTGACGTCATGCGCCACCTGCTGGTATTTAGTCATACACACACATCTGCCTAAAGATCTTTGTTTTGCTATGGTTAAGATAAACTTATTATAACATAACACAATAATCGTAATTGTTACCTGAAATAGCCATTTTGCTGATATGTGCTCAGTTATGCACCATGGAGTGGTGTAATATTACTGTTAGTTTTCAGTTTTAAAGATCTGCATGGAGTCATAATTATACTTGATTAAGGGGAGACCCAGAGCTAATTTGATTAGGTTATTTAGAGGAATATGTGCTTACTAATAAACATTTATTATGATGAAAAAGTTTTCTTTAATAAGCAGGAAAAGCCCACAGGACACACAAGCTTAATTGTTAGATGTTAAATTGCGTTGTTGCAATGTTGCAAAGATAATGGGCAGGGAAAGGCCCTTAAGTCAAGGCAATTAACCAAACTGGGGTTTGATTGTTGTTAAATTGATTAGAAAATGTTTAAGTACTTCATTTGAAAATTAGCTTTTGTTTCACACAGTTTGAGAAGAAACCAGAAAGAGCTTGCTTAATGATACATACTAGTGTGAATTACAAATTGGAGGGTTTCTAATCCGGTCAAATTGTTGTCATTATAAGTGATGTTCAAAAAGGCAAAGCCAAAAATGATATTTTTCTGGAACATGTGAGGAATCTTCCATATTAGCTTTTGTGACCTGAAAACATTCAGAACATTTAGCTGCTTAAAGTGAGTTTCCTGTGATGTAAAGCCTGAGTGCAGACAAAAGTTGAAGAGTTTGAGCTTGTGAGCGTCGCCCAGAGCGACACCTGATGATGAAGCTGCACATTGGGAGGTGCAGGATGATCCAGTCTGTTCTCCTGGTTACAACAGTTTAAAAAGCGTCACTGGAGGCAGGCTTTATGACCAACACCTCGCTGCTCATTAGTACTTCACAGCCCAGCACCGCAGCATATGGCACTGTCTCTACTGCCTCCCATTTCAGGTGTGTTCTCTCTGACTGGCCCGAACACAGCCACACACTGCCAGGAGCCTTTGGCTGGTGTCTCATTGTCAAATCGAATAGAACATCTGATTTTGCATTCACATCTTTCTCTGTCAAGAAAAGATTTTACTCACAACACAGTACTGCAACAACCAACGTTTAACTTATTTGAAGGACAAGGTAATTTTATTATAATTACAACTTGGAAAGCTCTGCAGTCATTGACCAGTGTCAGTACACCATGGAAATGTTTGTGAATTTATTACTTTTAAGTTCACTAACAAATTTTGGTGGGTACATATTGTGTATATTCTGTGTATCTCTGTGTAAGTCTTTGGTCCACATTTTGCTTTAAGTGTTGGTCTTCACCTTCACCTAAAAAGTTTGGGGAAACGTTTTGACACATCCCACACATGTACATTTGTCTAAATTACAATTTTGTGAATTAAAACTGTATTAAATGTAATAAAACTTACATTGAATTCGAAAAGGCATCTTCAGATGTAGTGCTGCTCCAAAATACCAAATACTAGTCTGCCTTTAAGCACAGTTAATTACAAAATGACTATAATTCTAGCCTTTTTACCTTGTTCATTGTGCAAAAACAAAGAAAATGTACATGTGTAGACCGGATGTGGTATTGTTGTTTTCTTTTGGACCTCCCTTTTTCACCCTGTGCCCTCCCTTCGACAGAACATACACATAAAAACATTGGCTGATGACATGGTAAGGTGCTTGCTTTCATATTGGTGACTTTTTTTTTCCTCTCCTTACCTCTACTACATATTTGTCATTGCATGTTACTTAAACACGCAAATTGATTAAACATACCAAAAAAAGCATCCAACAAGTTCAGAATGTCCTCTTAAGTTTAAACATGATTCACTAACAAAGTTTAACAACATCCTCAAAATCAAACTGACTTTTTATTGCTCTATAACTTGCAGATTCAAATTTATGATTGTTATAACACTTGGCCTATAGCATCCAAGCAGCAGAGAACAACACATAGATCATTTAGTTTGCAATAACAGCAGCACTTAAAAAGAAATGTTGCCACCTGGGGCCTTCCTAATATCCTTTAATAGTTGTTTAGATGAATTGTCAGCATGATAAGAGGAATATTGTGCTTCTTTTGGTCTGTTTGATCGATTTACTTGAGTTTTTGCCGTCCCAACTGTCATTTCATCGCCGTACCATCAAATGTAAGTCCTTTTATATGTGTTCATCCATCCGGCATGTCTCCAAACCACACGTCTACTAAACAGGATTAACATTTCTGGTTGCATGCATTGTTTGGTTATTTTGCCAGTGAATGTAATGAACTAACATGGACTAACTTTAGCATAGAACTAAATGAACCGTGAGTAACAGGTTGGTCGTGCAGATTTGGTTGGTCATATTTCATTGAACTGTGTTAAAACATATGTCTTGTAAAAAAAAAATGACACCTACGTACCAAGATACTAATGGATACTAAAACCTTAGTGATTTGAACAAGTATTAATACTGAAAAAATTAACTTTTCCTGAATAGTTAACAATGGTCTTGATCTATATCAGAACTAGTATAAATCTTCACAATTGGAATTATTTTGGGTTGAAAATTACATTCTTTTGTTTTATTTAGAGACAGATGTATCAGTATTTCTGTCCTGCTTTGGGGTAACCATTATTTTGAACCACATTATTCATGGTTTAATCTAATTTTAGACTATGGTCTGATATTGTTCTTGTTTAGATCAGATTTAGAAATCGCTATGGAGTAATGAGCCTTTTCCTTAGTCTTGCAATCAATGTTTGGAATTTTTACAACTTGTAGAGTTGTACAGGGGTGGGCTATAGTAACAAAAAATAACATCTTGATATTTTTTGGAGTATCCCGATAACGATATTTAGACGATATTCAATCCAATTGTCAATCCAAAAGAAATTTGCAAAAACATGTCTTTAAATGTATTAGTTGAGGTTTAATTATCAGACAAACCGTATATCCTTATTTGAAACTGACCTTTTATTATTTTTTTTATTTTTAATCAGCTCTTTTTGTAGTATTTTTACTATAAATTATATACTCAATATTCAAATGTGCATATCTTCAAAACAACATCCACAATACTTTCACACAAAAATTTTGATTATTGACCACCAATACGTATATTGTATATATATATATATGTATTTTACACTAATTTATTAGAACTAAGTGAGTGCTGCAGGGGTCTCGAAGATCACGTTAAAAGGCTCTTCATGGATCCTTGGAAAAAAAGTCTAAAATGCAATGGAGAAAAAATCTGAGGCACTCTGATAGCAATAAAAATCCTGGGTTAGTGACCCCAAAAGTAACTTGATGCTGCCTCAATACTATATTAGAGGGTTACTCAGTACTCTATACGGTATGTAGTGTTATATAGAGAACAACCATTACATGTTTTTTCTCTAATCATTGTCCACATGTTTTTCTATTTGCTGAAGCTGAACTGAAGTTCACTTTGGCCTCTTCATGATGACTTTCACTTGACCTAGGCCTCTTGTTCACCTCTGTTGTATTGTGTTTCAGCGTGATCGCATTACGAGTTTCAGAAAACAGGGGATGAAGAAAGAGAAGCCTCTCATCCAGCACCCCACAGACCCCCTCCCCACACAGGCCGAGCTGCCCGTGCCGCAGCCGCTCTTTGACGACCGTTCCATGAACCTCTCGGAAAAGGAAATCATTGACCTCTTTGAGAAGATGATGGTGAGCCCTGTCATTTTCTTATGGTCTGCAAAAGCCCCTTTTATAAATGAAGATAAAAGTTAACTTTACTATTTCTCCGAAATGTGTCACACTATGATTAACAGAACGTATTACTTTACTTTATCAAAAGGTCAGTGCTCTTGTATCAAATATGTAGAATAGCAAGCCCTTCCAACTCTCTTGAGAAAGTCTAGAATTCCTGCTGTCACCACATAAATCAGACTTTGTGTGATTTCATTTTATTTAATAAAAAGTCACCAAAAAAACTTGAATTCCATAGTATTTAAAAAGTGAGATGAGTTTCAAGGTCATGTACTGGCAGTATTTTCAATGACACATGTGAAACATTATTTGTGTTGTTATTGGCCTTTAAACATGTTCTTGAGTAACTTTACTTTGGCATATCATGTTTTAGAAGTTACAATAATATATATATACATATACATATCAGGGGTGTTGAAAAAATCGACTCTTAAAAGGATCGCGATTCTACATCGTAAAGATTCTGAAATTATTCTAAGTTCTCAAAAATCGATTTTAAATGATGTCACAGTTTCCGCTGCATTCACTGTTTGTCACAATAAAATTCCCCCTTTAAAGATGCGTTTTACATCGTCTGTAAACTGATAAAGCCCGGTATGTGGCATTAAACACATTTGATAACACGTGTTATGCCACAACTTCTTTAAAACTTTACATGTCTCTGGATTTTCTGTCTCCTCCACTCCACGCACCGGAGGAGGAAAAGGGGGGTCTGGCACTGTGCGCACTGACACTAAAACACGCATGAACCAACATGTACAGACGGAGCAGGAGACTTACTTGAGGCAAGGGTGAGACAGAGGAGAGATGAACGGGAGAGAAGCGCTACTTTCAGTTGCATTGTGGTTTGTGTCGTGTTGCTGATGTTGTTGACAAAGACTAATAAATATAAAAACAGATTTAAAAAAATCTTTGCAATTTAATTGAGAATAATTTTTGAATCGGACCCCAAAAATCGGAATTGAATCGGATCGCCGTGCACTGAAAGATTCAAACCCCTAATACATATATTATATGTATGTGAGGTGTTCCCTCATCAGGATTTTTATTAGCACTCCATTTACTGGCAACAGAGGTAAATGCAAAGGGGAGATAAGGGAGAGGACTTACTAAAGAGGATTAATGAAACAAGCATTAGCATAAATGAAGCTAAATACAACGCCAGGTATGTTTTTGTTGAGGGAACAAAATTATAACATGGTTTAAAAAAAAAAAAAGTCAAATTATCATTATGTTTCCTAGCTCTCTAACAGGTCACCAGCAAGTGAAAGGCCAAACTCTGAATTGACTCTAAGGTCAGAGGCCCGTTCAGACTAGTGATCCCTCTCCACTGAAATGTATTTTTTGCCTCATGTTACACTGCATTGAAATATAACAAAAAGCCTTCATGCCCCTCATCTCTTTGAAGTGAGGCGGCTGAATTACTGGGGCTCCATTGCATAGAGTGTGTGTGAACTGTTGTGGATAATCTTTGAGTATATGTGTGCGCTGTGGTGTCTGCCTTGCCTTTGCTCTCACACAATGGTCTTTATTGGCAGGGCCAGAGCAATGCGGCCCATAGCCCTGGTTCTCATCAGGCCAGCGCCTCGTGTTTTCTTGCCTGGGTGCTCATCCCTGTCACTCGCCTCACCTCTCTATTATGATGTTTGTGCTCAGAGCAGCGTGACATTAAAACCCAGGCCTCAATTTGCTCAGTGACAGACGACACAGAAGCCATGTTTGCCACTCTGACACTTGACAGGCCTTGGCACTTGAAGGTTTTGGGGGGTATATAATTAGGCTAATAAAACAAAAGTGAAAAAGGTAAGTATTTTAAAAGTGAACACTGCTCTTGTAAACTTTTTGGCTTGGATGCAGTGTACTCACAAAAGACAGCAGCAGGCACTTTCTGTTTGATGGTAGTAGCTTGTCACCAGTGTCTTTTTGTTAGTTGGCTCGTTTGCTGTCATACACGCTGTTTGTCTCCCACCTTTAAAGTTATTGATTGTTGTGATGAAGCCCGAGCTACGGCTTCAGATGTCTTGCCGGCTTCAAATGAAGGGACAACCCAGGCCATATTAGTTGGACCGCCAGCTGTGCATTAATGACTAGTAGAAAATGTTTTTTTCACCAGAAAGTGGTTTACTGATCGCGATGTGTAGCTCTAAATAGCACTGAACTATGACGGAAAGGTCATCAAAGAGATAAGGGAATATACCAGTGGACGCTCTGTCAGTGGGGAGCAAAACTAAATGAGCCCTCTTGGATTTTTTTAAAGCCAGCCATTGAGACAGGCATTTCTCCAGGCTATGTATGTACCTGTTCTCGTGGCATTTCTTAAGTGGCAAACATCTTAAATGTGCAATTTATCATTTCTAAGCACAGTGGCTTATTGAAGATGTGAAATTTGCAGTATAGAAGCACACACCTTTGCTTCATTCATTTTTACACTGGCATCCATCCATATAATATTTTCACAGCTATTTTGACCTCAATACATTCTATAGCCACAAAAAGAGAATAAAACTGTGACCTCAATGTAAGCTAATTAGCAATTTTTTGGATGCCACAACCCTCTGCAGGAGGGTTGTGGCATCCAAACATTCATAGCTTTCACAGTAGTGCTCTGGTCTTATACCATTGTTCCACCACCACAGTCGCAGCTACTGTTACAGTTACTTTCCGTGCAGCTTGAGCGTCTAACAATATGCAAACACCAAACAGATGCTATGCCACCAATACAAAAACTTTCTTTCAAGCCATTGAACTAGCCATAATTGTTTTTTATGTAAAGAATCAATTACAGATAGCAATAAACATTTGACCCTGCTTCCGGCAAACTAAGCTGCAATCTCCTCAGTAGACCAAGATTACTGCATAGTTTACACACATAAACTTAGTGGGATGAGCAGTGTTGGAAACAAGATGTACAAATACTTCTCTAGGCTGTCTGGTGTCAGTGGTGCGAGCCCAATCTCATCATTGCAGTGCGAGCAGCAGCGAGGTCCGCCGTGTCCTGGGACTCTTTTATGGAGCCTGCGAGGGCATAATTAATAAAAGAGCATTAATCATTTTGGAGCCTCAACACAGAGGCCTCATTTCTTTCCAGTTTGCCCCCTCACACGCGTCCCTCAGGCCCACTGCTGTGCTCCTCCTACCACACATTCACCCAGGCTTGCCTTTTGAATGCCAATTAAGCAGATAAAATTCCTGGGTTCAGAGATTAATTAAAAACTGCTTGTTTGTTGGCTGAGGAAACATGCCCATTTTAAATTGGAGCTACGTTGGCTTTTGTCTGTTCCAAAATGACATTAATGGTGTTTCTCTGAGGGTCTTTTACTAGAGGAAATGTAGTTGGAGGAATTTAGGTCACAGTGCCCCTGGGTGGGATCCCAGTTCATGCCTCACTGACGAATGAAGGAACAACTCTTTGAATCAGATTACGTGTGGGAGAGCTTTTCAGCACCTAGTCTACAATGATGATGACATACAGTGCACTAGGTTTAACTGTTTTAATACTGAATCCCTAGGAGAGAAATCACTGCCAAATGAAATGAACCACACACAAGTTCTTTTGTTCTCCAGCAGAGGGCAGCATGGCTCTACAGCTCCACATGCACAGCCTGAAACCCTGAGCTGGATGTTTTTTTACGGGTTCATTCTAGCCGTCTCTTTGTCAGAGAGTACTTCTGATAAACATCCCCTCCATTCTAATCATCATGTCATTCCCTGGCTTTTAGTGCTCTGTCCGGCCTTCGCTCCATCCCCTGACGTCTCTCACATGAAAGACCCCTTTTGTGATGTAGAATTAAAGAAGCACAAAGATAATACTCCCAATGACACACACACACACACACACACACACACGCTGCCTATCCAGCCATCTGATGCGCCCGCACGGCCTCAATAGAGGAGCCCTTGTTTGATTTTGCTCTCCCATTCAGGATTGCCGTGCAGTCTGCTCCAACCTTGCTGCTGTGGTTTCAAGGACTAATTATTACTGGAATATATTGCTGTACCTTATGTCTTAAATGAAGCACAGGCGATAAATGTAATGAAGAGCAGAAGGACACGGGCTACTTCTTGATTTAGTTATAATTGGTATTTAACTGCAAAAGTGCACTCTAAATAGGGCCATAGACCAATGACAAAAAAACCCTCCAAATGATGAACGTTTTTATGAAACATATATTCCAGGTCAAGAAAGTAAGTAAGGATTTAAGTTCTGTGTTTTGTGGAAACTAGAAAATGTGATGATTGTGTTGCCTTGTATTTCAGGGCTATCTTTCAGAAAATTCATTATCTGTTCAGAAGTTTCATTGTGCATTCTAACCTGTCCAATAGAATTAATAATATGTCACCTTAGCACCAACATTTTCTCATATTCTATGGTATCTCTGCATGTCATTTTATGATAAATATAATAAATTTCATTTATAATATGGTTTAATTTTCTAAATCTAGATGACAGCTGATCTGTGCCAGCAGCTTAATTTCCATGTACTATCTTTGTGTGCTCGTGTAGGAGGACATGAACTTGAATGAGGATCGCAAAGCCCCTCTGCGTGGAAAGGACCTCAGCACCAAACGGGAGATGGTGGTCCAGTACATCTCCGCCACGGCCAAATCTGTAAGTCACACAATCATCTATGAACACCAGAGCGTCAAGTGTATCATCGTAGTTGGATCATAATGGCACGCTACACTACTTTCCATTACAAGTTTAACTGATCTCCTGCTTTGTTGCCTAGTTCTTCATCTGTTCATGCGCACTATTTCTGTTGTTGTCTGCTCATCTCATGCTTAAATCTCTAATCCTCATTTTGTGCTCTTATTATAGTGCAGTCGGCCGTGATAGGCCTTCAGAGAAATGTAATTGTAGCCACTCACAAAAGTGCTAGGTGGATGGTCACTGCTTGTTCAGTGCTGCACTTGCATGTCACCTATCGATTCTCAGTTTGTGTGCATGCATAGGAATGCATTTAGCCACATGGGTGGTGGTGAATAGTGGATATTTAAATGCATTTGTGGTATTGGAATCTGAACTGTTCAAGTAAATCTCCCAAAAATTGAAAAAAAAGAAAAAAAATCTGCTTTCAGTAGTTCAGTTCAAAGTGACTTCATAATGGTAGCATTTTAGTTAGCAAAAGATTTTAAGTCTTAATTAATTTAATCCCATTCCTAAATTTAATATCCCTTAAAATGTTACCAAATCCTGACATTATATGCCATGATTTACATTTAACTGTAAATACATGTATTTATTTATTTTTTATTGACATTTTATTGACATGATGATATTGCTTGAAGTATTTTGTTTAAAGGTGCTTTGTGTAAGTCTTTTGCATTGAACTACTGAAATACATCTACAGATATGCCACATCAAATAAAATGTGCTAGTAAAAATAAATTATTCTATTTTATGATTATGCACTATTTTTTAAGACAACCGTGTGAAGCGCACAAAAAGATGATCGCTTTCTCCTATTTGGATTAAACCTGGTGCTCCGTCTTGACGTACTCATTTATTGCCCTCCTCATTGTTATGGTAATTAACTGGCATTATTGATAATGATGATTATCTGAGATGATTGATTTCCACACAGGGACCATTACGCTTTGTGAGCACCGATGTTTTATTCAAATTAATAACATAATCTCTGCAGTCAAAGGCCAGAAGACAATATGTGAAGTCTGCCATCAGGTTTAATGTGGGCGAGAATGGGCAATGTAAAAGTCGAGGGGAGAGCAAGATCTACGTGTGTTATCTCGTAGAAGAACTTACAGAACACCTCTGAAATATATTTAAGATAATAAACATGCTAGAAACTAGAGGTGGCAGATATGTCATAGAATTTAGATAGTTGCATATCTGAAATTGTTTTTTTGGAGATATGCAAAATTAAAATATCAAGTGTATTGTATAGAAATAAAAGTATTTAAAATTACCAGTGAACTCTTCCAAACAAGAGTGTAAAGTAATGTTTCTGTCCTTTTTTTTTGTTTATTTTATGTTTCGTTCACATTTTGACCCTCAAACAAGACATTTAAAGGCATATTGTCTCAATATGGATATAATTCGGCATTATCACCATCCCCTAAAATCATTTGGATCTATGCCAGACACTAATGAAAACTAAAATTAGTATCTAAGGCTTTGTTCACATTTGCAATGCACAATGCACAAAACACACACACACACACACACACACAAAAAAACCCTAAAAAACTCTAAACTAAACCCGGACTAGACCATGACTAAACTAGAACAGGACCAGACTATATCATGACTAAACCAGGCCCAAACCAGAGCAAATGTGAACGCTGTCTAAATACTCATTTGTTGTAGATGCTGTCCTTATAAACCATTTCCAGTATCTAATGAGTAAATACATTAATCAATTATGATATAGAAATGGAAACTAAGACACTATCAATCAAAGGGTATTGTGCACTAAATCCAGACTCATAATAAAGTAAAAACAGAAAACTGTTTCTCACTGCTGCCATAGATAAGAATTAAAACCTCCAGAAATATGACATAAAATAAAATATAACATAAAAACTTCAAATGACATTTATACTTACGTGGTTATTCATTCTTCTGTGCATGGAGTGATGGATCTAGATGGTGGTGTGCCTTTTTGCTTGGTGTCAGTCTCGGTTGCTGTTGTGCCTTGGATCATGTTATTTTTCCACATGGATGCCTTGTGTTTGTTGCTTTGTGAATTACTGTTGGTGGGCCTTGGCACATTTCCTTTTGTTCTTTTCTGATAATTTGCTTTTGTTCATTATCTGATTGATTTTTGCTGGAATTAAAATTACACCCCAGCTTGGCAAAATGAGTAAACTTTGGTAATAAATGAAAAAAAAAAAAAATCATAGCTTTTTTAATACTTGCCCTTTTTTGTTTTTCGGTTTATTTCGACTGATTATGTTTACTCTTGAGACAAAGCCTTTGAATAGAAAGTCAGATTTTTCGACTTGACTTGCCACCTCTCTTGGTAGACTATCACCAGGCAAGATTGAGCACACTCCCGTACTCAGCAGGGGGTGGGCAAATTACTCCCAACTCATAATAGAATGTCTTTTTATTTCCATGAGAGCGTTGACCTCCATCATTTGAATAGGAGTTGTGTTTTAATGGAATCCGGCTCCGATTTCGCAGGTCCGCCCATGTCCTTGACCATCAGCTTTGCATGAACATTCGCTTTCTTCTGTCTCACCTTTAAAAAAAAAAAAAAGAAATTCTCTTCTTTCCTCCTAACATTGTGTGCCAACACGTTTAAAGCTGCCAAAAATCCCTGTAACAACAACACAACAACACAATCACTCATATTCTTCTGATTGACTCCTCTGCTGACAGTGAATAATTTAGCGCATCAATCCAAACCTTCTGCGCCTCAAATTGAAAAGGAGTATGATGGCAGGGTCTTGTAAGGGGGAGGGGGTGCTGTTCACTCTGATGATGGCACTTTTATTCAGTTATTCAGTTTTATGCACAAACGTTTCACTGTATTCTTGAAAAAGGGCATGGCATAAGCTCCAATTATCTAAGCCATTTCTGTCCATTTAAAAAGCCTTTGTGTATGTTTTGGAAAAATATTGTAAATTTTCACAAAGTGTTAAATACATGCTGTTATGTCTTTGATGACATTTTAAAAATTCAGTGCCAAAAGTAGCAACAGTGACATCCCCTTCCCCCTTTTAAACGTCATGTTTCAATCAAGACAATGCCGACTGTTGTTGTCAAGTTGCTTTAAATTACTTTAAAAATACATACAATGTCTTCCAGGCATCAGCTCCTGTGAAAGCGGCAGCAGGCAGGTCTGCAAAATTTATTTAGTGTAAATTGCCCCTGGTGTTAAAGGCTGGTTGTGGGAATTCACAGGAGAGGTAAGAAGTGTGGATACAGAATATGATTTAAAATATAATTTGGGCTTGATCAGGTCGGGGCTTATGTGAAAGTGACTTTATGGCTGCCATAAACTGCAAGTGAAAAGATGGGGAGTTTAAATCAGGCAACAAATGGCCTCAGACTCAGAGAGGCCGTATAAAAAATAGAAAGTGGAGTTTGCGGTAATAAGAGGGATGTGTAAATGCAATTTTACCTCAAATTCTCATCTCTTGCTTGCATTAAAATGTCACAGTAAAATATTGGTATAAATATTAATAATAATGAAAATCAGCTAACCAAAGACATGGCACATGTTCACTGTGATAAACACACTTTGCCTCGTACCATTATTGACAGACAACAAGGTTAAGTCTAGAACATGTTGACAGCTCGAGCTCACGGCGTTAGAGCTTCAAATTGACGGCCAGTATTATTGGCAGCCGTGTGATTGAAACCCCTTAAAGTTTGGTGCAACTTCAGTCACTGCGATGGCCATTTATTCTAATGTCCCAGTTTCTGTTTTTAATTTAACACCAAACCTACTTATGTCTTTGAGTGCAAAAAAGTAGGTCTGCAATCTCAACTGTTCCACCTTCCACTCCAGACGGCTGACCTTACATTATCTGATACAACTTATAAAAGACTAGTTTCATAAAAGTTAGTTGTTATGTATTCAAATTTACAACAACATACTGTAAGCCATTAATCTTTTAATAGAAGCTCTGTGTGAAAACCAGCATGTCTACCATATTGATTCACACTTTCACAGCGGTTGATGCCTCTAACCGCGCATGCAAATAAATTACCATCAGGTAACTTTGAATATATTTGAATTTCTGAATATTTTGTTCATCAAACTTTTGTGAAGTTACTGCTTGACCACGCTGGCATTTTCTTAAGTTTCAGTTAAGGATGGCCATTAAAACTTTATGGGCTCAAGTGTGCGCTTCCACCCTTACGTGATTGATGTTTGCCGCGCCACACAAATGTCGCTGTCTGGTCATTGAGAAGATTGTCTGGCCTACTAACGATTGTGCTGTGTTTGTCTTTTTGCACATTAACCTCCGCTGATCGCTGCATGCAGATAACTGGGAGCAAAGTTGCGGTAAGTAGCCCATTATTTACTTGGCCTCTAAATTGTGTTCTTTCATTCTATGTCTCTATTCACACACACAAACAATGGATGGATGTGGAGTGAGGTGTTTTCAGTGCCATTATACCCTTGATTTTATTTTCATTCCTGATATTGCTAATGGACTGTAATTTTGAAGGGCTATAAATTGCTAACTCCATTTTGGTGTGTAAATGGGACCACTCTGAAATGAAGGATTTGGAAAGTATACAGCGTGAGAATAAACTGGCACATATTTGAAAACCACCATTAGACACCTATTAGCATTTTAATATTGTTATGCTAACAGAGAGCAATTGCTGTTACACAAATATTCATAATTGGTAATCCAATATTTTATGAGAAATTAAGATATTTGCACTTTCTCAAAAGGGATGAGTTTGTTTTGAAAATATCACACAATGAGCCACAGCTAAAATAAAATCATTATATAGCAATGTAAGACACACCAAGTGCTGAACATAAATACTGAGTGCTTTGGATTTATAAAAATGAGTTAATCAGCTGGTCTATCTCTGAGTAAGATTAGATGTCACCCCACTGTGTTTTTATAAACAATTTTGTTTTTGTTTTTTTTCATGCTGCCTCCTTCACTTTAAGAAAGGCATCCTTCTAGTTAGCAAAGACATGCTGTCAACTGAGTGAGATTATTTTCCTCACGCACAGTAATATGCCATGTTCTCAGCCATCATAGTGAACCTATCTGTTTTGATTCAATGTTTTGTGCTTTAAATGTTCCAGTAGGAGTAATAAACACTGTTAGCTGTGTGAAAAACCTGTAAGGACTGTTAAGAAGAGGAGGTCTTCTCTTTAAAAAAATGTTACATTGATTTCATTTTCTATCTTGTCCTTGGCTATGTCTTTGCTGAAAGCCTGTTTGAGCCTTTTATTGATGTGTGAGCTCTGTAAAGTGGATGTAACATTTGCCCCTTGTAAAGTACAATATCTACATAACTTAATTAAGATAGCCCTGGTAGCTTAAATGTTGTGTATTTATTTATTATTTGCTTCGTGTGTGTGACTTCTGTGGCTTTACGAATAATCTCTAAATATTTTCAAATGGCTGCTTTTGTAAAGTATGCTGCTGCCACTGTTGAAATTTACTTTTAAAGAAAAGGAAGACATTTAGCCTGGTTAGCCAATCATGGTCTACAGTTTGCTCCCTGCTTTGGTGGCACATTCCCATTTTCACGCTGTCAGCGTGCTTCTGGGATTGAGCGCTCTTAGATGTGCTAGAGGGAAGTGTTGGTTAGGATTGTCTATAGGGAACACACAACTCTAACTCCTCTGTCTCAGGCATGAAATCTCTCTGGCACTTGGCTTCTCCCAGTAGACTTAGAGGTGGGAATAGAGGCTGACTGAATTGGCTTTAATCCAGTCAAACTGGTGTGCCCGAGTGCATCACTACTAAGTCCTACACTTTCTCCACCCCCTGCCTCTGAACTGAAGGAAATGTGCGCATACATACCTGGCTGCAACGGGTCATCGTCAGCTAAGACCAATGTTCATCCACTCTCTACAGTTTGTGGTTACCATTGCACTGATTTATGTCACTGATCAAATGCCATGTTAAGATTTGTGCGCTGTGATTGAAAGCAGACAGTTTCTCAGCACTACTTTTGAGATTCCCAGTAGCTGGAAAAGATTTACTTCTGAGACACTGAGGGTTAAGGCTGGAACAGTGAGGAAACTGTGTGTAATACATGCGTTAAAACAGAGAAATCCTTTGACCAACGGTCAACAATCAATATCTACACTGCTGGACTCATGATGCTTCTGCTAAGCTCTGGCACAATGTGCTTTGGCAGGAAACAAAACATAATAGGTTACTGGCCAAAAGCAATTTTTTTTTTTAATGTTTAGACTACTCGTCAATGCTACCTCCACATTGTGCACCACTGAAGATTTAATGTTTGAAGAGTAACTAGGAGTAACCAGTAAATCATGAAAAGTGAGTAGCTAGAAGGCCAGAGGACCACACAGCCTTCCAATGACAGAAGAATTTTACTGATAAGGATTAGAAGACACTTTAACTCTGATCAAGTACTTGTTCAGTGAGCCTACAATCTTTACTAAAGGCCTATGAAAATACTGATTAAAAGTATGCCTCAAAGAAAATCACTTTGCACTGCCTCATTTATCCCATTTTTTACCTTTTAAAACCACAGGCCTCACAAGACTTTTTGTTTCAAGCCAGCTATTAAACTAGGTGCCGATGGCTGAACAGATTTGATGTGGCACGTGTCCTTGGCGCTTTAAAAGAACGGTAATGAAAAATTAATCAATAGTGTGCTTCTCATGCCCCCAACCAGTGTTCACCATAAATTCTGTCTTAAATTAAGATCAAGGAAACATGCTCTAGGGTGGAAGTGGTTGAATAAGATCTCTCTTTGAATGCCAGATTGAATAATTTTCAGCTCATGGACATCAAAAGTTTGGACAGATACAAGGTACAATTTGTTTTTTCAATTGATAAGGACAGCACATTTTAGAATGGCTGAATATTCTTTGGTGTCTTGTATCCATAAAGCAAACCAAGGCTATGTTACTATACATTCACAATTGAAGATATTTTTAACATTATTATGTATTTTTGGAAACTTCTGCCGTGACAACAGAAATGCAAACTTTTGATGCTATGTAAGTTACTGTATTGAATTGCTTTCTTCTAAAATGATTTGTGCAAGTTTTGTATTTTACGTTATGTTTACAAAATTGTACTTTTTACACATCCTTTCTCATGCCTTTTGTCCCATTCTATCAAACATAAGGCAGAAACAATCATTGCTCTTCAATCAGAGGGGCAGAGCTATCTCTTGTTATTTTGAAGGAAACATGAAAAACTAAAGTGGTCACAGCGGGCTGATAGTGAATATATTAGTGGTTGTATTTTATGCTCTATTTGTTTTTGGGTGTGTTCATCATGCTTGTATCTTCTAAACCAAGAACTGCTTTGTGTCTGTGTGCACTGATAATACAGGTAGGATTGATGTATTGCCCAGGAGAGATGGAGTAAGAAAGTTTATATTTGAGGTAGGAAATAACTAAAATGGGATTCTTATTTCTGTTTATTGTGTGGTTGTTATTGTATGTATTGTATTCACAGCCACACACGAGTGATGGAGCTTGTGAGTGCGCACTATGCTCCCAGTTGTATGTCTCCTCCCCACTGCTCTGTCATACTCTCAATGGCACTGTGGGCATGCTCAGCCCGGTTGGAGGCTCCTGCGGGGCCGCATTAGGCCTCATAAACTTTATAGCATATTTTTACAACCCGCCTCTCTGTATGCAGCCACCATCACATCCCATCGCATCTGCTTGAACTGTTCACACAGCTGTGAAATTCTGTGTACCTCCATGTTTTATGGTTGCCTGCTTCTCCAGTTGCACCAGATTTCTTTATTTGCTTCTTAAGCTCTTTCATATCCTTCCCTACAACTGCTCATATTTAGTAAGTTATTTGCTTTGGTTGATGGAGTTGTCTGCTTTTTAGAAATGGGATGCTGGAAAAATGTGCACTTCTTCTATGTCAAGATTTGCACAGAACATTTCACTGCAGTTGCTGTTATAATTAACTTTTGCTTGCCAGGCTTTTTCACAAGAGTTTTAGTTTTTCCAAATGCAGACTTCAATCATACATAAAGGGAACATTTTTAGCACATATGCAGGACTGCTGGTAATGTGTTTGTTTTACACAGAACTCAAAGCTTAGTTTGATCCGGAGGAGAGCAAACATTGCTAGGCTGTTGAGAAAAAAAGTTGTTCTTTCTCTCAGTCTGTGTAGTATGGGTACTGTAACACAAGAGACCTGTTTATAATCCTCCTGACTTGCAGTAAGCCCTCCCATGCCCTGTGGAATAGTTTTACCATTCGACCAACTAGTCTACTCAGCACAACAGAGTGCTAACAAGGTGTAGTGTCTTCCTGTCAGTTTCACTGTCATACTTCGACACTCAAGAATAAAGCCACATAATCGCCTCATCAACAGCCAGGTTTGCAGCGACTCCCCAGTCGCTCTCTGCTAGTGATCGGTGATGTGATCAAGGCCAGATCACGGGCTATGTTATTGTCTGCACAGCAGCTTCCTTTCTAAGGGTGCTCAGGAGAGATGAGAGGGCCTTAAAATGGTACTGATTTTCTACCTATTCACTCACAAAGTGGGGCTTGTTTCTCCAGAAACTTATGAACGCGTACATGAATGAACTGTGTTGAGACTTTGTTGAACCACATTAAAGCTGTTTCAAACATGCCTAAATAGGAAACATAGTTGTTTTTATGACATTGTACTACTCATGGTCAGCACTTGGTGGCAGTGATGAGCTATTGTATTTTCCTATTGGTGCAATGCACAGTTGTTGGTAACACGTATTGTTGCTATGGAATTGACTTAATGGGTGTGTTACAGCTAAGGTAACTAAACAGTGTGTATGGCCAATGCTTTCTTAAAAAAAAAATCTGATCTTTGTCTCAAGAAATGTGTGAAATAATTATCTTTCAAAGTGCATTGCAACCTCCCAAAGACAGCTAATAAAAGGGCAGAATATATTATTCCTGTTGATATATTCTAAATTAAAGATTTCCTGTGACATACTTGAAGAACAAGAACTTGCTCTTTGCTGTTGCTGAAATATTCCCTGTGACTTGCTTGACCTATTGCTGTGTCAGCGCTTAAATGTAGCCTGACCTTAAGGAACTAATGCCACCAATGTTATGCTAAAATTAGCCAGTATTATTTTCCACACTCTATCTAGTGGACTACGCAAGAAACTATGCCGCTACCTCAGTAGTTGAAACATTGCATTGAAGTTCTATTCCTACCGAGATGTGAATGCCTGACCTACCTTTTAAATCACCTCTGGAGGCCAGCCAGATTTGCCTATTGATATTTTGTGCTTGTGACACAACAGATTCTTGGATATGTGTTTTTCTGAAACATGCTCTTGGCTGGGTCCTGCTCCCCTTCATGATCTAGTTTGTTTTCCATCACGGTGATGACTGATGACACGAGAACATCGCTCCCTCACTCTAGGGTTCTAAGTATGTTCCACCGTCTTCCACCTTGTCATTCGGCTCAGATGCCCACACTAACATTCTCTATTAATTTTTAACGCACAACCATATGGTGGGGCCTGTTTTTCTGCAGGTGCTGTGCCAAATAAAAGTAAGTAAATAAAGCTGCTAAATCCCTGCTGCTGTTGTAACATATGTTTTTAAAGTCTTTTGTGCTATCAAATTGCTTTATACAATGGGGCCAATTACGAGATATTGGAGAGCGGCTGATATGATGGCAGATGTACAGTGTTCCAAATGGCCCCGTCCTTGATGTTGGCTATAGACTCAGCATGTGAGGTGACATCCAATCATGTGGAGATGGCTGACCTGTCTCTTTATGTCCTGAGTGGTTTTGAAAGATGATCTTTTTAATGTGGCTAGCACCGATGTCTTTTTCACACCTGAGCTGCCGGCCTTGGATCGCTCACTGCAAAGTGGCAGATGTGATAAAACACAGGACCTCACTCTACAGACCCCTGATGTGTATAATTACACAGTCATTTAATAAGACAAGCAGCGGATTCTGTGTCATGTGTCAGGTGTTGTTCTTCTTCCCTGTCAAGATTTCCCATGTTAGCTTTCAGTCGGCTGTCTCTGCTGCCAACGGCGGTTGTTTGCTAGATTGTTTGTGTGTCACCTCACGTGTCTCTTTGTAGAGAGAAGGAATTTGCCACCACAAAAGACTGAAATTGAGAGGAAAAAGTTCCTTCCATGCCCCACTATTAGAACAAAAGAACAGTTGAGAAAAAATCTTGATGTTTTTATGCCAGCAACATCTTCAGAGCTTCTGATTTAAATGAGCTAAGGGTTCTAAAATTGTCATTTGAATTATGCCTTTCATCCCCCCAAGGTTTTTAGCGAAACAGTTCAGCCTAAGTCTCTTGTGAATGTTTTTTTTTTTCTTTCCCTGTTTGCATTTCTGAACAAGCGCCATAGCTGTAATGAATTCTATTATTTTAAAACCAATTACCGCTAGTTGGGAGCTCGCTGCCGCCGCCGTTTTCTCATAGGAGTTGTGCTGTTGCAGTGTTGACTGCGTTAAGATCTCATAGTATTTCTTCCCATTTCCCTAAACACCCATACTAATGTACTTTTCTCTTGTTACTGTACCTACTTCATACATATACAACTGTTAAGCTAAAGCAGAATTAAAAGACTAATGAATGCCTTTTGAATGCATTTTATTTTAATGCTGCAGTTGACCTGAATGTATTAAAAATAAATTTAAAAGAAAGCTCCACAAGACAATAGAAATGACCCTATAATATAACATATCATTTACTTTCTTTATTATGCTGGAAATTGACCTTGTATTTAACTTTCCCCCTGTGCAGCATGGAGAGGTTCTAGCCACCATTGTACCTTAAAACAAGAAGCTGAGGACGAGTCTTGATTCTTCTGTTATTAAACATAATTAGTGTTAATTAATAATTAATAAAAATAATTAATTAATGAATATTGTTTATATTCTAATATTATTATTATCTGACAATTTAACTTTTCTGGAAGATGCTGTTCTGAAGTTTTTTCTCCCTTCATTGTTTTGTTGTCTTAACACTTGCCTAATTGGATCCCTGGTTTGAACTTGAAGGTGAACTATATTCATCTCTATTTAAAAAAAAAAAACTCTTAGTATACAGTCAACTTAACTCATCAGGAAGTGTAAAGTTGTGTTGAACCTTGGCACATACAAACTTTTGCAAGTTACAAACTGCTAACAGTTAGACGTGTTCACTCATTAAAAGCCACTCCGTCTCTCCGTCTGCCCTAAAGATTGATTTATGGCTTATTTAATAAGCTGAAAGGTTACCTCAAAACAGATTTTCTCCATAATTGAACAATTTAGTGCCGCTCAATAAGCATTTATGTCAAGCTGGGATGTTGTAGTATTTCTGTCTCTAATTCACCCTCACATTAACACTGATATGGCACTATTACACACACATAATTAGTCATTAGAAGAATTATGAAGTATTCAATGTGTTGCATTTCCGATGGAGAGGAGTTGGGTCCGAAATGTAGGCTACAATTGACTGTGCACAAGGTGGCAGTTGGTGTGTTTATTTTTAAAATGGCTAGCTCAGTACTTCCTGTCTAGTTCATTTCTATGGGGTTTTGGTCCAGTCAGTCTAAAATGAGTAAATCCTGACAGATCTTGCAGTGAACAGTGAGTTGTGCTGGATGTGTCTGAAACATGTTAAAGGCTTTACAAAACAAGCAAGTACTTCACCAAAGGACACGTGTGTGTTTATAAAGGGACGTGTTTGTGTCTCAATGCTAATGCTAATGCATAACAATTTAAAAGTAAACAACCCAACTGACGCTCTGTGCTCAGAGTCAATAGCTGAAGCAAACAGTGCTCAGTGTTCTGCTAATTAGCTCAGCTGCTATCCTCTATTAGGTTTCTTTGTTCCAGATGTTATCTCAGAATAGCATTAATCACCCTAATGACTCCAGTACAGTTTATTGGTCCACATCACTATGACCTGGCTGCTCCCTGTTTCCCTGAGGTCAGTTGCTGCATCATCCATATGTTTTGTTGATGGTTGGTTGCCATTTTTACTTTGTTCTGTGCGCTGAGGCAACTCAGTGCAGCTTATGGTTCAATTTCTGACACATTTTGGTGGCTACTAATGGTTAGTGTTCACAGTTCCCTTTTTAATACTGGACCTATAATATGAGAGCACAAAATAGCTTCTCCCTCACAAATGGCATAGTCCTCTAAGCAAAATGTTTGCCAATAGCTTGACATTATGTTCCTGTTCCCAAGAGAAAGTATATCAGTCTGTCAACCAGTTACCTTGCACTGAAAAGCAAGGTTTCTTTGTTGCAAGGATATTTGCTGCGTACTTTATAGGCAAAACATCAACACAATTCAGTTTGCCATTCAGAGGAGCAGCCAGTGATTCAGTGTGCACTAAGTTAATGTTTTTTTTCCTTTGGTCAAGGCTTTAATTTTTCTGCACATATTTGAGCAGTTATTCCTTGTGTCTTTGCATAGATTGCTGTAGTGTGCGTGTGATATTGACAGGACGAATGGAGTATTTGGAATCCTGAATCTTTGGTCCTGGGTTGAGCTGCTCTGTAGACCAACGTGGCTTTGGCGGGGTATCGCTGACAGCAAGGATACAAACACTTCCCATCCCCTGCCACAACTGGTTCAGAGCTTTTGGAAGAAGGCGGGAATCTGCGTGTCTCAACCTTTGTTTTTCCACCCTTCACTCCATCCTGAAGTTGGCTTTCTTGTATTTTCTGTGAGGCCCTTGGTACATTCCACATTCATTTTGAAAGAATACAAAGAAAAGACAAAGGAGAGACCCTGAATTTTTATATCAAGAATAGAAAAGGTTCAAATGATAAAAAATAAAAAAAAAGCCCATGTAGTATACTGCTTTACACAGGAACTTGCCTTTGCTTCGAGCTCTCCTGTGGTCAGTTAGCTTCCTACCTGACTCTTAAACAGGGTCTTTCTTCCTGCTCCACCAAAACCCGTCCCAATAGGTTTCTGGCATTGTGTTTTTTATATCTTGGACTTATGTGCAGTAAAACAATAACACTTAATTGCATCCATCTCAGCGGCTTTGTGTCCAGGTTTTTCAGGCTCCACGGCCTAATGAAAAAGGAGAGGCATCAGTTTAATTATAATGTACTCGCCTGTTATCGAGGAGAGATTGTTTTTATTTGGAGCCTTAATGAATTTCTCATCAGTTTGTTATTAACATGGTGCTATCCAGGGCTGAAGTGGGGAAGCAGCCAATTACATGGCTTTGTTCTCCCTGATGGACAAGTATTTGTGCCTCTGTTGAGACGAATAACTTGCGGAAATGCAAGGGGAGAAAGGATGATAATGGCTCCCCAGTACTGCCAGACAATTTTCTGCTTCAGGTGAAGTAAAATGAGGATGTACCATTTCTCATAGTCTTATCCCAGATATTCAGTGGTACTGTCTGCATAGTCAACTACATGTAATGATAATGTATTCATAACATGTGACCGTACAGTATATGAACAGACAATAGTGAAGCATAATGATGGTGACATTTCTCCCTCTGTGAACCCAGTTAAAAATGGCGTGCCTTTCTTAACCTAAAACCCATTTGGCTCTAAGCTAATGGGATATGATGAAAACTAAATGATGTGTGGGGCCTTGTTATTTGCCTTTGCTCACAAACACTTCCGCCAGTTTATTGCATTTTACGGTTGAAGGGCTTGATCACTAGTATTATGGCTTTGTAAATGGAACTCTATAAATTACTCTCTGATTAAAGACAATGCCCTCACTTAAGGTGTGAGGCCCTTATGCCATGCATGATTAGCACAGAGCATTTTGTGTGCTCTACTTTAAGTTGCTCTTTCATTTAGGCTTCACTTACATCACTCAGGTGCAGAAAGTGAACATGCCTTTAATGTAGATCTCAGTGTTGGGAGCCTTTTGTTAGTGGTTGAGAAAGTTGTCGCTTGCTTATAAAACCTACCTTTTCATTTAAAGCAATGTAATACTAAACGCTGGAAATAGAATCACATGCCCTGCCAATGGGACGAACTAACTAACACATGTTCATTAATTTGCACTGTTCCATATTGAATAAAATAAACATAAACATATCAGTCATTGCCTTGATCTTACCAGTTGTACTAAATCTTACCATACATTTTCATCTGCTCCCTTTCTTTGAGGAACTGCCAATTTTTAATTCAACGTGGGCAATTTGATACTCTGACAAAACCCTGCCCATTTCCTAGTGCTACCAACTCTTTCTGTAGTTCGCTGTCCATGGTGCTGAATATGTTTCTGGTCATTTTGTCTCAGTGAGTCTTTGACCGCCAGCCTTTTTCTCACAAGACCCCCCTAGCCCGCCAGAGTTTTCACTAAATTTCAACAATCTTCAAAGCCCTGCATAAAACTTTGTATGACAGCTTTAACCTTAACCACAAAAATAATTATTGTACATGGATCTGTCTCTTTTTTTATTGCTACACAGTTCAGGGCGACACGGTAGCACAGCGGTTAGCGCTCTCTCTTCAAGACAACAGTTGGGACGCTGAATACGGAGTTAAGTCCTTTTTTAATGTTTTTGTTTAAAGTAGCATGTGACCCTAATGAAATTATTTTAAGCTCTAAATATCCATGTAATGTACAGAGTGGGATTTTTAATAACCTGTCTGTAAATGTATTTGAGATGATATAATTCAAATTATTTATTATTTTATTATTTATCTATATCAATCCATCTAAAAGCTAATAGTTTCAAAAGTTTTCCGTGCTGGTAAGATTGAATCTATCACACTGGGCATTCATATATGCAGCTTTTCACCACAGACATGAAGGCGAATTTGGGGTGTCAGAATAACAACGATGTGGTAAATAACGAGCCAGATGGTGCAGGTCTGTCGAAACAAGGCTTTTTGCATGGCAACAAGGGAAAGAGAATGGGGTGTTTTTGCTGACCTCCATGCTTTAGGAGAAAAGTGCTGACCCCTCCTGCAGTTCCCCACAGGTTTGTTTCATGCATCTTCAAACCTCAGTCACACTGATTGATACACTGTGGAATAGCCGCGAGCTCCATATTCACATGAAATATCAGATGAGATCCCAAAAGCGAGGCTTACAAGCCATTGAAGGGCTCAGTAATCCCACGCAACTAGTGTAGGTCAACTGTTGCACCTTTAATTCATTTTTCTTCAGTTTTAGTCTGCCCTTAGTTAAGATTCACATTTAGGGGCTATGTAAAACATTTTAATTGATTATACTTGGCTCTGTTTTGAAATGTTTTATGACTATATAGAAAAAGATTATATTCTTTTTTATAAATAGTACTACTTTCTCTTGTCCTTAAATTATCTTCATTATAAATTTGTGTTTAAATGTATTTATTGATTTATTTATTTTTTTTTCCTTTTTTTGGTGAGAGAAAAAAAAATCTAGATTCTGAGTAGCCCTACTGAGCGCTGGATGAGTGAGGGAGTCAGGAGGATAATGAGGGCATGAAGGTGGGCCCGGCGACAACCAGCAGGGCACAGCTAGGTGGATCCGCTTGTGGCACTAAGCTTCTTAACTCATCGCTTCCTCAGAGGCAACCTTTAAATAATATCACACATCACCTTCTCCCTAATATGACAACACAAAAGCCACACACATGTAATTTCACTTGCCACACGAAGATCAACGTGAAGGATGCTGGAATGGATGGGAATTAAAAGCAGTGCATTCCATTGTTGCAAAACACAGCCTATCACATGACAAAATCTAGTTTTTAGGTGTTGCCCAAAATGCATTTAACTCACCTGAAGAATAATACTTTTCTGTGGCTTTTGTTAATGTTGTTTTGGTTTCCAACTGGTTCCCTGAACTGAATGCCACTTCACTTTGAGTGCTTAGTTTATGTAATGTTAGCAAATATAAAGAAGCAAGTAAAATGTATCATCTATTTGTTATTTGTTAAACTCATCTGAGCTGAGCAAGGTTGGGCCTGGTTCGATGGAAGACAGGAAGCCATAGTGGAACTGCTTTGGTTCTATTGCAAACTGTTCTTGTGTCCTTAGGCAAGACACTTCACCCAACTCGCCAAGTATGAATGTGGTGTGCATGTGGCGCAAATGTGGAAGTAGCTTACCATCATGGATACAAAATTGTAAAGCAACTTATTTACAATTTGTTCTCTGTTTCTTTACAATTGAGTATCTGAAAAGTGCTATAAAAGACGAGCGTTATTATTATTATTATTATTATTATTATTATTATTATCAAAAGAGCCAAGCATATTACTTTTACAGACTCAACACTGGTAAGTTTTGTGAAAGTCTAAGCTTTGCCATTTTAGATATTTTCATTTGGTAGTTTTTAGTATTTTTATTGACACCCAAAACACAGCATTTCTTAAATTGCTGTAAGGCATAACGGACATCGCACATGTTCATTGCTGGAGTGTTTGCTTGTAAGCATGCACTGTTTTGTTTTGCTCCACCTCGTAAGTCGGAGACACGGACCAACCAATAGAAATGCTGAATTAGCACTGCCACCATATGCCTGCTTGTCGAAATCACACACCTGTTTCTAGCTGTCAACACCCTCCAAGTATCAGGAGTTTTGTTAGCACGGCTGCAGATTTAACTGCTCCGCGATACCACTCGTACTTCACACATATACTTTCCTATTACATTAATTTAGTGCAAGTTTACAGTGTACTTTTACCAGAGACTGACTATTTGAAAAAAGTGATATTTTAGAGCTCTTTCAAAATTCCTTCTGCATTGTTTATTTATGTTGCAAACATGAATGGATGTCAGTCTCACGCTCCAGTCCCGCCTTTATAAATAGAAGTGTAAGCCCTGCAATTCCTTATGGGCTTTTGAGTACTCTTCGGTCTCTCTCTTTTGATTCTGCTTCCCATTTCTACCACCATCAGACACACACACACACACCCACATGCACACACACTGCTAGGCGCTCTCTCTTCCTTTGTCAAACATCTCCAATATTGTATGGCATATTATTACTTACACACAAATTTTCGTTTCAGTCAAGCTATCTTTTCACCCTTCGCCAATTTCTGGCAAAGGTTATCTTTTGTACTCACCGCATTCTCCTTCACGCAACCTTCTACTTTTCATTGGAGTATAATAAGTGCATTTTGTGTCAAGTATAAGTAATATGAATCAATTTTTATTTATTATCAAAACGTTTGTATGGGGTAGGCTATAAAAATTGGACGAATGACACAGTAAAACGAGTGAAAGTTGGGGCTAAACACTACAGATTTTAGACGAACAAATTAACACAGAAGCACCTTAACAATTAAGTAAAGTTCATTTTGATTGTAACATAATGCCATAGACCTTTGTATTTCTCATCTTGAATCTTCACATATCAGTCCAGCTGAATGCTAATTTGTGTAATTTTTTCTTCAATAGTTCCTGTTGCAGTTGCACATGTCTAATAAAGTCTTGCCATGTGATATGATTGTACTCAACAGTACAACAGCAAATGATCGCACAAGCAAATGAATTTGGTGACACGTGGCAGTATGGTTGTTTAAATGTTGCTGTGGGAGTGTAAACAATCCAAAAACAACCTATTTGATATTTTTTCTTAGATCCCCAAAAAACGACACATCAAGACGTATGGGCGTTTGCTAAAACCGTGCCCCTGCAGGTCATGTCTACATTACACTTATTATAAGCCAATGGAGACTTGAAAACAGGACTTTCCATGAGTTTTGGAGATTCTAGGGTTGCTCCATGTTCAATTTTAGCATAGAGCTAGAGAAAAACGTTTTTTCTGATGATGACATCCACTCATTCTGGTCACGAACGGTAAAATCCACACTCAAAGAGCAAGCGCAAAACTGGAAGGAAGTGACATCACGGAGCATGTGAATGAAATCTGTGGATTTTTTTATTTATTATTTATTTATTTATATTAAACTATCTGTAAATAATTTTGGGATCTTTTAGTTCTTTAGAAAATACATACAATATAATAGTTGTAATTCCAACTTAAATTAAAAACAACTTAAATAACAATAAAAATAATTTAAATAAACTTAAATAAAATGTTGTGATTTTTCAATTGTTTATTTTTTTACTTTCTTATCATCCTACATGATATCCTATCCCTAGATTGATCTAAATAGATAAGAAGATAATAACGATTAACCTAATTAAATGCATTTTAGATATGCTGATGCCACCTGCTGGTTTGTACATGTTACTGACACACAAGTAATGCATTTTGATATGATCTTGAATAATAAACTGAAAGTTAGGTCTGTATGACCGAACAGAACAAAATATCTGTTATTAAAGATGTGATTACAGAATGTGTCGAAATCTGCAGTAAACAGTAATTTTGGTCATTTGGGCCAATTTAGTAGGAAGCCTGGGGACCAGAGGGCCCGAGCATTTGGCCCCTGGGTCAGAGTTTGGACACCTTTTTAGGCTACATCCACCAACATGCACTCCCCCTCAGCTTCAGCCTCGTGGTACAGCCGGGTTTGAAGAGTCCACTCTGCTTCAGCCTCCTCCTCCTCTGCTCTACATGCGGCTCATAAAACTGTGAGGTGCTGCCCACCTCTTGTCCAGCTCCTCACACTTCATACACTTTTATCTGATACACATGTTCCCCGCTTTTGATCTCATCATATCATAATTATATCTTTCTTCTCATTAAATAAAGGTTTATGTATAAATACATCTTTCAAGAAATAATTTAATATCTAAAGGGCTGTTTGTTTGATTTTGTACAGATAAAGATGCATGGGCAGAATGTACAATTGTAAAAAAAATTCACATTTTGAATTTCTGTCCATAAAGGGTATTGCAAAAGTTTATTCTTAAAAAATATATAATTTGTCTGATTAAATCAGATTTAAAGCTTTATTTTACTTATTGGTGATTTTCATATTTAGAATAGAACACATTTTGCGTTTGCATCTTTTTAATATTAAATGTGCATTACTGCAGACCTAAATGTATTGTCGGAGATTATAATTGAAATTATTCATATTTTTAAAATATATAATTCAACCTAACCAACCTAAATCTCAAATTTCTTGATGGCAAATAAGAGATAATAATAATTTTAAAAAGATACATTTAAGAAATCTGATTTCATTCACGTGCTCCGTGATTCCAGTTCAGATTCAGATTCCAGTCCCTAACTTCCAGTTGCAACTTCCAGTTAGGGACGTAAATGAACCCCAGAAGTTTAACACCAGTGTTAAAATTAAACATTGATCAAGCAAAACTGGAATTTGCAAAACATGGGGTAAGTCTCATTTTCACGTCTTTCATGGTCATGAGTGTAATTTAGACATGACCTACAGATGCGCTGTTGACTTGTTGAAACAATGTTGTAGCTGTTATTCATTTTCTATTTAAAAGCAAATGTTAATACTTAAAAATTGCTCAGTTTCCTTTAATAATGCTTAGATTTAATTTGTGGATAATATACAATTTCAGATTAACCTAACCTATTGTAAGTTGTTTCTCAACAACTTACAATTAAGTGACAACACCTTTAATTGAACATTTCTCAACGTATTTATTTATTCAAAAGCCAGCTATGGAAATCATTTAGCAAACTTTTTATGGAAAAAAGACAACAAAAAATATCACCAAATCTGTAGGCTTTAGGAAATCAAAATCTCAATCTAAATAGCGACATTTGCCAAGCCTTTACCTTCCCAATAATTAGCATCTAGAGGGACATGGCTGCGGGAGGCCCTGAGGGATAATGGGAGCTCATCAGGGAGGCCAGCCATTTTACTCCAATCGACAACAAGCCAGTGCACTCTCCCTTGGGTCCTCCTCCTACCCACAAACGCAAGCCACTGACTGTTGCGTGATGCTAATTAATTCAATGAAGATGAGCTTTCCGCCAAAGTTGTCTTAAGTAATGCTCAGGTGTGCGGGCTTGCGTACTTGACTCTTCTCTTTTTACGTCCGAACGCTGATTGCTCCGTATTGTGCTATGTATTTATGTTGGCAATTTGTGTTGTGTGCACTTGGCAAAAGGAAGGTAACTTGTGTAATACAAATTGGTTTTAGGAATATCAAACATTAACTAACTTGGGCAGTCGAATAATTGCTTTTCCGGTTGCCACAGCTGCCTTTGTAATACTCATAACATTTCCAGTAGCATTTCTATTATAATGTATTGCTTTCTTTATTGGTGCTTATTATTATTCACTCCAGGGTAACTTCATATTTATATCTTATTTCATGGCTGCCTTTGTCAGTGCCTAAACTAACTCTGACTTGAACGTAAAGTAATTACTACAAAGGTGCTTTTTTCACACCAGGAATAGACAATAGCGAGACCATCAATACGGACAAATCTCCCCGAACACTTTCACTACACAGCCTGTAATGAAGACCTTTACTATTGGCTGAGATGGATGGGGCCCTCTTTGAAAGCGAGTGAGTTAGAGGCAGGTGGATGTTTGTTTAGGGCAAGCTCATGCTGGATATATTGGAACGGGAACAGGCCAGTCGGATAGAAAGGCACATTAAGACCAAGGTGATTAAGGAAGAGAGTTGATGGAAAAGCAAGTACTATTGACAGGGCTTTGTCTTGCGCCTGGCTCCCCTGTGCCCACATTGATGCCCCTGTCTTGGCTCCTCCAGGCTAAGCTACCCGACTGGATTCTCAAAACCTTAAGGGGATTGATTGTTCTGCAGTCCTTTTCTATGCAGGTCCAGGCTGCTGTATTGATTCTGCAGGTTTTAGAAGTGGTGGTCTTATGTTTATATTACTGTTAATCATTACTCTCCTTACATTTGATCCCAGGCACTCATAGAGATGTGTGCAATTAATGGTTTGGGTGCAGAGTAAGACATTAGCATTTAGAATAGTTCTTTTTATCGCCTCAGACTGTACATGTCCCATTTCTTTTATAGTAAACAGTAAAGTGTGAACTGTTTCCCTGCTCACATAAATGCACATACATGCTCAGACCTTAAACTCTTACGGGAGGCTCCGGTGGAATACAGAGCCAATGTTCCTGACTTGAAAGCCTGAGCAGAGCCTCAGATGTGACATCAGCTTGTTCTGTCTCTCCCTGCTCCCTTTCCCTCTCCTACACTCTTTCATCAGCAGAGCCCATCTTTTGACACTTCAGAAGGTGTTCCTCACATGCCTGTCACCTCTCCCTCCTCCACCAACACTTTCTTCCCTGCTCTCTGTTGAGAGCATACGTCTCTGTCTGAAACTTATGTACTTTGTAGTGAATGCTTGGTGTTTGCATCACCTTGAAGTAGGTAAGTGCTCGTGAGCACGGAGACCCATCTTTAGTGTTTAAAGGGGGACGAGCTCAGAGACATTGAGGTAGCGTGGCATGGTGAGGTGGCAGACATCACTTAAGTGGGAGGGAAGTAATTGTTTCACCTTTATAGCTGCACCAGCTACAGCATGAGCAATGCTCTGCAAACAACCAAGGTACATGATATGGATCTGTTTAGTCTTGTTGTTAACTTTTCCTTTTACAGCCAGCTTTATATACATCTGACCCATCACTGTGTGTGAAAAGTTGTGTGATGCCAAATCACAACCATCTGTATTATTATTTATTTAATTTTTATTATAATTATGTATTATTATAAGTGAGGTTTTTGTTATGTATATTTTCTATTGATAGCCCACAATTGAATTTCTCTGCTGTTGTAGCCAAAAAGGTTCAAAGTACTGCAGGTTCATTTTAAATCTGTAAATAAAAGGAAAACCTAATTGTTAAATTGCACAGTATATTAATGCAACTTGACATTGTATAACTTTCCTCCTCTCTGTGGGGTACAGTGATCACTGAGGTGAGTTTTATAGGATAACATTCAGTGTGGCTTTCTGTCAGATGTCTCACTCAGCAGCTCTTTGCCTGTTTAGCTTCAAATGGCCTTTGTCCTTTTTAATGTGTTTGCTATCTTAAATTATTGTTCTTTAGTGATGCACGTGTTGCATCATAACACAGTTCAATTTCAAAATTAGTGAAATAGTTTAGTTGTCTGTTTTTCTATCATCCTTAAACCATCACTCGGTGCTGTTACATTTCATAACAGCGGGACAGAGGACATGGCTAGGCCAGTAGCAGCACATCAGAAAGTATGTGAACAGATGTCTATAGAAAGGCAGAAGGACCCTTTGCTGACGGAGACGGAGGAGGCACAAAGTCACAGACATGCAATAAACACAGAGCAGAAGAAAGTACAGGGGCTCTGTGCTTCATGGGAGGTCCCATAGGAAGCACAGGCCTATACATAACTGGGGAGCTATAAACTTTATGAAAGGAGGAAAAGTTTGGTATTCTCCACCTGAATCTAAAATGGGAGATGGGCCAACATTATGAAAAACTGTTAAAAGTCATTATGTGAGGAATAAAATGCAAGCCTGTTAAAACAAGTTCAGAGGGCTCCTTGTTTTCCTCAAGATATGCTTTTGGAATATTCAAGATAAAACATGATTTAAAACATTCACATGGATGACAAGTTCATTTCTCTCATAATTTACAAAACAGCTTTTTCAGTTGTGTAAACCTTGTCTCAGGATCTGCTCCTGATAAGAGTCCCTCTAAAAACATGTTTGTTTGAGTTTGCCCTTGTCTACAGAGACATCACACACTCGTATTCGTTTAGCACTGTTTTTTCTATATTCATTCCTGATGTAGTAGAAACAGGGTTCCATTTCCGTGATATTATTCTCTCTTCATGTAAAACCATGGGCCTACTGAGCTCTGATCCGCAGGGTGGGGGGAGAAGGATAGGTATTTTAGATTTATTAGTTCTTTTCTCTTACAAATCTAAAGAAATCCCTAGGAATGCAGTTCATGCCACACCGAGATCAGTATGTGCACAATACAGACAGACAAAATAGAATTTGGGTTTGCCAAATAACAGAGCAGACAGAGGGGGAACAGGGAGAAGTAACGGTGGGAGTTAAGAGACATAGAACGCTTTTATTCATTGTCCATGTCCATATTTTTTCGATTTTCTTTTTTAATATGCTAGTCAAACCTGCTGCTGGCTATTTGAATAGACACTGGACTAAGCAATCTCTAAATTAGTGTTAATGTCTAGAATTGTGTTATTCCTTGAAAGAGCAGTCTGAATTCAGTATTTATCTGTGATTGTTGTCCGTTTTTGTTTTTTAGTGCCATCCTTCTCTGGCTTCAATAAACTCTTCCATGAATGACATTATTGGTAGGCAGCGGGCCTGACCAGGCCTGGGATATGTCGCTTTTATTAGAAAACATGAATCTTGTCGCCGGGGTGCCTAAGGATTATTGATGGTGGTTGCAGCTCGGATGGCATTTGCAGATAAAGTGAGGTTTAATATTCAAAATTATCATAGTGGTATCTGTGACATTCTTCAAGTAGTGCCTAGTCCTTATCGACCGAGTGCTGGTTTCACAAAACGAAAGAATTAATTTATTCTCCAGATCGATTTTTAAGATAACACATTTTGCACTGCCCTTCTGATGCCACATCTACTGGGAAATGATGGATCAGAGCATAGTCAGAATAATATTTGAGATCTTTTAGCCTTTTGAGGTATAGGGCACAAGTTTTTCTTTGGAAGTTTGCTTCATGTCTTTTCTGTTTTCTTTGTAATCTGTCAATTGCCTCCATTGCGTTAAGCAAGAGCCAGAAAATCTGCGAGCTCTTCACACTGGCAATGATTTGCTCCATCAGAGCACTTTTGTCACAGACTGCAGTCTTGGCCCTTAAGTTGAACTTGTTCTTTATTGACTGTTGCAACACTCCTGTCTCAAATCTTTTATGTGCTATAACCAAGTATGATTCTCCACATTGTTGATCCATCTTTGGCCAAGAAATGTTTTCTCTCTGGTTTATAGAGCATAACATGGACACTATAGGTAAATTACTGTCACTGATGTCAAATATGAAATATGGAAAAGTTCACGGCATGCATCATTTGCCTAATTTGTGTAAATATCCTTGTCTGTTGGCTCTGATTCTGCCACCTTTTGTTTATAGCTCCCCTTTCCCCAAATGGAGCAAATTAAGATCCTCATTATTTTATTTGTCGCATGCAGGGTTTTTAATGGCCTTTCAACACATTAAATAACCTCAGGCCATGAGCAGGATTAATTAGATAATAACAATCTCTTTTCATCTTTTAGATAGATTAGGTTTCCAGGAAGAAATGGCCCTTTGTTTCAAATGTGGGCCCAGTTTGGAATCATTGTGGCAGAAAATCTAATTATTTACAAAGTAACACGAGTCTTTTTTAAAGCTAAACAGGCACAGCCCACCTGGTTGTTTCCTCATATTAACTTGAGAATGAAAGTCATGTATAACACCATGAGGCTGCTTCGTGTTCAGTTACAAATTACACAATAAAACTTTAAAGACACATCATTGATCTTTTGGTTATACAATATATTTTACTGTATTATGAATTATGAATTTTGTTCGCCAAAACTATTTCCTGATCACACTTTATTGTTAGACTAAATTTGTACGTTATTTTTGTTTCGTGAAAAAGCATCACCACCTCCACTTCCCTTTAATTTTGACCACAATTATCTAGATATATTTTCATAAGTAATTTGATCATCTTTTCCACATACATAGTACAAAAGAACAGAACTGAAAAGAACCTTAGAGGTAAAAAAGTGCTATGTAAACTTGTATTTTCTACTGCAGCCTCAGTGGCACAGCATCTCCGGGGCAAAGAGCCAATAAAGCTCCTAACATGTTGCGTCGAGATGTTATCCAATTTCTGCACAAGAGCCTGATAAACTTATTGGCGCTGGCTGCTGTGCTGATCTCCCTGGAGCTAATAACATCCAAATTACAAGACTGATAACAGCATTAAGAAAAATTAAGATGGGCTCCCTCGTCCAAGCCGTAGTAACCAAGTTCATTTCCTTTCATTTAAACAGGCTGTTCTTGCTTTAACGTTTGACAACTATCGTACATTCTAGATTCATGTTTGACTCTATATTCTCATTGGCAGCCTTTCATTCTCCAAGCTAACTACTTTTCCCATAAAAGGCTTTTTCATTAAAGCTTATCTATAAGTGATAAGATAACTGCCGACTTACATAGATTAGGTAATTGTAGAATCTAGTCTGATAGAGCGGACTTGCTGTATGTCATGAGTTTTTGTCTCATATGCGCTACTGTAAATGTCAATGAAAAGAAAAGAGGACGTAATAATAAGAATTCCTATCAGTAATCAGATCAGATTAGGAATGCATGGGAACACTCCATAGAACACCAGCAAACGTTCAAATTTCTTGTCGATTACTGAATTGCGGGCAATAAAAATGTTTATTTCGATGTTGATCTTGACAGTTTTTTCTCCATCTTTGTCTCACATATTTAGCCACCTTCATATTACCAGTATTTCAAGGTATCGTCTTAAAAGTGCCCCATCAGTTTATTCCTCGACCTCTGTACAACAAAGACACAATAAAAGAGCAGAGTCAGATTTTCCCACTAAATCTATATATGGTAACTGCTGACATTACAGGGATGAAATTAAGTTGAGTGAATGTCTTCTTTATATGCTGCTATATTCACTTTGACTGCTTAATGGACTGAAGGAATATCAAAGGCTTCATCAAATCAGTAGACCGAGTGGAACATTTAAACGCTTCACTTCAAGAGCCGTGGTTTTGCCTGAGCTAATGAGTGGAATGACACTTGTGTTGTAGCCGCCTCAGACTTCATTTTATTTACGTGCCATAGCTGTGGAAGATATTGTAAGAAATGAGTATCTCTATTTTTTTTTAAAGTATCTCAATATCTATATTCAGGTGATATTATGTCAATCTGACAGAAATGTGTTAAAATATGTCTTTAAACGTATTAGTTGCGGTTCATTTTTTCAGACAATTGTGAAATGTCTGTAAAATAATCACAAGAGTGCAGAAATGTACCCTGATGTGAAACTTTACAACATAACCGTTTTCATTTTCTTCTTCTTATTGTGGCATTTTTTACTTTAAATGTTTTACTTGATATTTATATTTGCATATATAACATGCATAACAACATTAACAATATTATCTCAGTTTCGATATATTGCCCCCCTCTAACATGAAACTTTGAGAGAGTGAGACACTAAATGTTTTTTTTTTTTTTGGTAGGTTTGAACATTCACATCAAACATGGGGGAGATATGCAAATGAATTTACATTACAAGTTTCCAGAGCTTACATCACGATTTTATTTTGTCATAATTCATGAAAACTAAGGGCCTCATTTATCAAAACATTTGCGCATGTGCAATACAGCTAACAGTGCTAAAAATGGAGCAAAAACCTGATGCAATTGGCATTTGCTGACACTAAAAATTATGCCCGGAGTTTTGCTCATTTGAGTGAATGAATATGCAAAATGTGGCAGCTCACCTTTTAATGATGCTTTTATCTTGTTACTTTCTGCTTCTATTTTGACGACTAAACAGAAATTTGAAAGATCAAATATTGTGAGACAATGAAGTGTCACACAACACAATTGAAATGCTTGTATAATCACCTTTTAAAATGTAAAGTTAGTTAAGTTAAGACATTTTTCTGTTAAATCAACGATAACAATTTTCTGCTAATAAAAAGAGTTTGAGCAGATTTTCTATATTTTTTTTTTTTTTTTTTTTAAATTGTGTAAAATTTTTGAATTACCTTTACTCTATACTCTAGAGTAGACCCTTCACTACGTTACCTTTTGAGCCAGAAATAAAGAGGTTTGAGCAAAACGTGTTCACCATTTTCTCAGAGTGTTTAAGTACACAGTAAGATTTTAGTTAGAAGCAAAATGAATTGGCCCGGGGGCTTCTGCATTGGCATTCAGTGCATTAGAGCTCAAAGGAACGCTGTGGGCAAGAGTTAATTTCTCCAAATGAAAGTAAGCATATTGTTACAGAACATTATGGAAATCTGGCCAACGTGTCCCATGGGCTTTATCTAAACGTTCTTGTGCCTTTAGGCAATATTAAATAGGCCCTTGTTTGTTATTAACTGCAATACTTTACCACTTGATCAAGAAGCAGTGGGTATTCTGTTCTTTTAAACTTGCCTGAAGTTTTTTTTTGTTGCCGCCAACTTTCTACAGAGAAACTAATGACTGCATTAAGACTCTAGGTGTTGAACTCTGGTGCGACTTGTCACCATTTTGACAAACCGCAGAGGCAGAATTTTGGGTATTTTCTTCCTCTGCGCTTCATTAGATATTGTGCTAAAAGTGACAAATGCTGAAAAAGAGGAGGAGGATGACATTTCCAAAAGGTTGAAGCTAGTCCCATACCCAAAGGGGGCACTGGTAGCTTGCCACTAATTTACTTTTGGAACATCTTGGCTTTTTTTTTTTTTTTTTTTTTTAACTTTTGAATGCAATATAATCGACAGACAGTGAAATGAGGGCTCTGTTTTAAAATACTGAATATATCTCTTAATCTTTAGATCCAACTACAGTGCGTGTAATGGATTTTCCTAAATTAAAACCCAGCCATACTGAATGAGTACTTTAAATAGACACTCCCTCCTGCGGTAACTCGGATGATGACACATAACACATGACATGACTCAGGTTTTTTACAAGGGCAGTTAAATATGTAGATTAATGGGCAAGATGGGGCGAGTTTTATTCTTGCCTTATAATTTCTCCTTCAGCAGCTTTGAGTAATAGCTAGATAATTAGCACAAGGTGAACTACCTTTTTAGGGGGTACGATGTCCCCCATCAATTCAGTTGTATTTGTTCTACACGTTCGCTGTGCATGGGCTCTGAAAGTGTTGCGCGCGTGTAGATTGTTTGTAATAACTGTCTGAAGCCATCTTTTAGTTGCAGACGACTTCACTGACCTCTGAAATACATTTTTTCCTAATAAATGCTCTGCCTTTAATGTTGAAAAGCGTGAAAATTGCCTTCCCTCCATATTATACACTTTAACGCCTGATGCGAGATCAAGTGCAGCTGTAGTGGAGTAATTTTGTTGTCAAGCATGTTTACATACCATGTTGAGATGAATGACAAGTTACACACAGCTTCTCATTGAGGCTTCTGATTTGCTGCAGTAGTGTGATTAATTGACTTTTTAACATCTTAAAACATAGGATGAGCTGCCCCATCGTTGTGTTGTATGTGAGCTGTGTGCATGCGTTTACGTTTTTATCTTACTGTCTTTATTTTTACTAGTATTTTGGTTTGTTTCATTTAACTGTTTTATTTTGCATTGACAATTGAGTCTTTTCAATTGTCTATGTGTTCAATGACCATAAATATTTTTTATTTTTTTAATCTATTTGAATTTTGTAAATGTATTTGTGCCTTGGTGATGTGTCCAGTTGGTCCAAACGCATAAAAAAACTAAATCGATTTGTGCAGGCATTAGTAAAATACATTTGTTGCTCCAAGGCCTACTTAAACATGTATTGGTTTATCAGCCCATGTAAACGTACACCTTGTTGGCATTCTTACTTTGTAGCAGCCATGTTCACTCTTTTGTCTCTGTTTTCGCTGCTACTCCAGGCTACGTTGAAACGAATCCCTTAATTGATAAATGCTTGTGCACTCCCACATGCATGAGCACTTGTAGCATCAAGCAGGGCTGTAAGTGCTGGGTGTGCAGGGGAGGAAAAAATGAACAGAAGGGGCACCAATTTTCAAATCCTCTCAAGTGACACCTTGGTTACTACGGCGATAGGAAAGCGAGGGTTGCTGGTGGGCGGCGTGATCTCGTATGCCGCGAAAGGTTGCCGGCCGGTGCGCTCCATGCGACTAGGGGGAGATTTATTTCCATTCAGAACATTATTGTTGACCTTGCCTTGCCTGGGAAAGCCTGAGTAAACATAGGCCTAATAAATCAAGTTTAACAAGCAGCGTAGTCCTGGCTGGTGCGAGTGGTCATGCAGCTCCAGCACACTGAGGATTATTCCACACTGGAGGCTACCTGTAGCGTCCCATTTAGGTGATGGTGTATGCAGACGCGCGGGGGCACTTAATTGCTCGGCTGAATGCATCTCCCCAGACTATGTTTTCTTTTTATTCTCACTTCTATCTGTGCTGCAGATAGCAACCATCAAGGCAGAGGGTATATAATCATACTCTTGAACAGAATATCTCCGCAACACTTGAAATTTCATTACACGCTCACCTAGTGCTCCGCCACCGCAGGATGCATCGCTCATTTGATTCCTCGTCAAATTCATCCACGTCAACACACATCGTCAAGGATTCACGCCGCAATGTACGTATGCACTCGTAAAATTATAATATTGCAGCGTTATGGCACAATAATAAAACGGTTTTACAAGTCGGCTGTTGTTTTCATGTCTACAACGTCAAATCATTGTTTCATTATGGCAGTCTCTTTTTTCAGTAAATGACATGTGAATAATAAAATCACCACCAAACCTCAGCGCACCTCCAACACATACATTTGAGTTGAATACGCTCCCATACACATACATGCATCCCCATTCTATCTCAACCTCCTTCACCCCTAGCCTGCCTCGTCTTTGCCTCAGGGGTGTAAATGCGAGTGGGTGCTGAATAATAATTTTTTAGCGCGTTGCTACTTGGACGGGTTTAGACCGCGTATATGCAGAATTGGCAGTGTCAGTCTGTCAGTCAATATTTCGAGTCTGTTACTCTCACTGACATTTGGATGGTGCAGCCTAAGTCGTACAAAGCTACTCTTTATTAGCCACAACAACAACAAAATATATGTGATAAAAATCCAAGGGCACAAACGGAACAAGTCTAGATCTTCTCCTGCGCGTCTCTGCTGCGTGTGTGTGTGTGCGTGTGTGCATGTGTTCTTCTTCCAGTGTCATATTTTTGGCATGGTCGTATTGTGTCCCAGGCTGCCGCACAGTTGGTGAATATCAATGCAACGTGGCGCAGTGACGGGGACTGGAGCTGACATGTTGTCACAGTGTGATGAAAAGCACTGTGAGATGATGTGGCGGCAGTGTTCCTCCTGTCCGCAGAGGGATGGCAAGCCCGCTCTGGCACTCGCGTGTTCGTTTGTGCTGGCATGTCACCCACTTTGTGCATACTTTCACTTTGGATACGCTTTAGTGTCATTAAAATTCATTAGACTTTAATTAGTGATTGGTGTTTGCGCGTGCATCTGGAAAGGCAGGATTGTACTTAACTTTTTTTTTTGGTGGTGAAAACTGCAGTGTCCTTGGACATGTTAATCTGTACAGGTTTGTTAGCTTGTTGTTAGCGTATGTTCGCAATTATTATTATTATTATTGCTGTGTTATTTTTAACACATTTAACATGAATAATTACGCACCATTGGATTCGGAATATGCAGCATTTGGGCAACTAATCGTTAATAGTTGATTTAAAACATTTTTTTTTACACATTTTGATAATCATAATCATTATCTGGACTCTAAAACTTTTATAACAAAGAGCAGTATTATTACATCAAAATGTCAGAAAATAATGAACAATTTCAGATTTTCACCAATAATAATATATATATATATATATATATATATATATATATATATATAATTAAACATAAATATTCTCTTTCTAGAAGCCTTCACTCACTATATCTTTATTTGATCAAAATTGTAAAATAGAAATAATAGAAATAATCGCTTGACTATTCGACAAATCGAAAGAATTGCTGACTAGTCGACTACTAAAATCATTTTTAGTTGCAGCCCTACACAGCAAAGGGATTATTCAATGAATCTATAATGGTCATTATTCAATTCCAATAAGAAAATATACTAATTGTGACAATTTTAGAAGCAAAATTAAATCATTGCAAAAGAATAAAGATGAATGTGTTTTTAAAAATTATTATTTTCGGTTTATGTCACTTTACCTTATCAAGCATAAAGTTTGATTTCACAAAGCTGGTACATACTAGAACTATTTGATGCTTTTTTGTTATAATGTTAACAATAATTTTAACACTAACATTTGATTATATAAAACACAAAAAATATATTCATTACAAAAATGGAAGGAAGGATTTGCACATTGTTAGTGGTTATTGAATTTGTTGTAGCCCTTACACTATTTTCTAAGATAATGAAATTGATGATAAATGTGAGATGTCCACAACAAGTAGATCAAAATCAAGTAAAAATCTCCGTAAATGAGTCCAAACCCTAAACGATTAAAATGTCACTGACTGACGCATTGCCAACATCAAACTGTAGAAACCTTTTAAGAGGTAATCGAATATTAAGAGCTGATGAAACTGTGCCTCAGTGTGATCTCCTAACCCTTTCAAACGTCTGCTCTTTGATCCCAGGCTCTAGCTTTAATATTTGCATCATCCCCGTAATGCCTCAGATGGGACTTGTGCCCGTGTACACCTTGCACATACGCTGCATATAAAACACATGCGTGCATATTGAACTTTTTCACCTCGCTGTGCCTCACCCGAGCTTCTACACTTCCCAGCCACTCCATCATGCTGCTGTGAACGTGCTGCACTCACCATCGGGGAGCTGACATGCACGGAGAGAGAAGTCAATTCCGCCTGATCTGACCAGTCCTCTCTGCACTCTTGGGGGCCTTGTCTAGCCCCCTGTTTTCTGTTTTGGGCAAAAGTTCAACTCTCACTTGGGCTCGACAGCGTTAAAAGCTTCGCCTAATGCACACCTGTGTCTCGGAGGGCACATAACAGCGGGCACATAACCGCGGCCCCACCTGGCCAGTGTCTGGACCTGGTCGGGTCAATTATTGAACAGAAGAGCAAGACGGAACTTGAGACAAATCTGTCATTGTCTGTAACTGTCTACCTTTTATGCACACACCAACAGCACCAAAGCAGAAGGGGCTGGTGCTCCGGAGCTGCACAAAGAACATCACTGTTTCACTTATTGTTATCGTACAATACTACATATTACCTTGAGCACTGTAAGGAATGGAACATAGGATAATGCATCACATCACATCTAATCTTGCGTGTTCTTTTCTGTTTTCATATAAAGTGTGTACCCAACTGGAACAGCGCTGTAGGGAGAGATAATCAAACTCACTTTATGTAGCGCGTATTTCTGTGCACATTTATGACCAAGATAAACCATACACTGAAGGAGTTCTTCTATGTGTATGCCCATGTGTCCCTCCTGGCCTGCCGTCCTATGTCTGCAGTACCCTTGCAAATGTACATCTGACTCAATCAGGGAGTTGTGTGCAGACTTCTCTGTGCTAATTGCCCTCCTAGCCCTCTCCCTCTCTGCTCTGCGAGCCTTTGGTCAGAGCCAAGCGTCTAAGTTCCAGTCCTTTTTGATACAATAGTCTCATTGAAGTGCTCCTCTCCAGATGTTCTCTCCATAGATAAATTTGCCATTCAGATCTCTATAATTGATTGTAATATGCAGAATTAATGCCCAGGGTTAGAAACCGAATTCCTCGAATAGTTTGTCACTTTGCTTTTGAAATTCAAAACAAGAAAGTGCCACAATGCACTTTTTTTCTTCTTCCCAGCCTTAACACACCAGTGCAGTGCATTGGTGTCTATTTGCATATTCTCCAGCTTATTCTGAACAAAACAACTTGGGTATTGTTATCGACATAATTAGGAAGATGATCAAATGGGCTCTGCTTTGACATTCTCTCCCTCTTCCTCTCACAAGCTGATTGTAGTAACACTGATAGCATTGGCGAATTTAAATTTTTATTGTGCAGAGAGACTGCTAATGACCATTCCATGCAAAACAATAAAGAAATGCTCTGCAAGTGATGAATTTTGGGAAAGTTGTCAAGTTCAGAAAGCGCCCGAGTCATAGACAGACAAGAGCGACAGAGAGAAAGAGCGAGAGAGATGGATGCTCTGACAGAGAACAAGGCAGAGCAGGGATCTCATTTGGAATTCTAGCGTGTTGATAATAATAAGGGAACCTCAGCAGCCCTTGTTGAATTATAGATCACACTGCAATGATTGGATGAGGTTAGGCCATTGTAACTCTGACTCAATAATTTACACAGTGTATTACTATAATAACAGTTGCACATAGACCATGAGCACTTTTATAGTCCTCCCACATACTGTACATGACAATGAAATAGTTAAATTAAATGTATGCCGACAAAAAGTATGTTGGCACTTTTAAATTATGTGATTTTGTCTGAAGGGCAAACTGTTTTTCGCCGCACTTGCTTCTGAACTTTATTCTTTTCATTACGTACATTCTCTAGACAGTAAAAGAAATCTGACAACTCTGCCTTTAAATTCCTTATTGTAACCTATGTACTTATTAACCTTATTCTTGCTAACCTTTGTGTAGTTTAAACTTAATGGAGTGGAAGGGTACAAACCAAGGGCAAAGCCATTAGATTTTATCAGGAGTGAAGGCTATAATTTCTTTTTTTTAACTTTTCTTTAGTTTGAGAGATATGACATTCGATTGAATTACAGGACTTTAGGGGCCTTGGTAGAAAAGTGCAGACTCTTAAAGTGCCGTTCTTGTTCCAATCATGTGATGGGGAAGGACACTAGGTCACTTTGTGTCATGCTGTTGTTCTTAAAGTTGATTTCCAGGCACACAAAGTGATTATAAAGTAATGTAGTCAGTGCGTTTGTTCTGACTGAATATGATGCAGTATGGCACTTGGTCTACACAGCTGTAGTCCACACAGTCCATTTTAGCTCAAAGCTTGTGTTTATGAACATCGAACGACCTCACCTTCGGTCTGCCGCTATCTCCTTTTTCACTAAAATTGGCAGGCGGCAGACTCCATGATGATGCTGTAGGAAATGAGGAAATATAGCTTACTGGAGGACACCGAGGTTGGAAGTGATGGGACCAAGCAGCAAAAGCAGCAACCTCGTTAACTTCAAACTCTGTTGTTGGCAGTTGGTGAAAATCCAGTCAGGCAGCCACACATATCCCCAAGTCCACCACTTTCTGCCGCAACTGGCTGCTTTTACCTCCGGCCTAATGTGAGCTGACACACAGTTAAGTGTCTTCCCTACACAATGGCGCGTGCTGCCATGCAGGCGTGCATCCATATGCATGTGTGACTGGAGATCGCAGAGACACACTTCCTCCGGTTAAAGCTTTTCTGGTTTTGTGTTGCATCAGTCAACAGGCAGTAGATTAATGATGCATGTGTCATATTCAGGTTGTTAAACAAAATGTGCTCACTCACCTGAAAATCAATCATACTTTCTGACTTTAGTTTTTTCATGGTTAGTAAAAATGTGCTTTAAAAATGAGTCTTGATTTTTATCAATAGAAATGTCAACATTTTATATTTCAATAATTCAATACATTTCAGTTTCTGTATACATACATTATCTTTAAGCTTTTTTCCAGACACACATGGATCATTATTTTATATAGTAGACATTTTAAATCACAGAATTGACCGGGCTATGCAGATCGAATGAGATAGTGAGCAGTGGATTTTTTTGTATTTTTAATTTTGCCAAAATGGCCAAGCAATGCTGCTGAAATCTATGTATATCATTATTGGGGGAAAAAAAAACAAAGGTTACACTTTTAAATAAGGCATAGAAACATTATTCAAAACATGTATGAATGTTCATTAAACAAACTAATGATAAACACATGTTTAATAATCTTTTACATTTACTCTTTTTTAGTTTAGGGTCAGTGTTAGTTATTGTTAATCATTAGGATTGGCATTTGTTAAGTTTAGATTTGTCAATGATTAGTAAATGATTAATAAACATTTATAAATGCTTTGTATGCCTTATTATAAAGTGTTACCATTTTCGGTGCAATGGCGTCTTGCACTCAAGCCTTGAATGCAGGATTATTGGAACATGCATGAATCAATGGAAATACAACTTTTGAGTTAGATAATGGTGAGGGAATACAATCATAATATGATTAAAATCTTACAGATGTTAAAAACGTTGTTTCAAAATATTCAAAAGAACCAATTCAAGACATCTGCTTCAAGGAAGGGCAAATAGATACGATTGAGAGTTTGTTAAATATCTTAAAAGGAAAAATAATTACTTCAGTCTATAAAAAAGGAAAAACAACCCATTCAAAGAACTAGTGAGCATTTCAGAAAAGTCCTATGGTAGAAACTGCTTGAGTTAGCAAACCCTCTATAATTGGCCCGAGCCAGTAAACTGGCGAGGGACATTGTGTTTCATCCGTTTCTTGCTTATTATTATTATTATTATTATTCTTATTTTGTCCGCTTTTCTTACTCTTCGCGCCCTTTTTGACCCAGTGAACATGCACGAAAAGTCTTCAATGGGGTATAGTCGCGATCGCCCGGAAAAATTTCGTATTTCGGCGTCTCGAGAATGTCCGACCAGACCGAACGAGCAGCACCGCCCAAATCGGACTATGGGAAATGGACGAGCAAATTTTGCCCGACGCATAAACTCGGAGCAGTGATAGAGAACAGTGAACCGAGCAAAACATGACATTGGAGCGCGCTCGGACTAAGCGCACGGCGCCATATTGGACCGGTCGCCACGCCAGTTTGACTTTTTTTGACGGAGAACATGGACTAGGGCTTTTTGCCTGACGTGGGTCTGGCACACATTTATGCGATCGGCACGCATTGAAATTTAATAATCTGCCACTTTTTCGGATATCTGAACGGTTTCGCCGTGGCTCGCCATCGACTTAACGCCGTTTCCTGTTTTCCGATCGCATGTCACGGCTACACGCTTGGACTGACAGAGCTGTAATTTCAGTCACGAGTGCGTAATTATGATCTGAATGTAATGCATTAATAAAAATAAATAAAAAGTACTCGCTAGCGCCACCTACCTATTAAGTCAAACATCGACTTTGTCCGATTTGACGAAACTTGGGGAATATGTCCAGTGCAGGGCGCCATGAAAAACTGAATTAGTGATATGGTGCATTTATCACCGTTGGCCACCAGCGCAAAGAGTGCTCACGAAATCATTTAAATAGCTCCTGCACGCACACGCTTTCTCCGATCGACATGAAATTTGAAACACACGAACGTAAAGCTGCTGAATCCATTTATAAAAGTGCGCAATAACAATCAACCCTACGGCGCCACCTGTAGGAGCGCACTAAATTACAATGGGGAGAAAAACAATTACTTTGACTTTTATTTTTGAAAATTTGCACACAAATCCTAGACGGCCTCCTGATCAGAAAAGCCAATGAGACCCATGGCCTATTCTTCACACTTTTGCCTCTAGGGCCCTCCAGGGCACTCCGGAGCTCATAAACAGTCTCTATGGGAGAATAAAAACTCTTTACACAAAGATGCAGCAAAAGCCACAAAGCAGTGAGTAACAGCCACCAAACTTAATACAGTGACTCCTGTTAAGGAAAATAAATGCCCCATAACACCATTTTACATGCAAGTCCAATACAGCCTCTACAGCGCCACCTGTAGGAGCGCACTAAATTACAATGGGGAGAAAAACAATTACTTTGACTTTTATTAGTGAAAATTTGCACACAATTCCTAGACAGCCTCCTGATCAGAAAAGCCAATGAGACCCATGCCCTATTCTTCATAATTTTGCCTCTAGAGCCCCCCAGAGCTCCTATTCATTCTTTATGGGAGTGTGATTCTATTCACACAAGGCTGCAATAAAAAACAACTAAAACCTGCGGGACAGCCACCAAACTCAATACAGAGACTCCTTTTAAGGGACATTAATGGTCATATCTGTATTTTTCCTGAAACTAATAAACAGCCTCTACAGCGCCACCTTTTGGGTGAGGCCTATGGAGAGGGAGACACATTTACTTTGGAGGAGGCCCATAAAATTTGGCACAGTGATAGTACACATAAAAAGCACCCTAAGACATAATTGGTGCTCAGTCATAAGACCAACGACAAGGCGGCCATATTGATTTTAATTTTAAACGCCACTTTAAGTTTTTGTTTTCCATTGAGAACTTGGCCTAGGGTTTTGTCCCGACACCGGTCTAACGTACACGTGCCTAATCAAGACAGATTGGAATTTAATAATCTGCCATTTTTTTGGGCCTATCTCGCGCGGTTTAGTCATGACTTCCTGTGAAAAATCGCCTCTATTTCCTGTTTCTCTGCGTGCTCCTCAAAGGCACATGGACTGTGCCTACAGAGTCCAAATTGCCACCAATGATGGAGAATTAAATACTACACACAATAGACTAGGGAGCACAGGACCAAGAATCACTATAGCGCCCCCTACAGTTCAGTTAAAAGCTGCAAGCTTGTCCGATTGACACCAAATTTGGAGAGATGATTCTATGATTCATAAGATGCAAAAAAGTCAATGGGACCCATGCCCAATTCTTCATAATTTTAACTCTAGAGCCCCCCAGAGCTCCTATTCATTCTTTATGGGAGTCTGATTCTATTCACACAAGGCTGCAATAAAAAACAACTAAAACCTCGGGACAGCCACCAAACTCAATACAGTGACTCCTTTTAAGGGACATTACTGGGTCATAACTGTATTTTTCCTGAAACTAATAAACAGCCTCTACAGCGCCACTTTTTGGGTGAGGCCTATGGAGAGGGAGACACATTTACTTTGGAGGAGGCCCATAAAATTTGGCACAGTGATAGTACACATAAAAAGCACCCTAAAACATAATTGGTGCTCATTCGTCAGACCAACGACATGGCGGCCATATTGATTTTTATTTCACACGCCACTTTAACTTTTTATTTTCCATTGAGAACTTGTCCTAGGGTTTTGTACCGACATCGGTCTAACATACATGTGCTAATCAAGACAGATTGAAATTTAATAATCTGCCAATTTTTTAGCCTTTCTTGCACTGGTTTCATTGTGATTTCCTGTCAACAAACGCCTTAATTTCCTGTTTATATGAATAATTCTCCCAGTCACAGGTACTGCCCTACAGTGCCCAAACTGTAGTCACAGATGCAGAATCAAATATTAAACGGAACAGACTCAGAGCACATAAGCAGTTTTCACTATAGCGCCCCCTGCTGGTCATGTTAAAGTACCAACATTTCCTGATTTCCACGAAATCTTGCAAACCGATTTTAAGCGGCAAAAGCTGCACAAAAGTAAATTACACTGATGTCCTATTTTGGATCGTTTGGCCTGGGGGGACCCGCATATTCCCCATTAATTTCCTATCAGACATGTCACAAGTCTATGGAGAGGCCAAAATTATTTCAAGCAAAGTCAGTGAAACTCGGCAGACGCATTATTTAGAACATTTCGATTGAAAAAGTCAATGACATCGAAGTCAGGTTTTGAGCGGTTTTTCCAATTCGGGAGAGCAGTGCCTGGCAATGCACTTCTATAGGACGCCTCGGTGTGAGCGGGGGAAGGGGGGCACGGGTGCCCAGTGACGCTCAGAGGAGGAGGATGGTGCCCCGGGACGGTTTGGGACCGGCCGAGGCCGTGTGGGAAGGCGGTCGCGCGCGGGGCGAGGGCCACCATCGCCGCTTTGCGGCTTTAATAAATTATAGTTTGCAATTCACTGTGCTCTGTGATAAGTTAAATTTGACTTATCTGCTTACTCATCTTTTCATCTCGGGATGCGGGTCTTTGGACTGAAATAGTTCAATCCCTGAAAAGGAACAAGAGTGAGAGGGCGAATGAATAAACACAATGTAGATGAATATAGAACTGATGTTTAGCAAGATGGTTATTGTTGAAATATGATAAGCTAAATAGAGAGGTACAATTCAATTTCAAATTAAAGAAGTGTGTGTTCGATTCAAATATTCTGCTAATTGAGTATAATTGTGCACTTCTAAACATTCAAAACCAGTTTACAGTAAACAAATTATTACTTTCTTTTTATTTGGCTACTTTTTCAAATTTCACCCTCTTGAATATTTTAGCCTGAACTTTGTGCATGCAGGTCAGCTCATGTTTTCACTTTCAGATGTGTGGAGGAGTAGGCACAGTGTGCCTGGACTCACTTCTCACCAGCACCTTTAAAGCTTTGTTGGTCACAGATTGTGCTCGGAAAGGAGAAGATTTGGCAAGCTAAGGTGTCCCGCTAGCGTGTCCATCTTTCTCTACATGGGCTGCTGCAGCTCAGGGTCAGCTTTGGGGTCAGACTCCGGATCTGCAGTCTGCGAGGCGAGCTTTCCTTCACTGTTGGGTGATGACACTTACAGGCTATGGAAGAATCCAACACAGAAGTCCATAGAAACAACTCAAGCTAATACACCTTTGGGGCATCTTTTTTATGCTTTAGGGACTTTTGCTTTGACTGGGAACATTAACATCTGTCCTAAATCTTTAAATGTTGACTTTATTTTTGGTGAAATTTATTTTGAGTACCACTCATAATATTGCCACTAAGACTATTCAAACTTTTCTGACTTTGACTTTATTCCCATAAAATTAGGCCGTTATTGTCAAAATGTTGACTTTATTCTCGTTGCACCTGCATGTTTTGTTATTTGAATGTGAGACTTATATTATAGTCGTACTTTTTGTTTAGCAGTGCAAGTTTTTGGCCACTGAGGTCATCTCATCTACTTACGTAGTGTTTACAACAAATTGTGGCTGTTAGATTGGACTTTGCTATGCTTTACACATGCAGTCTCGGTCATAAATTATTAAGCCCAAATGCAGGGTTAATTTGAAACATTCAAATGAACTGGACCCCGGTCACAATTTAGAGAGTGCCTAAACTCTGGCTTCCAGGGACAAATGCTCTGTTCATGGGAGTTACACATGGGAACATGACTTCAAATAATCTGTATGTATCCACCGTTTACTTATATTTTACATATTTTTGACCACTTTGTTTTGAGAATTGGAAAGCTGGACACGTTTTAAGTCCTTGCTTCTTTTTCCTGCCTGCATTCCCTATTCTCATTTTCACTCCCCTCTCTCAGTGCTATCTCCCCTCATTCTTGTTAGGGGGCAGTTTGTGACATGAGATAGAGCTGTGCCCACAGCCCACCCTCCCACTCAATTCTCCATCCCATACGTGTGGGCTCTAATGAAAGTCAAACCACAATGAGAGAACTGGGAAGCCGCCTATATAGGGTATGTGTAAACCGCGGGGGTTTGCCAGTGGAATTGGATATTTAGAAGGTTGCCACAGTGCATTAGTGGAAGGGGACATGGCGGGGGAATGTTGGGAATGGCTTTTTTCATCTGTGATTGGGTCCCCTGTCACCTAGCCAGTTGGTTTAAATGACGCCTGATTAATTGAATGAGCCACACACTCCACATGGACTTGGTTGATAAACACTCCGTAGGACACATCAAGTCTGGAGTATTCATCGCAGTTGCAGCTTGTAACTGTGAAACAAAAAATACAATAAAAAGTTGGATTTGGAAAGTTGAAATACTCAAATCCTTAGAGACAAAACTACTTCTGTGTATAGCAATATACTTGATTTGCAGGCCATGCTTGTCATTTGTAGTCAATTGTTCTTCAACTTCTGTTGCTTTATTTGTTGGACAAATCAGCCCGATGAAACAGAAAGTCAGCACAGCAGGCAGTCTACAGTACAGCACAGTGCATCACAGAGATTACCCAGGTATTCAGATGTATTAGAAACTATTTCAAAGGATTAAAATGTTTTAGCTTCACCTAAAGTGTGACATCAAATACAGTTCTTTCACTTAGACAGCGTAAGCGGATTTCTGCTCTTCCCTTTCATTATGCCAAGGATGTTTGTTGAAACAGCTCGGGCCGGAGCAGTGTCAAAGATGTGCAGAAGGAATCGATTCTCGCTCCTTCCAAGCTGACAAACGCCGGAGCCCACGCCTTTGCGCCGATGCATTAGAAGATTAAAAGTAATGTCTGGACATGGCAGTGGATACCTAATTGATCCTAAGCTGCACCCCACATACAAGCACAGTCTGCCACTGCCATCAGAGGAGGTGGCGCACTTTATCGATCCCTCACACCAATTATTTGATTGCAAATTCTGCTGAGAAGAATCCAGCTTAATGCCATAATCATACACTTGTGGTTTTGAGGGGATGTCTTCTAGTCAAAAATCCCTGCTGCCATGTCACAAGTCAAATCTAGGAAGCATTCAGCAAATGATCCTTTTAAGGCATTCTGGAAATATTGTATACTTTTAAGTGACAACTAGTATAGTACTCATTAAATTCATAACAAAACTACTGCACACTAAACTAAAGCTGCTCACTACTCCGTGCATAATTATAAACATTAAGAAAGAAAAAAACAATCAAAGGTTAAATCAACCCTTGTATTTGAGATAAAATGATAAAATTCAACATACATTTTTTGTGTGATACTGAGCTTGCTTAATTTATAACAAAACTCTTCATAATCATATTAGTTAATCCTAATTGTTAGCAGCTTCTGAAAACGTCTTTCATTCATTGATTTCTTATTTAAGGCTAATACAACTTCCATACCAGAGTCCATATTAAGACATTCAAGTTAGTGTAGTTGTGTAGAAGACTGCCCCATCTGTGGTGACAGCAGGCCATTCTCTCGAGTCGCTACCCCTCTCTCCCTTTAGTGCACAGTCCTGGCGCTCTGTACTCTCCAAACATAGCCTCACGAGCAAAGACATTAGCTTATACACTTCAGTCCTCTGTCACCTGTTTGGAGGCTACCAGCTCTTTTTATTTGCTTGGGCATGATCTTAGAACTCCTTGAAACTTCACACGTGTAACCAAAAACAATACTTGCCCTGGCAGAACACCCATTGACCTCATGTATTTAAAACATTGTGCTAATCGAATCGATGACAGTGACCTGGAGTTATAAGTAGAAACAGATTTCCATACAGCAGCCCTGACATTGCCAGACTTCTGCTTTAATAACGCAACCAAAGTTCGGTCGGGGTCAGGGTACAAGCTGACAGGGTGAAATATGTTGTTTCTTCCTCTGACACCGGCAACTGGCCCTAGTAGCTAATTAGCTTATCTGGAGTGGGAACTACAACGTAGTTGCGTCCTCTTGAGATCACTTTTTAATAAGCTGATACTACTTTTTACCAGAGCAGAGAGACCCCATTGCATCTGGCTGACCTCCGGACTACCATGTGTGAAAGACCAAGGCACTGAACTAAAATGTCAGATAGAAAAGAAAAGCACTTGAAATTTTGTTCTTGTCATGTTCAATGTACAGTAATCTACTCAATGCATCTCTTGTTCTGGTTTTGAATTGTTTTTCTATCACCAGTGGGCACTATGTTTGTCTCAGAGCCAACATTATTTGTTACTTAATGTTCTTTAAATTGTCCGTTTTTATTACTGTTCTGCAAAGTGTCTTTGAGCATCCTGAAAAACACTATATAAGTGAAATGTATTATTATTATTAACACTTGGAGACATAAACAACCATGCAATCGTTCTACCATTACTTTTGACCTGTTCATCTCACACACACACACACACACGCACGCACGCATGCACACACACACATGCACGCACGCACGCACGCACGCACGCACACACACACGCACGCACACACACACACACACGTTTTTCAACAGATGGATGTCCTTCCACAATAGGGAACATTCTATTTCTTGTCTAAATGTAAGCTTCAGACGCTTGCAGACGCTTGATGTTTCCTCCTTCCGCTCGTACCCCCGGTGTGTCGGCGCAGTAAATAATGCTTATAATTTCAGGGCCCGACAGGAAAGCAGTTGTTTTATTTCAACAGCTCATTCAAATGACGATTGTGTTTTGACGCGCAGTGACAAGGTGCTTTCGACTGCCGTTGTTTAACCTACGAGGAATGGCAACCTCATGTACCTCCTGTCTTCAGAGAGATGCAAAATCGAAATTGCTGCCTGATACCTCACAGAGTCACTGACGGGTCCCGCGTTCTCCTCTGTAGTTTCCGCGGCACTAATGTTTTGCGTCTCTAATGCAAATTGAACCATTCTTTTAGAAAGCAGAAATTTGTTGTGCAGTAGTCCGCTGCGTACACAACTACATCTGTTATGTCACTTAATTTGGTCCTTGAAACTGCCATTATGCTTCTACAGTATTGTTATCACAGCCATTATTGTCTACATTCAACTTATTTCTCTTTTCATTTCCTCCCAGTACTATTTTACTGTGGTATATTTCTCTCAGATAATTATGTTTGGGCTATGATATTTACACCATTATGTGCAGCACATACAGTAAATAGCATTTTACCATAAGAAAGCACTTTGATTTTAATGGTAATGAATGTATGAGATGCAAGAACAATGACAACATGTTTTCATTTTGATGGTGTTCAAGTCTGCGGTGATGACTCATTTTTAAATAATAGCCATAATTTAGTCAAAGCTCAGCATGAAGGTCAACAAAATGACAATGAGAATGCCATTTTGAGGGGAAAAATGCCGGGAGCACAACTGTTGGCTACTGTAGATAAATATAATGGCACTAAAAAACAAAACCATAATATCTGATTATGATTGAAAATTGTTGTATGAGCATGTTTCACATTTGTTTGTGTTATGATGTTGGCAGGGTGATGTTCACACAACCTGCCTGCAGAGGGTAGCCATTGACTACATGATGAGCGCTGATTCTCCACACTGGCCTCAGACAAGCTTACTTTTTCACACATGCCCGTTTGCAGGTGCTCATATCACCACGCACAAACCATCCTCCCTCTGTCGTTAGGCTGTATTTTGATCTCTATCTATCTGCATCTGATTAGGCATTAGGGGAAGTCTTTGAGGAACTGGACAATGCCGTTTCCTGTTGTTAGTATTCTGTTTTAGAAAAGCAGATAAACCCCCGATCCCAGACAGCTGGAGCTTATGCTGTGTTGTACAGGTTGGAGCATACCATACACTTACCGGGGCTGCCTAGATAAAACGAATAGGATTTTATGTAAACTGCTTGTCAGCAGAGATACACTGATCCTTTTTTCCACGGGGCTGGGGGCTTTTGGGACTTGCTACAGTATGTTGTGTTGCATGCATGTCTGTTTCTGCTCACTGTGTGCAAAGTCTTGTCTGTTTATTTGTTATTTCCGGAGCAGATTTAGGAAAAGACAGGCAAAAATAAGTTTATACACATATATGTTTGTGATAGGCGCATGCTCAAACTCCATCGGCTATGATGTGGCTGCTTTAATAATGGATGCAAGCAGCTGGAGAGGTGGAAAAGAATTGATTTATACCCACAGGTTTCCCAGGATTTTATAGGATTGGCTAAATGTCATTACGCTGCAGGTGGGAGGGTGATGAACTGTAATAAACTTTGATGTGGATGGGTGTGTGTCTCCTGTCATTGGCTCATAAACCGGAACATTTTGACAAGTCTCCAAAGATCTAGTACCTGCCTACCACCTGTCATCCTTTTAGAGTCGCACCCTGCACTTTGTCTGAAAAAGGCCACTATACTGGAAAAGCTAGTCATGCTGTTGCACATGATGTAAAGAGGAGAGATCAAGTTGAAAGCCACTTACAGATGGCTGTCATAGTCATTAAACTCAAGGCTTCATTTCCTTCACTTTTTCGTCATTAGCCATATTGTCGTTGTCTCTTTATTGCCTAACACCTTAGTACTGTTCTGGTGCCAAAAAAAATCTGTTACTTTAAGTTTTGATCTGTGCTCGGGGTTAAATTCCTTCTATTATGGAAGTTGAGATACCTCTAGGCAAGGGCGTAACTTTGGCTTCAACTTTGGGGGGGTCGAGAGGCTACAGGCAAATGGCTGTGTATCGGACAAAACATATTCCTTTCTATGTCATCTATCTCAGTGGTCCCGGGCCGGTCCGTGGATCAATTTGGACGAACGCCCGCATGGTCGGGCAGGTTGGTCCACATTTTCCGCTCTGCTGTCGGGCTGAGTAGGCGCCCAGGGGGCAGAGACGGCCAGTACGCAATACATGCGCTCCACGGCGAAAGAGCGCGTGAGCAGCCAGTGCTGTGATGCTCCTCCTCATCCTCGAATAAAGTGGTTAAAATATGTGACGGAGAAAAGACGTTAATGAAAGCGCGGCTGCTACACGAGCGGAGGAGAGAGAAAAAGAGAAAAAGAGCAGCGGAGAGAGAGAGACGAAAGGAGCGAGGGAGAGAGATCATGTGTTCCAGCGTCAGGGAGGAACAGGCGTCTGGGACAGGAGGCGTCCCGTTGGTGCAGGTAGAACACTAAACACTTGAAGCCCTGTCAGGAGCTTATTCTGCCAATAAAACTCTGCACGAACTCAGTTTACGTAACTCCGGCTCTACATGTGCGCGGACCCGGGTCGAATTCGGACAGTATCTCAGCGGTCAGGTCGGGTTCGACAGTATCCGCCGTCCCGGTCGGGTTCGACAGTATCGCGCGTCCCGGGTCGCGTTCGGACAGTATCCGCGCGTCCCGGTCGGGTCGGGTTCAGTATCCCGCGCGGTCCCGGTCGCGTTTGGACAGTATCCGCGCGGTCCGGTCGGGTTCGCTGAATCTTGCAGTAAATGATTCGGGCTCGGACAGTAGGGCTCAGCGGGTCGGGCTTGAATTTTTGGCCCGATGGTGGTTACATCTCGGTCATTTGAGCTCAAATTTAACCCACAAGCAACAACATGAGTAAGTAACAAGACAACACCAGGGATCCTACGTGAATCCTACAGCTCTAATGAGGCAATGAAGTTTTCAAAGCTGCTTCGCCTCCTAGAGACCAAGCACCCTGGATTAAAGACGTGCCCCTGGACTATTTTTAAAGAAAAAAACAGGTACACAGTGGATTCACGTTTATTATGATAAACGCCCCTCCCTACCGGGCCGCAGTAAAGTTGTCAAGCCTTGACCGGTCCGCGGTGATAAAGGTTGTGGACCACTGATAATCTCATGCGACCGTGCGCAGAAAGTGTTACCACAGTGCGGTTGGAACAGCTCTACTACACCACAGCCGCACCATCAACATCCCACAGACGCGGTCCGAGTCGGACAATAACAACTCAACATAAACTCACAAAGCCCAAACAGGACTGATTGCCTCGATAGTTGGTTCGTTTGGGTAATTGTAAATGCGCAAACAAACGCTGATCCTAAACAAAGAGCGAAACCAAATCTAATGATCCACGGACGCTTATGACGCACGTGAGGCTCGGAATCAAAACAAACTCCTCGTTTGAGATCGATAACGGATAAATGACAGGTGAAACATGCCAAGAAGCAGGAAAACGCCAGATTATGATCACATGAATATAGATCACAGTTTTCAGGAGTTTATTTACATAACATATAAACTTATACGGCTAAATAAACCCAAAAAAACCAAAAGTAAACCTATTGCTGGCTTAGATGTGGAAAAAGTCTATTTTCATCCATTATTAAGCTGTACAACTAGTCTACACGCGCAGATGACATATAGACAAACTTTCAGAGCACTTATTTAGCCAATATACTACTCAACTACTTACTCATTTTCGCCTCACTCATCTCTTACGCTCACAATGAAAGTACATTGTCTCATCGCTGTCGCTCTGTCGCTCACACTGAGCCCACACATGTGGGGTTGGTTTTGGGATAGATCCATAAAAACAAAAACTATATAAAGTCCAACAACGCTGCAGCCCCGCTTCGTGTTTGTTTAGCTGTGACGCGGATCATGCAGAAGCCAACCAGGCCAACGGAGAAGTCGAGTCTCTTCCTCGATGTTTCACTGTGCAATTCTGTTATGCAGCGCCTCTACAGGCGAGGGAGAGGTGTGTGTCACTGTAGAATTCTAGTTTGATAAAAGTGTAGTTTGTGAACGCATAACGCTAGTTGCGTTCACAATATTCTCTCCAAATGCGAGAGAATATTGTGAAGTCCTTTGACTCAGTGAAGCACTACGCCCTCACCTGTCAGTCAAAACATGGTCAAAACTATCAACTTGTTAAACTGACTGACGACAGACATACGCCGCACTGACAGAGACAGGAGAGGGAGGGGTGAGAGAGGGCGATACCACGTCTACAGCTGAGAGGGGGGTGCGTAGTCAAAAAGTAATGTTTTTGTTGTTGATTTAATTGTTTTAACTACTCCTGGAGATTTCTTTTTAACAAATAACATATAGTATATGATTTAATATTAAAATGGTCTGAAATATTGGGGGGGTTGAATGTACTAGATCAAAATATTGGGGGGGTTGTAACCCCCCTATCCCCCCCGTATTTTACGCCCGTGCCTCTAGGAAATAAAACATTGTTAATTGAAGTAGCATATGTTAGTGTTTTATTCATTAACAGTTTTTCTTTCATTCATTTCAGTGTCACATTTATGATAAAATCAAATCACTTTGAGTAAATATGACATTTGTAAGCTAATGGCATCAAAATCAGTGTTGCATAAAAGGCATAGGCAAATTTATTTGTAGAACTTAATTTGTTGACAAAGTACTTCAAAGTGCTAAGTATTTACAGTTTGGTCCGTAATTGAATTGCCTCAACGCATCATACATTGTTAGAGCATTTGTTTTACTAAGTTTGAAAACTAAATTTCCCAAAGGGGAAAATATTATTTTCTACATTGTTATTATTGAATCCATCTTGTCATATGAGACTTCACCCAATAACACGTCAAGATTGACATATAATACTGGTGAATGACAATGGTAATGACATGTCACTGTCAGGCATGCATAGTTATTTGGCTCAAAAATGGATCACAAAACATGGGCAATTTCCTCAACATAATAACCTTGGTTTGGCTTGTTTCTCTTTTTGAATAATTTTAGGAACACTTTTACTATCCACTCCTTAGAGTAGCATATAAGGCCCAGGTTCCCATACCAGCTCTCTGATTGACAATGACTTTTGGATAAAAGTCGAAACGTCTCGATCTTTAAACGGCGTCCGGATGACAACCTCTGAACCCCTTTCTACGATGGACCACACCTGGACGAATGAGGGTTTACATCGACGAATTTACTATCCACTGTAAACCCTGAATTTTTTTTCTAAACCTGAGTTTTCTCCACAGTTTTCTAATTTAAGATGAGCAAATTCGTTGTTATTTTTATCAACAAACAACTAACAGAGAAAGCACTGTGAAGGTTAAGCCATGGCAGAGTCTATAAAGTGTAATATTAATATGTACTCACAAGTACATCTGGTGATAAATATTTCAGAAGACATCTGTGTCAGAAAAGGTCTCTAGGAAAGTTGTCAGTTCATTGTTCCTGTCCAACGCCTACATTAGGAGTCGCAGTGCGTTCTCAGGATGCTGCTTGGTAAACAGCTTGCACTTTACACATGTTGGCTTATAGCCCTCAATGTGGGAAATGGGGAGAGCCTCTCAGATCCCACTAAATTAGGGAAGTCTTCATTAAAACAAACTTTGTCCATACCAAACAAAAAGCTGTAAGGGGGCGATAGGCTCTTGACATTTAATTGAACAATGGACTTACTGCAAGTTTTGTAAATCCTTTTGTATGCTGGATTAGGGACGTTCTTAAGCATGCACACACATTTACATCTCTTTCCTAATTTTTGAATATAATTACACAGCTTCACACAGAACATTTGTTGTATTGTATCAAGAAAGGCAATTGTGTACAATACTATGAACCTAATTATGCCTGCCCACTAATCAGTTGTGCAGTATCTGAAGTGTTTTAGGCCTCACAGACCCATTCTGCACAGTATTTGATTCCATTGTTGGTCCATGAATGTGATTCTTGTCTTAGCCTGACTGAGCTAATGTTAGTCCTGCTCAGACTAAGGATATTCTCTCTTTCTTCTTGACAGTTTTTAAGCCACTGGGACGTTGCATCCGTGGCGAGACATTATTGCTGTAAGTGATGCATAGCAACTTGGAACCACCTGTGCATGTTAAATCCCTCTCTTCTGAGTCTTATACTCGTGTTGAAAAGGGACAGGTATTGTTAGACAGCTGGGTTTTTGATCCCACAAAATCAGTCGCAGTGGCAAGATTTAGTTCTTTTCTGCTGCAAAATTAAATTGTGTTGAACTGACAGGATTTTTTTTTTCTGATATTTTAATGTAAATAACAGATTTGACTTTGAGGTCTTTGGCATGATAGCATTTCATTTTAAGTGTTAACACGCACATGTTTTAACTCACCAACGATTGCGACATTGATTAAATGTTGGTGGCGTTGTCTTCACTGATGTGGAATTAGATTTGATAATAGTGGCCTGATTTGCATCAAGAGCGACAGCTGAGCCTACATCCTTGTTTATCTCTCTGCTCGGGCCCCTCCACTGCCACCACCCGCAAAACAAAAAATCCATTATTGTGACAACTCTCTGAGGTGTTTGTAGATGCACTGACAGGTAAGTCATACTCACTCACCACATTTCTCTTGAATCCTAATCTCCAGCATGGCCTCACTCACCCACTGAGGCAGATAGAGAGGCTCATACCCTGGCTCCCTCTTGTTATACTTGCTACTTGTCTTCTCTCATTAATAGATTCCGTGCATGCTTTTATTATGCTCTCTGTGTCTCTTGTGACCCATAAACAATGACACTAATGCAGGGCTAAACAGCCAGTAGCTTACGATTACATAAAGTGCATATCTCAACAAGCTAATGCCAGTTCTAAGGGATTTTAATTCAACATTTGTGGTTGTGGTTATTGATTGCTGCCTGTAATATAATGTCTTGGTTGAATTAAGGTTGAGATGAGACAGGCAACCGTCTTAAATCTAGTCCCATCATTTCACTTGTCCACTTTTAAAGGCTTGGAATTTATCCTAATAAGTTATCATTGGCATCTGGATAGTCTTTTCCTTTTTACCCGAGTGTGTTTCAAGATATCAGAACATTTGAAAAATACTATCTCTTGACAGTCTTTGACAACTCATTTTTAAATCTAATCTAAAATCTTCTGCTTACATTTAAGTAAGCAATATAGTCACTACACACTAGTTTTGATAACACTTTTTTTACGTCCTGTTTTACTTTGCCCAATTCCATTCAACAGCAATTTTAATAATTTTTTAACCTTTATTTAACGAGATAAAACCCATCGAGATCTAAACCTCTTTTTAAAGGCTGACCTGGTTCTGAAACATGTTCTACCATGGACAGTTCCTCCTAAAATCACTGGAGTTTTTGTTTCTAATGTGAAACGTACCTCAAATTCGGGCCTAATCACAGTAACCCATGCTTGCAGAGAAAATTTGTGTCAGGTTCTGCTTTGAAGCAACGATGCCATAGCGGCCTGTGTGTTACTAAATCCCATTCTCAAAGAGCGCTTTACCCCCCACGTCTGAGAGGCCCTTGGCACGGGAAGAGAACGCACACATGAGCTGGCACAAAGGCGCACTCACACAAACAGAATCTACATGCCTGATGCAATGTGCAGTCACTTGAGCAAACTGGCACATTTGGGTAAATGAAACCGCATTGCAAAGACTTCCCACTTATTAGTAAATCCTTGCTCACTCAGCTTCTCTTCATGGATGGTTTACAGCAACTCTTGGAGGCAAGGGTTTTATTTTAGATTGGTCACTGTGAGGCATTTTCTTTGGAATTGATTTTATGCAAACAGTACTACGGGCGGTGTTTTGCAAAGCTAGAGAAAAGAGATACAGGTAGAGGTTGATGTTAATGTTGAAGAATAAAGGTGGTTTAAAGTGTCACTTATAGACTTTTGAACTTAACTTCTATGTGTTCATATCAGTAAATTGTATATTGGTCTGTCTCAAGACCGATATACAATTCACTATTGTCTGTCTCCTCACTTAATAAAAAATGTATGATATTTCACTTCCAACCTGCTGTACACTCTGCATGGTTTATACTGGTGACATTATAGAGAGCCATGAGGTTATCACTTTCAACTACATTGCCACTGGCTCATAGGTTTATTCCCTGTTACATATACTGTTCTTGGTGTAGACAGCACATATGCAAAGCTATGCCCTAGGTCACTGAGCTGTCATATTTGCTCCACAAGTTTGCTCTCATTACCATGTCTTTCAGGCAATCTTAAAAACTCCCATGATACATAACCTTTTTGCTTTGATATTTCCCAAGAACTATCCCACTTCCAGCAACATGCTACATCCTTGTTGGTGGAGTGGAATTTGAATACATTGTGTTGTACTTCAGAAGGCACACCAGGCAGTGCAGCATATCATAGAATTCCACTGCGATTGCCAGCGATCAGCATAGATAGAGCCAAGACACACTGCATGGGATGTCATTATCAAGTCATACCTCAGGGTTTAGCAGTTCACTGCAGAGGTTAACTGGTCTGGCTGCTCAGCAACAGTTGGCATGGCTACCATTCCCTAGGGTGTTCCCCCACAGACTTCCACCCTTCACCATTCATATCCCTACATAACTGCATTAATGGCAAATAGTCTGTATGACGCATGCATCAGTTGATGTCTTTTCTTATAAGGCAGCGCAATCTGTTTTCCCCACCAAATGCAAGGGCTCTTATGGACTAGAAGAAGCCTAAAATAACATTACATTCTTTGAGCAATAATAATACACCATCCTATCTTTCTTTTATGACCATCCAATAAGTGAGTTGTTTCTGCATCTTGCCTCTGAATAGAGAATAAGCCGAAGAACAGTGCACAGAGCAGGGGCGCAGGCAGGTTTTTGCTTTTTGATGAATGTCTCCTTCTTTAGGCATTAGGTGTTCTATTTTTCATAGCAGGCCCTTCAGCCACGCTATAGAGGCCTCACACACACAGTGGTGGCCTGGTCCGCAGAGATGGTGACTAATCCAGGCCTACTGTCTGCAGGCGATTGTGGCCAGTGGCTGAGCAGCTGAAAGGTCACACCTGTCAGAGGTGGGGGTTCAAAATGGCAGGCAAGGCAGTGCTTATTAAAATAATTATTTTTCCTCCTCCTTTCAGCCTTACCTAAATCTGTCACTGCTGCTAGTTGTAGTATGGAAATAATTCACCCAGGATGTTGTACTGTGTAATCCATACATTCTTGGCTATTTGTATTTCCTGGCATTGTTGGTAAAACACGATGGTCAAATCAAGGTGTGCTATCGTTTAAACATTTTTTGTTTATTTGTGGTTTTAGCATTCAAGCCTTGAGGACCCGCAACCATTACCAAATGGCAAACTATGGCAGAGGGGTGTTATGTGGCTGCAGTGATGCTAATTGAATACTCTATCTTTACCGAAGTGAAAGTTTTAGAAAAACTTTCCGCCAAAACGTTTTGTCAATTTTTGCTTACCACAACAACAGCAATATGTTCCTCCCAGATTATTAAAATAAATTTGTATTTTCTATCTAGCTTTCTAAATACCCACATATCCAAATGAATTATAATATGAGGTAATCGCTAATTATTTACATTTTTATACGACAGTGCAAGCAGATGCATGACATTCTTGGTGTCTGCACTTTATTTCTCTCTTTTACACCATAATACAGTTGCTGATGCACAAGAGGGACCCGCACACCTCAACTTCTTCCAGGCAGTGTGCCATGGCCGGGGCATCGCTCTCAATTCAACAGGCAAATTAATCTTGCTTTGTTGGAGTAGTCGAGCTCAACCTGGGGGAGAGTTCGTTAGCCATTAGCCTGCTGATGCACACGCTTTTTCTCAAGTTTGGAGATTTCATTTATGTTTAGTTAAAGAGCTTGACATCTGTTTGAAGTCAATTTTTTTTATAAATTGTGAAAAAGAAATAAACATACAGATAATTGGCCCACAGTCAATACTAGTGTTCATGGTCCTGTTTAGGTGATTTTTTTTCTGTTTTCAACAACAGAGGTGAGTGTGCATCACTGAAAAACTGATGCTAGCTTGTGACTTTAATGTTGTTTGAAAAGAAATAGTTTGTTCTAGGTTCAAGTCAGTTATTTATTATTCAAATTGTGATAAAACAGAACTCAAATTCAAGTCTAACTTAAGTAACAAAGCGTCAGACAAAAAGCAGTACCTCCAGTTAGCTTTACCTCAATAGTTAATGCAATAGTGAAGCTAAAGCAGAATCTACTTTCACCAAACTGAGGGTACTAAATGAGGCCTAAACAATGGCTAGACCTAAAAGAGGAGAAAGATTAACAAACCAAAGACCAATGAAAAAAGAGCTGATTAAGTCAATAAGGCCAAAATGTCATCAACAACAACTGAGAGTGCAATGCTGCATTTTAATTTTTAGACTCAAAATCTCTAACTTTAATCACAATTTACATTACGGATAATATATTTTTTTCATTTCTTTGGTTTAGGTACTGCAGTATGCTTATCTTGTCCTCATTTTACTGGCTGTCCTTACCTGACATTCAGAGTGGACAGCATTGTATGTATTGGTTCTCTACACTTGAATACAGTGGATACAGTTCCCCCTCACCCTTTGCCTGAATGCACTGCTGTCTGTTTGATAGGACGATAATCTCTCAGTAAGGGGTTTTCATGAAGATATTTCATAGATCACATTTTCCATCTGATGTGGTTGCAGCAGACAATTTAAAATCCTATTTATCTGGCTAACAGGGAATAGCGTAGGAAATATATCTGCGGTTATTAGAGATGAGACGACCCCAATACAGACACGAGAGGGAGATCAAAGCTGACCGCTCAGGAAATAATAACTAAATCCGATGTTTCCCACCCACCGCTCATAGCTGTGAGCTTCTATTTCTGCTTCGTCAGTGCCTGTCTGTTTAACCGTTTGCCAATACACACGACTCCAGTCCTCTCCAAGTCGTGATACAACAAACCGTAGCTCGCGGCTATTTGGCTTTTTGGCAGGGCCTGTCTGAGTTCTCCCTGGACTACCATTGTCGTAAATCATGCTTGTCCCCTCTATCAGCATCTGCTCAGTGAACCTGTGTAGGGACTGGACACCATTACAGCCCCTGCCAAATCATGTTTACCTGCGCTCACTTTTTATCCTCACTCATTCTGCCTGTGTTTTTCCCTTCTTTGTTATTTATTGCACATTCTTGGCAGTTTGTTCGCAGGTTAGAGAGAACGGCGAGAGAAGCTGTAGGGTTTGCGTGTTGAATTGAAAAGAGGTATCGTCTGCAAGGGCCAGACTGCAACATTTGTGCTGTTAAGTTGTACATACCACATTCATTGAAGTTGTTTGAGGACACGTTACGTATTATTTTTTGTGTTATTGACTTTTAAACATACTCTTTGTTAACCACGCATGACGTTGTTCATGGGTTTCAGCCTTTGTTGAGGACTTTTCACCATTCAAAAGATGGGATATTTTAGAATGGGATGTTAGCACTCCGTCTACTGGCAGCAGAGGGAATTACCATGGGGAGATAAACAAAAGCTAGCTTGTAGTGATGATTCATGGACTTTAAAGAAGATTTCCGACTTTTAACCTATGACGTCACTAATCTGGGAATTTTGAAACCATATGTTTGTCAAACAGAATTAACATGCAGTTGTTGAGTAGATATAGATACCGCCATACATTTAGAATTGGAAAGAAAAGATATTCTTAAACAGACATAACTAAATTGTCTGTTCTTTGCACTACAGATTTTATTATTCAGGAGAATCGCTGGGGGAAAGCTCTGCTGTAAAGAAAAATATCCGGCTAACCTGGACCTTTTGCCCCTATAGCGTGTTTGCGCTATGTATGATTCATCAAGGTCAGTCCCTTATGGAGCACAAGGCTGGATGAAGAGGGAAAAAAAAACATTTAAAAAAAATAAAACGGGACACACATTACACCAGCAATGTCTGCGCTTGTTTTCTGTAATCCTTCTCCAAACTTTTAGTGAGGAGTTGCAGCTCTTGGCTTCGTACCCAGACTCCCAGAGCTGGAGACAAGAGCACCAGAGTTCATTAGGCCTTCACATCGCAATCAATGCAGCAGAGACCGGAGTGAAAAGCTAAATGAGATCCTGGGTGACTCTACCTGCTTAACGGCCCACGTTCTACCACCTCTCCACAGTGACACTGGGGGCATGTGGGGCAAACAAGTCCTCTGAAAACGCAGTGACATACTTTTCTATTTCAGGTCTTTTTTGATGTCGTAGCATGTATTCTAACCTTTAAACAGTAAAAGATGGAACAGGCATAACAAATTTTGTCTGTTGGTGGTGATTTGTGATGTTGAATGATATATAGCTCCATAGTCGAAGAATATTACCCCATTTGGATTTTTGTTTTATATATGCATATGTGCATTCTTGAAAGATATCCACCCTTAACGTTCCCTTCAAAACATTGGTGCAAAAAAAATGTTTTCGAAACTAGGTCCTCATTCTTGATCTTGAATAAATTTGTATATGCAGGACATGGTTTTAGAGACATCTTTATCAGATGTAGTATAAGACCACCAGTATTTTGTATTGAAAATTCCATTTCATTGTATAAGAAATGAGAAATTATGAAAAATTGCATGATTTGCTGACCTTGAAACAAATGACAAATAGGTGGAGTTTGGTACAATATTTTAAAAGCATTGTACGTGGGTGGAGGCTTACTAAGAAAAGAACCTCTAGTCTGTAAAATCATCTTACAGTTGCTAGTTTACCATGCACCTACAATCTTTGTTTGTGCCAGGTTTATTTTTCATTTGAGGACACACTTTCTTTGATGTTACATCTTTATAGCAGCCTTGTTTTTCTCTTGTCCTACACCGCTGCAAATAAACACTCATAAAGTAAGACTGCAGCAAGTTGTGCACTCATTTTTTTACTTATGCTATTTTTTCCACCTTCTTCCTGACTTTCAGTGAGCTGCCTGACATCTGCTCCTATCTTTATAGAGGTGTCATTGAAATTCAGTGCAGACATGAGTCCTGCAAAGCACAAGGCGAAGTGCTTAGAGGAATATTCGGCACCACACACAAACATCCCCCATCCTAGAAAATAAAACACACACTGGCAAGCTGGCATGAACATACAGAATTAATCCCAGTATGATGCACAAAGATTGTCATGCACAAGTTAAAATGCTCTAAAAATGATCAAGCCTGTCATTGCGATTGTCAGCCCTTATTTAGCAGCAATCCCATTGGCCTTCAGCTAAATTCATATACAGCCTCATGTTTAACTTCTGTTTGACTCCCACAGCACGTTCAGCTAGCGAGACTCTGTGCATGTTAGTAGAATTGTCCAAGCAAGCTGTTCCAGCTCTATGGAAATCAATACAGCAAGGCCAAAGTTTGGATCCTAAGTGGCTGCAGACAATATGCTTCACGCTCTCATTCGGCTGTTTTAGACCACATGCCTCCCGAAAAGTTGCACTTTCAATTTTTGACATACTTTGATTTACCATGGTTTTATGCTTTAAGCGGATTTTCCATAGAAGATGGATATATTGAATGTGTTATGTATGTATGTATGCGTTATGTATGTTTGTCTGTCTGTCTGTCTGTGTGTGTGTGTGTTGTCACAATGAAATAGTAAATGCTGTGATAAGAAGTGGTGTAAAAGTTTGGTGAATTGTTTAGTGTAGAAGTGACTAAAGTGTAATTCTCAGGCTTGAATGTGAGGTGTTGAAGAACACTGTGGTGTTTTCATGACTTAGGGTTAGGGTTAGGGTTAAGACGTGCCACGTAAAAAAAAGTGAATAATCTATTCTGAATTTGCAAATCACACAAAAAGGCATAGATGAAACTCAAATGCCCACAATACTATCGCAAGGACTCAAATACACATTGCAGCATTTAAAGTGGCACTTATGGGTTCTTTATTTAAATAACATTGCATTGCTTTCCATAACAAGTTTTGATTGATGTGTTTTTTATGGTCACAATCCTCAGGGCACCGCATTAAAAAGTACTGCATTGTAATCCATTGTAGTTGGGCTGTATTTTCAGGGATTAATGCCAGGAAATCTTGCTGAGGCGGCGGGTTTATTGGCTCCCTTATGTCCACATCTGGGTCAGAGCCAGTTGGCAATTTTGCGTTTCTTAAAGAAGTGTATAGCGGATAGGTCAGGCTGTACAAGTGAACCATTACATCGGCGTAAACATCTTGTTAGTGCGGTAACAGGTCAAGGTGGTCCGAGCAACATGACTTTGAACTGTCTTTCATGAAACATTTTTTTGAAGGGCAAATAGGAAATGTTGTGACACTGTAACTTAAATGTGTTTACTGTACATTTTTAAGCTGTGTCTTTTATGTGAAACTACTATGGTAAATGTTCACATATTTATATAGCGCTTTTTCCACCTTCGAGGCACTCAAAGCGCTTTATATCAAGGAACCATTCACCACCACCACCAGAGTACGCAGACACTGGGGGCGAGGCGGGTTAAGTGTCTTGCCCAAGGACAAAACGGCAGTATTCACCTGCGGGAGCAATTGCACTGCAGACCGTGGGTCAGTGGATCTGACCGCTCAACCAAGGATGTTTATGTCAGGAGTGGGATTTGAACCGCTGACCTTGGGCTCAGAAGACAATCTCTCTGCCAACTGAGCTTTGGTGATACAATTAATCATATTTAAATTAAGATTTCAACTATTATAGCATTTAATGGCAAAAGAAAATAGTGTAATCGAAAAACGCTATTCATCAGTTCTATCCTCAAATCCTGTAACAATGCCACTCATCAAATCTACAGTGGCCTTTAAAGGACAAATATTATGCATTATTTGTATTGTTATTGGCCTTTAAAGAAACTCTTGAGTATCTTTACTTTGAGATCTCATGTTTTAGAACTAAAATGAAATATTATATATAAAATATAAATGTATCACTGCCTTGGGAGACGCCATGTTAACTTCATCTACTGGCTGCAGACGCAATTGCACAAATTTGTATACAAACAATGCTCTGGAATTCGAGCAGTACTTAGCTATATGCAGTTGTAATAATTATGATTAGACGGAACAAATTCTCAGAGTGAGTCTGGCGATGATTTATGGACTTAAAAACAGAAAAGAAGATTCTCTGAGCTATGTACGTTGATGAATGAATTCAGAACAGAGTATTTTTGACGGTCGGGCGGGGAGAGGATTTTCTAACCAGGATTCATCAAACTAGTGTGAATGAAGATGAATGCAACTCGAGGTATGTTTTTGATGACAGAACAATGTTAGAACACGGTTAAAAGCTCAAAAAAGTCACCAAAGTAAAAATGTGTGCCAATTACATCAAAATTCCAAACACATGATTGGAAATTATGTGTGAGCTTAGTAAAAACACAATTGGTATCTATATGTTTGAATTAAATGCTTCCTAGTAATAATTTTTATCATGCAACGCGGCTTGTCTCCGGTTTATGCAGGGCGGGCTTCAAGGAAAAAGGGAACCACTGCTTTAAAACATTGTTCACAAAACATTTCAACAAAGTCTTCCTGTTAAGTTTAACTTTAAACTGTACATAAATAATTATTTCAAATAATAATGATTTCTATTTTGACCCAAATAATTGTGTTTTCCTCCATAATCAAGCAGCCCTAGTAACAACGTTTTTTATTCTTTTCCAAGGAGAGCAACATGCTTTATTTATTGCTACACGACTTGTAAATCCTAAACAATAAAAGCACTCGTCTCTTTCCTGAAAGTTTAAAAATCAATTTCTAAGAACATGGCCTTTCTGTAATCAAAACAGATTCTTGTGTAAAGTCTTGAATAAATAAATCTGATTTTTATTCAACCCAACGGCTGAGTTGGCCCGATATATCCTTTGACTGACCTTTCAATTTGCTGGACTTTGGAAACTGCATACCCTCTTTTTAATTGAATTACCTTTCCGAGAGCAATCATGGCTGTATACATAAGGAAACAAAATGGGATTGTTCTAATACCAGGGGTTCGTGATTGGTGTTGTTGCTTGGCATAGAAAGCCGAGGGACTTTTTACGAAACACAATCTCGACATGATGCCTTGAACTCTGCCTCATGTTCCTTGCTAAAAAAGAGCAGTTATTTTCAAGCTGTTGTTTACTCTCTGGCTAATACCTCATTGTTTATTTTTGTTTTCCGCGCTGTGTGTCGCTCTGTTGGTCTCCTCTGGACAAAAGATGTAATACCACCCTCCTAATTACTGCAAGTGTTTAAAGCCTAATTGTCTATGTTATCAGTGAGTTGTAGTTGCACAGACATAAGAGTATAAAGCTGTCTGAAGATGATTTTTTTTACACATAAGAATAGGAAAGAGGAAAAACCCCTGGTGTGTACGGCATACACAGATTTCTTTGTGGCTGTCACCCAGGGTTTAAAGAAGTGAGAAACAGGCTGCAGATAGACCGGGAGAATATGGGGTCGAGCGTGAGGAAGGAGGGGGAAATGGTGAAATGCTCGGCCACATGGTCTGGTGGGAAATCCCCCACTGAGCCGCCAGCCCAGCGCCTTGGTGGTAAGATGAAATGTCTTATCTACCGGCAGCAGGGCTCTGTCCTTTAAGTAGGGCTAGGAAAAACTCATTGTCCAAGCAACCAGCATCTCAACTGATCCGTGTTCACGTTGACCTTTTCCCATCGCTGCCACAGAAAACATGTTACAACTTTACATTGTGTTAAATCTAAGTGTTAACATCTACAGTCCTTCAGATAATATAGCTTGGCATGTGCTTACAGTATTTTCACTGCACAGTTAACATTACTTTTAAGATTGTCTTGTGACCATTGTTACATAGATTCTTGCGTTATCATTTTTCCAAGTGATCTATCTGCTCTAATGAGCAGGAAATTAAGTTATAACGTGACTATCATAGAGTTTGATATGCTGTAATTGAACTGATTGTATCTGTATTCTTTTTTACACAATAGGGGCTGTACTTTTCTTTTTAATTACATTTATTGAAAAGATAATTAGATTTATCATTCAAAAACTTACATTGCATAACCTTGTTCTGGTCTTTGAGTATTAATGTAGAACAACAAATGTATTTTCCATATATGTGTGTGTATATATATATATATAAATATATATATATATATATATATATCCATAGAAACGAGAATATCACTGTCTTTCAACTTAAAATATTTCCTCACAAAGTGAAATTCCGCCTGTATGTAGTTTAGCCTATTCTATTAACTAAAATAGTAAAATGAATGTATTTTTTATTTTATTGTCAACAAAAAGATAATTTATTGAGACTTTAGCTCCTTCCATTATTGGCTTGCTTGTTTTTACATGAACCATGTGGACCTTGTCAAGCTAAAACATGCAGTATATTCACTCAAGTGATCACACATGCTTTGAATGAAACAAGACGTTCTTGCTTGCCTCCGACGAATGTATTCTTAGGTCACACTGTGATGAATTGCCAAGAAGTGTTTCTTCTCTGTTTGTGTATTACTTCCTAATTGTACTCTATCAAACCAGCTTTTTTTCCGATTGCAAAAACAGCTTGAATTGAAGGCCTCCCAATTCCTAGACACACTGCTGCCATGTGATTCTCCAGGAAGCTGACAAAGAAGCTGAATAATACATATCAGTCCTCCAGCTGAGCAGTGGGCACTGAGCAAGCTGCCAACCTGTTATGGGCTCATTACAGCTGGAGATGACATGCGGACGTGCCCCGACCGCAGTGGCTTTGTCCCTCCTGCTGTACCCTGCCCTGGTGTGCAGAAGCCACTCTGTCACTCCCCGTTGCAAAGGCGAAGGGATTTCTTAGACAGAGGTGATGGAGTAAAAAAAGGTGTGAATCAGCCTCTCTCCCTCCCTTAACCCCACCCCTCAGAGCAAAATTGACAGGCTCGCTGAAGTAATTGCTCCCAGCACTATTTTCTTTGGCAGGAAATACTGTTATCGACAAATAGGAGATTCAATAAACGCGCAGGAGATGAGGCTGGCGGCCGTGGTCAAAAGGCTGTCTGTGTCCTCTATACGGTTGGAGGTTGCACTGTCTCCCCCAATCTTATTTGCCCTGCCCTATTCCCCCCACACACCACTTACTGGCTCATCCATACCGCAAAAACATCCCTTGACCCACCTTGCATTCCTTTCCCCAAGGGTCTTGTTTTACTCATTTTCTTCATCTGGGGCCATTTTTTCGAGCCACGAGGGAGCTGAAAAGTCATCCTCCGCCTCCTCTTTGTTTCTCTGTGTAGTGGTGTAATGATGATATTATCTAAGGATTCCATTCATTTGGGCGAGGGTCATGAAAAAGCAGTTTATGGTCAGTGGCTCTGGTTTCTTGGAGGTCAGAGCTTGCGGTGAAACTAGAGCTCTGGCATTTCTGGGCAAAGTGGGCTGCCTGCTGGGAACTACTGTGCGCAGAGGAAATAAATAAAAAGTGGCCAACTTTTTCTCTTTTTTTCCATTTGACTCTGGAAGAAATATTTTAAATGGTCATTGGCTTAACCAACTGTTTCAATACATGGAAACATTGGCTAATAATAATATTTTGAATCATTTGTGGGGTGGGCGATAATGTAAAGTGTGTGCAATTAGATTTGCGATTTATGTTTCAATAATATAATCCTGATTAAAGTTCACATTTTAAAGGTGTCCAGGAGTTGACAGAAATAATAATGAAATGACAAACAATTAAAGTAATCACATGTGTTTCAGAACATGTTTGTACAGATCTAAACTACAGGGTTATACTTTTTTGCAGAATAAGACAGGATATGTTATTGTTTATGGAGGAAATTATGGTACTTCAAAAATGATTAACCACAAAACGTCAGAAATACCACTTCATTGCTTTGTTTGGAAGATTACACTTTTACAGTTTTGGTTATTTTTATTTTTAATCAGCTGTCATTTTTACAATTTTAAATATAGACAATATACTTAATATTCTAATTTGGCATACAGTATCTTCAAAACAACTGTTGGGACGTTATCCGTTTTTTAAACCCCCACACTTTTACTCAACACTTAAAGGATTCCGCATCTGTTTGTCTCCATGGTGACGTTATTAAACGTGGAGACAATGTGATGCTTCCAGACCAGGCCAGAAGTCAGATCTGTGGAGATGCTCTCCCGCTCAGAGTAGTATGCAATTTAAGATATTTTTTTGAGCAATAAAAAAAAAAACGTAATTGAATTTATACTAGATGTTTAATGCCATGCAGTGGAACAGTCCAGGCAAAGCAATTACAGTTCCATGGAGATGAACAAGTTGCTCTCACCAGAACCTTTTTATTTGCACTTTTAATTTGATTGTATGCTTACATTCATTGCCATATGTAAGTTAGACATCATTAAATCCTATTACAGTGGGGTCCCAATGTATTTCTAAAAGTCTTAAAAGCATAATACGAATCCTTTGAATGCACCGTTTCACAATGGAAGATGCTCTATATCACCTGCTTCTATTAAGCTTTTTTCGTCAATAGAAACTCTGCAGTGATTTGAGTATGTGAAAAAGAGGAAAATGGCGCATTGCATATTCATTGTACCAACCATTTCTATTTCAAATAACCACTTCTACAATAGGAACAGAACGGTTGGAGAGGTTCGCAGGAAATAGTACGGGTAGAAAAGGACTCTCGCTACCATTCGGTGCCTTGGATTTAACTTCCAAAGAATTGTAAGTTCCTCACAATAGTTGATTTGCCCTTTTTCTCGCGTTTCTCTTGCTATTGTTTCTGTAATGTATCGTTCAAAGCAATGGCAAAAAAGTGTTGGAAAAGATATTCTGTTTTTTTCTCCCTCTGGTCTAATAGGCGCCTCCAGTCAAATAACACTGCAGCCAGTCACTCCTCCACATCCACCAGCAGACGAGAAAGATAAATGACTGCAGCGTAATATAGATTAGCACCATAGAGGAAAAAGTATCAGAAAATGTTCGGGCAAGATCTACTTTTCTGCTGGGATGTGCTTTGCATCAATATATGTTTGTTGTGCTATATTTGTTTAACATTCACAGAAATTACATAAAAATGACTTCTAATAACATTTCAGATCTGCACTTCAAAGTATTATTACATTTTTTTTGCCTGGGACCCAGAATACACAGTTCTCCAATACTTTAAGAAGAGCGAGTCTGGTCCATCAAACTCGCACAATCTGATGTTTATTCTCGTGACACATATGAAACAAATGAGTTCATTAGTCATCTATCATTTAAACAAACTTCTTGTGCCTTTTTGTGTGCTTTGCTCATTGATTCTGCAGCAATATGCAATGTTTTTCCAGTTAAATGTTATGTTATTTTTCTTTCTTACTTTTTTCTTGTAAACGGCCATATTTGTTGTGACATAGACTGACCATGCGTGCCCCTGATTGGCTAATCCAGATGTAACCAAACCATTATCAATCTGTATTTTACTTTTTTGAACCACCAGAAAAGAACATGTTTCAGAAAAAAAAAAGTTAGCCACGCCCAATTAGTCACTTCTCTCAGTCTGAGATTTAACCATGACAGAGAAACAACTGTCCGGTGCAGTCAGTCACAGTTGTTTACACGTTGTTCACATTCAACAAAATTGATGATGGGAGAAAGTTGTCTGTTGCCGCCAGCTCCTTTCATATGGTTTTTATCAAACAACATGCCTTTATTACTGTATAGGCAATATTATTAATTCTTAAATTGCCTTGTAATCAATGTGTAAGTAAACCAGTGCCTTTTTGTAAAGTTAAAAAATGTATGTTAGGAATTGACACTGCGGAGTTTCTTTTAACTTTCTTAAATATAGAACCGGATTGCTTCATGTCTACTGTGCATTGCGGAAGATCAGCGGGTCTTCTCTTTCCTCCGGACAAATGAGCGAGCTTATTACCTCCCAAACTGCCTATTAGGACAGTACACTGTGTGGGGAAGCTGCAACCTAGGGGACGTGCCCAGATGAGTTTTGACTAGCAATTTCTTCCCGGCATATTTGATGCAGCATTTACCGTGCCGCACTGCCCCTGTTTTGTTGCATACATGGCACCTGGGCTCAACCCCCCACCTGAAATATAGCTCATTTTGACAACAGAGCCTTAGAAATGACTAATTTAGCTCATGTATAGTTTTGTGTAGCGCCAGCCAAGACAGGAAATAAAACAGTACAATTGTTTTATGCAAATTGGTTTGATTTGTGCTCCAGAAGATTTATGTTGATTTGTGGACCACATGGACGCTGCCGTGTTTGACAGTAATAGATTCAGTCACTCAGGTAGTTTGAAATCAAGCCCGGGCTGAATATAATCCTGTGGTAACTTGTGTTTGTGTCACACGAGTGTTGATATGAGCACGCACATTGCTTCAAATAGGTAAACTGATTGTGTAGGCACATCCCCAGAGCCCTCACACGAGATTATGCGTAAGAATCCGTTTACGGTGATTATGAGCTGCCTCAGAAACCACAAAAAGTCTGTGTTTGGCTGTATATTATTACAGTCATGGCTGATGGGGAAGTAGTGCATGTTTCAGGATCGGAACATTAATTAAAAATTATATTAAATATTCACCAGGACAAAAAAGACCTAATTTTTAAATAGTTTACAAAAAAGGTCCTTGATGTGAGAGGGCAGAATAAATCGAGAGGTGAAATATGATTAGAATGCAAAGTATAAATAACCAAATTTGTTTTTTTTTTGGTCCTATAAAATTATGTATTTATTTATTTATTTTTTTGATTCCTTTATTGATGCCTCACCAAGTGAAACAATAAACAATATTAACATAGTACATATATCATGTTCTTCAGACATATATCATGTGTATAAATCAATGTGTAATGTGTGTAAATGTAATGTTATAGATGTGTGTTGAATATCAAGGTTTTGGAAAAGCATACAAATGAGAGAAAAAAAGAAAGATAAATAAAAAAAAATTGAAGTTTTGAATAGATAATATATTTGAGCAATAATATGTTTAATATGTTGCCCCTGTCAACGCCACTAACAAACCATAGTCTTGCCTAAATGAGTTAAGTAAGTTTCATGTAGATCTAGTTATATTTTAGATATTGATGGTGCCAAAAACACAATTTTCAGAATTGCCTTGAGTGTCAGAATGTCCTAATTGGTTCATTAAAAAGAATCAAGGTTTGTGGCGGACTGTTTCCAGGACTGTTGAAGTCTTCATTATTTTGGTATGAATGGGAGTAATATGTTGCTATTGACGCTTCAATGGAGTCAGCAGCAACTGCAGTACATACAGTACAAAATACAGATGGACACTTTACACCTTTTCATTGGGTTATTATTGAGTTTGTGTGTACATTCTTGCACTATTCTATGAGGTAATACCTTTTCTAAACCATCATTGTCGTTTTTCATCTTAGAGTTCTTTGTCTCTTCACACATTTTGCTCATTTATCAAGTGCCTCTGACATGTTAGGGTCGCAGCGTGCCGTCTCCCTAATAACCCCCCTGTTGTCTTTCTGTTTGCAGGGTGGACTGAGAAACAGCAAGCACGAGAGTACCCTTTCATCCCAAGAATATGTCCATGAGCTGCGTTCTGGCATCACTGAGGAAAAGCTGCTTAATTGCCTGGAGTCCCTTAGAGTGTCTCTCACTAGCAATCCTGTCAGGTTAGTAACATAAGCTTTTCCCTGCACTGTCGTGTCTTCAAATTATGTACATGAAACATTACAAAGACAAGAAAGTGCTGTTCCACTTAGCATTATTATTACTTTGGATTGTTTGAGCTAAAGACCAATATAACATTCAATGAAATATAAATAAATTGTCAGGACTATACACTGAAACTGCTTATTCATGTACATGGCATATTCCCATTTTACTTCAGTGCACCCAGTGTAAAGGAGTCCTGCAGAGATTGTAGATCCTCTCAATTATTTACCAGTTCACAGTTGTAGGGATGTGTCCTAATATGACTCAGTGAATAGTGCATATAAAATTGTCAGTATTCTATTTTTAGTAGGTTGAACCCTTACTTTGACTCTGGATACAGAAAAATTATTTGTCAACTTGAACAATATGAGACAGTTATTCCATTTTTGAGTTTGTAAGAATTATAGATTATTATATTATATTATAGATTTCCTATTGTGGCTGTTTTTGTGGTCAGTTACATTCTACAAAACAGTGGTTCTCAAACTTTATACCCCAAGTTCCACCAAAGAAAAGATTTGGCTTCCCCGAGTACCACCAAATCTATATTTGGGTCAATAACAGGACAATATCAGGTCTAAATTATGGATAAACCAGGTCTTAAATCGGAATACATCATTTCCACAGTAGTTTTAACATGAAGTTTACTAGAGGAAGAGCAAAAATGTAAATAAAATGTACTCTAAATGAAGTAAACGTTACAATTGAAGAGGTGTCTGTGTACCGCCAGAAGAAGTTTGCGTACCGCCAGTGGTACACGTACCACAGTTTGAGAAACACTGCTATAAAACATTGACCAACTTATTAACAAAACTGTTTTCATTTAAAAGGAAAGCTTAATACTATTGAAACCATATCCATATAATAAATTTGGTAGAGTTTTGGCTTTCATCTTCGACTGAAATTATTATATGGCTCAAATTACGTGAGCCTTATTCAACAAATGCGTGTTCCAGCACTCCAGTAATTATTCCACTAGTGATTGGAGAGATGTAAAATGGTTCTGAGCTACGGGAAGTCAAGTCAGCCCTTCCACTCACAAAGGTCACGAGTTGCTGTGGGATGTAAGTGAGGCCAGTGCTGCCCTGTGGGTGTTTGCAAACGGCTGAACCCTTGGCCAGCTGGTAAAGCACCAGCGTTTTATTAGGGAGTCACCTCCATGGATGGCTTCATCCTGAGAGAGGGCACCCATGGGTGGGCACTCTGTAAACTGTAGGCGTGTGAGCTAACACCAACCTCTGGTCTTTGTGCCTCTCATCACCCCTCTCCAGGGAAAAGGGCTGATTATTTTCCCGTAGCATGGATAAGGTTACTTCTAATTAATATGAATGCACTTAATTGTCATGGATCACATCACACAGGAAAAGCACACTTGGTTTGCCGGTGCTCTGACTGTGCTATGTTAATGCAACCTTTGTATGTTATCTTATACAGGGAAATAATCAGGAAGTGGAGGCAGAGATGCTTTGTCTCATCTCACGGCTCAGATGAGTCCTCTGGGGTTCAACTGTTGACATTTCAAAATGTAATGCCGGTTTAATTTTCAGGAATCAGTAAATCTGATTATTAATGTTTGCAAGGTATGCACCGAAAGTGATGAAAACACTGCTGATAACTAAATCTCATAGGTTCTAGAGATAGTCACATTTGACAAAACATCTTTTAGGATTTTGAGTGGATCTTTAAATACTCCTCCTCATCTTAACAGTCTCCCTGTCAGTGTGTAGTCATGCAGAGTGAGTGCTTAGCAGTGCTTTTTGAGTTGTGATGTTTGGGCAGTGTGCTAATTTGCTCCCAGCGGCCTGTGTTTGTCTAATAGTTTAATTGGCTGGGCTGTGCACCTGGCTGAGGCGCAGGTGGCCTGGGGCCAGTGCTCAGCGGGTCTTATCTCCCGGCAGTCCCACACAGGTGTGTGGCAGGTCCACCCACAGATGGCAGCGCCTGCAGGTTCGGCTCACTCTTCTCCACTTCTTTCTGTCCAAATTTCCCCAGTCAATTATTTATCCTCAACTTCATTTTCCCCTTTTTAATTTTGTCATTTGGAAAGTTGCTTCTTAATTTCGAAGTGTCAGATTGAGTAGACACTTTTCATTAATTTCTCACCCTGACATTAAGCGAGATGCCAACTTACAGAAAATTAGACCCCTCTTATTTTCTCATTTACTGGGAGAACATCTAAAGCCTTTGCAGTTTAACTTCAGACACAAAACCAGTAATGCATCTAGTAAATCTCTTTCACTTGAGTGTCATTTACTCTCATTACAGCTAACATCCCTCTCTTTATTCAGCTGCCTTCTGTAGATATTCCAGTTTGTAAAAGTAGAGTACTTTCTGCAGCTGAGCACACTTGGCCACAGATCTTATATTCTCTGAGTTTATTCTGCCGTTATACACCAGGACTCCAAATCTCTAAAGTGCCTCTCATATATAGACCTGGCTGCTCTCAGATCACTCAGACACTTTTAAATAAAACTGCACTGGACACCTAACTTTTCATTATCTTCACGGCTCATGTCAGACAGCCTCCATGCAGGGTCCTTTTCTCTGTGGGATATTGTTGAAGCCAGTACATTTGCTGACAGCCGACTTTGGTTCTTTTTGTCTAGTCCAGCTGTAGACCCTTATGTTCTTGTGTTGCACTACAGCTCTCACCTGTTTTGCTGTTAAGTGCTTGTAGCTGAGCATGTGGGGTGCATGGAACAATATTAATGAGCTTTTTATGAGCTTTGAAGTTGCTACGCCTGCGGGTACGAAACGGCTTGTCCTTTTGAATGTCTGTCCAAATGCACAGCGTGATAAAAGCGTAGAACAAAATAGTGCAAAGCACTCACATTTGTTGCCCTGCACTAAGCAATGAGTATAACAGAGCTATTATTTGAGACATTATTGAAATAAATACGCAAAATGAAATGGTACAATGGCAATTTCTACATCTTATACAAGTACAAGAAGCGTGTGCACCATGGAGTTAGCCCTGAATATTTAACATAAATTGGAAGTTGCGTCAGCCCTGCGACGAGTTGGCCACTGTCAAGGGTGTACCCCGCCTAAGGCCCAAAGTCACTGGGATAGGTTCCAGTTACCTGCACCCCCTAACGGGAGCAAGCGGTAGAAAATGAATAAAGAAAATGCATGGAATAAAAACTGTAAAGAATACAATAAACCAAATTACTTGATCTTTTACTGGACGCTTATGTGTGGGCCATATATATATTATATATATTATATATATTGGGGGCCTAGAGTCTAGTGCTAGAGTATAGTGCATTTAGCTAAAGCTATTTTCTGCTTCTAAAACTTCTAAAACCCCCTACACACTTCACTGTGATTGGGTGAATCCGACTGTCACTCACTCATGACATGGATTGACAGTTTGGAGGAGTGGGTTAGAATAAGTGTGTGTGTTTGAGCATAGAGCTGCATTAAACATTAAACATGATATTGTAATTTCACCAAAATGGCATATTTTCACAGAAATCATATCATGATTAGATTTAGATCACACAGGCTCAACCCTTGTTGTTGTGGCTAAACTTATTGACATTTCCAAATTGCATAATTTCTAACCAGACCCTTCAGGATTTTACAGAACCACATAAAAAACTACAGTTGACAAATACTTTTACAATGACTCCAACACAACTGAGTCGTTAATGAATATGCAGATGGCACATATGGCATATTCTCTGTCTTAAAAAAAAAAAAGTAGACTTGATTGACTTGAAGAAAATGTTCCGTTGACAAGCTTGCAAACAACAGTCAAAAGCGTCTCCTGTGCAGATTTTGGTGCCAAATTGCATCTCGTATCGGTGGGCTCCTCTACAAAAAGGTGTCACTCTGTCCATATGCATCCACTCTGTGGCATTAATTAGAATATGTAGAAAAGCGCTCTTTATTACAGACCTTCCTGGCATGTTATGAAGTCCTTATCTCTTCTGTCAGCTCTGTCAATTAAACAGATACTCCAAGGAACATATCCATCTGTGCTTATTTCTGTGCCTATTTTGTCAACACTGTTCCAGCTTTGCGTCTCTTCTACCTCTAATACATGTATTCAGATGTAGTCATGCCAATTTTTTCCAGAACAGTATATATAAGCCTACCTATTAGTACTTCCATTCCTCACAGAGCAACAAATTATAGGACATTTTCGCAGCCCCCCAACTGTCTGAATCACTATTTCATTTCATTCCATTACTAGGAGCGGTAATGGAAAAATGGCCATTTGATTTACTACCATGGCGTGCAAGATTTGACATCCTGCAGGTACAGATAGGAGGAAGCAGGAAAAGGCACAAGATGTCCAAAAACCTTAACCTGACAAGACCCTGAAATATATTGAGGATGTGGCTACAGTCAAAGTAGAGGTAATTTTTGTGCACTATAAACGGCTGAGGTCTATCTAAAACGGTAGAATCTTAACGTGACATCCAGGTCGCTGCTCTGTCACTCGTCAAGGAGAATGAAAGAGATGGGCCAATGACATTGCCAAGTACACGCTGGAAGATGAATTGTTCACGTTCCGATTAAAAGATATAAATTATACAGCTTACATTTGTGTGCCATTACTGGTTTGTACTATCAGTTACCTCTAACAAAAGTTTCACAGTTTAATATTGTGCTAATATTATGACTTTTAAACATATCAAGAGACGCACTGATTTGTGGCTTGGGGTTCACGCTTCATCCTTAAAGGCAGTGAAAACATTTTTGCACACATCAATGTCCTCAGTGCCGGGAATATTTTAAGACTTGTCTTTATTACAGTTTATGACGCCATCTGTTCACCTCCAGGAAAACCTCATCTCTCATAGTCAGCGCCCTGGGAAACAAACCTAGAAATGTCACATTAACATTCATTATTAAAATCAATTTGATACTTTTTTATACTTAATTGCACAACATTCTGAACTGGCCAAATAGAAAATGTTACCCCTGATTTAGTGGTGAGTAACATTGACAAAAACTAGCATCTCAGTATTTCTTTCTCACTAACGATATTTTAACAGGAATGTGTTAAAACATGCCTTTAAAGTTATTGGTTGGAGGGTAAACAAATGTGAAATGTCTGTAAAATTGACTGCAAAAGTCCAGAAATATCTTCTTGAAAGATTTGCACATCTTCAACAACATTCTCAAAATTATCTAAATATTGCCCATCTCTAACCTGGTTTTGTTTTTGCTTTTAGTATACTATATATTTTTTCACTATTAGAATACACCATTACTCACGCATCCCCAGTGACACGTCTGACATCCCAGTGTGAATTGTAACCACTGGTATTAGAAAGAATACTGTTATAATAACTGCTCAAGTATGTGTGATTCCTCAATTGTCCGTGGAGGGTCCATAGAAGCAGAGGGTTGAATTCTGTCAACCAGGCAGAATAAAAAAAAAAGTCTAACTTTTGTCCAGTTTACAGAATTGTGACTTTTAATGTTTTTTATGGAATATATAGTGACTGTACTTTCCACAGGTAATCTTTTAAAAAATAAATCCTCCCCACATTGAGTGTGTTTGGTATATTGAAGATATGACATCAAGAAAAGTGCACTTCTATTTTCTGCTGTTGAATGCTACGGCTGTTAAATTGAACAAAGTATAAAGTTACAGTGTGTTTGTGGTAAATCATTAGGGCGATGGAAGGGGACTGGGTTTCAGGCCCTGATGCCCAGTGAGCTTTGTCATACGGTATAACGCTCTGGAGCCACTGGTGACAGTTGTAAGTCTGTGAAATACAATATGTGAGACATTTATTTATGTGCATTTATGGATATTATTATCTCCCATCTGAATGCAAATTTATCAATCTTATCCAGTTTTTTTTTTTTTTTTTTTTTTTTAACTAGTACAAGATGCAATTGAATGAATAGATCATTTCCCCTGAAATCATGAAGCGCTATTTTAAGTCTAGGTGTGGGCACTGTATCTTCAGTGAGAGAGGACTTTTGCCTGGGGAAAATTTGCGCTCTCAGAGTACTTCTGGTTGTAGCGGTTTTAGTACTTTGATTTTTTTTTTTTTCACTAGGCTTCCTTTGTGTTTTTTGTGCCTTTAGCACTGTAGACTGAACACAAAGTGTCGTGTTGGATAAAAATGTAGTTGGTAAGTTTGACCATGGAAGAATTCCATTATGGCTCTGTGTGCAAGTTGTTTGCTCACATTTTTTAAGACACAATTAACTTTTTACAATATAACTATATTATGACTATGTTTATATGCTTGTACTGAATGTGAGAGTGATTTCAGTAAACATACCCTAGTATAGCTGCTGACAGTAGCTTATGTGTATGCATTTCACTGCAGTAAGCATGACGACATGATAATTGCATTAGCAGGCAGTAATAACACAAAATATAAAACATGAAACTGCCTTCCTCAGACTGGCCATGAATTTTTCATTTTGCCTGCGGAATATACATGATTGTAGAAAGTAACACAATTTGGTGGCACTTAACCAGAGGATTATAGCCATCAATATTAGATGAACAAGTTCTCCCGCAAGTTAATGAAATCCTTGGATTTATGCCCACATTATGAGAAAAGACTAATCGAAGAGGATTTCTGCCTATCATCCTTGTATTTGTTAAGTTTCACCATATGGCTGAGCTTATCAGCCATTGGCAGCTCTGAATTCTTAAGAACTGTATTAGTATTGGACAAAAAACCCCAACAACAAACACTATCCGTTTGTTTAGAAATACATTTTACATTATGGTCATTAATGTTTACTAACATTTGAAATGATAGTTTGTGACTACTAACTAACATTTGAAATGATAGTTTGTGATCTCCCACCACTTTGTTAAGGTCGTTCCTCTTTTGTTTGGCGGCATGATAAACAACATTCCATCTCACAAATATTAGTTCTTCCTACTCTCTAAAGACTTGTTGTCAATATTTAAATGCATAAACAATGTGTGACTTTGGCTTCACAGAATTATGCTCTCTCAGCCATGACGTGCTATTCTCCTCTGCATCACAAGTGCATGATGGAGTTTAGACTGGCATAATAAACTTCCTATAGACGGCAGCAAAAACGGCTCCCTGACAGGCATTTATGAATTGGAATGATTGTTTTTAAAGAAATCTTTCACTTTTTTTACTAGTCTCACATAATGTAGTTTGTGACAAAAAAAGTTGTTGATGTTCTAGTTAAGTCATATGAAAAGACATGAATCAGCCTTCCCCTTTTGCTCCAGGCTAAACGCATCTCTATTTGAAGGTCTCTTCTAAATGATTAAGTCAAAACAAATGCCTTTAATACAACACACATTACTATGTAAGATGACTGTAGAGGAGGCTGCTAAATCACCAGCGTATGATGGTCTAATGTTTGCAAATTGGTCTATTAATTTTGTATTATTGACAGTCAAGAGCTTGAAAAACAAGTAATGCTAATGACATAATGTGGCTGTGACCCCCCCTAGCACTTTCTAGCCTTGGCTCAGACAAACAGGCTCATCCGCTCTGGATCATTTGCTGTCTCCCAATATGCGGTGGTTTATAGCCGATCCTTTATCGATTACTGTGTTATCTTTCTTGCATTGCTTAATCTTTTGGCACCGGGAACATAGCGGCGCACGTAATGAAGAAGGGAGAGGGGGGCAGGCGAAGAGCTCAGCGCGCGGCAGAGCTGGTTAAGATGGATGGATGTTCATTTGCTTGTAAATGGGTACAGTTTAAATTTAAGTAGACTCAATGTATTCCGCAATGTGGAGGGAAGAAGTGTTTTGCGATTTGCAGCGCTCATTGTTAGGATTAAAAAGTGCAAACAGTCCATTTATCCAAGTGAGTGTTGAACCCGGAGTCTTAGTTTGAATGAAGAATTTCGACAAAAGTTATTATAAAGTAGTTAGCATATTGTTTATTCTCCAGCACAAGCGCAATATGTTCTGAGACTAAATTACTCTGCGTCTGTTTTCCAGCTGGGTGAACAACTTTGGTCATGAGGGGCTCGGTCTTCTTCTCGATGCCTTGGAGAAGCTTTTGGACAAGAAACAGTAAGTTTAATGATATGAATTATTTTGTCTGTTGATCGTTGTGTATTTTTTTGATTTGAAATATGGAAATCTCCTCTTTATTTTTCAGGCAAGAACCAATTGATAAAAGGAACCAGCACAAACTGATCCAGTGCTTGAAGGCGTTTATGAACAATAAGGTTTGTATTAGGCAAATGTGCATTACTTCCTGCATTATTCATTTTCCTTTAGGGCTGCACAGCACAAGAAAAACATGCCATACATAAAAACGAACTCCTTCAATACGCTGAAACAGACCTCCTTCACCTTCAGCACCTAATATGCAATAAGATCATTTGTGAATATTTAAAATGTTTGCAAATAAAGCACTGAATAATAGTTACTATATTTCCTCAAACATTCTGGTTGAAAAGGTCTTTTCTATTCAAAGATAATATAATCTGTAGAATAGATCCATGGTCACTCTGTGACAGACATAAGGCTATTCAGTTCAGTCGCAGTGTTGAGAATGTAATAACTCTTTGTGGTGTTTTGTGCAGCCCACTTTTGAGTCAAATATCAATGCAAATGTAGAACACATTTCTAAATCAAATATTTGCTTGGAAAAAAAAAAAAGGGTTACGTTCAAAAGATTCAAAAATCATAGTTTCTTTTCATGCTCTGTTGCACCTCGACTGACCAGAGCTCATTTGAATCAGGTACAGACAGCACTACTATAATGGGACATTAAATGGAAGCTAATTTTACCATTTCATGCCCACTGCCTCAGATCTTTTAATTATCTTTTTTGGGGAAAGTCTGGCTCATTTTTCAAAAGTAGAACACATTTCAAAGACAGATGAGCGCTTGATGTTGGTGCCCTGAGATAATCCCTACACGTGGTCATTTCCGCCTTTTCCCTTCACTTAGACTAAAAGGTACAGACACACATAAGTATTCATCCCAGCAGTCCTGTCCTCAATTGAAATAATTCATCATCCTTTCTTTTTTCTCCTATGGCCTTGTTGTCCCTTTCTAAAAAGCAAATTAAGGCTACATTCTACCTACCTTTAGAGCTTTATTCATCTGTCTTTGTTCACATTGCAGTATGGGCTCCAAAGGATCCTGGGAGACGAGCGCAGTCTGCTGCTGCTGGCCCGAGCCATTGACCCCAAACAGACCAACATGATGACCGAGATTGTCAAAATCCTCTCAGCCTTCTGTATCATTGGAGAGGAAAATATGTAAGTTCAATAGGAGCATGTTTGGTTCAAATCTGTTTTTAATCATTTTGGGACTAACTTTTGCTCATTAAACAAACTACTTTAGTAAACAATCAATACTGAAAACAATTAAACCCAGAAAAAATGTGATTCTATTTCATTCAAGGTAATAATATGCATTTAAAGGGGGCACATTATGTAAAATTGACTTTTTTGAGCTTTCACCCGTGCTATAATGGCGTTCCCTCATAATTTGTTTACTCAGAGTTGTATTTCTATTGATTTTTACATGTTTGACTAATCCTGCATTGTACTGCATACAAGGCTTTCACTTACCCACCGTGCACTGACCGGTACTTGCTATGATTATAAAAATTTAGACTTGGGGTCAAACGGTGGAGTTCAACATGTCATGTATCCATTTTTCAACAACAAAAACAGAGCAAAATGTGGCGCCTTTCGGTTCTGCAGTTTTGAATAGGAAGTCAATAGACCTGTTTACTGAGCTGTTTTAAATCAATTGTGTTGTTTTATTTTACAACGAAGCAAACGTAAAATAATGATCTCTGCATGCAAAAAAAGCATGATGTGTTTTTATAGAAATGATCTTAATTGTTACACCAACAGACACAAGGAATCGACCTTTTCTACAATATTCAAAATACATCGCACTAAAAAGAAAAGAAAATTTAGTTTTCTCTTTCGCAGCTCGCAAAGTTTGATTGTCCAGTTCAGTAAACAACCACTGACACAGCAGCAGTCGAACGCGATATCCGAGCCTCAATTTAGTTCCAAAAGGGCAAAATAATGATGTAAAGCTCTGATGTGTCTGCGCTCTGGTTTTATGTTGTATAATGTTGTGACGCTGTGTGGGAAACAGGAGACCGCTGCTTTGTGTAAACACTGGAATCTCAGTCTCTTCCCACTGTGCGGCATGTGTTCTCAGCGAGCCCACGCCGCATGCATACATGTAGCCCCACTGCGAACACACGGACTACAGGTGCCGCCCCGGTACTACAGGAATCTGACAGTTCACACAATGCGCTTTAGCAGGTTTAATGCACCGGACGAGCCCAGTGTAGTTTGCCGCTGACACCGACGGCCTGACAGCTTATAAATTGGATTTAGGGGAGTGTTTTTATTGTTTCCCACAAGGCCAGAGTTGAATAACAATGGCACTTCAAAGACAGTCTGTATGCAATGTCGGAAATAAACAAAGCTGCTGGTTGTGTTAAGTTCAGAAACGCGCTTCGACCATCTAAATAGGCCTTTATGGTTGTTGTTCTGCCCCTTGCTGTGACAGGCCATGCTTTCTAAAATCATTTTCTAGTTTCTGAATATCAAGTAGTGCAAATTATACAGTGGAATTATTCAATATATGCCAACAACAATTTAATGTAGCCTTTTCAACCGAAGATAAAACATATGGTTGCATCTGTTGTAATGTAATTTAAAGTTCAATAGCTTGTGACATTAATGGTTAATTTTTTTTCTTCTGTTTTTTTCTGTCCATCTTGCATTTGTGAAGATAGTGAATAGTGTTTAAGCCTGCAAGCTCAATATTAGGACAGTCCCATTGGCTGTACAATAATTAACTAATTTGCTGCCAGTAAAGCTGTTAAATTATTTATTATCAGAATCAGAATTAGTTTTATTCATCCTCAAGGGGAATTCTTTTCATTACAGACTTGCAACCAACCAGCAGTTCTCAAAGTTCTCAAAAAATAACACTAGACATGTTAAAAATAAGAAGCTAAATTAAATAAAAAATAGTGATGTAGAAGTTGTGGTTTTGAAAGCTGGTTAGCATTAGTAGTAATTTCCCCCATTGCTTTAAATGAATATTAACTGATATTGTTTCCTTCACTGACTCATAATTTATGCAGAATAAATAAAATGTTGTTTAGCTGTTACTCGCTGCTATTTTAAGTGCTCCTGTCATTTTCACTCACACTACTAAAGACTTGAGTTGAAGCAGACATGAGCATCTTTTGCACGATCACAGGCTTCCATTAAAATATACATTTCCTTTACAAAAAAAAGAAAAAACAGGGCCACTAAGACATCTTAGGTGTCACTTCTGCAGCTCTGAAATGCCTTTGGTGTGTGACGTTGTGTTGCCGGCTCGTGTTCCGTACCCACTTCAGTTGACAGGATCAAAAGGCAACGCGACAACTTAAGCAGATCTATCTGGGCTCGTTTGAAGCCTCGTCTGAACCGGCTTTAAAGCGGCTCTTTAGAACTCCTGTGTTGTTTGTGACTTGCTCACCTCTATCACAGATCATGGACACTGTATAAAACTCTATGGCCACACATATGGTCAATTTTCCTTAAGATCATGCTTTTAGATTTTGTGAGAGAAGGAAAGCAAATAAATAGTTATAGCTTCTCGTTGTTCACATAATTTCACCACTTTGGGTCAACCCGACCCACATGTTTTTGGAAGTCAGATTAATTCAATTCTGCATTTTTGTAACCTTAGACTTAAGACTCGATTTAATAATAAAAAAGAGATACATCTGCAAGACTCAAATGTATTTACAAATTAATTAACACATATTCTTTATTATTGTGTATTGTTTTTAAAATAATAGTTTATAACACATATTATAGATGAAATTAGATTGATTGCCCTATAAAGAGCAGAACTCTTTACTGCATGCATAAAATTATTGTCAATTCATGAAGTAAATCGTTTATTACCTAACTGACAATAAGACTCTAACTTTATTACAGCTTTATTTACATCCATTTACTGTTTGAAAGCTGTGATCTTTTTCCTCGCTCTGCCTGTTACTCAACTCTCATTTGTTAACTTCACAGTCGTTTTGTTAGGACATTAATCCATCAGCCCTGATAATAATTTGCTGTCTTTCTTCCCTCCAAACCATCTCTCCTCTGACACAGAAGCCATTTGCAATAAAAAAACAGTTTTTGTCTAGCATTACCTTAGTAACAAGCTCTATTAAGTCAATTTGGATGCTGGGGCAATAATAGAGGCGACTGCACACAAAAGCGATGGGGAGAGTGTTTGTCAGTGCGGCCATGGGCTGGCAGACAAAGTGTCCACAGCGGCACAATGGCAGAGGAGACGCGTGTTATTTGGGCTAAAAGTTCGGCGTAAATGTCCTCTTGGCTGGGTGATAAAACTGTTTGTTGACAGTTGTGTTTGTCTACTCTATGTTTTCTTCCAGCTTGGATAAGATTCTAGCTGCCATGACGATTGCTGCAGAGAGGAACAATAAAGAGCGATTCGCCTCCATTGTGGAAGGGCTGGAAAACCACGAGGCCCAACAGCTTCAGGTGAGGAATTACAAACCAAACACACTGTTGCATTGGTGTGTAATTCAGTTAGTGTGCACTTATTTCTCCCATCACATAAGATCTCTCAAACAAAATGTGTCACAGCCCAGTCTTAACCAATATTCGCTTTGTCCTTCCACGCCCATACCTTCCTAAATAGATTTGTTGAAATTATAGTGTGTCCACAATCATAAATCAAGAGCTAGAGAAAATAGCCTCGCTGAAAAAGTAGAACTAATCCATTAACAATATAATAAAACACTATAGATGGCAAAGATTGCTTCGCAGAATCTCAAAACTGATGTAGTTGTGAAAATACACTGCATTGATTTCCTTTTGTGCAACAATTCAGGCATAAGCAAAAGGACAACTCAGTGCAATTATCTGTACATTATTTTATTTAAGGCCCTTTACCTGAATTTTAAAGTTTTAAAAACAGAACTAGTTTATAATAAACTCTTTGCAGCAGTCCACATGTATCGCTCACTTACCTAATGCCTTCTGAGAATCCCACTCACCCGATGAGTTGATAAACGCTTTTCACAACTCTCTTGAGGCCAGAGCAATTTTTGCTGTCATGGTAAAGCTAATAACTGCTAGCATGCAAACAGCACACTTCGTGGAGAAGAAAGCGCTCTTTAAATAGATGAAGAGAGTGCACAATTTATTAATTTTCACGCAAATAGATGGTTTTACAATATATCCAAACTGTGGAAAAAGACATTTTATTTTATTACAGAGACTTTTTTGTTTTGGAATATTTAAATGTCAGTTGTATTTAATTGCCAACACATCCATACATACATATTTATCGACACACAAAAAAAACCCTGTTATAGTTCACTTTACTTCTTCACTTTATTCAACTTTTTACACCCTTATTACAATACAACAGAACCTACTAACTTGTTTTAAGACTGCTTGCAGAAGTTTCCAAAAAAGTTTCAAAAGATGTGTGATTCCTGTGGATTTCAAGACTTAATCATTTGCGTTTTAGTATTGATGTGGACATTATTGGAACCATTGTTAGATACCACGCCTTGTATTTTAAGCCAGCTACTCTACTGCGCAAATGTTCACACTATAAATCAAAGTGGAATTGTTTGTGCGGCACAATGGATGGAAACCTGCCCACAGTCCTCAAGCACTTACCCAGAATTCAGTCATTTCATAAAGCACAGTTTGATTCCAAGGAAAATTAGTATTGGCACCGCGCAGACCATTGTCGCTCACACTCTGCTGTCTATGGCTTTGTTTTCTCTTTGCTTTTCTTCTGCTCTTTTGCTTCCTCTTTTTTCCCCTGCCCCGCAATCCCTCTTCCGCCGGGTGGGTTTGCGATTGTCGCGTATTTGAAATGCACCCACAGTTTTCATCTCTACCGTTTTAATCATAAAAACACCTGCTTCATTGAGCTCTACTGAACTTCCCCTTCCCATTGAGAACACCCGAGAAATGATAATAAGCGATGCCGAGATGTTGACGTCCTCTAAGCTTTTTGTCCTTTTTTATATCTTGCATTTTCCTCTCTCACTTTCTTCACTTCTTACAAACTCCATTGCCTTTTTTTCCCTCTGTGCGGCTGTCAAGTTTGGTCCCGGAGGAGTTGGTGTGAAAGGCCAGCTTAAGCACTGTACCTTCCCTTTTTCAACAAGATTTTTCTCAAGTGGAGAATAACTAGACTTTGGCCTCAAAACACCACTTAAACATGTTTTTGTGAAGGGAATTACTTTAGGAATTGCTTTTTTAACTAGTGGGAAAGTAAGTTGTGAAAGAAACTGATGAGGCGAGTGGGGAACGGGAAAGTGCCATAGATATTCTTTTATTTGGTGGCACTTGTTTATCCTTTAAATTTTGCTCTTAATGAAATGAAGAGCTGCTAATTGTGAACTAAATGAAAATTGCTAATGCAGGAAATGGAGTAAATGAATAGACTTTTCACCCAAAAACAGTCATGAGTTGTAAAAGCAACGCTTAAAGTACCACCGCATTTTCATCACATTAAATCTGTCTCGGCAGTGCCACTTTTAATTATAACATTTAAGCTATAGCTCCATAGAAAGCTCTCTGTAATCCCATACAATAGACTCTGCCCTGTTGTGAGCACTCCTATACACTGAGGTGCGTTTGATGTAGACATCAATCTAAACTATATGCAGTAGAACAAACAGAATTTTTCATGAGCACCACTGTATCAGCACTCCCATAAATCCATTGAAGACGTAGGGGGTTCCTTTATATTGCCACTATTTATGTAAGGCTCTTGTGGGTACTGTAAAATGTTTAGGGTTGTGCTTCCAGAAATTTTGATTTTCCCAACATGGAGAACTTAGTGGCTAGAAATAGTGGCTGTGACGTGTTCATTGCTGCAAGGTTCCCCAGGAGAGTATGTCCTACTTCTGAATGGAAGGCTTGCTACTACAGTTGTTCTGCTCTTAATACTCCCTGGTTCTTAAAACTTTTTATGAGAAATTTTACCATTAAACTCCAAACGGCAACACCACAGTAATACATTATTAACAGTGTAAACTTAGTAGTTGCACATTTGCATGTCAAATGTTTCCAGCCTTGGTCTACTTGGTTAGATTTTAAAATAAAACGTGATCAAATAAACTACTGAACATTTCAAGTACCCTCATTGTATAAGCTTCAGCATAGACTCTAAATTGACATTTTTACACACTGAATTATGCTTGACTATAAAGGTAAAGATTAAGAAGGACCCAGCTCTTATAAATAACACACAAGCCGATAGCAGAGGGTCAAGGTTTGCGCACAGTCCACGAGAATCCCTGAGCCTGCTATCGATTGTCTGTCAAAGGAAAAGTGTCTTGTCCACACTGTGCTCCCCAGAAACACCTTACACCTCATTATAACTCATCAGCAATTTCCTCTACCAGTGCAACACACTCACACACATGTAAGCTGTTGTCTTACCTGTAAATCCTTCTAAACTGCACCACAAGCATTATATTGTAATTGCTTTTGTCTGTATCATTGATTACATAATGTGCAATTGACAACAAGTGTTGCAAACTCCCCGTGTTGTGATGTTTTTCTAACATCTTTCGGTTTCTCTTGCTGTCTGTTGACACCACAGGTCGCCTGTATGCAGTTGATCAATGCCCTGGTCACTTCACCTGATGACCTTGACTTCCGGATACATTTACGGAATGAGTTTCTAAGATGTGGCCTCAAGAAGATCCTGCCTGTGAGTTCAGTGCACCAAACACACATGCCTTTAAAATCATTCTGTGTAAATAATAACAATAAAATGGTGAATTAAAAAAAGATTGAACAAAAAAAAATGGAAATAATAGGATCAATTTATGTGATGGAAAAATGACCTATTACTTAAATTTTAAACCTGAGAAAAATATGAGAAATGATGGATAAAATGCACTATTTCTCAAACTCACTCCAATATATAATTTGCTAGTTTCTGTAGAGTCCCACACATTAAGTTATGTTTTATTTTTTTCAATCTATGACCAATGACCCCAAACACAAAATGATCCATGTTCTCTTTTTGTATACTGCATGATATATAGTTTTTGTTTGATTGAGTTGAATTTTTACATGCGGGATAGTTATAGGTTAATTTAACATCTTTATAAACAAACAATCACTGTTATCTAATACAGAGACAAATAAATGCCACATAGTTTTAGAATTAGTTCTGAAAGACATCACAGTGAGCTTTTCCTTTCTCACTCACTAGACAATAAATATGCATTGTCCATGATGAGATGACTAATGAACGCTCAAATCTCTCACTGTTTAAAATAGCAGCGATGACAAGGTAACCACAAACAAACAGATCATTCATCTGCTGACATGTTATTTCTTTGTTTCTCCTTTAGGAATAACAGTAGTAGCACTCACTTGTCAAGTAGTGTCAAATATGCAGGTGTTTTATGTCACTGTTGCACAGGTTCTTGTGGGATCATTAGTAGCGCAGTGACACTTCTTCACACGGGGCGCTCCGTCTCATCAGTCAGCCCCTCATTTATGGCGAGAGGGGCGAACGTGTCACCAAGCCACTTGTTAATAAGTCATCCCATCTGCTCCTGTTGATTATTACCGCCATTACTTTAATTAGCTTAAATTCTGCCCGCACCGAGATAGGTCTGTCATTTATAAATGTTCAAAGTGACATCTTTTCATCAAATAATGCTCCCTCGCCAATGTAGCCAAAGATAAACTGAACTTTGGATGATTCATCTGGCTCGCTAGGCTTGTATCTGCGGCCTTTTTCCCTTCATGTTGTGGTGTAGAGGCAACTCCCTTTCTAGCCGGGGTTGCTCAAGACAGATGGTGCAACCAAAAAAACGACCATGGGTGATTGATACCTGCAGAAATTGGGTTACATTTGGCCCTGTCTCCATCTGTAAACCGCCCCGCTGGTGATTCATCGAGCGCTGGTAAAGTCCACTGCCGGAGCCCCTTGTGGCGGAACAGGTGTGCAGAAATTGGTATTGTCTGGGATGCCTACTGAGAGGGTTCACGGTGTGTCACATCCCAGTTTCAGGACAGCTGTAAAAAGATTCTGCCCCTAACAGTTGACCCATAAGAAAAAGAGGTTGAGGTTTTCAATTATCAAAAGCATTGTTATTCATGTTAACAAATGAAAATAATACTCTTTTCATTACACCTGTACACATTGATAAACATATGCCTGAAAAAGAAATTTGTCCTTTTACTGTTATTACGTTAAGTGTTTGGTGCAACATTTGTTCAAAGACAAAAAAATACCTTGAAAAATAGGTCATTCGTCATTCAGGTCTCTTTGTATGTTCTAATTATCTACGGAATTAATCTGGTAAATATTTTATGTGTTTATCTGTCATTTTAGAAGTGGATGTTTCCTCAAGGACTATAGCTAACATGTTGACCTTGGACAACCTTAACTGTATTACCCCTTTCTAAATCTCTGTGGAAATTGTCCCTTTGCTGGCCACAGGAGCTGAAAGAGACAGAGGAACTGGACATTCAGCTGAAGGTTTTCAATGAAAACAAGGAGGAAGACTTCATCGAACTTTCTCACCGGCTCGATGACATCCGCGCAGAGATGGAATATCCTTTTCAGTGAATGAATGAGACCTGCAGCTCTGGCACTGAGTATGGATGAGTGTATATATTGTGAGTCTGGCCAAGGCTTTGCAGAGTAAGCCCCTCATCACTTGGTTCATTAGTGGAGGATTTGAAGTCTCAGAGAGCATTATCGAACCTCATCTCTGACCAGGTCTGTGTAGGTAAATATTCAGTCATCATAACCTCCCACAAACCGACTCCTGCTATTCATCCAGGCCTTATGTCTTACCTCTATATAAGTAGTATTGTTGTAAAAGTAGTTATGGATGTTAGATGAAACATATGCATACCTTCAGTTGATTAGTCTTCGTCAACCAAATGTTGCATTAATCAAGTAATTATTAGCATGATTTATATAGACAACAGCAGAAATGCAAAGGCGGAGAGTGAATTAGCTGACGTTTTGGGAGTAACTGGACAGTATAGTATGCCATTTCTCTTTTCTAGTTTTTGCGCAAGAGCCTAATCAGTTTTAGAGCTTTTTCCGGCACTAATCGATGCACGGGGCTTGTCTGCAGAGCATTTCTATAGTGGGCAACAGCATTAATATTATTTTGTGCATTTATAAACTATACATAGCATAACAGTCTGTTAGCTTAAGAGTAAAACGAGAGCCATAAGATGCTACTGAACACACAAACTGATTCTTTACTCGTGGAAACACCTGTCATAGCAAATGAATGAATTGCACTTTCATTTGACACACAGTCCATTTCACACCTGATGCCCTTCCTTTCCATTTTCCGGACCAATAACAAGAGTACACTTTTTGCTTAATACTCTTTGTTAAATTTTGAACACGTTGTTGACTATAATACATTTGTGTGATTCTTTGTATGGACAGCAATTTTATAGTTAGTGAGTCAAAAGCACATTTTCTAACACTGATAGCCTCTACCGCAGTCCTTTGCTTCCAGCACTTATCACGAACAGCAGCCCATTAAATGAATTTATGTGCAGTCATTTTTATGTTATATGGCCTCCACTAATTAACTATTACGACTCATAGTGTTACTTACTATTCCTTCAGACAGGTTGAATTCTCTCCTCCAGCCCCTTGTCCATTCAGCTCCAAATATGCCGAGTCGCAGTTAATAAGGTTCAAAGTAATTGAGTCCAAAGTTGGGGGGAACTTTGCGAAGCGTCCTGCAGTTGGAGCGTTTAATAATTCACAAGTCTTCTCCGGGGCCATGTGCGATCGGCTGACACTGGGAGCAGTCCTACCAGAGGCTCACATTGTTATGCAGATGTTCGTTCCCCGCAACTCTTTTACTTGTTTTCCCTCCATCATATCCCACAGTTCTTGAGCAAAAGTGGCGCTGTGTGAGTGACAGTTTGTGTTGACACATGTAGGTGAGGAAGTGGAGGTTATCAGTGTGTGTGTGTGTGTGTGTGTGTGTGTGTGTGGGAGGGAGAGAGAAAGGGCGGGAGTGCTGAGTCTGTGAGAGGAAAGGGAGGAAAAAACTCAACCTGGATTAATGATGTGCTTGAGCAGGTTCACAAATGAGACAGCCTAATGTTTGTTTCCAAGGACAAAGCTGTATTGATCAAAGAGTTCTGAGCATGATTTGAATGTCCAGGCTAACTCCTTTGTGTTTTGGAAGATGGGGGTGCTAAAACTGCAGACTGAAGCAAGGAAAAATGACCTTCTTCCAAAACATTTTCTTCACTAGTTGAGTCTCTATTGCCTTCCTTATGGCGTTCTGTATTAAAGAAAAGCCATGACAATTTGGTTTTGTATGTATTTGAATTGACAATGTACAGAGACGTGCGCTGCACCAGATTATATCTGATTTACAGGAATAAAATTATACAAGGAAATTACACCCAGTCAAACAGGAAGTCTACTCTCTGGCTCAGACATACTCACACTCAATATCACACGTGATCATCAGCAATGAACATTAACAATCTTGAGTAAATGACATTGGTGACTAGGGATGTCAAGGTTATTTTTTAATAATTGTGATTATTCCGGTTGCAACCGAATCGTAAGAAATAGAAAATTGGATGAATTTTAGATGCAAAAATAAGCAATTTCCTTTTAACCCTTTCTCTAAAACAAAATTAAAATTGAAATGTTTATGGCTGTGTCACATTAACTTTACTTTAGAATTCATGAAGTTGGATTTCATAAAGCTCAGTTTCACTGTTGTTTGGTCAGATAATATAAGTATAGCTCTTACTGCTGTGTGCTTTATTGTCATCTAGTTGTTGTGTTCCAATGGTTCGCAAAACGCTCTTGGGAAAATATCTGTTTCTAAACAAACCTTGTATAGCCTTAAACAATTGTGTATCTTCTTCGCCACCAAACCACCTGCGCATTGCATTTGTGCCTTGTTTCTGGACAAGCCTATGAATATTAACCTGGAGTTGTGCTTCTCCTCTGTGTCCAGACTAGGTCCATGCGCTGGGGAGGCGACTCCAGGCCACTAATACATATTAATGGACTGCGGAATGGTGATTGATTGAGCCCACCGCTGACTGGCCTACATCATACTCCACTGCCACTCATGTTTATTCATTATTTGGAGAGGGAGAGAAACAGCAGGACAACCGATGGAGAGAGAGGAAGGGGATGTCATCGTACGGATTGGCATTCCACATTAGGTCCATGTCTGCAGCTTAGTGATAGATGGAGCTCGTTGGACACTTTCCCAGTCTGAGCGCCTTCTCATGTCCTCTCAAATGCTTCTGTGGTGAGGCTATAATTGAATCTCGTAGGATTGGTTATTCTCCCAGGCTTCACACTCGGCTAATACAGGGGAGGGAAATGATACGTTAGAGAAAGCATGTATTCCCCAGCCCTCGCTCAGCTCTCGAAATTTGATATGGGATAGGAGTTTAATTACAGACATTGTTGGAATTAATAGGAAAAGTGTCAAACAGTATTTAAAAGAATTGATCGTCTCAAATTGCAGCGGCTGCAGATTGTTTTGAGTGGACGAGGAGTGGAGGAAGGGGAAAAGGAGTTAGGCAGAGGATTCTTTTATCCAGGAAATTAAATTAATTGCTTTTCAAGACTTATTGACTTTTCCCCGCAAAGCCTTCATTTATTCCTGATTGATGAAAATAGACAAATTACGTTAGAACACAAACGATAATCAATACAGTGTTTAACCTTGTATGTATGTTAACCACATGCCATACTACAAACAGAATAAGTACGCAGCATGCAGATTAACAGCATTTCCATTCACCTTTTTGTTCTCTAAATGTAGTAGCTGGGATGTTAGGTACAACGCAAGACACGTGTACAATTGTACTTCTCTAAGCAACTTTCAGATACCATACTTTACTTTTACTTTAGTAATACAGCACTCTTATTTGAGAAAAGTTTCGGTTCCTTTTCCTACTGTGAGTAAGATAATAAGATTTAGTTTTTCAGATTTTTTGATCAATTCTTTGAAAATATCAGATTTTGTGCCTTATTTAATGTTTTGTCCTTCCAATAATGTTGTCTTATATCTGGAAAGTTAATTGTGTCTTCTTTAAATATAAATTTTTGAGTTTCTTCTAATAAGATAGTTGTAAGACTTTGGCCTTTGTCAGAGGTGACGTCTGATGGATGTGAAGCGTCTCTTATCAAATGTTATTCCCAGGCGTGGTCAGTTTGACAGATCTGACACAAAAACAAAAACGAAAACATTACTGAAAGGGAAAGGGACTGAACATAGAGAAATAATAACATTACCATACACACGAGGGGTCACAGAACAAATACAAAGAACACTAGGAAAGCACAACATAAATAGTAAAACCTCACACAAAATTAAGACAATTACTAGTACAACCGGAGAAGAAGTACAACGTCATTTATGAGATTCCATGCAAAACATGCAACAAAATATACATCGGGGAGACTTGGAGAACATTCAACACAAGGAAAAAGGAACACAACAAAAAGTGTGAAAAAGACGACTAACGAGATCAGAAAAAGAAAAAGGCAACACAGGAAAATCTCAAATCTGCAATATCTAACCACTGCAAAATAAAAAACCACGTCATGGACTGGGACAGCGCAAAAATAGTAGGAACTGAGTAATACAAATGCAAAAAAAATATGGATACGAGAGTCTATTGAAGTCAGGAAGCGGGGCACATGGACCATCAACAGAGACGACGGAGCCTTTACTTTGGCTTTACTTTGGGACTCATTTCTCCAAAGACCACCACGTGGGGGAAGACATGGTCAGTTTGATAGATCTAGATCTGTCAAGCTGACCACGCCCGGGAACAACATCTGATAAGAAACATGTCACGTCCATCAGACATCACCTTTGACGAAGGCGGAAGTCCTCCTCTGTTGGTTGATTTGTAATTGGTATCTTTCTATTGCTTACACCTTAACAGAATAGGCTGATGAATGCCATTTGTTACGTCGATATGTCAAGGTACTACACTGTTGGTTTGCAAAGATTTTCAAAGTATTGCACTTCATACATAAAAGGCAATCAAATATTAATCCTCATTCATCTCTCGTAAAAACGCTCTTTAGTTTTCTTTCTAGTTTGCATTTGAAAGCTTTATGCCAAAATGTGCATCCACTGGGAAATCCCATTTTATAAAAAAGTCAAAACAAAACTGATCTTTACTTACCATCTTCTTGTTTTAAGCTCCTTTGATCCCTTCAGCTCACCATAGCTGTTGAAAGGTTAAAAATAGATCGCTGAGTTGTCACAAGTGGTTTATGTCAGTGAGAATGACAAGCACAATTTTTTTAATAGTTCAGTTTTAGCTATCATCACCATCTTTTTGTCCTCTTGAGGAAACACATAATCAATATCTTTTGCAAATTTAATTATGTGAATCTTACCTCCTGTGCACAGGTCAGTTTCAATTATAGACGGGAACTCAGGTAACATTTCGTATCCGCTGCTTTTTTATTCTCGCCTTAAATCTTCAAACTACTGAGCCACTCGTGTAATTAATTTCCTGTATCTTGGAAAAGGCACAGACTGACAGGTAAACCGCAGGGACTGTGCTTTATTGCCAATACACCTCCTCTTGTGAGGTGTTTACTGTGCAGTATGTTCCCCTGGAGAAAACGGATGAGACAAGTCACATTGCTTGTTTGCTTTGTACGCTGATGGCTGTCAGAAAAAGAGAGGTTAGGAACTGGGGAAATGCACTAGTTTCAAAGCACCGACTAATGAAGATACAAATGTCTTAATATGAGTACTGTATTAAAAGAGTGTGTGTTAAGAGAGTTGTGATGCTTCTCTGTTGTTTTCCTTAATTCTGCCTCCTCACTGATATGGATGAGGTGTACCATCTCCTGTCCAACATGGTGAAAGATACGGCCTCAGAAACATATTTCCTGTCTGTTCTTCAGCACCTGCTTATCATCAGGAATGACTATTACATCAGGTAAGTTCCAACACCAAGAAAGTTCTTTTCACAGTTTAGTGCAAAAATGCTAAATTGTCAAACGTTTGTTGTTTATATACATTACTGTGCACACGTCTGGTAAAGGTTCTTGGTCTCGTCTCGCAATGCAAAGTGGTACTTTTTACCAATGGAAAACTTGGAAGACACTCATTTTGTCTCTGACTCATTACTGGCTTCTTGTGCAGATCCAGTGGGATTTCCATTAGTCAACACAGTATTTTTTCAAGTTTTTATTTCCTTTCAGTAGGATGGTTGTCATTTGCTTCAAAATCAAAATAGCTTCAAAATAGCTTAGGTTGTGACCAAAACACAAAGGCGCTTTCTTGCTATTTTTACAAGGAGGTATCAATGTACTAATCTATTTCTTGATATACATAGGTAATGTAATGTCAATAAATGAACGTTTGAAAGTTTACTGTGAAAATTAAAATTTTAAAAGTAAAGTTAAAGTGTATGTAAGTGTGGGCAGTTTGCATATACAGTATACTGTCCACTCTCTAAATAGTGAACAATAGATGGAATGATAGGTTAGCCTTTTTACTTTGCATCTGAAGAGCAAATCTGTCAGTCACTGGGTAGAACTGCAGCCACTTCTGTGAATGGAGTGACACTGATGAATCTACTGCTGTGTCAGACCTTTTTGCAGAAATAAGACATAAAAAGAAAGTTAGAAGACGGGGGGAAGATGAGAGCAGGAAGATGAATTTACCATAGACAAGTTTCTGTACCCTTGGAGTTATGAATAATGTATTCCTCATCTATTCGGGGGGAAGTGAGAAATAGAATTCGCATTAACCAGCCACTACAGGCACATCCACCCCAACGCCGCTGTCCACGTACCCCGCTGTAAGCCAGCAATATGAGGGATCAGGCCTCATAAAGAATGGGCTTCTGTAAAAGATATGTTTTTGAAATACATTTTTCTTTGCCATCATCACAAATGCACTGAGAAGACAGCACATGTGCACACCCAAACATTAACCCCAGAAATGCTGTCTAAGTGAAGCTCTTTATTTCCCACACATCACTGCTCTGTGCTCTGTGGGGGAGAGAAGCTGTTGTGCGGTACATATAGTACATGCAGCTGATCCTAATGCATACCATCTATCTTTTAGTGAAGGCTTGGCTCTCATTGTTTTCAAGTTAGTCTTGGCGATTTTGACAAAAAAGAATATCTCAATATTTTTTGGAGAATCTTGATAATTATGGTCAGACAATATTATGTCAATCCAGCAGAAATGTTTTAAAACATGTATTTAAATGTGTTTTGTTGTTTTGAAGATATGCAAAATTTTAATATCTTTGTATGTAGAGAAAAATGCTACAAAAAAGTTATGTCGTAAACTTTCAAATAACATTTCATGTGATACTTTTGATAATTAAAACTCAGGTCATACGTTTAAAGATACGCTTTTAATAGCAATAAAAATAATAATACCTTACACTTGTAATGCGCTTTACAGACTTGTGGAAGTCTCTCAACTACAGTGTTGTCATTATTCTTTCACTCCACACTTGGTGGTGGTAAGCCACTTGTGTAGCCACAGCTGCCCTGGGACAGACTGACGGAAGCGAGGCTGTCAGTGTGCACCATCGGCCCCTCCTACCACCACCAACCATTCATTCACACACCACTTTCATACTAGGCAATGTGGGTGAAGTGTCTTGCCTAAGGACACGTCGACATTTCCTCCTCCAGTCGCCCCACAGTGGGGCCTGGTGTTCCAGCGGTCTCCCATCCAAGTGCTAACCAGGCCTGACCTGCTGACCTGCTGTATGGCCACATGTTTTAACACATTTCTATTGGATTGATGCATGAACATAGTTTTCGGGATACTCAAAAAAATAACAAAAACTAGAAGATGGTATTGCCATTTAGAACATTTAAAGTTGTTCAGTTTTTTCCTTATGACTTACCATTTCTTGGATTGAAATACTGACTGGCTCACAGACCACCACATTCTGCAAAAACACATCCTTATTGAGGCTCTTCCTATATGTTGCCAATAGCCTTTTAGACACACACTGGTGGTGCTCTCAAAAGCCATGTTTATTTCATGCTGTTTTGTTGTTGCCTAGCCAATACAAGATAAGGCTGGCAGTTGTGCAATGAGAAAAGTGTGTTTCAGAAGATAACTCTTGAATAGGCAGGTTGAAGGAGTGGTATGTCATTTTGTATATATGTAGGCTTGACAGCTTATTTAGTGATCAAAGACTGCTGAGGGTGTGTATGCTAAGCTCGTTCCACCTTAAGAACCTGAGATTTATTTTTGGATTTTGATCACCTTAAATAATCACCTTATGTCAAATAAACCAGACAAATAATATAATGCTGTTTGCACAATGCTGCACTTTACAGTAAACAAACTGCTTTAGCTCCTAGTGTCATTTCTCCAACACAACATTTGCTCTGCTTTTCCCCCTCCAGGGCTCGGTTTATTTTTGATAATTAATCTCTCTCTGCAAGCCTAATGAATGGGAGCACATCAAACCCACCCAGTAAATATAGCGCCGATCTGCTCTTTTGGCGCCCGGCGATATGGGGATTACACTGGCTATGTGGAGCAGAGCTGGATCAAGTGACTGGGTTGCTGTGCTGAACTACGAGCTATCATGGGCTAGAAATGCCAGACTAAAAAAATAAGGTAGCGGAGTGATGCAGGGGACATATGTTTGCTTCTGGAGCCCAGCCCTGCCCACCACGGAGGAACCGGCTGACAGTTCTGGGTCACTCTCTCCAGCGCAAGTTATCTCCACCCAGCCCCTATCTGGCTTTGCGATGGCGGAGGATGGAGGACGCAGGGAAAAATAGGGCGGCTTATTGAGATAATAATGCAGTGTACATTGGTGACAGTTGTAAGCCGAGTGGCACAGTGCTTTAGCGTGGCAGAGCGCGGTGTGAGCTTCCACCGCCTCTTTCCAACCAGGAGTGGGCGAAACCAGCTAAAGCTTAATGTACACCATTTTATGCTTTCAAAAACAGTGCACCTAGATGTTGCTGCTTACAACATGATGTGGTCTATCCACCCACTAAATTCCGATACACAGACTTTTGGTTTTAATAAAAATTGGAACTGAGTTTTGTTCTACACATTGATCAGTTTGGAAAAGCTCTCAGTGAACAAGATCGTAATGTTCAAAAAAGACGTCATATGCTGATTGATCGAAGCGTCTAAACAGCAGAACAACAACCCAGAAATCAAATTTTTGTTAAAAATTTTTGAAAAACATCTTTCCTGCTCCCCTCTACACGTAAAAAAAAACAACAACAATATAGTCTGTATTTCTGCTAAAATAAATCGTTTTATGTTCGTTGAGGTATTACCATGTTTGTTTATTTTTACCTTTGGCACTGTCCAAACCCCATTGCTGACTTGTGGGCCATACTCTGCACCCAGACGCAACAGCTGAAGCCTGACAAAATACATTCTCAAAAGTTTTTGAGCTCACAAAAATTGTAATAATTCATCTTGGTAACAAGGTTAGGTTAGAACTATAAAATAGTTGACTGTTGATTGTGGTTACACTTTTTATGCACATCCAGAAAAGGGAAAACTTTGAACGTTCAGTGGAGTTCTGGCATATTTTCTCAAGACTACTAGTGTATATATATAATTTTTTGCCATATTATTAATTGTGTTCATTTTTACTAGTGTTGGGCTGCAATTATTAAAATTGTTCACTATTTTAATATGTATTAATCATCATATGTACAATACATACTCTAATACACATCCCAAATTATTTTTTATAACAAAGACAGCAGCATTATTCAATCAAAATGGAAAAAAATAAATAGAAGCCTTCAGTCAGCAGTTTTTTTTTTTACCATAGTCTGTTCAAAAATGTATTGAAAAATCTCAATGTGGAATTAAAATAATGATTTGATTAGTCGTCTACTAAAATAATTATCATTTGTCACGGCACTCATCTGAAGTATAGCATCAAAGCATTATTTGTTGTCTCTGAGGCTAGACCAATGTTTGGGAATCGCTGTACAACCATAGCTAATTAATTAAACATTTGTTGACAACTGTCCACATTCACTATTAAGATCTAGTAATGCTACAAAGTTATTGCATGTGTTTAGAATATTGAGGAAAATCCGCTGAAACGGCTCACGACTCGCACAAAATATGTCTTTGCAAAGTTGTCATAACACTGTAAATGATTATCATTTTGCTGAAGCTAAAATAGGAGTCTAACTTCTGGTCATTGTTGTGATACCCATTCTATCCCCTGGCATCTCTGCTTAAGGTGGCATTGTATTAGCTAAATGTCACTTACAATTAAAGTTGATAATGTTACGCCGAAAAGGTCAGATACAAACCTGGGCGCCGAGGTAAGACTCCCCGGCTGATTCACAAGCCTCACTCGGTCACACCACTTAACTGGCTGACATGTTTTTCCAGTCATTGTGCTTTCAATTACACACATTATCCTGATTAGATTTACATTTTGCTTTTTTAACGCTTGTTCTAATTGGCAAAGATGATGGTAAATTAGGCAAAGGAGGGTGCATTCACCGTATCATTGGCTGCAGTCCGTCACCTTGAAATGGACAACGCAGACTTGGCTTACCCGCTGCCTATTAATCTGCTAATTTCATGATCGTGGGTGAAGCAAGTGATGAAATGTAATGGGCTAGCCTTTCTGACATGGCATTTTGTGACCTCTAGCTCAAATAAGAGAATAATTTGTGCTTAATTAGCCTGGTAGATTTTGTGTCCATCATACACTCCCAAGGCTTGTCTAATTGTTCAACTTTTTGGTTTTTTTTGACCCCACAGACCCCAATATTACAAGATTATCGAAGAATGTGTTTGTCAGGTCGTCTTGCATCGCAGTGGAATGGATCCTGATTTTGGCTACAGTAAACGGCTGGATGTTGATTTCACTCATCTCGTTGGTAAGCCCGAAATACACCTGCAATTTGTAATATAGTTTTTTTTTTTTTTTCAAATTAACATATTCTTAAATGGTTGAAGAAATTTAACTTCATCAGCAGGGGTTTTATCAGTATTAATGCTAAAAAAAAAAAATACGTTTGATATTTGACGCTTCATAGTGACTTTCATTATCCTCCCACACTCTCACAGGATTTCATTGCCAAGCACCTGTAGTGAGAAGACTCTTACACTTGATTTATTATGAGGTTTGAACTATAAAACTTTTGCTTTGTCTTACTGAAACTTGAAAAGAAAAAGGCAAAGAGCAGTCAAAGCAGAGTCGAAACCATATCTTAATGCTGCATTGGTTTTTGCAGTTTTCTCTTCAAAAATAATAATATTAAAACCCTCAAATAACAGTATAAGTATGTGCTGGTGACAGTTTAGTAACTTACTAACAAAGGGTCATTAAAAGTTTCCAAACCTACCCACCGAGGAAAAAAAGTTGGTGTCTAGCTTTACTCAAATTCGGTCTGAAAATGAAAAAAGAAAGTAGAGATTTTGGTTTGGCAAATTAACACAGTTTTGAGATGCCTATTACCACATTTGATATTCATAACTGATACAGATACTCTTTTCTGTTTGCATGTACTTAACTTCTTCCGTCGGCATTCCCTCGTGAATTATATTCAAATAAATCTGGCTGGTGTCTATTCTAGCAGGATTTAAAAGGATTGAACCGCCTCTGAATCCTTTGTGCAAATGTGTGTAAATATTCAAATAAATGCCCTACACCAGTATTCCACACCAAAACATTTCTTTCATGCAAAAAAGACATTTTAAACATTTTAAAATCCTTTAAACTTGAGAATTAGATTTTCCAAAAAAAAAAAAAAAAAAAGAACGGTCAAATTGATTTACTGATACATAACACACACATGCCGTTCCCTTTATTTTCTACAGCCATATCTATTATGTTCAATAGCATCCAATGAGCAAAGTATAGGTCAATACTGTTGCTGGTGTCTGCATGCATCAATGAGCAAGAAGGAGCTAGTTGTGCGTGCTTTATAAGCGGAACATATTGAAATATAAGTATCTGTTGCCCTGTCTTTTAGATCAGTGCGTGGATAAAGCCCGGGTGGAGGAGAGCGAGCAGAAAGCTGACGAGTACTCGAAAAAGGTACGGCATTAATCACTCCCAATAGCCCCTTGCAGGTTGCCGGCTCCCATCAGGAAAGTTTTTTTTTCTGCTTCCAAGACCCCAGACTAGCTATCGATTGTCCAATGCCCTGATCAATACCTGGCTGTGACGCTACATGATCTGTATCAACAGTACAAGGATCAATGCCACTGTTCTGATGTATACAGCAAAGTTATGTGTAGGTGTGCGTGAGCCCGGCTTTCCATTGTTGTTTCAAGATATTTTGAGAAGGCAGGAAAGTTATAAGCTTTCTTGGTGTCTGTAATAAACTCCAAAGGGTTTCCTATCGCTCAGTGCAAAAGTAAGTAACTTTTTTTTAAAGAGCAGCTTTCTGTTATCAGCTTACAGTGTGTTTTCCAAAATACTTTGGGTACAATACTACTAATATAACTAAAAATACTATAACAATAATGATAATAATGAAATATACATCTCTAAAACATAGATCACTTTTTTGGACTGCATATTTGGAGTGGTTAGTCTCTTAAAAATGAAAATTGCTTTCCCATCAAATGTCATGACGTCTGACTGTTGGAAGACTGATTGCAGTTTCTCGCATGAAGCTCTTGGGATATGATTGTCAAAATTCAAATTTAAAACAAGGTTTCACATTCAAAAGGATGTGAAAGGATGGTGATGAATCATAATAAATCATACAATCACAGAGCTCAGGCTAATTGGACATTTCTCTTCACCGTTGAAAATTATGACTGGTGACTTGAATGATATCTTGTTACCATAGCATTTTTGTCAGCTATCACAATTTGTGCAAATAAATATACCTTTCCTTATTCAAACTGTATTTTGAATTGCCAGAAACAGTCAGGTAATTTAAACATTTCTCTGACAGCAAAACTCAACGAACAGAAACCACTTGTACCACAAATGCAATCTTTTTTTTTTTAATGTAGGATTTATTCTCTGTAAATGATCTGTAAATATAATTGATATGCTAGATTTTGTGCACATGTCACATTGCAAAGCCACAACTCTTTGGAATGCTCTTCAAATTGAAATCATAGTATGTACAAACTATAATATAACTGTTTGCTATGGTTACTCTCAGAACAAACTTGTTTGCACTGATGTGCTGATTGAGTGCTACACATGTAAGTGAGTGTTTGACGAGTGAGTGTTTATCTTTTGTAATACATTTTTAAACAGCTAAGGACTACAGGTGAAAACCTGGCACATGACATTTTTTTCTTTTTAAAAGGGTTATGATTTTGTGCAGTCTCCCTGATCAAATCAAATCAGTACACCATATTTACAACCAATTCACCACTGTAACAGTGTGTTTTAAGTAATAGCTGACACATTTTATCTAAAAAATTGTATGCAGGTTATGTTATTATGTATATGACCTGAACAGCATCATTATGAATCATTAATGCCAAAGCTCAAAAAACTCCACCTGTGATTGTTGATTAAAAACATGTCACCTGTTTTAGACTCAAGCTTGATAATGTGTTACCTTATAGTGTGATAATTGTGATATTTCTGCACACAGGCAAAACAGAAAATTGTAAATGTTTTCCCATATCTCAGGGAGTTTTTGTCATAAGAATCCCTTGTGTCCTGTATGTCACGCTGAGACTGTGATGTCATTGAGGTGACATCCTTTGGCCTCTGTAAAGGTTAGACCCATCAACATACATGAAAACCAGGCCTAAGACAAAAGCAAAGACCAACAGTAGTAATGGTCCAGTGACTTGCAAAAAGCTATGTTTTGTGTCTGTGTTTATATCTCTTGCCTCCTCTTGTTTACCATAGTCACAGTGTTTTTGTGCATTGGTAATTGTGTGGACATGCAATCTAGGACACACATGTACTCACTCTTCTTCATCTCTTTCTTGCAGTTTGATGAGGAGTTCAGTGCACGGCAGGAGGCTCAGGCCGAATGTCAAAAGAAGGAAGAGAAAATCAAAGAGCTGGAGGGAAAGATCCAAACCCTGGAGTCTCAGGTAAATCCATAAAGAGAAGTGTCTAAAAAGTCTTGCTCTTCACACACGCTCTGCACAATTGTAGGCTTTATAGGAAGGTGTGAAAGCAACTCTCAAATGTACTGTACCTGTAAATGTGATGAAAGATTTCTAACATCAGAGCAATCGGAAGAAAACGTCAGCAATGTAAAAAATGGTTGATTTGGTCTGGATGATAGCCTGCCAATGCACTTAGAGATGCACTACTCCAGTAAGTGGAAGTTATCATCCATGCAGGAATATTTGATTTAATAAAGGGTCAATCTCCCTCTCGCAGTGTATCTCTTTATGTGGGAGATTTGCTCTATTGAAACGTTTCCTATGTAATTCTATCATCACAAAGATGGATTGCGTCTCCTTTTTCAAGCCTCCACATCATTTCTTCCAGGCCAAAGCTCACCTTTTTAAGGAAATGGAAAATGACTGCTATTTCCCCCTTAACCCAATTTCAAACACTTTAGTAGTGCCTGGGGACAAAAGGGCAGCCTGTCTTTCTGCTTAGGGGAATTTAATCTAAACCAGCATTGAAAGATGGTATAGCTACATTTATATCTTAGAGTGCTTTTATCTTTTTCTGCTCTTCTTCATGTTAGCACCCACTATCTGATGAAATGCACCTGTATCCCTGGTTCAAGCATCAGTGGGAAATTTCCCAGTCAGAACAGTGAGAGCTCACTCCACATCTTTCTTATAAGTCTAGGCAGCAAACTTCCGGCAAAGTCCTGCACAAAGTCAAATCAAGTTTTCTCATATAACTTATATCCCAGAGTGCAATGTTGCCACTTGTCACCTGTGTTTGTAGTCTAACGGGTTCACAGCATACTCAATTTCACACAACTGTCCACCCATTATAATGAGAGCGCCGCAATCTCAGCCAGCTTCCCTTGCGCTCTCCTCTTCCCTCCACCTGTCAGAAATGCATGCATGAGGCTGTGTTACTTTTACCTGCCCCCTTTCCATCGTTGAGGCTTTTATGTTGTGTTTCCGAGTGTTTCCATCCCCACAACACACCCTTACCTCAGGCTCCCATGGCACGGCTCAGTCTTTTGAAAAGCAAATAGTGGATGGTGCATTAACAGGTACTGGAGAGTCTGGAGTCTTGGGAGAAAGGAGCCGTCTCTTTGTCTGTCTGAATGTGTCTTCAAATAGAGACACACATCAACAAACTTAGACCTTAGCTGAAAAATGACATGTTTCTTGTACAAACAGGTTTGGGTGAAGAAAAAGAACCCTCAGGGTTTCTGATGTTGCCAATGTGCACATACATAATTGTCATCTATAAAAAATTATGATGACAATTACTAGATTACTTACTTCTTACCCCAGCCATACACTACAATGTATTAAGAATGCCTGAACTAGAAGTACTTACTATACTGCAAGTACCCAAGCTAAAGTCTTTGCTATTTTAGTTTTTGAAGTGAATCATATTCATCCTATACCACAGTGGTTCAAATTACAAGCTTGGACATTAGTAGCTCGTTGTTTGCTGTAATCTCTCAAAAGTATATGTATGTAAAATAACACATTTCTCAATTGATTGATTGGTTTTTCTAAATTCTTAAATCATTTTAAATAATGCTTGATGAAAAAAACTGTTATCCCTGGGGTTTTTCACTTTAAAGATCAATAGTTTTTCCATAATGAACATCAAAAGTCTTTACATACTATTGGTCCATCAAATGTACCATTTGATTCTAAAAACATCCTGTGTTAACCACACCCTTTGGTCTTTCAGACATTATTCTTGAGATTTTCATGCATGTCGCAGCCACAGCTCTTCACCTTATTTGTGTTGCTGTTACGATTCGATAATAAAAGAATCCAATTGCAGATTTTAAAGTCCAAACAAAAAGGTATTTAATTTAACAAAAAATCACTGGAGACAAACAAAAATGGTTTTCACAAAATAAACTCGCTCCAGGACTCTGCTTTAGGGAAACTCCACCACAGGCGTAAACGGACAAACTGGCGCTGGTGTAGAGGAGAGCCGGGGTTTAAATCCCCCACTGATGAGGGACAGGTGGGCACCAGCAACCCGGCACACCTGCAACTAAGCACAAAAACCAAGAGGGGAGGGGAAAAGGAAAACAAGTGGAAGAAGGAGGGAGCAGATCCCGGCTGCTCATGACAGCTGCAACACATTTAATGAGAGGAACTTTAACATAACATGCAGGCCCATTTGATGTGGCTGTTTGATTAGCCCTCCAATTGAGTTGAATTGAGGTCCTCTGTAAACATCAACAAAAGATAAAATCACAAGTGGAAATCAGCTGACCTCTTCACACAAACCATTGAGCAAAACCATTCAAGGCCAGAAAGAGGAGTCTATTCATTCACTTGGCTGTGGATGTGATGAATAATGTAGCACTGCGGAGGTACATAGGAGCAGTGCGCACCATCCCATTAATAGGTTTTAACAACCTGGCCGTCTTGTAGCTGACCCAGCTGAGCCCCGTGAGGAGCTCAGGGTCTAGTGCAACACGTTTCTCTCTCCTGCACTGCCAGCCTGCCTTCCTCTTTTACACATGATAGAATTGGCCTGAAATCGTAATGACAGGTGAATGTGTAAAAAGCCTCTGTAGCAATGTGCCTCGTTATGAGGTGAAGCCTGTTCGTTTGGAAACCCATTCTGTGCACTTTTTAATAAAAAAATTAAAAAAACATCCTGTGCTAGTTGACAGCAGAGATCATGGATTAAGATACCTCAGTAGAAAAACATATTACTATATGTAAAGGAATGCTTTTACAGTTATAAAGGAATGCTTTTAGCGCATGCTGTAATGCAATGACCTATGTGTACATGCCAGAGCCATAATTAATACCAAAAGTGCATTCACATCATTAAAGAGGCAAACCTTAGACCTCAACAATAGAATAGCTTATATGTGGAATACATTCTTAACACATTAAAAAAGTAAAAACCACCTTGGTTAATACTTTTATCTGTTTCTTCATTTCTATCCATCGCCAGTATATTTTCAATACATAAATATTATCCTTATGTTTTTTCCTGCATCTACGTTTTTATTATTTTATTGATTCTCTGGCCCTAAGGCTTTATCGGACAGCTGTAGCGTGAAAAGGGTAGAGACATCTGGCAAACGCTTGTGGTCGGGAGGGGACCCCACAGCACAAGGTGGCAACATCCTCATCTATGTGCAACCCATTAAACCACTACACCACCGGCAAGCACCATACTTGCATCTTTAAAAAAAAAAATCTGTTGCTTTTCCCGAATGTTTCAAGTTTGTGCGAATGCAAAATGGAGGCATGTTAAACAAAGGCTCAAATTCTTGCATATGTTTTTGTTTTGTCCGTGTATGTTTATGAGTGACAATGGGAACATGCCTTTGAGTGTGTGCGACTGTCATTGCCTTGTGCCTTTCATCCTGGAGTCACTGTTCTCCACTGATGTTCTTTTGAAGACATATTACATCTTCTTTTAGGTGCAAGGGTACAGCACATTCTGCCTTTGCACATCAAATAGCTTAATCAGACCAAATTAGATTACCTCCTGTCATCTCCCGAGCAAAGGGCCATTCTTGTTCTCTTGCTTGTATCTGCTCTGTCTTCTTGTTTCCTTACTTTGTGAGGCTTCTTTTGTGTCTATCTAACTCACCCATGTGTCCCTCTGTCTGGTGTGTCTGGTTCTGTGTGTCCACTATCTGTCGTACAGTTAACTATTGAGAGAGACGAGCTCAATAAGGCTCAGAGACTCATCCGGGAATCTGAAGCCAAGGTGGGTGTTCTCTTTGCATGTCGCCTTGGCTTAGTCGCTGTCAATCAATTGGATCCCACACACTTGACTTGGGGCTTTAGTATACTTCAGAGATAGTTGTATTACACTGGATTATGTTCTTATTGTCTTTTGTAATGGCAAATAGCACATGCCTGAAATGAATCCAGGATGTGAAATAGTGTTTTCATGTTTTACCATGTGTTATAGGCACGCATGGATTACAGGGTACAATAGTAAAATGTCTTCTGCAAATTTGGACATGTGCTATGAAATAAAGGTATAGGTAGGTAAATAGGTAAATATATTAATTGTAATAAAATAGTAACTACAAGTAAAGCTTAATCTGTTTGGCCCCTGTACAGATATATTGTAAAAGTAGCTATTCGGGCTAAAAGTAGCTATGCTCTCTGCATAACTCTTCTGGTTGAGGGTCTGCCACCTGCTTGTTTTTATGAAGGGATGTCCACGCATTTTTCATCGATGGCTAGCATACATACTGTATATGAAGAGGATTGGCATGAACTGATGGACAATATCGTGAATGATTGTAGGTTGTTAAGGTTATTGTTAACAAGATTTATACATTTTTTGTAAACAATTCAGCAAGAAGCCTTGGTCTCAGGACTAGAGTGTTCCACAGTACTTTCATTAAACTTATATCCATGGGAACAAGCAGGTGTCACCTCTTGGCCAACGTTACAGATCAGATTTGTGGAGTGGTGACCCGCTCACTGTCAGGATGCATGTTTTCAAGCAATTAATACATAGTAAACATACTTTTAATGGCATTTTCTGAAAATTCCTACCAAGTAAAGCACGTAAAGCAAAGACGAGCATGTTATGAAGTGCGGATTTCCTTTATTGGCATTTGGCACTACTTGAAATTACTAACAGTGCCCTATGGCAGTAGTTTGGTTTAACCATTCCCGTAAAGTAAAAAAAAAAAGAAAAAAAAAAAAGCTGTATTGAAATTCTATTTTTTTTGTAAATCAGACACAAGATGTAGAAGAGACAGATAAAAGGACTGACTCAATATGGAAAACAACTGCACTCCCATTTTCCTGCTAATTTGCTTCTATTCTCTTCATTTTAATCTTAGAGAAGAAAATTGGCCACAGAGGGCTGCAGACCGGCACACATGTAATCATTGAATTTGGATTTTTCACAGAAGGGCTCCAACCAATCTGTGTGAGAAGCTCCTCGAAGGATACCTTTTAAAATTGTAGTCCCAGTAAACGCATGAGTTAGACACTATGTAATGAAACACCATTGTATATAATGTCCTAAATAATAGGACAATCACATTTAATGCGCACAATCAGCTTGAAAAAACTGTTGAGAGGAATCAGCTCTGCAAATGAGAAGTGGAAGTGGAAATACATTGTGGAAACAGCTGGCATCTAATCAGCTCCCAAGATCAAACTCGATCTCGGCTTTGCTGTCTCTAATTGTTCCATTTGCATATGCACTTTCATAAGAACATATCATCGTGTTACACGTCAGAACATACTGTTGCTTTCATCAATTTATTTGGACATGTGTCATAGCTGTGTCCATTCTGAGAGGCTCTAAGGAAGCACTGTTATATCTTTTGTAAGTTAATTGTAATCTATAAAGAAATAAATTAGACTAATAATAGACTAATACATGGATCAAACCTGTAGGTTTAAGATTAATTCTGGACCCTCTCAGTTTATGGATCTTTGTATAATACACAAAGCATTACTATTTACCATTCAAATAGGGGAGTTCTGCAGCTGACTAGAGCCACATATTTTTTATTTTTTTTTAATAAATAGGTTATTATGGCATTGTCTCTTGTTTTTTTCATCAGTTACATAGCTGTTATGCCATTGCAGGTTGCGGCAGGTCCGAGCGCTGGAGGAGTTCCACCACCACCAGCTCCCCCTGTCCCGGGTGGTGCTCCTCCTCCTCCCCCACCTCCTCCCCCTCCTCCCCCCGGTGGTGGTCCTCCCCCTCCTCCCCCTCTACCAGGACATGCGTGTATGCCCCCTCCACCACCTCCACCACCGCCTGGTGGAGGACCCCCGCCGCCTCCACCACCTCCTGGGTGTGGACTCCCACCTCCCCCGCCCTTCTTCGGTGGTCCGGGTGGGCCTCCTCCTCCACCTTCACTGCCTGTGGTCAAACTGCCTTATGGACTGGAGCCCAAGAAGGTCTATAAACCTGAAACGGTGATGAAGAGAGTTAACTGGACAAAGGTAATCAATAAGAATGTTTTTGTTGTGTTTTTAATTACCAATATTAATCAATCGATATTAATATGAACCTGAAACAAAGGATGTTGGACAAGACACACGTGATAATCAAAACATGCTTCTTTTAAATAGGGACTAAACCAGAACAGAGCCAACCAACAGAAGAAGATAAGTGTCAACAGTAGTACCCATTCTCGGTTTGTGAAAGGAAGAGCGCTTCAGTTTCAAAGGTCCACATAGTGTATCACCTGAGTAGCGATTTTTCATTTTCATTTTGTGACAATCAAAAAATGAAAAACAATACCATAAAATACAAACCAATTAAATAATGAATTATTTAATGAAAATGTATGTGCAATACAAGGCTCTAGGTAGAAACAGCATTTTGGTGTCTTTGTTGTAACTTTAATGCTCTGCAGCCTTCTGTGATAGGAGAGGTATATTGGACTGGATGGATCATTCATGATGAAGGCTTGCTCTGTTCAAGCTCCGGCTGATGTAAATGTCCTCCGGGGAGATGAGGATACTGTGGGTTATTTTTTGAGCAGATTTACACACTCTGTGCAGCACATTACCAGCGTCTGCAGCAGGGCAGATTCTACATCACACAGTAATGGAGCACGGCAACATAGTCTCCACTAAATACTGATAAATGTCTATTATGATCTAGGAGTCAATTCTCTTAAGCTGACTCTTCAGTTCAGAAAGTGCATTTGTGATGGCCTTCCAAACTTCTTAGAGAAAAAAAAAAACCTGTTCTGAGCCTTTCATTGTTGGAAGCGTTTATATTCTTATGTATGTTGTCTCTTCATATCTCTCAGTATATCTATTAACAGAAGCCGTCCTTGACAAACAATACTGTTTTCACACACCATGCTATTGTATATCAGCGTAAACACTTTTCTCCACAAATAGCCTTGGATTTTTGTAATAACTGAGCAACTACCTGATTTTGTTTAGCAGCAGTTTAGAATAGATCAAAGGCCATTCTGTTCCATGAAAGGTTTAAGCATCATTAATTCTAGGCTATGGGTTTTCTTAGCATTTATTTAACTCTCCTCATTGGATGACCTTGTGTATTATAGCTTATTAAGTGACAACAACTAAACACATCCTAATGCTTCTTTTGATGTTAGTGTACACAGTATGTTCAAACATGGTGTTCAAACGGTCAAACTGTGAAAGAATTTTGAATTGAGCTGATGGCAGTATTTAGCAGTAATTGTCACAAAAGTCTTAATTCTCAAACTCTGAAACTCATAGGTGATTAGAGCTCTGCCCAGCTACTTTTAATACATTTTTCAAAATACTATGTCTAAGAGTAATTGTAATTCATCTTTATTAGATATCATTCTGAAATGAATGCATTGTAGAGCAGCAGTACAAAATGTTCAACTTGTTTAATTGTTACATGCAGGAGTTAGTGCAAATGTCCATTGTCTTAGAGGAGCTCTAATCAAGCTAACGTGTTAGTGAATTGACCTTGCCTCCCCAGGATTTGTAATTTGGAGATGCAAATCAAATTTATAACCACCTGAGGAAAAGCAGTCTGCGTCTCTCATGTCGATTAGAAAAGACATGAGTCTTCTGTCAACTCAATGTGCAGCAGATGGAGGCAGACTAGTGCCAGAAGCAGTTAGCACCATACATGTCCAGAGAGAGCAGCCATTACATACACAAAGTGAATGGGACATTTTACACATTTCAGTTTGCAAAATGACATACATTTTGTTCAACATACATGTGGTTTTGTTAAATTTTGTTATACATAACTTAATAACTTTGTTTACAGAATCAATCAGTGTATTTATTTTTGGTTCAGTTAATCTGTCTAAATAGTTTTTTAATATATTAAAATAATATAATATATAATAATATATAATATAATAGTAATATTATATCCTGTTTGTTATTATTATTATTGTTATTATACATTTTTGTTATTTTAACCTCCATTATGCCATTAATCACAAAGCGGTTGAGTGTCAAACCATTCGATCACCATTAACACGGCATTTAACATTACTTTTGTATGATTCCTACTTTGGAGTGCTTAGGTTTTGTGGTATTACCACTAAACTTGCTCCAGTACTAAAAACCCCTCTGAATTTTTCGTTACCAGCCATAAAAGATGCAATTTTCTATCCTATGCTTTATTAGCTTGTAATAAGTACTATGCCGGCTGGGAATTATCTGTAGACTGCCTTATCTCAGAGCTACGCAGAGGAAATGAAAGCAGGAGCTTGTAAGCCCCCCATGGCCCACTATCATCTCCTTGGTGCAGTGAATGAACAGGTTTTCTGAGGTTACAAGCTGCTAACTCACCTCATATTTCTGAATGTGTGGTCAACAATGGTAGTTCACACAATTCATTTCCTTGATAGTAGCAATCAGATGTGATGACAATGGTCAGTGTGGAGCAGAAGAATTTCACTTCCCAATTACAGTAATCTATATTGTGTAAGTATTGGACAAGATCGTGTGCCACAAGATCAAAATGATTATCATTCCTCTGCAAAATTATCTAGATTATCGATTTATATATATTTTAATTTCCCACAGATCTGCAACCAGTATAGGTTAGGTGACCTTAGATAGTTGAAGAGGTCCATGATCATTGTTTTAAGGGAGCAATATCGAACGAGATGGGCTCAAACATGGCTCTGCAAGGATGACCAGAGTGGTTGTGAATGATTTAAAGGGCTCTGTGTTTTCCGTCAATTGTTTTGCCTCGTGGGATTTGTCTTGTCCTATTATTGTGCCCATAGACAAGCATTTGAACCATGGCTCATCTAGTTCAGTGTAGGGTTTGTGTCAAAATAGAGAAAAATCATCCCAATTTCAAGACTCTAATTGGACACAATATTGATAATTTTTGGGCAACAAGCACATGTGTATGATAATTGGCATGTCACATACTCACCATGCTTACTACCACAGAATCACTCAGTCCATATAGTCCATATAGGGCAGTGCTTGTAAACAAAAGCATGTATGTCCCAACTGTTCTCTTATCACGCCGTTTTGTCTTTGCTGTACAATTGCTGAGGCGGCACAAGGGCATGTATATGTCCATACGTTGAAAAAAGGTCAAAATCCCTTACAAGGCCTATCTCTAGTGAGGAGAACTTTCTGAGTGGCAGCTTGGTGCATTGGCGCTTTCTGATTGTGGTGATAATGGAATCTTTGTGTCATTGCAGATAGTGCCTCAGGAAATGGCAGAGAATTGCTTCTGGATCAAAGTCAAAGAAGAGAAGTTCGAGAATCCTGACCTATTTGCTCAGCTCTCCCTGTGCTTCTCGTCACACAGCAAAGGTAAGGCGGCTCCTGCTCACCCCCGTCCCTTTAATTAATCTTCACTTGAGCTTCATTTAGCCTCTGCGCACACACAAAGATGCCAAACCACTTTCATCTTGTGGCACTTTAAGGAACCGTTTTCCCATTGAAATTTTAATTATTTTTAACACCAGCGCTTTCTTCACAATATTTATACACTCACAATTCAAATGTGTATGCCAATTAGGGCTACAAATGCTCCTTTTGCTGGCTGCCGGTGGTGCCTTTAAAATAGCCAACCAAGCATTGTGGCTGCATTGTATTCCTTGTGTGTGCCCATTAAGTACTTTCAGATGAGTGTTTTTGTGCGTGCACAAACTTGAACTCAGGCGAACCGAGAGAAGCGGTTATGCTTGGTTTACTTCTTGCCTTTTTACAGTCCAGTAGGCCAATCCTCCACAGAGGCAAAGTAGCAAAGCTTTTGTGAAGGAAACTACGCGAGTGACTTTCTTTCTCCTTGTCCCGACCAGTTTGTTTTTGAGCTGCATAACCCAAGCTATACCTAACACACTGATGGATAACAATACCAGCTAGTTTTTTATGGGTGATGGGAGGCTTGACGTATTCCTTCCCGTGACAATTTCCTACTTCTTTGGCAGTGCGTGTGTGTGTTGTCTCTAATTCAAGCATTGGTAGCAGGGTGCTGTCAAGTTCAGAACAATCCTGTTGGATCCATGTCAGACTGCTTGGGCGTAACTATACAAAAATCCTTCCGACTTCCACCACCGTCTTGTTTGGACACTAGTCATAATGTAAGCAGCGCTCTCCCCTCATATCCAGGTCGACAAACTAGGCTCGTCTCGAAATAAATTTGGCTCAGCAGTGGAGAGGTTCTGGCATAATGCAGATGGAGTGAGAGAATGTGAGGGAGGAAGGCACAGTTGTTGCACGGCTTAATGAAGTGGCAGGGCACAGCAGTGATGTGACTTTTTGTCTCATCTTTTACCAGAGAATTCCTGTCAGACAATGTATTTTAACATGTTCCCTGTCCAAAGTAAGTAGAACTGAAAAACTTCTTGGCACATTTGACATTCATGTTTAATTATTTCAACTTTTTGTGATATGTGGCTTAGTTTCTGGAAGAAAAAGAGGCTGATGCTGAGGTATGTAGTTTTGGGGCGTCTGACTTTGACATTGTGGATGGTGCTTTTGAGATCATGTGAACACTTACTGTAGCATTTTAATGGCAAAGGTTGCTCCTGAACTTCCTAGTTACTGGAAGGGTCATTTTTGTCATGAGCATATGTCTAATGGGCTTTTTCTAGTAATAAAAAAATACAAATTTTCATTATATTGCATAGTATTAAATAAATAAATAAATAAAAAAGCAGCTTACAAATTTCTTCACAAGAATATAAAATGCTACACAAAACAGATAAAGGCAGAAAGCTCACACGTATAAATTTATAGACATTTCATTAAAAGGCAAGTAGATAAAGGTGACTTTTGAGGAGAGGTTTAAAAAGGTTTAAACATTTTTTTTCCCTTCCTTTTTGTTTAAATAAGGAAATACAATCACATACAAAAATATTTCATCTTGCCAAATATAAAAAGAGAGAGCCAAGGTTTGTCACGAGAGTTGTCTTCGGGTCAGTGTCAGGAAATGTTGCAAGGCTGTTTTTCCGCACAGAGAATGCCCTGAAAATACATTTGCAACCACCACAAGGACTTATAAAGATGTTAATAAGGTAAAAATGTTACTTAGTTCTTCTTCAACAAGCTTTAAAAGTGATCAGTTAGATCAAATTCAAAATCAGTTCTAAAATGCAAGGGAATTTAAAATCAAGGTAATGTGATGCTTTCTGTTAAAACCAGTGAGAAGTCTGGCAGCTGCGTTCTGAACCAGTCAGAGGCGCAAGAGGGATTTACTGTCGAGGTTGTGGAGAGATGCAAATGGGGAAAAATGAGAGCATTGATGACTTTACGGTGATGAGGGGGGATTCATTTTGAGAGGGGGCAGAGGTGGTTTTGCTAGTGTTTGACGGACTGGGCTGTTGATGAGAATCACTTCCGATTTTGAGAGGTTGAACTGAAGAAAATTTTGCGCCATCCAATTGTTCAGGCTTCAGAGGTTGTTTGGTCTTAGTGAGAGGTATATCTGTGTCGTCAGCATAACAATGGAAGGACATGTTATGGTGAGCTACAGCATGTCCTAGTGGGAGCATTAAAATAGAAAATAAAATCAGACCTAAAATAGAACCTTGTGGCACACCAGGGATAATGGGGCTGAGGACAGGGTAAAACTCCCCAAGATGGCTGCAAAAGTTCTGTCTGAAAGATATGAATTAAACCAATTAAGTGCAGAGTCCTAGATGCCAATCCTTATTTTTAGTCGGTGACCACACTTTAATGTTAATGTTACAATTGTAATGTTACAATTATTGATTATCACTTTACCCTGTATGGATTATTGTTAAAGACAGTATTCAGTTTTATAACTATGGCATTGTGGAAAAAGTAAGGCTCCCTTAAAAACTACATACAACTCATAAAGAGCAACATGTTATTTTTCATTTTCTTAAATAATGAAAAGGCAATTTTGTGCTTGACTAATGTTAAGCAAAACATTTTTGGACCATTATGTCATAACCACCCTTTTTGTATCAAAAAGATACTATCTCTAAGACCCTCTTTGATTAAAAAATCCTTCTCTCACCCTCTGTGGTCTGTCAAAGTCCCCCTTGGACAGTCCAAGTTCCCGCTGGTAGGGTAAGAACTCATGATCCAGCAATTCCCCTGGGATGTACCTTAGACTATCAATTACCCTACAGGGACTACACTGAATCAGCTCTTTTTGCCTCCATTGTTGAAACAGAACATGATTTGCTCATAAATGAAAAATGCTGTTTAATGTTTGATATCTACGCTGCCCTCTCCACACCCCCAGCTGGTGAAAGTCAATGAGAGGGGCTTTGAAGTACTTTAAATGGGATATTGTGTGTTGTAAGCAGCCTCACTAGTATTGTTCTGTTTGTTCTTCCACCACAGCATCAACCTGTGTAACCCTAAGTGAAAAACACCCAACCTATTTAACTCAGAGATGCATGTGTTGCTAAAACGCGGCTTTCCCGTGGAGAGGAAATGTGCGTGTTTCCTATAATTTTACATCAAATATGAAATAGTTTAGAATAGCCATGGGTGATATTTACAAAACTGAATATTGATGTTTATCCCAATGACAGTAGGGCTGCAACTAACCATTATTTTGGTAATCGATTAGTCTAGCAATTATTTCTTAGATTAATCGATTAGTTTTTATTACCATTGTCGTTGAACAAAATGCACAAACTAGGAACTTGCTTGGGCGGTAAAGTGCAACATACAACAAAGAATAATAATAATAGAACGAAAGGTAAATAGTATAGATTAAGGTTAGAACGCAAAAGACCCCTTGAATATGAGAAGTGTGCTAAATTTTACCCTGACAAAGCTGAAGTGAAGGTGTTTGATGACATCCTGGTGGAAAACATTTATAGATGAACAAGTATTTTAGTCAAAAACACACAATTGAGATTTTCCTGTGAGCTTTTTGTGTCATTCCAGCTCTGTCTTAGAAATAAAACCTCTTCTTTCAGCACATACAATGTTTTGGAGTCTGTGTATAGACCAGTTAACGATTACTCGATTGTTTTATTAGTCGACAACCATTTCTATAATCGATTAGTTGCAATTAATTGATTAACTTGTTGCAGCCCTAATATGCAGACAATATTAGGTTAATTCAACAGAAATGTGCAGTTTTAAATGTATTGGTTAGAAGTTAAAGTATCTGACAAATGTGAAACTACTGTGAAATCTCCCACTAAAGTGCCAAAATATCAGTTTATACTCTATTTGGAAGCTTACAACATCATTTTTGTCTACTGTAAAATTTAATCAGCTCTGTTTTGCAGCATTTTGTATTAAAAGCAACATTCAATTTGATACTCAGTGTTTAATTTCTTCAAAACATGCATATTATTATTAATGTTTCGATAATCTAGATCAATGTTTGTGAACCTATTTTGAATCACATCACTTTTTTTTTCGTTAAAAATATTCCACAGCATACTACCTACTCAAGTATTATAGTATTAAATTGGAAATATATGGAAAAATTGTTCCTCCCAGTCCGACTGTGTCCACTTCACTACATTTGGTAATTTTGACTGTTTTGTTTTCTTTTTTGAACACTCCAAATTATTAACTTATTCAATTAAATCCATGCATCTTAAATTTTTTCAAGGCCCACCTGGCAAAACCTTAAGGCACACTATTGTTCCTCGGCACACTGGTTGAAAATCTAGGCTTTAGATGATTTAGACACAGTGGAAGACATATTTGTATGTCTGCGTTACTAGTTGTAGCTGTTCTCTGGGCAGCAGAAGAACAGTTCTCTACAGTTCAGTAAAGTAATAGCACTTTCTGTGATGGAATATCAAGTTCTACAAAGATTATTTCAGTTGTTTCCAAAATATTTTTGACTTGTTTCATACATTGCTTTTTTATTTAGAACTAAAGTGATTTTTGTACTCTGTTGGCACATTGATTTTCTTGTTTCAACATCATTCTTAATCTTGTAACCCATCAGAAATGCCTTTAAAGCAGTGAAATATTGTACGTCACAGAAACTATTCCATCTTATCTCATTTGTTTTGAAGTGAGCTCAGGTGGATTACCAATTGCAGTATAATCCACACTCTACACCATTCTAACAAATCATTATTGTTTTTGGTAATGTTAAAGCTTTTCTTTATCCAGGCTAGTGGACTTTTCAATTATTTATGTATTTATTTGACCAAGCCAACATATCACTTTGGGCGCCTCCATTTTCCCTTGAAAAAGTGCATATTTATCATGGCAGTCTCTAGTGGGGGCCAGGGCTGCTGTGAAAGATTAGGCAAGCAGGTGTAAACGCCATCTCCACTGAGCAGCCATAGAAAAACTGTGCAAAAGGATTATGAGAGCTTACTTTGGGATTCTTACTTGTTACTTGCATTGTTGAACAGCAACACATCAGTGGTAGAAAAAAGAGGAGGAAAAATCACTTTAACTGTCTTCGATTTTGGGAAGTTTATTGCGTTCAGAAGAGGCCTTTAAAACAACGGCACATGCAAGTCTGTCTTCTCCCCTGCTGCTTTTATGAGTCTCACTATGTAATGAGTTTTATAAGGAAGGGAAATGATTATCAAGAGGATTTTTTTTTTCTCTCAACTTGAATCTTTTAGAAGTGTCTTTACTTTGCCATTTATTATGTGATAGCTCTTAGCCCTGATTGAACCCTTAATAAAATGGCACTTTTTCCTGAAACTCTGAAAAGCTTGTGTGCTTTCAGAGTTCACAGATGTCATTGCAATGTTCTCTTGAAATTCAGAATAATAACGGCATAATATAAAACGTCATAATGGGAAAATCTAAATGGCGTGGCGGATATTTTGGCTTCTTTGTGCTCTTTAAAACAGAATTGGTGATTGGAAGGAATATGAAAGCCATCTACAAAAGAATACCATTAGTTGATTCATTTTGCGATTCCTTATTTTAGTCTATGAAAAAAGTTGTATTCTATAAAGCTGGAGTAATATCAATCATGCAATTGTGCTCATTGATTATATGTAGATTTGCATACTGCTTTAGTGCAGTTAGGAATGTCACGATTATTTGCTTAATATGTAATTATAATTATTCAGATCAGAGTATAAACATTAGAACTAAAAAAACATTTTAAAAGCAGAACAAAGTCATTTTATAATACCTAAAAGTAAAGTACTTTTAAAATCTGCCTGTTTATGTTGCAGTAAAGGCAGTGTACCTGATTTTTACTGTCTTAAAATGTAAAAACAGAACTAGTTCCTTGTAAACTGTTTGTGACCGTCATGTATCTCACATACCTAATGCAGTCCCATCATTCTAAATCTATTAAAATTAGTTTAAAAGCACTTTTCACAATATCTTCTAGAGCGAGTTTTGCTTTCCCGCCTAAAGCTAACAAACATTAGCATGTTAATGGCACACTTCCTGCGAACAATTAAATGCTCTATAAATAGTAGCAGAGAAAGCGCTGTGGTCTCATTTTCACCCGAATGGATGCTTTTACAATATGCCTGCGCTATGGCATTCATTTTTGATGCTTTAGGGGTCTTTTTTATGTATTTATTATTATTTCTTTTTTTTTTTACTTTATTACATGTAAAAAACAAAAAAAACAGGTACAGGCCCTTTATGTTACTTTATCATTCCGAAAGTTTGATTACATAAAACTGGTCACACCGAGGAATTGTAATGTATTAAACAATGTTTTAATGAAAGAAAATGTAATTGTTTCTTGATTATGGTGTCAGAAATCCTGAAAAATTGTCAGTTTCTTCTCACTGTAATCATTTTCATTCATTCATTCATTTTCTACCGCTTATTCCCGTTCCCGGGGTCGCGGGTAATATTAAAATGAGTTACCTTGACATCCCCATATACATTTATAAAAAAACTAAATAATATTGATAGAAAGTTAAAGGTATACTGTTAGGAATCCTAAATATACGGCCTCACCAGAGATAAGCTTACAATACACAACCACTTCACCAATCTGGCCACCCCACTTCTTAACGCCTTCAGAACTTTTCTATAAGACGTAAACAAGTGCTCCGCTCGGCTGTGTGCTATAGCTTATATGATTTCTTTTCTTATCCTTTTGCCTTTTCCTGCCTGTTCCCGCCTTTTCCTGCCTGTATCCCCCAACTCTCACTTTCTCCAACCATTGACTTTGTGCATTTTTTTCCCGTTTACCCTCGTCTCCCCTTACTTGGCTTTATCAATCAGTGGGTTGTGCCTTTTGTATACGGCTCTCGGGATCAAATCAGATTCACTTCGGGATTGAATGCGTGTAGCCATGGCCCGCTGCATTTGAGAGGCAATTCATTCAGCCGGAACTTTGTGGTTCAATTTGAAACGAGATTGATGTTGGCAAACTTCACACCCCCTTTCTTCCAAAATGCTTCCTCTGCTGCCCCACATCAATTGCTGATGGACAAAAGGGCACATGCCACTTTGTAATGGTGATTTCTCAGCCTCTCAGCAAAAACAACACAATAAAAAAAGATTTAAGTTGAGAAACAACAACTGAAAGCTCCAAGTTTTGCTCATTACTTTACGAGCTACACTACACAACAATTACTTCAGCGGTCCCTCTTTGCTTCTATTATCAAAGTTTAACCACTTCTGTGCTACAAGAGTTGGAAGCCTTTTTTATCCACGGGTTTCAGAGTGATGAAAAGTATGAAAAGTGATGTTTTGCATAGTGTGCAAGCCCTCAGTCGTCCAGGTGGGTTCCAAAGCAAAAGAAAGTGTAAGTCTTTCAACTAAAAAAGAAAAAAAAATCTAAGAGTGAATACGTTTTGCCACTCATCCAAGTATTTTCTTCAGTTCCTCTAACAGAGAACTGGTGATCACTGCCTTTAACTCGCTAAAACTAACACAGGCTATAGTTGTTTACAGTAAGGACTATAGTTGTTGTTGTAAGGCACACATATTCACAATCAAAATACATATAGAAAATACAATTATACATACATTTATTTCAAATAAAGAAAAAAGGGGAACAATTTATAAATCATACATTAAAGTCTATTGAACTAGCAAAAGGAGTTGATTGTCACATTTTGCATAATTGTTCATGCACCCCTGTTGGTTTCTCTGTTTAGATTTTTTTGTTTTGGTCTACCCAAGAACCAAGGACACAAAAATATAGAGAAGTTCTCTAACCACCTGAACTTTGTTGCCACTTATACCATTTACTTTTACTCTGTCGAGTGTTGTACCCCTGTGTAACTAACATCAAAATGACTTCTTTCTTTCTTAGCATCCAACAGTAGCACAGTGTTTATCAGTCTAACATTAAAACACAGATGATCTTGTCTTTTCATGGATCATAATAACGGGTAATCATCCAACTTTAATTTTAATCCTCCAATAATAATCTATAAATTACTTGGGGAACTCGGAGACACAATATTTCATGTCTCTGAGGTTTTATGAAAATACTTTTAATGCCGCACAGCCCAGATCATAAATTTGCATACAGTAGACTCTGCGGTTTTCCGAGTTATTGCTTTACATATTGTACAGGGGGAGATGTCCGTAATGAAGATGTATGTGCAACCTGAAGGATAAATCAAAGTGCAGTCAGACGCTCTGAGCAGGGTCATTGGGACTGCATATCCCAGCATGCCTCGGTGTTAATGATGCCCAGGCAGATAATGGACTTGATTAGCCAAGCGCTTGTGGAGAAGGAGGCCTGAGGGGATGCTTTTTTTTTTACCAAGCCCGGATACTTTGGAAACACTTCTTGTCAGTCGAAAGGTCAAACTAGTTCTCATTCCTGTTATGCAATACAATTAGTGGCAAACTGGAGCCCGGTATCCAAAGATATTAACTGTTAATGTCAATGTTCAGAAAAAATAAGCAAAAGAGCCAGTAAATTTCAACCCCTATTTTCTATTCTTAAACTGATGTACATTGTAAGTCATGTTTTTATGTCCCTGTTTTGGCTCATGAGTTTTATATTTCTACCCTGCAGCTCTGAAGCCACTGAACAACATTACCTGGGCAAGAATACTGTCATAATATACTATCTAAACATGCCCACCTGCCAAGCCCAAAATAAATCTGGGCAAAGAGAAATAGCTTGCTATTTTGTAAAAGATATTTGATATATTCTTTTTGTACAACAGTAAAAGTAAAAAATCGACAGCGTTCCTAAAACTACACATTGAGGCAATATAACTTTCTGCTACATTAAATGTAATTTATTTAGGTATTTCAGACATTCAAAATATTAGCACTGAGAATTGCTTGAGTCTGCTATGTTCTTGTGCGTAAAGTACGGTACAGAGGTACGCGGTTTCATTTGATAGATTTGGAATCAATCATATTCATTTGCTGTAATATTCACACAGAAGTTTAATACTTTGTGTAAGTAGGGCTAATAATGTATTGTAATTTATTCTTTTTGTTTGTCTTAATAAAATAATGCAGTCAAAAGTGGTATAGACAAACAGTGACTTTGAATGACAGTTGGATGACAAGTTAACATCCCAACTCTGCAATGTGTAATTTCAGCCAAACTATACTTGGATTCCTTATTCCCTTCCTCACAGGGCTTTGATCAAATCCTCCCGTAGTCTTCCCTCTTATCGACACCTGGCTTCCTCACCTACATCGCGCGGCCCTCCCCTGCACTGCTCTCCCCTCTGTGCACACCAGCAGATTCTCAATCCCTGCTACAAAGCCCTAGCAGCGGGGCGGTAATGACCCTGCCACAACAGCAGTAATGGCAGGATCAGTGGGGGGCTTCTCTGCCTCTCTGCCTCTCCCTAATAAGTCCCCTAATAACTCTGTTAACATCAGGACTGACCCGGACACCAGATCAAACACATCACACATGGTTGGCCACCTCACATGATACTCTCAGTCACATCAGGGAGCTGCCTGCTGCTACAATGGAACAGTGTGGACACCCATCTCTGTTACAGGCATTGTCCTGCCCTTTGCTCAATTAAGATTTCTAACTGCACGTCTATTTTTGGATCATTTGGGGAGAGCTAAAATGCTGTCTCCACCACTCCGCTCATTCTGTAGTTGCCTTCATTGGTTATAGTTTTCAGTGTAAAATGCCTGGAATTTATGAAGGGGAACAATAAGCTGCTGGAAACAAAGCCCTTGAAGACTAGTTTTGTAGCGATTCTTAAACTTTGCACAACAAGTACAACAAGATAAACTTAATTTTATATTTGAATTGTATTTGTGTGTGTATGTATTTTTGTACTCTGTCAGAGTAGTGGAAGACCGAGCACCTGGGAACCCATCACCAGATCTTAAACCTGAGTCTTGGTTTTGATCATTTACCTGGAAGAATCGCCGACTGCATGCTTTGGGTTGATGGGGAAGTCTCTAAATAAAAACATACTCTAGAAATGAAATAGACCTTGAGTAACACCAGGAGAAAGTCATGCACTGCGCACACACCACAAAAAAACAAAACCCATTTGTCTATCAGAAAATGTCCCTAAATTAACTTTAAATCTCTTTAAATTGCTCTTCTTGCTTCCAACAACACTCATCATCTTTTATACCTTAAATTAGTACATGAACTATTCCTAATCTCCAAATTGCATTAACTAACAATATGTCTGTAATTGAACCTTTGAAAGCTAAAAAGAGCCTGATCCCAAGACGAGCGGTGTGAGTCGTGCCTTCAGTCACTCCAGCCTGTAATAATGAGGAGCTTTTGTGTAATGAGTTTAAGCCCTGCATAAGACACTGTAAAGCGTCATGGAGTAGTCTGCCGGCGCGCACTCTGTTTACGCCGATAAGCTTCTGATATGTTGCATGTTGGCCGGTTGCGAGTTGGACGTGATGCGTCTTCCGCGTTTCCTGTCGGCAGTTTATTACCGATTGTGTTTATTGAGGGGGTAGACGCTTTCCTCTGTGTCTTTATCGCAACTTTTCTTCACAGCAAGAATCACCTTACACCGACATGGCACTCCGCTCTGTTCTCTTATCTGGTTCTTTGCTCGCTCGGGAAAGCAGCTCTCTGGACAAGACAGCTTCTGTGTGGATATACGGCTGGCTTTTGAATAGAATACACCAACTCTCTCACTCTCTGCCACTCATTCGTTTAGCTTTTGTCACAAGCTTGAAAATGCACACATCTCCTTTTGGCGAATGGTCTTCCTGACCCTAGAACTCTATTCTGAGTAATACATTTTGTTTGCTGGATTAAAGAATACCTATTAGACAAACAAAGCAGGGTATTACTCTATTGTGGTATAGCTTTAAATGCTACAATTTTCCTCATTTCCACGTAGAGGCATAAATTGCTTGCACAGACTGGCCACATTTGTCTCAATAAAACACAAAGCACCCTGTTGTTAATTTCTCTTTGTTGAACCAGCCAGCCCACTGCGAGTATCTCAGGGTCAGCCCTTTTCCTGCTCATCGGCGCACAATTTTAATATATCACAAACGAATGGAAATTACCGCCTTAAATATTAACGACAAGTAATTGGTTTATTGTTGTAGCCCACTATATTGTGTGCATCTGTGGCGGAGAGGAGAACGAGAGAGAGAGTGCGATCTCCTGTCTCTATCCTGCCTCATATTAACTCACTGTGATGTCCCACTGATTTTAATCTTCTCTTCTCAGATGAGAGCCATTTTGCCTATCACACTGCACTTTAACTTTAGCCCTCCCAATATTAGCTTGCTTTGAAACCTACCGCTCGCAGCCTCCCCAGTCTGCACCCCGCTAGCTGTTATGCGCCTTCAGGTAAAGCGCGATGTTCATCAAAATTAGTCTCTTCCAAAATAAATGTTCCCCATGCATCTAAATTATTTCTTGTAGCTCTCTTAAAAAATACGAGCATAGTCCTCTGTGGGATCTGACAATGTCTAGTGGTTAATCAAGTTCTCAGCTTGCATTTTTACAGCACATCTAGTCCTATATTCATTAAGGTGTGCATCACTATTTGGGCCATTAGTGTGTAGCTGAACTCAGTCTGTTGGCGTTATATTGTTTTGTAATGTCACAGTAGCTGTCAGTTATTTGATTTTACATATAGATTTCCTCGACATATCTGGGTTCAGTGAAGTGTAAAATTTAGTTTGTCTAAACGTACATTTGATGAAAAAATGGTGTATGTTTTTTTTTTTTTTACTCTCACAGCTCTTAGTCTTGATCCGTTTGACCTTTAGGGTTAGCAGTACCAGGCCATAAATGTCTTTGTGAATGTGCATTTTACACATTTTTAAAAACTTTTTTTTTTTTTTTTCACTTTTGCATTCAAACTTGAGCTCTTTGACCTTTTACCCTGCATTACCCTCAAAAGCCATTTCTCAGAGGAATGTAGAAGTATTACGCTCGTACCATTCTATCCTCTTTGCTTGGAGGAGGTATTAACCTTACATACATTAGGATAAATCATATTCATTCTGCTCAGTGATCCTATTCACTGAGTTGTATCTACATATAGTGCCTGTGTGGCTGGCTAATTGAGTGATAGCATGCTTATTAACAATGGGACTTGTCTCTATAAAGAGGACAATGTCAGCTGCTGTGATTGGAGCTTTTACATGAAAAAGGCCCGGCGGAGCTTCATTAACTCGCCCCCATGATCCCAGACAGCAAAATATGGAGTGCATATCTAATCCAGCGCACTAGAGAATTTTATGTCAAATGTTTTATACAGTGTCACTGTTTAGGAACCTAGTTCTAACAATTTGATAAACATTTCAAATGTACAGTTACATAAAAATGTGCATTTACCACAAAATATACCAGGGATATTAGGTGTTTCAATGCGGCAATACATAACTTTTACAGATTTATACTTTGGATAGGTTTAAGAAGCAGTTTCACGGATTTTGTAAGTCTGCATCCGTTTGTTTCGAGAAAGTGGATTCAAAGAACACAACGTGGCACTTGTTATTTAGCAGTTTACCTCTATTCTTGTTGCCAGGTATTCTTTTCAGGTGCTTTTTGTTCTACTTAAGCAACAGTTGTTCTTGATTTTTTTTTTTGTTTTAACCGAGATGCGCTTCTAGACAAATTGTTTCTCAAGCTGTTCCAACTTAACCACCCGCTGTATTTCATATTATCCCCCTAAATGAGATCGAACTCTGGCTCTGTTTGTCGCACATTTAACCAAATGCATCAGTTGTAATTGCAATTGTTGTACTAGTTCTCTGTTTAGACTCACCTCATTTGGATTGTGATCCTGTAGCCATGTCACCATTTTTTTTAGAGTCCCTTTATTTGTTACTGATCTCATACCCCAATTGGGCCGCTTGTTAAATAGAGTATTTAATTATGTTTTGTAAAACACGTTATTGTGTGCCATTGAATGCTACACGGCTGTTGGGAGAAATTTCAACACTATTCTCCAAAAAGCAGTTGGGTTCAAAGGGATAGATCTGATGAAAAAAAAAGTTGCATCAGAGGTTAGAAGAAAATGGCCAAACTGGTTTTAGAGGAAAGAATACCAAGTCAACCTAGAACTAGACCTCTACCACCAGATCTGAATGTAGAACTTTTGTATTTTTGGTGTGGCTGACTGTATTTTTCCCTTTTTCTTATATTGATCACACATATATCTCATATCTAATCACACATATACACACACTGACACCTACGCATGCCAAAATACATGAGGCTGAGTACACATGAACCAGTTGAGGAAGCACCATCACACGGCTTAAATCCAATTTGCAAACCATTATGATTCAATTAATATCTGATTAATTACCCAGCTCTTTTAAACTAATCTACTATTAGTTAATACATCTTATCAAAGACTCTATAAGTAACCAAGGTATACAAAAATGAACAGGTATTTTTTCTGACATTGTTTCGTGACGTTAAGTTTGAAATGTCTTACTTTGGTGGACATGGATTGGAGGTATAAGCAGGTCGCAGAGGTGAGATTCTGACGGCTAACGGCTGCTGTGCTGAATACGGGCGAGGGCAGTGTTGTGGTTCAGCCAATGTGGAGTCACAAGCAGGATGGATAAACAATCAAAGGGCTGCGTGTTCAAGATGGTGTCTCCTTGAATATAAACAACCACGGCAAGGTAAATTACTGCACCGACTCAAGAGCCTCGGCCCAGTCAAGCACTCAGCAGATTTATTGTTATTTTGCTCAAAATAGTAAAAGTTAAAAGAAAGTGAATAAACTTTTGCCCAGTGTATTGTGGTGGCTAATTTAATTTCATCTGAACATCAATTAAATACATTTTTACACAGACCACATTATCCTTGGTTTTCTTCAATAAACACACATTTCAAATTATTTAAATTGCCACATGATTATTTACTAATTCCCTTTAAAACCTGTAAAACTATTATTATTATTATTATTATTTTTATTTTTTTTTTACAATTTGTCAGACTTAGTTGAATTAATTACTTTTTGTACGCCAACCTCTGAATTATTTTTCAGTTCCTTTTTTTTTCTTAGCTAGCACATATCAGTTAGCTAAGAACATAAGTCCCTGTTGTTTTCACTGTAATTCCTTTACAGTAATTACACATTTTATTTCATATTGTACAACATGGACAATAGATTTGGCTTAGTGAAAAGCTTGAATCAAATATGCACAGAAAAAAAAAGTTCTTAGTACATCCTGCGTACCATATAAAGGACATTTTACTCGATGTGCCCTCAGACAGACGATGCCCCTCCGCTGGGCCAGCACAAACACACACTGTTCTTTGCATTTTTCTCCATCTCTGTCAGAGATTTTGGTGCGCTTAGCCTTAGCTTTATTATGTTATTTGTTTTTATTTTGCCATGGTGCGTTTATCTCAGTCATAACTCTTGTCTGTTTTTTCTATCTTTGTTGTTGGATATGTCTCAATTTAGCTTTTTTCACATTTTTTATACGGTATACCTAAATATACTTTTACAACGCTATGCTGTTATCGAGATTAATAAACAATAATGTGCACAACCCTTAGTTTTTTATATACGTATATTTTTTATTTTCACTAACGCAATCACAATCCATTAAGTTTTTTTACCCAGCTCCACCTTTCACACATCAGCTTTGAAGACAAAATATTCACTTGCTGCCTGGTAGATGTTTATCCAACCCACTTACAGTTGCATGAATAATATATATACTATATTATCCCCTTCACCTGTCAGCGTTCATAATGTTATGCCTGATCACTTTGTAGCTCTTGAATGCTTCCAGTCGTTGTTTTGCTTTTGAATCTATTTCTGAAGAGGTGTGGTGAAATAATCATTAAAGTTTGATGCATTAAATCATGATCAATGCTGCACTGACGTTGGATAAATCACTCGTGAGGGTTTTATTGTTGTGCTGCAGCAGCCTTAGGGAAAAACACTTTCTGTGAATTGCAACATTTGCAGATTGTTTCCTTCTTTGTTCTTGCCTTTTGATCATGTTTTATTAAACACATTCTACTGCTAGAAAATGGCGGAGAAAAAAAAAGTCTTCCCATTGTAATGTGATAAATGTGCAGGGGCCTCTACGCGACCGCTGTGAGAGTGAATCATTATTTGAATGTTGTTCCTGAGGTGCAGTTTGCTTTTGGTCCAATCTTTTGACTGGATAAACAAACGTTAAATGTGGCTGACCTGCTGAGAGGCAATGCTCAGACCTGACTTCATCAGTTTGAGCCTGCCTGATGCGCTATTACCATAAAGTAACTGTAACTGCGCCTTTGAAATGGATGAACCAGATTGTACTTGGAGTAGAATGGCAGTTATTCGTGTTTTTCCATTACAAAATATGTAAATAAATAAATTGTTTAAACCAAATCTCCACCAGCCTTTTCAGGAAAACAAGAGAAAAACAGTGGCTCTTATTGTTTTTTTGCGTGTTTTATTTTATTTTTTTTACCCTTTAAACTTTGAATACACTTTTCTATTCAATTGTTTTGCTCTTATAATAAATTGGTGATTACTTAAAAAAAAAAGTTTAGTTTTTTGTTGCCACAATCAAGTCATGTTGGTATTAGAAACTTTTTGCATAAAAACCTGGACCTTACAATTTAGACTCCATTGTTAGTTCCTGTTTCTCTTGGTTCTACAATTACAAACAATTAAAAAAAGAAAGAAAAAAATAATATTGAGAGTAAATTCACAACAACCGCGAACAGGCGTGGCTCTAGTGGCCCTTTATAAACACATTCGTCCTCTGAAAAAGTGTCTTCCCATCCATGTACTAGACTGTTAAAGACAGTTACAGCCGTCTCAAGACCAGGCAGACGAGTTTGACTGTGGACTTGCATATATATGTAGGTGACTCCATTCTCTTGCCCTTTCTTTCTTACCTGTTCTTTTTCCTTCCAATCCATCTAGCGGCTGAGGTAAAGCAGCTTATTAACCTTTCTAAGACCACAGGCATCCCGGAGATGGAAAGAAACCACTGAAGGAGTGTGTCTGACAAATTAACCTTAGAGGATTGATATGCCTTTATTTTAATCACACCAAGCACTGAAATGCATTGGATATTTCATCGAGTGAACATCGAGAATTTATTACACTTTGCATTAAACTTACTGAAACGGAGACTCCAACTTCAGGACTGCTGTATAAATGACTGCGTGCATACATGTCAGTTAAGATTATGTACATGTTTACGGTAATCAATTTGTTATTCATGTCTCGCCAATTCAATCATACTTGCTTGATCTGTTTTGCCCCGCCTTTTGCATCACTGACACGAAAATCGAGTCGCGCATATAAAGCCCGTCGTTTCTCTTCCCTCGCACGCACTTCTTTGCCCAATTGCTCTGGGGCCCTGTCTCCCATGAAAGTGCTATACATCTATTTTCAAATCTGCTATGGATGTATCTATAATTGACTATCTATAATTGGATATGTATGGCACCCCTGCAATGCAATTAGGCCTCCTGTAGTGAGCTTGACGGAGGGAAAGAAGACAGGTGGTGGGAGGGTCACCTTGTAGCCCATTACTCTGCCTCTGACATGGGTGGTCCGCACTCCAGGAGGCGCCTCCAGGGTTATAAAACAAGCGTCCACAAAAGACCACTTGTAAAAAGAAAAGCTTTGTGCATTTTGGTCTAATTGCTTTATTACTTCAGACTGTAATGCAACGGTCGATGAGAGGTGCAGAGGAGGGCACAGCAAAATACTCCTGGGTTAATTGTTTGTTTGTCTGAGGTTTGCTGTAGTCTCTTAATCTGTTTGTATTAGCCGGAGCTAGCCCAGTGGTGGAGGCAGGGGCTTGATGTGCTAGCGGTGTAGCGGATGACTAAGCAGGGCACTCCAGACAGCCTGAGTCCCGGTCACACTGAATCTACTGTACATGGAAAGGTCTGTTCATTAAGATGTGGGAAATGGTTAGCCCCAAACTATGTCCCTGCTGACCCTGGTTTATATTCATGATGAAATGAAGTAGGCATAGCTGTGTAATGTGTGGTGTAGTATGATGCAATGCTGCATACATATTTTATAAAACTGTATTTGAATGTCTGTAATGCATTCAGCACAAAATAGTGTGATAATGTGCTTAATTATACAAAAATACAAAATAGTACACACACATACAAAGGAAACTTGTCTTATGCTTAGTATTACATATACAGTAAAGGTATAGTATAGGGTTGTACAGTCATAGCATGTACCATATTTCTTAGTTTCACATTTTTGGAAGGAGCAGATCACCTAGACCTTCTAGGTGGAGTAGGAGTCAGATCGACCTAAGGCTAATCCTTTTCAGAATATTTGAAAGGCCCTGTCCTCCCCTTCACAAAAGTACTCTGATCTGGCCTCACCTAACTTGTGTACACAAAGAGTATATTTGTATGTGTGATAATGAGGGCTCCAATGGTGTGTAATTAACACAACAGCAAATGTCCCCAAAGGGTGAGATTAACGTTGAACACATTAGACACAATGGAGCCCCAGAGAGACCTTTTTTGGCAATGAAATGTTGTGTGTGTGTCTCGTCCGAGCGTACGTCACGTTGGCGTGAGCGTGCTGTCTGCCACACAAATATACACAGACGACATGAGGACAGGCCGCTCCCTCTGGATCTGCGGGCTCCTCACATGCCGCCTGGCAGGATTCTTCCCAACCGCCTCCTCCACACAACCTGCTCCAACACAGATAAACACATGCTGGGTAGATTATTAGAGGAGTACCAAGGGCCCAGAGCAGAGCAGCCAGTGCTCCATTGTGCTCCAAACGCGCCGCGGTACCTTGTAGAATCCGATGCAGTCACCCCAGGGTGTTCTGATACATACTTAGACACAGGTGGGCGCTGATAGCAGCATGAGGCTACAACAGGCTCCAATGACATTTCATTGTCAACAGAAAACTCCAGGCACATTGTTTTCACTAATGGCATTGCTGGTGGTTCAGTAGCAGCCCGCAGCCTGAGAGGTGGAAGTGTGACTTGGCACTTGACTCCAGATATATATTATACGCCTCAGAAACACAATATACAAAGCAACAAGCTCTGCAGCAGCGGCGTCTGTGCCAAGGCCACACAGTGTAATTAAATCAAACACCTATCTGACGCCGGTGAAAAACAAAATCATTCCTCTGTCTGCCATTCTCCTCAGTGCACTCGGAAATTACATCTGCTAAATGTATTGTAAGTTGCATTAAAGCTCCCTGGAAGTTTGTTTAGCCCTGCTGTCTGCCAGCCAAACAGTGCATTGGAAGATAACTTTATTCACCACATACAGAGAAAAGCGGCACCGTTTTGAAAGGAGCACGTTATTTAACATTGACATGGATAGCAAATGTGGGAAAAATACAAACAAAACATTTTACAAAATATTAAAAGGAAAGCAATGAATGTTGAGTGTTTCTCTACTATGGAAATTCCTGCTGTATAGTAAAATGTTTTATTAATACCCAACTTTGCTGTTTTTCATTATTACTGTTATTACTAGATGGCTAAAATCGACATTTATAGTCCAGCCATTATGCTTTATAAGAATATTTCATTTTATTGCAACATATATGTTTACGGCTGCATTCCCAGGTCTAATACTGCATGGCTGTCTGCCCTTTTCAAACACAATTTTAACGAGAAATATGTAATAAGATTGAAGAGACAATAACCCCTCATAAAAGATGCAATACCATATCATACACATTTACATGTCTGTCTTCTTGCCAAATGGCTCATTCATATTTGAAATGACCAGACAAATTCCTGCTTGCGTTGTTATTGTCATCCATCTATCTAATTAATACTTGCTCCTTAATAGGGCTTGTCTCACAACAGAGGACACGAGAGGACAAGAGCAGGCTGTGTGGAATGGAGAGCATTAGAAAAGATGAAAGTTGTGCCGACAGCTGTGGACGGGGCCGCGCTGAAAAGAGATGTTTAAAGAAGTGGCATTATTTAAGATGAAGAAAGTGATAAGGGGAGAAGAGTGTGATAAGTGCACCGGCGGGCGGCTGTTATTGCTGCTAAGGAAAAATGATAACATTGCTCAGTGGAGGATTTGTGCATATAGCTCCCCACCTCTGTCAACTTTATTGCATCAGGAGGACGCTGCGAGGGCTGTCTGAAGTCAAGAGGCAACAAGGCTCTGGCAGCTTATTTTATAGCGAGTGGTTGGTAGCCCCATGAATGATTGGTTTGGTGATGACACATGTGGACAGCGCTTTAGGTCACAACAGTCTGGACACACTTTTGTCCTATTGGAAGCAGCATGAAGATACATACTTATTACACAGAGCGGGCCCAGGGGGATATTTGCAGCAGCATAAAGTAATACATCTACTTTTCCACATGTAATTGTTTTGAATTGTAGCACTCTCCATAAAAGCGACATCGTACACGGCTTAAGAAACTGAGACCGTTGAAACACAGCAGAACTCTTCATAATTTACTGTTACAAGCAGCCGATTGTCTCTTACTTTTACATTTAGATTTACATGTGGCTACTTTACATTTTGGAACCCGACATGTGTCACTCAAAGTTTCATTTTTCAAGCAATCTTCAAGGACAGTACAGGATTACTTAAACATCCAGGAGTCATCAAAATAACAAGGTTGAAAGCTCATCAAAGTTGATTTAGCACAATATGCCCATTTGAATACAAGTAAACCAAGGACCAAATTGTGAATTTGCACTGGTTATATATTGAGTTGCTATAATTTAACTTAAGCCATATTTAGAAAAAAAAATCCAAGAGGGAAAATGGCTAGAATTGATCAGGTAATAGATTTTTGCAGATAACAGTTGTGGATTCAAGATAAAATAAATTTAAATTAAATAAAACTTTTATCAGAAGGGGCTCGTGTTTAATAGCTGCTACCATTGTTGACACAAATTCCCCCTACAAAGAAAATTCACTTTGTTAATCAGAGAACGTAACCTGACACATTTTTCAGGTTTTAAACATGTTGCAACCACTGATTTGACCATCACAGCTTGATGTCCTCCTTGTCCTCAAACATCATGCAAAAACTGGCATATTTTCAGCCCAAAATAAGCACATTTATCTTGCTGTTACCAAGGTTATTAAAATAGTTAATTGCTGATCAGGGCTGGCAGGTCAGGGAGACATGTTCCAATTCTCTCTCAAACAACATTCAGCAACTTGCCATGGCTCGAACAGTAAATTGAATCCACATGAGCAACCTGTCAGCTAAAAACAATGAAATAACATCCCCCTGTACAACAATGGAGGTGCTACAATGATTTTGGCAAACTTGTCAAAGCGATACTACAGAAGTAAGCTTTTGTTGACAACAAAGACACAATTTCTTCTTGTTTGGCTTTTTAAATTTTGTCAAATAGTATTTGTTCATGTTAACTTGTTCTTTATTTTATCACTTTGCTTGTAATTATGTTCCTATGACGCATTTGTGTATTTTTTGTATGTTTTTCACATGATTCGTCAGTATCCAAGGTCCACTGGATTACAAGGGTATTTACTAGAGATCATTTATAATCAATTCAATCAGTTAAAAAAAAAAAATGCATGCAAATTGCTAAGATTACTTAAATAAGTGTATTATTTGAACTGTTACTGTACATATACATTTACATACAAAAATGAATATTGCAATACTTTTTTGGAGTAACAACAGTGTACATAATGTGGAAAACATATCTTTAAATTTATCAGTTGAGGTTTGAGGTAATTTCACTTTATGCCCTCTTTTCTTTTCTTTCTTTTTAATCAGTAGCATTTTTTACTATTAAAGGTATACTTGATGCTCACATTTTGAAAATATTCAAAACAATATTAGCTAAATTTAAAATAAATTATATATATATATATATATATATATATATATATATATATATATATATATATATATATATATATATATATATATATATATATATATATATATATATATCCCTATGTAAATGTTGTTTACATACACAGTAGTACTACTACAGTAATACTACTTTGTTACAGATATATCATCTTCCAGTAGGGGGCACTGTGATACAACACAATGCGCCCAGCCTCTTGAAGCACTCAGTACATCTTCAATAGAGCAAAGTATACACATCCTTTCACTGGCTCGTTGGCTTTTGTAAATCATAGCCATATCCATGAAACAACATACATACCTACCATCAAACTGTGATCACATGACTCTGTGAAGTATCTCTCATGGTTGTGACAGGGATCCGTCTCCGTGTTGTGACCGTGCTAAACCAGAATCGATGCATGCAGCCTCCCCAGTATTAACTTTCACATTTCTCATTCCCCAATAGTGCCTGTGTGTTTTACGGCCATGGTCCGTCAGGTTTGTGTGTGGTTCATGTCAAGACTTTCCTCTGTGAAAGCTGTGTCAGCGGGACCTTTACTTTTCTATTGTGTGATGTCATTGGTGAGATTAAATGTGTTCTAGGCAGGAAAATGGGCACTTCTTTTGGTTTGTGCGGAGAGACATGTAAGGCTGAAATGTTCTTAATATACACGATCTTAAGTCTGAGAAGGTCAAGTAAACATTGTTCATCAAATGACCTTTTCCTTTTACTATTTATCATAGCAAAAACAACTCACTGTATGTTTAAATAAATGATGTATTATTAATGTCAAAACACTATATGGCATTTAGAGGACTTTTACACTGGATGCACGTCCTATCATCACATATTCTGTTGACAACTTAAATGCTAATCACTGCATTTATCCTGACTGGAACAAACAATGCAGTGGTTTGCTTTGCCCATATTCCACTTCTATTGCTTTCAAATGACAAATATTGAAGATATTAGAGAACACTAGTTATGCTAGTTTTATGATTACAAAATATGAGGGGAAAAAAACAAATAGTAGTAGTGTTAACACCCAAAAATAAAATAAAAATAATATATAATCATGCATTTTAAGTATTGCTTGGTAGTTTACATAGGTTGCAAATGCTAAACAACTGACAATATTTAGTTAATCAAGGCCAAAAATTTCACAGTTGTAAATGAATCTTTTGTGCAAAAATGACCTTCATAATCACTATTACAATCAAACGCTTCCGATCAGTTCAATTCCAGTGGGATGCTAGAACATACCATTTCTGATCGTAAACATCCCTTTTGTGAACTATTTTAAGGTCCAAACCGGTTCTTAGTTTGTCCTTGGGCACTCGTCATTTCCTTCCTTTCAGACTTTATAGTTGTTTGTGTCCTTTTGTATCCATAAGGGCAGGAATACAATTGTCTGTAGGGATCATTTTACTGCAATTCACAAACCCATGCATTTTGTAAGTCCAGTGTCTTCATGCTATGCTCCAAAATTTGTTATGGTAAGGTGACCAAATTTGTAACACTCAGGTAGCTCTGTATATTTGATTCTTTCTCGACTATCAAGTTTTTTTTTGTTCAATTAGTAACAGAAAAGAAAGGATTTGTTATTGTAAGTTGGCTGTCATTGCCTCCAGACGTCAGTGTCATCTTCATCTGCCGCCCGCTTTGGTTTCCTGGCAGGGTGTCTGAATTTATCTAACAGCTCTTTTGTTTTGTCATGAAGCGTCAATGTATTATTTTATTTGACTTTTTTTGTATGTAACTAAATTATGGTGCTTTTATGGGTTCCTTTGATTGCGTATTGTATACTGTGACACTTTGCTAGCCTTGACTGACACATTGCATTCAACTTACTGCTAAACTTTCTTTTTTCTTGCATCTTTCTGATTACAATAGGATATTTGGCACAAAAAATGTATTTACCAATAGCACAGTCAAATTAAAGAAACTAGATCATTGATTTCCAACTGAAAAACATACATACATACAATTCTAGTTGTTCAATAGTAGTGCTTAAAATAGTGCAGTAGTGCAGAGAAATAATAATAATTCATAGCAATAACAACAATAAGCTCTACAATACAAGGGTAGCTCATTGTAGAAAGTAACAAAGGTAAAAAAATAAAATAAAATAAAAAGCTCCCACTTAATAGGTCATGGCTTCTTGTATGGACTTTTTATTTCTAAATGTATGCATACTCCACATTTTAAATCAGGTATGGGCAAACTTTTTGACTCAAGGGCCACATTGGATTTTTGCACTTGCCCGAGGGCCGGACCATTTACGGTTTGGATGTTGTTAACTACAGTATATTACACACTATTACACATAGACTTAATGCCTAAAATACACACAAAACTACAACAGAATAGCAAAAATCATTACCTTTATTTATTTGAGTGGAAACAGTGCTGTTGGTCACTCTTTTTAGTCAATGCATCAAAGTTTGGTGTTATTCTAGAGGTGGCTGTTCTCAAAACTGATCTTAAATGAACAAGAACTGCAGTCTCAGACAACTACACAATGACAAATGCGCCATTCTTAACTCATAATTTTTTTTTATTAAATGCTTTACGGGCCGGATCAAAATGCCAAAAGGGCCAGATCAAAATGCCAAAAGGGGGGCGGGCCTTAGTTCAAGAGTGTCTGGCAGCAGACCTTAATCCAGAGTCGCCTGCCCCGCAGACCTCAAACAGGAGGCGCCTTAACGCATAGCTCTGGAAGAATACATTGCGTGGACAAAAAACAACAACATTACGCCGTTACTTAAAAAGCTACTTTTTTACTAACCTAATTAAGAGATTAGTAAAAATATGTTTAAAAACAATCAGACGTTCAACATTCAAACTGTTCTTTTAGTAACAGTAAATCTCTTCTGCTCCACAAAATTCTGATCCGCAGATGATTAACCATGTCTTTATTTGTTTGGTTTTAGCTCAATAAACTTGTATGACAAATCACAATATTGAACATTATAATCAGAAAATAAAAACAGTGTTGAAAAAATGAAACGCTTGAAAGAAAGATTACATGCATTACTACACCCATTCATCTACATTACGTTCACAAAAACAAAGCCCCTCCGATCCACCACTTCTTAATAAAATGTCCACACGTCTTCCACACAAACAAATAAGACTTTAAAGAGCTCCAACACCTCCTCGTGTTCTTCATTGTCAGATTCCAGTCTCCATTATTGATGATGGCTCTGCAAACTCACAGAACAAAGCATTAAATTTGCGTTTAATAGTAAACTTCACTAACCCCTATTTGTTTATAATATGTTACTTAAAACTCTACTTCAACGCCCTTTACACTATATTTAAAAACGCTTGACTTTATAATATAAGTTTGATTAAAACACATACAATTAAAAGAGATAACGTAAGGCCCATGTTCAAAAAAGGAACGCGACAGCATGATATAAACGCTAATCCTTACATTTTGTTAAGATTAATCAGCGAATAGCCGATTATTTAATTTAATTTCTACGTAGTTATAAATTAACAAAAAGAGGAAAGATTGGATGAAAAACTTACCGTGTCGTGTGTGTTGATATTGGTTATTTTTGACACATCCAGGCTCTAGTAGGGGCGTCTGGATTAAGGTAGGTCACGTGGGCGCCTCCTGGTGAAGGTCTGCGGGGTAGGCGACTCTGGATTAAGGTCCGCAGCCAGACGCCTCTCCCTTAGTTTGCCCCGCTCTGTTCTAAATGCACATTGAACAAAAGTGAAATCCAGACCAGACACCACATGCTGGATCATGTCTTGGTTTCAGAACTGATCATTACGTCTAACGGATAAATACTCCCCAAACTCTTACTTTCTTTCTAGGTGAACTTCAAAGATCATTTAAAATCTCACGAACTTCTAATTGCTCAGTGACTTTTAACTTTTCAAAACTCCTTGCCACAGTGTCCATGTCAAGCCCTTGCTGATTCCCAACGCCAAAGCACCCTGGGAGAAGAGGTGCGTATCATTTTACAATATGGTTACCAAGGCTTCTGCTGGGATTTTCAATTAAGATGCAATCTGTTATCTACTCCGACGACTAATAAGCACAACAAAGCCACGGACGGGGGCCCCCTGGAATTCATATCAGACCACTCGAAATAACCAAGCCCACCTATCTGATGCACTGCCAATACCTGCTCACTTTTCCAATTAAACCCCCCCCCCCTCGGCAAGTTGTTCTCCTGTTAATAAGGAAACGGAACAAGGCATACTGTCATTGTGTCATACACCAGGGTGGGGGCCGAGAATGTGCGTGCGCGCGTGTGTTACTCCCCTTTTGTATCTGAAATCAATGCTCACGTCTTCATACATGTGCACCGCAATACGCACGCGAAACAAGGAAAGGGGGGACAGGGAGGTCAGGCGCGGATGTCTTCTTCTGTGATAATTAGGATTCTGCTGCGTCCAATCAAGAGCGGCCGCTGTGAGTGAGAGCCGCGCTGATGACCTTCATTAATTACGCCGTGAAAAGGAAGGGAAAGTGTGGAAAGTGTGGAACAATGGTGTGAACAGGTTCAGAAGGAAGGACATCATTTTTTAATTTTTTAGGTTTTTCTATTGAGTTGGACCTTCAAAAATATGTATTAACTTGAAGTGTAAGTGCGTGGGTTGAGGGTCCTTTGACAATTAACAAGTTCTTTACAAATTTCGGAGGTGTATGGTTTGCACTCATCAATGATGTTTTTATAATGTTTGTCAAGGCGGTTTGGTATATTTTAGTTTCTGTGTCGAGGAACAAATCAAATTCAAGATTGTGGATCCATATTAAGGCTGCCCTGGAAACAATGTTTTTGAAATCTAGTAGATCTGCATTTCTATTCTTTTTTGGTAAAATTTGGACATTTAAAGCCCAGATAAATTTACAAAAGATAAAAAAGGAAAGGTCTAATGTTTCTTCAAGCCTAAGATGCTGCTAAGAGTGTTCCCATCGTTGCAGGTACAAAACTGCCCCTGTACCCTTTAGTTTCCCCCTGAGGGACCACGTAGCGCCAGTCAAAGCAATGGAACTGGAACTCCTTGTGCAGCGGGTGTGTGGAGTCCATAGTGATAGACCTAGCCTTATGCAGGAGCTGAGCGGAGTACAGCTCTGACACACTGAGCTGGGACTTATTCGCCCTCTTCACCACCTGCTGAAGAGTTTCTATCTCTCAGGGCCAGGTGAACATGCCAAGCCACAATCATGATGGACAACAAAGGAAACAGTCAGCATGATGCTATACTAGAGCGGGCCAGCTTCTTCAGGCAAGACAATTGTTGGTGGCCTTTATTATTTTTATAGACAGCCTCACGGTTATCTCGAAAGTTAGAGTCTATGATTGTTCAGTCATTTTTATAATTGTCAACACACTGCAGCCTGTCCCTTGGCAATGGTAGAATACTGGGAGGGTGACCGTTATCTGAATTCAGTGCTCATGTGGTTTTAGAAGGATTTAAAGCAGAGAGAATTCAACACACGGAGTGATGAAGTCATTAAAAACAGGGTCACTGTCAAGATACCATGTTTTGCAGTAAGCTAACAATAACAGTGGCAAATCTTGAACATATGCTAAAGGACATTTAATATGCAAAATTCACCTTTTTGAGCATTTAACCATGTTCTAACATTGTTCCGTCCTCAAAAACATACCTGGAGTTGCATTTATCTTCATTCACGTTCGTTTAATGAATGCTAGTTTGAAAATCCTCTCCGCGTCCCACCGTCAAAATCACTCCATTCTGAATCCCTTCCTTTCTGTTTTCCGATATGTGACATGGCTCTGAGAATCTTCTGCACTGTTTTTAAGTCCATAAATCATCGTCAGACTTGTTCTGAGCATTTCTGTCTAATCACGATCATTACAACTGCGTCACTGCTTGACAACACTCATAGCTTTGTGTAATTGCCTCTGTAACCAATAGATGTAGCCAAAGCTAACTTACGATGTCGTCTCCAAAGGCTGTGACAAAGGTATTTTGTTCTTTGTAAAAATATTTTATTTTTTATTCTAAAAGATGAGACGTCAAAGTAAAGATACCTAAAAGTGTGTGTAAAGGCCAATAAGGATACAAATAATGCATAATATTGGTTCTTTAACGTACAGGATAAAATAATAAAGAAGAAAGGACACAGCCTTGTGGTAAGCCAGTATTTGAACTTTGGGATAAAAAGACAAATCGCTTTTTTGTTGGGTAAGAAATCTAAAATCTAACCCACCAAGCTGGTTTTATGTTTAAATGCTAAATCAATTTTGTGGCTAAAATGTGAGGTTGAATTCAAAGGCAGAAGAGAAGTCAGTAAAAGACAGTCTTGCCCTCCCCTTGCCTAGGGGAAAAAATGACAATAGTAATAGCTTTTTCAGATCTGATACATGGACTTAAAGTATCTGCCGATATCCGATATCAACGGATACCACCGCAGACACTGAAAACAAGCATTTATTTACTTAAAACAAGAACAATGTATGACACAACTAATACAAATGGGTTGTGCTACTATTCTTTATCCTTCAACTAATGACAGAACAGCTTTATGTAAACCAAGAAGGGCCTGTAAATATGGCGAATAAATCAATTTAAAGGCCCGACCATAATATCAGCTGAACCGATATTCTGTATCAATCTGTATCTGTTCGATTCAACAAATGTTTTCCGTATCGACACCGATATTCAACACCGGTATCGGTATCGGTGCATCCCTAGTCATGACTAGTGATGCCCTGTAAGTAAATGACAAAGGATCAGGGGGGTGCTATGTTTTTAATAGTTTTTAATTTTCAAACTTCATTCATTTTTCACATTATTTCAACTGGTCTTAAATCGCTCAAATCTTGGTCTACATCCATTGGGTACAATCAAAGCTTGCTTCCACACATTGGTACCCTCTGCAGAGCCAAGGACAGACTACAAAAAAAAAAAGACCAAGTTGCCTTGCACAACTCCTGAGTAAGGTGCCAAAAACATTTTTTCAGCGGGAGGAAGGAATGCCCTTTCAACAGTGAAAATACATTTTGACAATCAAATGGATCAATTAATTATTAACTTTTGCAATTTATGGAGGTCTAAACTAGACAGTGTATATTCTTTTTTTCACTCGCAAAAGACATAAATAATGTAAGCTTTTGCAACTTAAAATTTGCCACAATTTAAATGACAAAAATTCACTAATCATTTTTGTCTAATATCAGTAAGGCATACTGCTTGAACAATAGCAGAATTTCTATCAGCAAACTTTTAGTTTTTCTGTGTAGGAGGTCAGTATGCCTGTGGATTCCTTCTCTACTGCTGAATTTTCTTAGCTCTGCAGGGAAAGATATGAGATTTTCTGGCGCAGCTGAAGGTTGGATAGGCCCACATACACACAACTCCCCAGAGATCCAGCTGGGCAAGTCTTTACTCAGGGCAAATGGAACAGTACATGTAAAATGCATCTATCTATCCATCTCCATAATTTCTGGGAATCACAAAGATGTATTCTGTTGTATAGATGCACACAGAGATTTGTTAGCATGCATGTTTGAGGGCCCTGAATTCAGAATTGTTTCCAAGCTGTGAAGTAGATGCTGTTAATTAGACTGTGCCAGAACCCCCTGACAAATGCCCCCGAATCTGACACTGTTTTTCAAATGTCACCAGAAAGTGCCGCGCTCATAACGAAATGCAATTCATTACAAAGACTTCACCTCGTTCATACTCACATTTTTTTTCATTCCATCGTTCAGTATAGCAAAGTAATTACTGATAATTTAATAACTACATGGCACACGATTCATATTCAATGATAGTATTTTAGATAGCCCTCAGAATTACATGTCATCTGGTGAATGTGCAAATATACCGCCAGCAAATGCAAGGGGAGTAGAACCAATATGCACTGACAGACAAGCTCATTGATAAGCACAGCACATTTTAATTATCTGGGCCCACTCAACTGCCAGGGCCCCATGCATTTTGAAAGGTGCATTTTAGCTCAATTATATTTGAGAACAATAATGGATGGCAAATGCTGAATTTCTTCCTGTTGGAAATTTGAACAAAGAGAATGCATGTTTAAAAAATACAGTTATAGAAACATGAAATTATCTTGAGAGTTAGGATTGACACAGGACAGATACGATAAACAATACGATAAACTAAACTGACAGGAGTTTAGTTTATTGTATTTCACAGGGACCATGTAGGAGCATCATTCAAAGAAAACATGAAGAGATGCATTTTACCATATATTATTTAGTCAAGAGGAAACATCCAGGCAGTTTTACTAAATTTAGAAATGTTGGCACTTCTGTGTTGTAAAAAATTATAATGAATAAATAATAAAAAATAAACAAAACTGCAAACACAACTGCATTTCACAACTTGTCATACTGTGTTGGCACTTTCTGTTATAGATTTGAAAGAGAAAGCTGAGAGACCTAGTGCTGCGTTTCTTTTAGGTAATATGTTACACCGGCCATTGGATGTTGACATTGTTGTTTTGGTCATCTGTTCGTGTTAACGTGGCACACCTTTTCTGAGGTGCCATTTTGTTAATGAACCAGAGAAAATATTTGAGCTAGCTGGGTGACAATGACGATAATGTGGGCGGACATTCTGAAAACATGGATTTTAATAAATGTTCAAGCAATATCTTTAGACCTTAAAAAAGCCATGCAAATTGCTGTGCAGACAAAAACAGATTTGGCATGGTATAACCTCAGGAAGAGAAAAGGGGAACAAATAGAAGACGATTTTGGTGTTGTGCTTTCTTGCACTGTAAACAGATCATTTTTGCCTGTGTTGACAACTGTGCAGCACATTCCCCAGTAGCATTTTCTGTTTTTGCTTCCTCTTTGTCTCCAGTTCAGTCACAGTTGGCTCTCCCCGGTGCCCCATGAGTCCAGACACTATTGTCAGTTGGACAGCAATCTGCCTTTAACTCCTCTGTGATCAGTTACGTCCAGCGAGGATAATTTATCAACTCAAATGGAGCTCTGTAGCAGATAACGCCCCCACTGGAGTTGGAACTGGTTGGATTTTATTTGATGGGTGTCAGGAAACATCCTCAGTGTAAAGTTGTACAGTTGTGATATTGTGTCTTATTTTCTACCTTTTTCTGTTCAGAGACATCTAGCTGTGGTAAATCTAATACTGGAAAAGGGATTCCATAGAAACATACTATGTCCGTGTGGAGCCTACTTCCACAAAGACTTCACATTTTCACCTATTCGAGTCTTTTGAAGTGGCATTTGTGTTGAATGAGACATTTACCTTTTTCTATTGTATATGGTAACAATATAATTTTTGGACACTTGTTTTATTTTTAGTCTTGTTAAAATGAGGACTGTACACTGGAAACTTTATGGTTACACGTATGCTATTGTTAGGTGAACAAAGTTGATAAAAGTCCAATTTAACAACTGAGCTGTTTTTCAAATCTCTGTCTATAATGAAAGCAAGGTTGAAGGCCCAAGTCCAGAAGGGGATTTGTGGGTCCAGATAAAATTGTTTCTGGTTTCCCCTCATTTAAACATATAGAGTAAAAAAGTTAGAAATAGCGTTAGTCCGTGGCCCCAGGTGGAGCCACTACTGTGAGATGAAGTGTCTTGGCGTGTGTGGATGTCTCTCTAGTGCACTTGTCCATGAGGCTTTGTAGTGGAGGCCACTGCGGAGGTATAGCAAGGCCCAATGGGCATTTCACATCCATCTGAATTGTTTTCCTACTAGCACCTCCATGGCAGAGCACAAGACTTTGTTGAAATTTTAATGGATATTTGACCTAGATTTGGACGTGTGCATGAGTGTGTATGTGATGTCAGTCTTCCTCCTGTCATGTGAAAAAACACATTAGCACTGACTGAACGGAGTTAGCTATGAAGAGATGTAGCGCTGGTGAGGATTCTGTCAACCTGCCTACATAAGGCATATTTCCTCCTGAAGGAAATAATAAAGTCGGAAAAAGGAACCCTGCTGATGATTGTGTGTGACTGCACTTTCAAAATTCTGCGGAGCATTATAATTTGCCCCTCATTTACGTGTTTATGAAAGAAGTAACCGTAGGGTTTTAGGTCAACTGCAAAAGCTGTTTTGTATGAGAATGTGGAGGGCTGAGGAGTCAGACAGAAACACTAAAATGGGGATTCATCATTGACACTCATTCTGTAGCTTAGCGCTTGCTCTGACAGGCTAAAAACTGAATTATAGCTTTCTTCCTTTCAATTTGGCAGTTTGGTGTTCTGCCGCAGCCACTTTGTTTTGTTTAGTGAAGACACCTCTTAAGCAAAGTGAAGCCTCATCTGGGAATGAAAGAATGAATAGGCCACTCTAGTGTAATCATCTTCCCATGACATAAAGTCTACATCTCCTGTCATCCCTTTTCTCAACAGGTTTTGAAAACTTAAGATTGAAGTCGTTTTGGTGTGAATTGGAGCCTCTTGATGACATAATTTTACCTGTCTGCCGTATTTGGACAATTCTGGCTTAAAAAGAAACATTTCTGCCCCCCAAATTAAGTGGCTTCATAGAGTGTCCTTTTATTTACCACCAAACTCAAACATTTGTGAATGATATCTTTCTAGCGCGCTCAAGTGAAAACATCGTCTTCATCGTCTTTGGAAAAGTTCAAGCACTTTTTTGCAGCATTCCATTACCATTACCACTGAAACACACAAACACCAGTTATTCTGTTGGATTCTGATGGAAACTGGATGAAATTAAACCTGGAATAGGGCATAAGAATTCCTTATTGGATGATTAAAAGTAACCTTTCGAGCTATGGCGAAGCTGTTAGCCATGCCCTTTCCTTCCCTGCAAATGCCATCTTAGAACCTGGCTCTAATGATGCTACAATAGTTTCAAGGCAATTACACTGCCTCTAAATTGATCCGAAAGCATTAGGTGTGTTCGTTGGTGAAGTCAAAAGCATGAGGGCAAAGGTAGATGCCAATCCGACAAGTAGGTGGCCAGGAAAGCAAGCAGGCAAAAGGCTCCACGGCATCTTAGCAATTAGCTAACTAGCAACATTGTCATTTCATCCTGTAGACAGCAAATGTCATGTATAGCCACCATCTATGGAGGAAGAAGTAAGAAGACATAAACATGAGTTATGTAGGTCTGAACTGAAGACTCCTCCTCAAGCACTTACATTTTTTTGTTTGTTGTACACTTAATGCTGTAGATTGTGTATCTCATGCAGAGACTATTTTGAGAGATTTTTTGGGCTAAAAATAGTGTGATTGTATTGTATTATGACATATTTAGTTCCATTAACCTTAAGAATAGGACTGCGACAATTTATTTGAATAATCATGACTAATCGACTACTAAAATAATCTTTGACCATTTTAATACGTGTTAATCATTATCAGGACTATGTAGACTCTAAAATATATGCATATCATTAAAAGAATGTCATTATTAAAACTTCAAGAATTGTCAAGAATTTGATTTGTAATTTTTATCAATTATTGGCTATTATAGGCTTTATTCATATATATTCATTATCTTAAAATCTCCTTATATTTTGTATATATGAAAAAGTCAAATGTGCAATTAAAGTAATCACTGGACTACTCGACTATTTAAAAAAATAATTGCTGACTAGAGGACTAAATAATCACAAGTTGCAGCTCTACGTTATGCTTGTTAAATTGAAACAATGTCCTTAGCTTGCATAGCCTTATTTAGATTAAAATGGTCAAATATTTATCGTTTGCTCTGGCAGAAAGGCCGAAAGTTTGCTTGCATATGTGACATAAACATCATAGCCCCTTCCTTGCCCTTCTCGTTAGTATGGACTGCACTTGTGCTATGACTGCCTCCAGGTATGTTCACAGCAGGCGAAGGCCGCACACAGTGGGAGCCATGATTTCTCTGTCGCCCTAGTCCTAGTATCCAAGGGAATTCTGCCCGGGCCTGCCAATCACTCGCTGTGGATCACAAACAGCCTGCTTTCTTTAAGGCCATGCAGTGTGCCGACCTGATTCACGTAACAAGGTTGAAATACATTTATCGCTACCTCTGCACTTAAGGATTTGTGACTAGTTGGTCAAGTGTGCGGCTTATTTTCTATCTGCTGTCTAATGTACCTCGCTCAAAAGTATTGTTCACCTTGAGATGTTAAGCCATTGTCAGCTTGCTACAGTGTGTCTTTACTCACCAAGCATTCGGCTCTTCTCATAAATGTAAATGACATTGACCTGTGTTAAAATAGAGGAAAAAAACAGACACAAAAGGCGTACAAGCTTGTCACCACAATGCATCGTCTACATTGTGTTTCAACATGTACGGATAAAGCTATTGATTTGTTGCCTACTTGCTGAAAAGCAGATGCAAATTTCTCGACTTATTTCCGCTCAAGGTGATGATAAAGCAGTGTTATGTTTATGTAATGAGCACCAGACAGTGAACAAAATGACAAACAAAATTATACCAGAGGAGTAGGCAGAATTCTCATTTTCACAAAGTCTCTGAGATTTCAAAGTCGCAGTCCAGCATGCGATGGCAGATGGCCTCCAACTTATTCTACGACCTCACCAAATCTGCCATACATCAACTCTGTCAGCTCAGCGAGGGAAAAAAAGTGTTTTGGATGTAGTGTGCATACTTGGATCACCCCTAGTCTAGAATCGGGGCTTAGACGTTAAGGAAAGTCATTTCCCTCTGCCGCTTCCTGCTCAAATCTTTTAGTCTGTGGTACAAGGAAAGTTTGAGAGTGTGCTGGATGGAGAGCAGGTGTACGGTGATTGGGATCAGTGTAGCAGAAAGCTGTGGGATTGGGAGGGGACCTGGCCTGACAGTTACAGTATGTGCGGCTCTTCTCTGCACGCCCTGTGCCAAAGCCCCAGCTGAGGCCATCTGCTCGGGTGACAAGGCTTGCTCAGACGGTCACGGCCATGGTAACATGCTCAAAAAGTTACACGTTATGACTGTTGGCAAGGAAGATGCTTCGTTAAATAATTGTGATTTTATTAATGAACCATACTGGGGATTGTTCTCTTCACAGCTGAACAATGCACTGTATCAGATTTGATTCTAGTAACGAGTGGTTAGTTGTCTTGCCTCTTTGGCTAATGGATTATTTTACTTAAAAAGTATTATATTAGTAAGTATTATTATTAATTTATCCTTAAATATATGCAATATATAGGGGTGGGCAATATTTTTAATGAACTCTCTTTCTCTTTAACGATATTAAGGCAATATTTTTGCAACCAGTAAAACGTGCCTAATTTATTGTATTACAAGGCATCATATGTATGTATATTTGAATAAAGGAGTCTTTTATATTATTAGAATATAACGTTTTGGGATTAAGCAGACTAGCAGAGGGTTTTTTGTGGTTATTGCAAGGTTTCTCTGTTTCTTTCATGCACACAACATTCTCTCTCTGCCTGTTGCTCAGACACCTTGCTGCCGTTGCTCCCGGATTTACGTCAAAACAAACGCTCCTTCACGATGAATGGCGATGCCGATCCCCATTTTAAAGTATATAAAATTTGTATTTCTTGATATTTATGCCACTTATCTGGTCTTCACACCAGTCACATGTAAAAGGTGGTCACTAGCTTACCTGAAGCAGACAACCTCAGCTTTGGACAGTTTTATACGCTCATTATTATCTCATTAAATTCCGAATAGGTTTCCACACTCAAAACAGATTTTTAACGAGGCTTTGACCTCTCGTAAATGTCAAATCAAATCAAATCAAATCAAATCAATTTATTTTTATAATGCCCAAAATCACAACAACAGTTGCCTCGATGGGCCACAGGTAAAAGCAGTTCAGATAACTGTCCCAGAATGCCCCTGTCCTTTGACCCTCCTTCGCGGCGAGGAAAAACTACAAAAAACCCCATGGGAAAAAGTAGAAACCTCGGGGAGAACCACAGTGAAGGAGAGATCCTACTCCCACGGACGGACAGGCTGCAGATGAACTAGGACTGACGCATCCACTTGGACTGTGGAGCCAGAACCACTCAAGAGGGAGGTGGCTTTAAAGAGTTCCTCCAGGCGGACGAGGAGCAGTCCACCAGTGTAGAGAGATCCTCCAGCAGGAGATGAGGAACAGTTCATCTAAAGTAGAAGGAGTTCGTCCAGGCAGACGAGGTGTGGCTAATCCAGCTGTCCAGGCGGGTGGCGCATAGATCGTCCAGACAGGTGGGGGTGGGGGGGTCGTCACTGGAGCAGCCGCCGCAGTGTCTGAAACAGTCTCCACTCCCCGGGGGAAGTGGAGAGAAAGAGAAACATGTGAACAGCAATGAACAGACTACAGTTGAAGTAATATTAAATATTGTTGATAGGTAAAGTAGGAAGAACCAGAGGATAGTGTTCAAGCTGCCATACTTCTCCAGCAGAATTGCTCCAAGGGCAGCGTAGCTAAAACTGTAGGTTTTTATTTCTGTTCCTAACTGGCCTGACCATAAGCTATTTCAAAGAGGAACGTTTTGAGCCTGGTCTTAAATGTAGAGACTGTGTCGGCCTCTTTTACATGAACAGGGAGCTGGTTCCATAACATAGGAGCTTGGTAGCTAAATGCTCGACCTCCTACTGTGCTTTTAGAGACTCTGGGGACTAACAATAGTCCAGCATTTTGAGAACGAAGAGCTCTGTTTGGATGGTACGCTACTATTGCATCAAATGTGGTCGATGGGTTGGTACCAGCTGACACTCTCTGGATTATTCAGGATTTGCATGCTTTGCGGGCTAATGCTAACGGCTATTGGGAAAATACAGTAAACAGGCTCAGCTCCGGAGTCCTTCACATATTAGCCGTGTTGCGTGGCTGATAGCATGAGCATCGAACACTGTGTCTGCTTCTTTACATGTCTATGGCTTCCTCCTCCCGTTTCCTCACTCATGTTGCCTCCTCTTGTAACTTGTTATCTACTTTCAACCTGTTGTTGACGCTTGCAACAGATCCACTGCTACTCCATACCATAGACCGTACATATCAGTGGACCACGTTAGCATGCTAGCCGCCGCGTTCCAAAAAGGAAGCAACTATGGAGGCGGTCCTGGCTCCATAAAGCCGAGCTGCCATTCACTTTCTATTGTGACACTGGTGCCTTTACTCTCTAACTGTTTTGGTCAAACTCACCATCATGATCCTGGTGTTTTTTTCTCGTTAGGTTGTTCATAAATCAAGTTATTAGCAATAATGACTGACCAATCAGGTGTTTCCTTTTCCAGGGGCTGTTTTCGCTCGTGTTAGCAACAGGTTTGATTGACAGCTAGCGCCGCACGTTGCCGCCGTCTCCTGCCGCCGAGGGGCGCAAACCGTTAACAACCTCGCTCCTGATTAGTCCGTGTGGTTGCCCTGACCAAACCTAGCACAAAATCTGGAGATGGCTCGACTGTCTGACCATAAAGAGCTGACTTAGTTAGCTGTATAAGCGGCTTAATCACATGTGTAAGGCATGCAAATATACATATTATATTAATAATAAGAATTTCATTCTCATCATTTTTGCGCAGATTTAATGTAGATAATTTAAAATCTCATGAGTAAAACCTCTATTTTGTACCAGGCAGTGGATGCTTTTAAATCCGCCTTTCCAAATAGTTCAGTGGTATTATCTCTTTTCCCATTGGTGTTCAGGGTGTGTGTGCTTGACCGACAATGTTGTGTTTGCTGAGCCTTTCTGACAGAGAGCGAGGTTCTGGCGCTCAGGGGAGACATTCCAGGCCTTCATCTGCAGCCAGGGGAGTGTAAGGGTGGGGCTGGCCTCTTCATGTCCAAGATAGTTGTATTCTTACCGCCCACTCCCTAGTCCAGCCTCCCACATACTCTGACACACAGACCAGGTCTATGCTGCTCCCGTTCTCTGCATTTTTTCACTTCCTCTTTCCTCTTTAATCATGTGGGACAATATTTATTCTCTCTGCACTGCCATCACAGATGAGGTTGTCTTTTATTGGCGTTTAAGTCATCTGTCGTTCAAGGTGAAAATGATCACATATTATTATCTGAGAAATACATATAAATGGTTAAAGTAATTCAACATGTACTGTTATTTGAATTTGATCTTGACCTGAAAAGTACAAAACTCAGCACAAAGCACAAAACTCAGCACTAAGCACAAAACTCAGATTAACTGAGTTGTGTGCTTTGGTCTTTGATTCCGTGGCAATGTTTTTTCCGTCCCTGGGATGTCTTTTTTTCCGCATAAGCAGCCATGTTTCTTTTAATATGGACAGACCATGCGTGTCCCTGATTGGCTAATCCACCTGTCAATCATGCCCATCTGAAGATGAACACAGTGACCAGACTGATATCGATCCATATGAAAAAACAAAGAGATATCATTCTTGATTTTTCATGGGCACATAGCATAAATACAAAAACAATATGTTATTGGCAATGGTAAATGCTATATTTATGGCTGTGAATTTGCGTGCACATTCATTTGGCACTTTACTGGAGCTAGAACAATGACGCAACCAATATCAGGCATGTTCCGTTTGGAATGGGATATTTTTGGTTTGACCCTCTTAGGCAGCTGCAGTTTGAACTAGAGCAGTGGAACACTCCCAGTATTATCTGAGAAAGTCCCTAAATGAACTCAGGAAATGTTTTGGGTGACTGGTTTTATTGCACTGCTGACTTATAAAGTAAATACAAAAGATATATTCATTCATATATATATATAATGTTTTTTAGGTCCAAGACATGAGATGTCAAAGTAAAGATTCTCAATAACATGTTTAAAGGTCAATAACAATACAAATAATGCACAATATTTGCCCTTTTAATAAATTCAAGATAGATGAGAAGATTTTGGGCAAAGCTTTAACACCTCCATGAAGACAAGCATCAGAAAAGTTGCGTAGAGCACCTTTAAATTGGTAGGTCTAGGTCACCCAAGTACTACCTTACAAAATGAATTTATCCCACCTATTTTTACACTTATTTATTTGCACCAAAGTGTCATTTTTATGTTCATGGATATTTGACTGACCACATTGCTCAGAGCATTGTAATTGACATTAGCATTATTGATTGATGGTGTACAAGCCAAACACTGCATCACAAATGTGGGCAAATCTGTGGTGCATGCAAGGGGACTCCAAGAACATGGAAGGAGGCAATTTGTCAGATTTACATCTAAAAGGTGACAGCCAAAGACGCTAACACCAAAGCTTGGGGGAAACAGTTTTTTATTGCTAATGACAATTATTTCTGGGTCAATTAATCACCAACTTAAAGTTTATGAAAGTGATAGCTCAAGATACCCGGTCGTACTTTGTGATGGATAAGGTTAAACATTTAGCACCCACGGCTAAAAATAGTCATAAAGGAAATGGAAGGCTGACAAGTCATTAGTTTTACTGGTAATAAATTTATAGTGTAACCCAACAAAGATGTTTCTGGTTTGTTCAGGAGATTCAGTTTTCATTTTATGACACCAATTACATTTTGTGGTGGCATGTCAAAACCGTCATATGGATTAGACTTGAGATTGTTAATCACATGCCCCACTCAACACAGCTGCAAATCATTCTGACTGAGTCTGCTTTTCTAAGACGTCTCTAGAGGAAAAGTTATTGTGCTCATCTTTGAAAAACTACATATGTTTCAACAGGGACAAAAGTTGTGGAATGGAAGCACCACCTCATGCTGTTTTTAATCCAGTGAATAAGTATGCCAAGAGCAGCACTGTCACATCCACAGAGCAGCATTTTAAAAGGATCTGGCCCCGTGTGCTCTGTGATCAGCGCTGCATTGTGCATAACCGACATGTCCTCAAAGAGCTTGAGGCGCCGTGATCTGACTTATTTCCACGAGTGACTTCTCCCCCATCTAAATCGTCTTACTCTTGTAACATGCTTAGTGTTGCCTGTTCACAGAAATAGCATTGAAACAAGGTCGCTGCCTGGAGAGTGCTTAAGTCTTGAGATGACATTCTTGGTTTCAAAGTCAATCCAAGTTCATTGAGAAGATTTAAAGGAGGTAGGTTTGAAAAGATTGGAATTTAATTTTTTTAAATTGAACTATTATTGTTATATTGCTATAAAGTTCTGTTGCATTCCATCAATGTACTAAAGTATCATAACTATTTATAAAATATATCTTGTAAATTCTTCTAGATTATTCAGTACCATTCTTGTGCCATAATATCAAGTATTTGACTCTGTATTTCTGTAGATCCTTTGAGGTAGTTACTCTCAATTCTTACATGCATTTTTGGAGGTATCATTTGGCTACTAACAGGGCTGTTGCTAAAGTAACATTTCATAAGCTTATTTTTGTAGGTTACTTTACATGGACTACCCGTTTTTCTTTTTTCTCAGGACAACAGGGGTACGGTTCAAAGCTGTGCAAGGGCAGGGTCACACCGCACTAACAATGCTGAGCAAACACATGCAGCTGCGCAGTTACGTATCATGTTGGTTTTGAATTTCTTTGATCAACATGAAGATACCTTTCGCTGTGATCCCAAGAGTTCTGCATGGCCCGTTTGCCTTCAGTTCCTCAATTGATAGCCCCAATTCATCAAATCTCACTGGAACATGTCAAGTCTCTTTCAGTTTTGCTGTACAATGAAAATTCATCATTTGCCAATCAATAAATCTGCACTTTTGAAGTCCGATGTACGTGTGATGAAATATGAATTATGAGTTTGCTGAGGCCTTCGTTCTACTTACATCCATCATTGTCAACAAAATGAGTCCAGCAAATATTCAATTAGGACCTGAGGGCTCCATTCCTCATTCATTATTCTAGGGTTAATTTGTAACAGTAGATTTGTCTTTTGTCACTCTAAGGCAAAGCCAAGTGGAATTTTAAATGGACCTCTTAGTTAAGAGTGTACTCATATTATGGCCACTGAAAAGGCATCATTCCAGGATATATTTCCTCAAAATCCCATCTATACTATGTTGTGGTAAGCGTTTATTAGTAGGTGCATCTGCTCATTAGCATAAACAATTAGCTCATCCACCTGGCACACTTTTGGTTATCTTTGTAGTCATGCAAAAACGTGTATATTAGCATTTCCAACACCGAGGTTATAGCAGTTTCTGCTGTAAATGCCTGTTTTTTCAAATCTCAGTATTTTCTATAGAAGCCAAGGTGTTAATTGAAGTTATTAGCTGTACGGTGTTGTTTTTACCAACTTTGGTGCATGTTTACATTCTAGCCACATTGCCATGTATCTTTTAGTGCTTTAGTGTGCAAAGAGGAATTTCTTTCCTTTGCCTTAGGATGGCATAATGGCCAGCCAGGCTCATTGATTGCCTTTTCATCGAGTGGTGCCTGAGCTCTGAGGAAGAGGTGACTGTCGAGTGACCATAGGTGTGGAAGCAGCAGGAGAGCCATCGGGTGCCAGAATGACAGTTTAACACTGGCCTCCAGTCTGGTCTCACAGCCGGAGTCGGACTGTAGCCTTGGGGTAAGGGCTTCTGTATTGACTACAGCTGCTGTGCCTCACCTGCCCAAACTCTCCCACCACACAGGGGTTTCCTTTGAGCTCCTAAACAATGTCCATGTGTTATTGATTTAAATGTTCACCTTTGTCACGAACCCCTAACTGAATACTGTTTTCACTTTTTCTGAAGGCGCCCCTTACCGTCTTTGTATCTCTCCTCTTCTTTGAACGATGGAAGCCCAAGTCTCAGCGATCATGATTGTGTGATTAGGCCTGTGCGGTCCACATTGATTCAGAGTCCAGAAAGGATTAAAGGTCGCCCCAAACTGCACTGCGGTCTAGTGCTCTCACAGGCCATCTGGACGAGTAAAAATTTTACTTCTCCAGATGGACTGTAAGTGCTGGTTTGTTGAGCAATAGCAGTTTAGAGTACCACTGCAAGACACTTTTTTTTTCTTACAGATGAATTGGCTTTCTAACTATTTATGTTCACACTCCTGGATGCAGAACAAAAGAATGTCAATTAAAATACATTCAAATAGACTTAAAAACATGGAGAAGTATGTGTAAAATAAAAAATAACCATTGCTTTGCTTTTATATATATATATATATATATATATATACATACATATACATACGTGTGTGTGTGTGTGTGTGTGTGTGTGTGTGTGTGTGTGTGTGTGTGTGTGTGTGTGTGTGTGTGTGTGTGTGCGTGCGTGCGTGCGTGCGTCGTGCGTCGTGCGTGCGTCGTGCGTGCGTGCGTGCGTCGCGTGCGTCGTCATCGTGCGTCGCGTCATCTTGTGCAGCGTCTTGTGGCGTATATATATATATATGAATACAACCAGTCTAACCATTGCTTGCTTGACTTCATTTTAATAAGTGGTTCTAGTCCACTTAGCAAAGTAAGGGAAATGGTCTTACCAGAAGTTTGAAGATTCATTCAAAGAGTTCACACACCATAAAATTGTAATAGTTTTCATCCAAAAATAATTACATATGGCTATTTTAAAGCAAAAGCCTAATTATGCATACCCTATATTATGCATCAGTGACTCCATTGTCCATCTTTTATATTGACCTTTTATCACTGAAACTGCCCATTTCTTTGCATATCCTTTTCAATTATCAAAACAAAATAGTCCAGCTAGAAAGAAGATGGCATTAATAATTTGTGGTGCCAGTTATTTCTTGGCATGGCTCCATCATTGAGTGCAAATGATGTGCTTTTTAAAAACGTGGCGTCTTAGTAGCCCAATTAGGTGTTTGCTTGGATAACGATCTGTATTTTATTTTGTTGTTACTTGTACATTTTATCTTTTATGTGAAACATAGCTAGATGACTTGCAGAATGACGTTTGACTGGAATTTGTTGAAGATGCCTCACGTCTGTCCCTGCTACATGTGGATATTGCCATGTTATTTGCTCAGTAGATATTGAACTGGTTCTGTTTTATGTAGTTACGCCTGACATTTCCACTGAATCCACTGGCACACATGTTGGAGCGGCATCTATAGCTCATCTGACAGTTGCTCAGAAAATCTTTCTCATGTCTTGCTGGTCTTCAAACCCCAACATTTCATGGCCTTTATATATTTCCTGTGAACAGACATTGATGGAAGCATAGTCTGGGCCCTATAAGTTGATGAATCTGTGTTGTTATTTCATTAATAACCACACTCACTCAGAAGGCTGCCATGGGTTTGACATCTAAATGTGTCTTGGTGGATTACGCATTAATTTATTGTGCCTAACCACCAAAAAAAGAGAGGTTATGGATGAAGAAAACATGTGATAAGGGGCTTTGCCTACACAATGTGTCTGGGTGACTCTTTCAGAGTGACCCCCCCAACACCACCACCTCTGTGTTCTCTTAGAAATAAACAGATCAGCCTGTTGGCTGCAAACCTTATGAATATATATGAGGTATTAGCAGCTTTTGTGCATTCTGACACTTTGTATGTCACGGTATTTTGGGGTATATGGGAACATAAACATGTAGGACATTTGCAAGGCTGTTAGAAGGTTGTTGCTACCAAATCCTTTCCGCATCAACCCAAAGCTTGTTCACTTTTGCTGGTCAAGGTTGGATCGCTTTATTCATTATTGATTACTGAAACATAATATGTAATTGGTTGTGGACTCTTATTTATGTGGATCTAAAGGACATTTTCAAACCTCAAGTACGGTCTTTATTAACGTAAGAATATGTTTACATATTTAATTGGGACTCACGTTTGCTGTGATAGTATCTTATAAGCGTGTTTTAGTTGTTGACGTAGATACCAATAAAGATAATGAGGAGAATGACAATTATGTTAATTATAATATTGCTATAGTTGTTGTTATTGCTATTGTCACCATGAATTGTAGTTTTTCAGTGTGTTTATGTATATATATATGTATGTGTGTATGTATGCATCTATACAGAAATTCCTCCTCACTTTACTTTTTTATTTATTATATATATATATATTTATTTATTTATTTTTGTCTTTTAGGAGATTCAAATGGGAATTGACTGGGATTAATTCTTTGTTAACTTTTCATGTTTTATTTATCTTTTTTAATACCACAAATCTATTTTTGTTGTTGGTCTGAGTTAAAGGTGGGCAATATATCGAAATTTAATCAAATAATATCGTGAATGTTGTCTTGAAGATATGCAAAATTAATAAATAACTTTATTTTTCCCCACGGGGAAATTGAAAGAGCAGAAGTAGCTTTAAAAACATACCTATAGTTCAATTTACAGTAAAAACTGGCTGTACAAAAAGACTGAATGTAAAAAAAGTTTAAAGAGATGTTTCTGCTCTTTTGTAGTTTATTTTACATACATTTGACATTCATAATAACGTCTGACTATTGGGTTATTCATTTTTGTCAAAATTGCCCAGCCCTAATTCTTACAAGTTAAGAACAGAAATGCTGTTGTCAGTATCCGTTTTAAGTGGACTACAATAAAATGAGCACAACTCCTTTTTATTGCTTTTTCGTTGGCTTCTTTCACAAGTCCAGCCCTGTCCAGACTCCTCTTTGGGGTGATTTAGTTGAGCTATGTGCCACAGAATGTAGTGTGCTCTGCTTCCCGCTCTGCAGGTGGGGGGCACATAATGACCACCAACACACACACGCACGCGCCACAGTCACAGAAGATATTTCAGCTTGACCTCCACAAGCTGAAATAATGCCCACATGTTGCCAAGAAGCATCCAGCCAATTGTCCCACTCTGAAGGGATTTGCCTCGGCCAAAGAAAGAAGAGGGATGGGGGGGGATAGAGATACAGGGTTTGGAGTCCGTAGAGTTGAATTTATGTGTCTGTAAGCGGGCCATTCACCACAAGGAGACACTTGCCCCTTTCCTTCAGGAGAGGGAGGGGGCACTTTTTGCTTGTTTGTCACTGAAACCGCTGTGCAAATATTAGCTGTCCCGGCGCACCTGCTGCCATTGTCGCCTCATGACTCCCCCCGTTCCCACTCCGTGTCGCTATACTCTTCATTTGTCAAACATACAAAGAAAGCCGGACACACAATGGAGAAACATTTTAGCCGCGCCCGGTCTTTCTGCGCCGCCCTGACACGGGTAAACAACCACACGACCCCTCCGCATCGCCCCCCTAGACTCTCCGCCAGTCTGTTCTAATCAAGAGCGGGGCGGGCCTTCAAACTGCAGGTCAGGAACAGGCTATAATGTTTGCACGGAGCTGACCGCCACAACCTCTGCATCTGCATATGCATGGGAGACGGGCGCGGCGCTGTCAGGAGCTCGTGGCAGTAGATGGCACTGTGTATTTATGTTGACGGGATGACTAATCGCATTGTCCTTCTATCCAAAGACGTTTTTTGTGTTCGTTCTCAATAAGCATTAAATCCTGTTAATTCCCCCCACCATTCATCAATATTTAATTTCCGCAATTACATAAACTAGTCTGGCACTGCGTCCTCAACTTTATTCCACTGCGATGTTGCTTAATTTAATAAAGATTTGAGCACATTTATGGATTTGATAGGCATGTTATTATTCATTTTGTCATGCATTTATGAATTTGTTGAAGATTGCCATTAGTATTCGTGTCAATTAAAGCTTGAATTCGATTGAGAGCTTGCACCAAGTTAACTTCATGTATCCAATAAATGCTTTTAGGCCATTTATTTTTCATGGCCATGCCCTGCCTGATCTAAAAGTCAAACTCAAAACTACAATCATTTGAGACGACTAATTTTTCCAATGAACAGATCTATCCGGGTTTGCTCAGAGGGTAAATTCTCTCCATTGAAGTCCTTTTATTGCAAATGAATATTTTTTTACAGGCATGTGACACGTCTTGCTCAAGGGCAAGATCAGCAGTATTGAAACAGAAACCTCTGGATAGTACTGTATGCAGAATCATAAACTAGGAACTCGCTTCGGCGCTAAGGTGCAACATAAAAAAATGATAATAATAGTAAAACATATACACTATGCTAAAATAAGGGCATGCAAAAGAAAATGTGTAAGAATTGAGTAAAAAGTAAATCAAGTACAATATATATACAGCGAGATCCAAACAGAATAGTTCAAAAGTAGCAGTGCACATAGGTGAAGGAGACAAGGTTACAGTATGAGGAACATATGAACTTTTATGTGCTTTTAAGGATTAACAGTGTTGCCTCATCATTAGCTTTTTCACATTTGGATTTCATTTGATTCCTGCATGTTCAAGTAATCCTGTGTTGTCCTGCATTCAAGGCTCCGCCCGCTGCTCTGTACTTAAAGGGTTTTAAACAATGCCAAAGAGCCATTTTCCAACACATAAATGAACATCTAATGCTTGCTACGGTAAAATACCACTATGATGAGGCGCACTCTGTATTATGAAGCAGTTTTAGATCAACATTGCGGTTTCAAATGCAAAATCCAGATCTACATAATTAAAATACCAAACACCCCCCCCCGAAAATTGCACATCACCTTTAAATATCAGCACCATTTTGCGTTTGGATGGAAACGGCAACAGCAAAGAAACTACCCGCACAAACATGAGCTCTTAGCATTGCTTTTCATGACTGACACCTTGTTTTGACAACCCTCACCTTTATGCACGCCCGGTACTATTGTGCACAGAAGAGCCATATTCTCCAAAACAGGGGCAGTTCCTGGAGTGACCACAATTACAGCGTGTATTGTTGCTTATACTCATTATGTGTGACAGGCCGCAGCACTTGAGCTCGGCCCCTGTCTCCTGTGCTCTTTACATTGAACAGATAACACGCTCTGACACTCGGGATGTGGAGCAGGCTGCTGTCCGTGCATACACATTCGCCATTTGATGCTTATGCGGTCTGGCCAATTACAAAATACCTACGCCTGTCCGTTGTCGTTGCGGAAAAATATGCCACCTTGATGTGAGAAAATTGAATATGGATTTTTTTTTTTAAAACAACAACTAAAAAAAATTAAATTGAGTTTGAGATTTGATCCATTTGGAAGAAGAAAAAGGGACAATTCAAGAAGGCTTTCCCTGTTTTTCTCTTTATGGTTCCTATAGGATTCGAATAAAAAAGTCACGAATAATCTTTACATATTTGAATATTTTCAGTTCATATCCTTTACATTTGTGTTTTGGGCTATGTGCAGCATTAAACTTCAGGTGCTGTATCTTCTGTTACCACAGCAGCTTTAATTTAGTCGAATTTTAACTTGAATTTACTGTCATAAGTAGAGCAGGGCAATATGGCCAAACACTTGATATAAAAGAGTACATTTGCAATAACAATATAGTTGAAAACATAAGACTAAATACTTAACAATGGCACCAATATTTAACTTCTTTAAAGGTGCCCTACCCACTTTTTCATGTAAGAAAGTAAAATCAGTCCTGCCTCAGCACAGATATGTTGTAAAAGCTTCTATTTGGGTCAAAATGATACCGTTGTGTGCTGTCTGTGTGTAATTATAGAGCGTAGAACCTTTAAGTATATTTAATATGTATTCGATTGTTCACTCCTCACCTCAACATTCATTTTTAATGTGTCTCGAGCCATTAGTGTTTGCAATATTGCATGATATTGCAGACAATATCAGATTCACTTCACTTCCACAGTAAATATACGGTTCTGTAACTTATTTCATTCAGAGTTCTGCCTTGTTTATTTGAATCTCACAATTTCCAATACTCTCAGTTTTCATGTAGCACAATTTACTTAACAAAGAATGTGTATTTTTTAGTTTTGTTAACAATCGCTACGAGAACAATCACAACAACCACCACAACAACATAAATGACATCACAACCAACACAACCACCACCACCACATCAACAACAACAACATTTTATTCTAAAACACATATTCTTTTTTATATCATTTATTGTTCATCAGATTGTATTCAGTTGTTGTTATTATCTTTTAATACAATTACATTTAAACTTTTTTCAGCACTATTTAAATGTTTCAGAACATGGTTATGCCTGTCTGCACTAAGGTTCCTTCACTGCTGCCGCTCTGAAATTTTACTTTGATATTCAGTGGGAGCTCTTGAAACATTTCCTCCGCTCCTGATAAATCATTATTGCTACTGAGGCTTGCGACTTAGTGCCCCAAGCATACTCGACGCACTTTTGTCAAACAAGGGAAAAATGCAAACGGTGAGGGGGAGAAACACCTCCCTATTAATTGGCCATAGATATGCAGCTACATGAAGCCATTATGTGGAGCAAATAGCTTTAACTTTGTTTCTAATGTAATATAAAGTTTAATTAATAAAGTGTGTGATGAAGTGGAGACTTATCAAACAAGCCCCACGTCCATTAAAGGCCCTAAACCCTCACAAGGCAGGCGTATTACAGACCGCTTCCAAATGTGTTTACGAGCCCCATGGAGCGCTGACAGGGAGAAATGCCGAGACATGAAGAAAAAGAAATGAGTTGTGTAATTAGTGAAAATTAAGAGCTTTTAATCCAGGAGGAGGCATGATACGGGAGCAGGCGGAGGGGGTGAGCCGGTTGAAAAGGGGGGCATTGGCAGGGCGAGATGGGTGGGAGGGGCCGCGCAACTACTGCTTAGCTTAGTTTTGTTTGCCCCTGAAGAAATGAGCAAGGACCCAGAAGCACACACCTAATAAAGGCTCTCATAATAAAAATACTGTTATTTTTTTGCAGGGGGCTTTAAAAGCACCGCTGCCTTCACCTGTTCGACGCTGAGACCTAGCACAGCAAATGGGTTCTTTTAAACTCCTGCTTCTTTTGAAAGGCTCCAAGCTTGTGGTATAAAGTGATTATTTATTTGTTGAGCTTAGCAAAGACTGCATCCAATTTGTGACATTTATTTTCAGTGCTAGGAGCATATTCAGACTATTAAATGTGATGTTTGTTTAGGCTGGTTGGTGTTGCTATGCACACTCACTAATGGCACTTGCTCAATGACAAATTCTGTAAATTAGCTTATAGCTTTAATTTATTAGGGTGATCAGAGATACTATAACAAACCAACATAGCAAAGACATACAAAGATACAGTATATACAGTTTTAGTATCTGGTAGCCTTTCATATCAATTCACTTGCTAACAAGAAGTGTTCAATTAAAAAAAACCAGAATATATATAACACTTTTTTGGCTAAAAATGTACGTACTGAGCGTTTAAATGAGTAAATATTTGTCGCATTTAGCTTATCTATGAACTATGAGACTTCTCTACCTTATAAAAATGGTTTTGACTATTTAAAAATGTTATATGGGCTTCTTTATAAGTTGACCAAATGCTAATACCAATGCAAATGGAGGTACTGTTGGCAGAGTGTGTGTGCAGTCCATGCCATTTCAAAGTGTGAATCATATGGTGTTGTCCTTTACGCACACATATCAGTATATGTGACATGGCTGGGTGTCAACTGCACTTATTCCCTAATTTAATCTTAGTAAATGTTAAAGCACTGGCCGTTATCAGCCCAAAATGTTATTTCCTGGTCTATGGTGGAGACTGGCATTTCTTTGCTCCATTTCATGTCACATATCAAGACAACTTCCACTGACAGTTTGTGCTTCGCTGGCCCTGACCTTCTAAAATAAATCCAGATGTTGCCAGTGATGGACAGAAGGAAGCGGTCATGGTTTAGACTGATAGTATTACACACTATGGAAAAAGTGCACACACGGTAGGATATGTAGCACCCCAAAGGAAGGAAAAAAATCATGTTATCAGTGGTGGAAATCGGATCTCACTGTCTGTCACATGCTATAAAATGTACAGAAAATGAGAGTTGGAAGTACAGTAAAATGGTTTTCACAGCCAAGCAAAAGGAGTCAAGTAATTTTCAGGTAAGGACCTCTTATTGTTAAGAAGAGCCATTTTCTCATGCCTGAAGCGCTTGGAGTGATTGTTGTTGGCTTTAAGCTGACTTAACCTCTGCCTCCCACTGAGCTGCTATAGCACAGATCTGTTGTAATGAATTGCACTTTTCTTTTATCTGAGAAAAAAACAAAAAACAAAACTATCATAGCTGTTTTGATGTGTTTTCATTATTACCTGGGAAATACCAGTCAGAGGAGGAAGGATCTCCAAAGATTTTAAGAGTAAATTAAGAAATGCGCGGGTTGCACTCCCGAGATGCACTAAAAGCTACAAAAACGTACAATCATAAAAAACACAAATTGCCTTTTTGTTGTTTTTCCATATCAGACAACAGGTAAGAGATGATGTAATGACCTTGACATCATCTCTTACATATTGTCTGATTGTCTAGAAGAGACAACAAAACAGAAAACCAGATAAATATTCCTGATCTGCTACTTACCTTACTAAGAATCAAACGATTTTATTTACTTATTTCGATTATTCTTGAATGTATACAGCTTTAAAGGACACATTTTATGCTATAGTGACTTTTGAGCTTTTAACCATGAGATGCCAAAGTAAAGATATGTTGAAACGCCAATAACAATTTAAGAATTCTACTACACAGAAAAGGGACAGAAACCTACCCTAAAACAAAACAAAATATTAAAAAAGCGAATTTTTTCTACATCTACCAAATAAAAGTGTCAAAAAATGCTATTCAAAGTAGATCTTCTTCCCAAAACATAATACAAACATAATGCATGGCTGTAAACGACAAAAGTTGCAAGGCTAATTCATTCATGGCCTGTGAACAAAAAAATCTTCTCTGCCATTTTATGTTTGTTGGGTTCAAAAAGCGCGGACAGGCAGATGGTAAACACGGAGTTAACTGCTGGTAGTTATTTCATCCAGTACCGGGAAAGCTGTGCCAGCGCATATTCCTTTTCCAACAAGTACGAGTACACAGCGTCGAATTGTTACTGCTATGGCCTTTGAGCAACGAAAAGCTCCAAAAACACGCTCTGAGAACAGACCGAGTTATAACATAATTTGATACTTTTGACTTTTTAGCACGAGTTGTTACTGTACCAAACTTTGAGGCAGGATTTGAACTTTACCCATTTCTCCCGTAAAAAGCACGGTTTGCGTTTACTCAGAGGGCCACCGAGATGGTCAAATATAGCCCACAATGTGAAATGTAAGCTGACCTGTTGACGCGGGACATGTGCTAAAAAGTACGGCTGTAACTTTAATACAGTGTTGACACAGTTTCTGGTTCATGCGCTCCCTTTGCTCCTCAGCTCAAAGGCACCGCAGGGAGACTTGGCGCTGGTTATGGCTGCTCTCAAATGATTAGTGATAACAAACTGATCCCAAATATGACGATGGGAAATCTGAGTTTTGTGTTTGGCTGAATTAACTGAGGGACCTAGAAGAAAATGGCATGGCTGTTGACCTATAGATGTCGTACCGTGTTTCAGTGTTTCATTGTATAGGGGCAAGCTAAATGGACATGTTTGTTTACAGAATCAAAACATTCCATAGTTTAGCTTGATCAAATCAGCCTCTCCTGTAGGGCTGCAACTAGCATTTTTTTTTTCTAAACAATTAATCTAGCAGTTAATCTTTTGATTCATTTGATTAGTTGTTGAGATTTCTAAAGGCCCATGAACATGTGAGTTTTATTTACCATGCAGGACTGTTTTTCCTAAAACGCCTGACTAAAATGTGCCCCAATTCAAACTGACTCTGTAGTTTTGGCCGTTGATGTCTGATTTACTCTGATTATAGATAACGAGCTCTGTACAGAGAAATATCAGACTTTTAATCCTGCTTGGATTTTCTTTGGTAAATATAAGGAGGGGTTCGTGAAGGGATGGACTGATTGAAGAATCAAATTAATTTTTATTCAACCCCAAGAGGTGAGCATTTTTTGAGTTTTGATAATTCTTCTTTAAAAACTGAAGCTAATTTCACTAAAATGTAAAAAAAAAAAATAATAATAATAAAGTAAAAGCCTGGGTGGAGTCCATATATAAGTTTTTTTGATTTTTCTTCTTTTTTTGTGGGTTTTGAGGACAAACTGACCCTTATTCCTCCCAGAGTGGTTGACTGGAAATAAGTGGGCTATATTATTTTTATGTTTCACATGCCCAGCAATTTAATAGTTCCCTTTTATCAAGGCAAGGCATTTTAACCCAGATAAAGCTGAAGGGATGCAGTTCTAGCACTTCTTGATTTCTTGTGTATATTTACAGACAAAATAGGTTTTGATTAAAAACTAATTGCCCAGATTTTCTGTGTCATTTTGATGTAAATGCTCGGTCTGCGTCATGACACCTCTTCTCTCAGCACATGGCATGTTTTAGAGTCTGTGTACGGTTCAGACAACAAATATTCCATCACTGAATTAGGTGACCATTATGCGATTAAGGTTTTCAGCCCTACTCTCTTAGCAGTTTTCTATCTACCATCGTCTTGCTGGCCTGTTTTTAACAACATTTATCTTTTTATTCGGTTGTACCATTTACATGAACAACTTTGTATAGATCATGCACAGGTTTGGAAATTCAACCTCATTTGTCTTCAGTGGTTTTCAACACAAAGTGTCACCTCCGCTGAATCCTCCACTTACTGTACATCACCTGTGGCATGTGAAAATAAGGCCGGCATTGTTACAGAGCAGAAAAAATAAATAAATAAAACCGAACAAAAGAATAATGGGTGTCAGCGCCGGTGCTTAGGAGAAGTACTGCCACGCTACAGGTTCTGTCAGGACTATAGACGGCATGACGGTGAAAGTGACAGCAGTGGGGTGCGAGTAATGGATCCGGCACCCTCCCCTGTGCACTTTGTTCTCCCGGGAGATGGAAGTCAGGGTGTGGGCGTCTCTGCTACTTTTAAATAGAGTCCCAGAAGGCAGAAGTCCAAGCATGGCCCCCGGGAATAGTGTGAGTCAGCCGCATGTTCTGATAAAAAAAATCAAAAAGGGATCTGGCTCCGACAAATGACGACGCCAGTGTGGAGCCTAGGGACAGTTCACAGGGGAGGGAAAAGGGTGGCTGCAGTTCAAGTGGGGTGTTTCTGAATTACCAGCACGTTCCATTGACCTCATATTCCTTCCAGTCGGAGCGTCCGAAGTGTTCTTTTGTATTGTTTGTGCGCTTGTTTCAGACTTCGAGGAGGGAGACATCTGCTCTATATTGGAACAAGTAACGAGTGTTCTGCAAGTAAACCTTTGTGTGTGGTGGTTTTAGAGAGTTACAGCGGCAAATCAGTGTTTGTATTCACCTTATACCGGAAGATGCCGTGGGCGCCGGTGCGTGTTTTCTTGTGTTGGTTTACATGGGACAGGCGAGCAGCAGATAAGTTATACATGGAGTACAAAGCCGTTTCAGGTAGGAAGGTATTGTGGTTTTTTTTATTTATAACAAAAGGTTTTATTTTACACTGAATTTATGTTTTTTTTTTTTGCATTTGAATTATGTGAACCTTTTTTTTTTGTTTTTTTTTACATCCAATCCAGTCAAAACATTCACTGAATATAAATACAGGGTTTTAAAATTCAGTCTAAAAAATACAATGCTTTATTATTCTGTTTGTTAAGTTTGTTAAATTCAGTGTTAAAATACAGTGTTTTTTGTAATTCAGTGCAAAAAAAATTTAGTGCAAAAAAATTTGGTGTAAAAGTTTTCAGCGTCTCAGAGTCCCAGTTTAATCCAGACTGAAGCAATCGAGCTCACTGTTCCTGATAGCTACTGATGCTACTTCACACCTTCTGGTTTACTTTTGAAATAAAAATATTTACTTTTAAAAGAATATTTTAATTTGTACAGTTTACATTATTCATTTATATTGATATTTATGACTTTATAGTTCAAAATCCATCCGATAGAAAGACTTATGGTATACGTTCTCCTGGAGCACCTTCTTGTGATAAAGGTTATTGCTGTTACCGAAGCTGTCCGTTTCGTCATTTCATCGTCGCATCACCAACGAGACGGAAAGCATAAACCACCTTATAGGCTAAAAGTGTTTGATTGTGTGGGTATTTAGTGCCAGCGGTGCCACAGATCCACGGGTAATCATCTGCACACTCCTCTCCAGACAGAGCACCGGGTGAAGTGTGGAGTCAAAGCCCTGACAGGAGATGGAGTCTGAGTGTCAGATCGTATGAAGACTCTCATGGTTTTCTTCTCGAGCCTATGCCTGGACTGGACACAACAGTCAGAATGCACTCTGCTTCTGCACGCCTTCTAAAACTAAAGATTTTTATTATAAAGCAGAAGGTGTGAAGTAGCAATACTCAACTTATGAGGAACTGTAAGCTCAACTGTTTCAGCCTGGATTTAACTGGAAGTTAAACTGGGAATGAACATTTTTACACAGAATTTTTTTGCCCTGAATTTTTTTTTTGTACCAAATTTTTTGCACTGATTAAAAAATATAGTAGCTATATTTTAACAAGATGAATATTAAAACATTGCATTTTCATACACACATTTTTAAAACAACATATTTTAATTCAATATTGAAGCAAAGCATTTTTGTACTATGAGTTTTAAAACACTGTATTTTAACAAACTGAATATTTAAGCAAAAGTTTGAAGTGTTTTTTTAGACTGAATTTTAAGACGCTGTATTTATAGTCAGTGAATATTTTTGACTTGATTTGATGTTAAAAAAAAGAAAAAAGAAAGGTTCACATAAGTCAAATGCAAAAAAATCTGTTACATACATTCATTGTAAAATAAAACCTTCGGTAATAAAAAGACACAGTATGCACAATATTCAGACCATCCAGGAAAGCGGTGCATTGCTGACTTGAGATGTAAAATACACTGCGAGGAAAACGCACATAAAAAACTTTGTGAGGGCCCCTCCCTGCACTGGGCCCTTCCAACTCTGATATCCCTCTAACCAAAATTCTACATCTTCTTATATCAAAACTTGGCAAGAAAAACTGCTTTTTTTACCTCAAGTTTGACTATTTATTTTCTACAATCCTCACATATAGAACGAGGAACACTATGGAGGAGTAAACAGCATTCCTCTTTTGATCTGATGAAATTGGTAGTCTGAAAGAGCTCTGTCCTTCAGTGGCGGTGGCCCACTTTGAAAGTAAAATAGCAACTATCGGAAAAGTCGAATGCCAATACGGCACTTAATATGCATGCATATTAGCGGAGCGCGGCGCAGCGGAGGCACACCTGAGAGGAATGTGAAGCGGCCGGCCCAGGTGCTGCTTCCTCTTCCCGGGGAGAGAGCAGAGAACAGAGGGACCGTTTGAAGTCCTGCTGGATGGTCCGAGGTGATTGCGGGTGGTATATGTGAACTCTTAACGCTTAAAAAAAACACACGGTGCCACCTGGATGTCGAAAAGAGGCTGCAATGCAATTATCTGCTCTCAGCTTTTCCAGATTTATTTTCTCTGTAGTCCTCCGTTGCTTTTTAATTGTGTTTGAACAGGAGGGGAAGCAGACTTTTTAGGGAAGTTTTGGCGGTTTAGCTTAAAGTGGGATTACTCATTTGAAATAATTACTTTTGCCTGCATTCACAATATACTTTATATATTTTTTTTATTTCACTGATAATTGTCCATACTTTTTGCTGTGCTGTTTTTGCACATCTGATTGAATTGGTTTATTTCAAGGTTGTAGTGTCCTTTTCCGCAGTTTTACCTTTGCCCTTGAATACGAAATCTAACTAAAGTTAACATAAAGCCTGTAACTGCGTCTTTCCACTAGTTCCATTAGTTACTGGCAAATAGGCATGAGACAATTTTGTGTCGCGATTATCATGGCCAAAATAATTGCAATAAACGATAATATCCGAATAATTAGTAAAACATTTGATGGTTTAGGCATTTCATTAATATTAAAATGTAATGTGTTTTATTATTATGAATACATTCTGTTTAATCAACTATTACAGTATTGTACTTTGTTATGAATGAAAACAACAATGATCAAAGAGAACATCATGGATAAGTTGCTTTTTTCTGCAGAATTGGGTGAAATAAGTGATAATACTTGGTGTTCATCTTAATTGTGTTCGTGTATCTTTGTTAGTAATTGCCTTTGTGGGTGTTTATCTTTGTGGGCAGTTATCGTTGTTGGCATTAATCGTTGTTGGCATTTATCTTTGTTGGCGTTGATCTTTGTTAATGATTTGTTTTCTTAGTGATTATCTTTGGCAATTAGTTTTGTTGGTGTTTATCTTTGTTGGCGATTATTGTTTTTGGTGTTTATCGTTGTTGCTGATTATCTTTGTTACTGATTATGTCTGTTGGCGATTATGTTTGTTGGCGATTATGTTTGTTGGCGATTATGTTTGTTGGCAATTATGTTTGTTGGTGATTATCTTTGCTGGTGTTTATTTTTTGTTGGCGATTATCTTTGTGGCAATTATCGTTGTTGGCTTAAATCCTTGGCGTTTATCTTTAACTTGACCCTGCCATATGAATTCTCGTGATATTTGTGAGTTCACATACTCCTTAGAATCCATCTGGACGGTCTTCCGCTGTTGGGTTTGAGCCACTGTGAGATGGACCAGTCATGGCGCTGCATTGTGTTTTGGGCGGAAGTCAAAAGGACAAACCTACACACATGACAACGCTGACGGACATACTTCGGCCTATTTCAACAAGTTTTACTGACTATTTTGCTTTTGAAAACGTGCGCATAGAAGTGCTTTGTGCATTTGAGGACGAGGAAGAAGTCAGTGCTTTTCTCCCAATTGGATTTCTTGATTTCACAGCTTGTTCTGCTTCTGTGACGCTACGTCCAATCAGTTCAAATGTTCAAATATGTATATATATCTGTATACAACATAACATGTACTGGCATTAATTCTTTGCTAAAATAGATTTTAAAAGTTATTATTTGTAGTTTATTTTTTTCTTGTTTTTAGTTGTTTGTTTTGGTGTCAGTGTATTGAATTGCGGGTTATTATTGTTAGCTGCATGTGCTGATGGTAGTAGTAAATTATTCAAGTCATCTTTGTGCTATTCTTAGTGTTTAAACTGATAAGCTCCAGTCCATTGCTGGAAATGTCACCTTGTGCCCTTAAATTGCATATCTGCCCATAGCTCACCTGTCGGGCTGTAGAGAAACTAGTCCTTTTCTCTTCAATCTTCCAAATGTTGACTTTTGAATGTTATTGCTGCTCGGAACTTCCCACATGCAGTCCTTTTTCACAGACTGTAGTCCCCACTGTTACTTTGTGCATGTTGCTGGTGACCCGACCTGTGCTGGCTCGTCTGCTCACACAGATAACGGCTCCTGGGTGGAGGAGGATGAAACAACAGGGAAGCTGTCTGTCACAATGATAAAATTCATCCCATTTCCACCACTGTAGATTTGTGGCCACATACACACTTAATAACACGTGGTATAGAGCGATGATCTACATAGGACTGGACAGCCGGCCCGAGTGCACCATATATTCTTTCAAGATTCTTCCAGTCTTCCATAGAAGCCTTATGTGAACTTGCATCTCGTAATTGTTTAAACCACTGCAGTGAGGAAGAGAGATCACAACTGCACCTAATGCAATGACCAATGAAGATTTTTAGATGCTAATAAATACGTGAGTTGTCGTATATGTTTTATCCACAGACCTCTCAGCTTGATTATTATATTAAACATTCATATTTCATACATACTGTAGGTCTCAGAAATACCATTCACAATTTCAGAAATAAACAACAACATATTCAATTCAAGTTTCATTGTCAGTGATTGATTTGTAGTAAAAACAACCTTTGACACTAACACATGTTCAAAAGATCATTTGAAGGTATGAACACATAAACAACAGCTGTCATGTACACCGTAAGCCATATGTTTGATTCATCTGTTAAATGATGAAAGTAGTACAATTGTCTTCGCAGAAATACTCATCAGTGCTACCGTGATTATTACATTCCTTTCCCTTTTAGTAATATCACAAAATGCGCAACATGAAGTGTTGGTCCGCACTGCAGCATCTCTGTAAAAACTGTGTTAGCGTATTGCACTGTGTATGGCAGAGACAACCATCCAGGGCACTAAATGACTAAAGTGATGCACTTACACGTCAAAGCGTCACAAACTCTGCCTTTAAGAGATTATGATGGCTGGGACTTAGCTGTGTTTTCGGCAAAGTGTGATTTTAAAAGCTTAGCAAATCTCCAAATATCATTTATTTAAAGACAGAATACGGCGGGTTCAATGGTGTGTCATGCCCTTTCGTAGTCAGATAACAAAAAAGGTTTAACAATTTCCAATGTTAGCGCTAAGATTTGGAATATGCTCTCTGAAACAAACAACCTGTGTATGCTGCACAGTGTTGTCTGAATGCATATAGATATTCTTACATTTTTCTCGCATTTTAACCCAATTCTGTCTCCCTGGCAGCTGCAGACATGCCATAATGGTTTGGCTTTTTAATCTCCAATGATATGTCTTGGCAGGATTCAGCTTTTTTTTTATCCCTATAACATGTGTGCTCTTTCACTTGCTTGATGTCAGACACAAAGCGGAACATCCATAAACCCAGCTGACAACTGACTCTTGGCTCGCGATAACCATCTGGTGCCGGTGTTGATCTGTTGTTTATGGCTATTAGGCTGAAATGACAGCATTGAAGGAGAACTTAGAAGAGTGGTCTATTGTTTTTTTTCACACTTTTCTTTGCTCTTTGTACTAATGTGCGTTTGCCTGTATGTTTTTCACTTGTTTCGATTCATCACAGAAGGAATTGTAGCAGAGAGTTTCTGAAGGCGTGTGCCAGGATCAAGGTCCCTGTGTGTACATGTGGGCGTGTTTTGAGGATGAAACGAGTTGGAGAACACACATTCCAAAGATCATCTGGTGCCAATGGACATGCGTTTTGGCTTCACGCAGTTTCCCTTCATCGCGAAAAGCTTGTGGCTGTTCCGACCTGCGAGCCGGCTTTTGATCAGCACGCCACAGCAAGTTCAGTAAAGTGCGCTTTTCACCCAGATGCCTCTTTGTGCAACTGTAGCTTTGGACAAGTGGGATCACAGAGCAGAGTGTGTGTCTGCTGATACCACAGCTAATAGCTAATTTAGAGCATATAAGGGTCAAACAGATTTGATTATTGTCAGGCAGCTCTTTGTTGAAAGACTATAATGTTGTTTTTACTGTACACCTTCCAATGTACACAGGCAGTGGAGCTCTCCTCTGTAATAACAGGCAGGGCGTCTGTTATTGACCTACTGACGCCTTGGACTTCAAAAAGTCAAACATCTGCCTGGGTTATCTCTGCAAGACTGGTGAGAGATGTGAAACGTTGGGTTTGGTTGGCTCTTCAGTACCCTACTGTTACCAAAGGTGGGCAGAGTAGCCAAACAATAAATGACAGAAGAATAACAACTACAAGTACAGGTCCAACTCAAGTAAGAGTAAATGCAAGAGTAACTGTCTTCATGTAACATCTGATTTATAATTTATAGTTGATGCTGTATAATTGGAAGGATAAGACATTAAATAAATCTGAAAATCTGGTATTTTTAAAGAACAGAAAAAAAAATCATATTTAATGGAGCAGTGCAAGAAACACAAGTTTAAAGCATTTAACATTGTCAACATTGTCACTTAGTTTCTCACAGTGGGAAGAGTAATTCAACCTTTTGCTCAAGAGTACTGTTACAAAATATGACTCAATTAAAAGGAAAAAGGATGGTGTCCAAAAACTTCTCCAAAAAAAAACAAAAAAACCCAAAACCATTACACCACTGGTTCAGGTGAATCACTGGATCACAGCTGTTGTGCGTAAATGACACATGAAGATTCTATTATCTTCAAGTGTAATGTTTGTACTGTAAGCAAATAAAAATACAATTTTATTTATTTGTTTCAAATGTTCTTTTTAACGTTTTAATAATAATGCAAACAAAAATTAAATGAAACAGAACAAGACACAGCGCAAAATGAATATAACAAAAAGTTTGCCTGGAAATGTTGTCAATTTTCAAATTCACTACAAAAGATATGTCTTTTTGATAAATCTAGTCTATTTAATAAATGTCTAAAGTTATTTCAGTCCAGCCCTTATAAGTCGGCTCTGTCCTGTTCATCTTTTTCCTTGTTGTTGCTTTTTTTGTTGCAGCCAAAAGGAATCTATTGTTTCCATTCCTCGAGTTTTACATCCGAGATACCTTGCATTAACGTCAAATGAAATCGCTGTAATTTATTTTAATTACTGCCATCTCTATAAATTAATATTAATCATTTAAGTCAGTTTATGCAAAGACAAAGATTTTTTCACTCTAGCCACCTCCCAAACAAACTCTGCTTCCATATGCCTGCAAAGGGTGCTACATTTTTCAAAGAACGTACCGTTTACAAGACATTTACAAGACGCGCAGCACTAACGATTACAAACCTAAGTTACTAAGTATGTTTATGTCTGTTGTAACTTTTCCTACAACCCAATTTCCCTTTCCAAACTACTTCAAACCCTTTTCACTTAAGAGTACATTTATTGTTGTTATGGCTAACAGTTAACAATAACAAACCGCGAAACAACATCCCTGAGGAGATCGATATTGTGTTAATGAGCTTCCTACGTGTACCATTGTTCTTTTCACCTCAAAAAAAAAAAGTTCAGCTAATGCTCCGCAACTCCTAAAACTACAGGTCAGCACTATGGCTTTTATTGGACTGGCCCCCCAATTGCTCTGCGCCTTCACTTTTACAAGCCAAACTCCACTAAGAGACTGACTCAGAGCACTCAGTTTCCATTTTTACTGCCTTACAGGTTTATACAGACATTTCATCCCAGTCACCCAGACAGCAGGGAGGCTGGGGAACTTATAAACACGCCTTAATAATACGGCCCAAAGATGCATGCACCGTTGTCTCTTCCTTCCCTGACACCTTGGATACCCATAATTCCACCAAAGGCACCAGGAGCCAATCACAAAATAGCACTGCACTTTGAAGTTAGCTCCTTCTAATAGCATAGTGCTACAAGTATGGTCTATCATTATGGTTCATTAAGCACTGGTAACCTTTTATTCTTTCACCGAAGGGATAAACCATAATTGTAATGATGGCATGGACCCTATATTTTGGGATATGAGAAGGTTATGAGCTATTTAGCGAAAATAATAATTACATTTTCTACCTCTATCTGAATATTTAGAAAAAATTGCGATTTTATTTGGCACTACTACCTTCACCCCTCAGAGAGAGAAAAAGCAGTTTCTTATTTTAAATGCTCCAGGTTATTACTATTCCTGTATTTCACCTAATTTAACTATACTTTGGCATCAGGATACATCTCACCCACACAAGAGCATAGTCACATAGAAACGACTGCCAATTTCCAGGCTCTTAGAAGACTTTTTAGTCCCTAGGCGTTATGATTTCAGGGGATTTCTATTTTGATCAATATCAATAATATCATTTGTATCACAGTGTCGTATCGGTACATGTCCTTCATCCTATCGTGTCACTGTCGTGACAAATTCTTTTTAATTGTAGCGTAGTTTGTTCAATATGAATGTGTATGCTTTCACACTTTCAAAATTGTAGCAATTATATTGAGTCTGGAGAGTGTTTTCTTTGTGAGTTCAAAAGTAAAATACAGAAATGTATGCCAAATGTACACAGTGCAGCTCCCACCACACCCAAAACCTCTTATAAAATATAATTCACCACACCCAAAACTAAAATAATCAATTTTCAGAGCTTGCGTTGACCCTTTTGTTCAGAGCTATGCATGAGCTCAATAAAAATGTTATTCATATTCGACATATTTTTTTGTAATTTGCTTTTGCTTTCAAGTCGTGAATAGTACATACAGTATGTATGATTTCTGTCCTTACGAAACTCCACTACCCAAAAGTAAGTGTATTGTATTATAAAACCGTTACTTATTTTCAAAATGCAGAAAAATATTTCCCATATTTCTAACCTAAATTGTTCATGTGAAATATGCAGTGGTATACTTTTTCCTGTGCTGTGCATTTGCATGCACTTCACATCAGAGTGCCCGTCTCTGGCACATATTCTCCCTGCCTCACTTTTACCTCCATCACAGGTGTTGCTCGGTGCATGTTTAATCAGGACACGTCTGCTCTGACAGCCTCATGTCACACCAACACGTCTGTACTCCGCTTCTACAGCCGATTCAGCTCGTGACACCCCTAAAGCTGCTTAAACCTCATCTCTGCTCACTGTATCTGAGTGTACATCTTTTTTCTAGTGTTTGTATACACACACTGCTTTTGCAATTGGCAACTTGCAATTACTCTACGTATACTGTATATACGTGTCCTTGTTGATTGCCAAGGATAAACCAATATCTGCTAACAAGCGTGGAGTGCAGCCGACAGAAAGAGAAAAGTCATTTCTCCTCCTCTTGTCCTCATCTCTCTGTAAACCTTGACATTTCCCGCCACCAAAATGTGAAGTATTTCTTAAGTCCTTTCACGCCTCAGTAGACAAATTGGATCAACCTATCGGTTAACCTTCACACGAAGAGGAGATAATACTTGAGCACATTTCTTAAAAATGAAACATACGCACATGGTTGCTGTCTTTGTGTTTGACAGCCTTGTGTCACTGTGCATCACTCATGACTAAAAGCACCTGCAATAAAAAGAGGAATGCATCTGCAGCCATGCTTTCTTAAACTTATCGCCCACAAATTAAATGAAGCTTTGTAAAAATGAAGACACATCATTTCAATGTCAAAACGGAAAATGTATGCGTTGCTTGTTTCTAACCCTTGAATCACCAAACAATACAAATGGCTTGCTCTAAATAAAAAGCTGTTGAGGCTAAAAGAGTAACAGGGTTTTAAAGAGGGAGGGCAGATAATGTTCTGTCAGCTGACAAGTGTACAAAATGCAGCCCTGTCAAACAGCTCCAAAACTAGGACAAGCAGCACGCAGGAGCCACAGCAGTCACAGTGATCGACATACCAAATGGTTTTCACAGCACAATGCATAAATAGCAACGCAAATAATGGTACAATTATGTTGTTTACGGCGTTCAGATGACAATGAAAAATGTTTCAAACTCTTCTATAGCAAGAAAATAGGGCAATAAATAAACAGTTTTACTTGGTGAAGCTAAATGGAAATAAAAATGTTGTTCTGTTTAATGCCTTTAGCCCATTTGGACAATACAATGCCAAGCTCACGAGGATTTATTGTATTGCATCTTGGAGTTACAGTAGTTGAAATGCAGTCTACTTTTTGTTTCTTATAAAATATTGCTTGTTATAACGTACCCACTTTCTCCACTTAGGATACCTGATTTTCACACCCTATAAGCAAGAAGTATGTACTCTGTGTAACTCGTCCCCATCTCTCACAACATCACATCACATCGTCAATATTCAAATGCATGAATTTCACAAAGCTTTAGAACAACTGTGCAGCCCAAAAGAGTGGCTTTTGGCTCTCACTTCCGGGTTGACGAGAGATAAAATACTTTGTTTTCAGCCGCTGACAAAGCACAGCCGTCTCACTGTGTCTCAAAGTGCTGCTTTTACAATACACCCTTTAAGCGAAAACAAAAAATGCACTCATACAAAAAAAGTCAGGTACTTAAGCTTTAAAGATGCACTCTGTAACGTTTTGTGGCCTGCTTTCCTCCGTGGCAAACCTATGGTCAATCGTAAGTCTGGGTACTAATTGTAGATTAAAAAAGTAAAAAGGTTGACTGTTGTGAATGTTATTTTACTGCTCAAAGTTTTTTTTTCTCTAATAAAAGTTCTGGAATGGACAAAGATACACAGTTTTCCGAGTTCCTGCTTCAGCTCAGGCCTTCAAACCTCCACCTACATTTGGAGCACATTCTTTCTTTGGACTGGCTCCTATGTGGCATGTTGCAGGGAAAGGTAATAAAGACCACAGAGACATTGCTTATCCGGCCAGCTGCCCTAAAAAACTCTCCTAGCCTCGAAATGTCTCCTCTCGCCTTCCCTTACAGCAAATCTAACCCAGGTTCCACTCAGTGCCTGAATTGGGACAGCACAACTTGTTCTTAATGGACACCAGGGGCAGGCCTTTTGGACCATTATTCTGGACCAACTTCTGAAGTGATGTTTTAGAGTGCTTTCTGTTTTCTGATTGGCTGGCAGGCTCAGTCCATTGGTTGGCCCCCGGAGCATGTCTCTATGACCGTTTTAAGAAGCGGAGTCAGAGTCTTCCCACACTCCTTTGCCTTTGAGAGACAACAGTAGCCATGCGTGGTTGTGGGCAGATTAAATGTTCTTGTTAAAAGGCCGGACGGACAGGCAGGTCATTGGCAGCGCTCGCACATATTGATTTTGTGGATATGCGTTGTTTTTATATAGGCTCATTGTCAACTTCTATTGTTTGCAGTTTGAGTCTGCTGTAGAAAATAATGTGGTAGGAGGATAACTTTTTGCGTGTGCGAAAAGAAACGCCTTAAAGAGATTTTGATGTAGCTGAGCAAATTTGTTTCACGCTCGTTCAGATTAGCAGTTGTTAGGGTCAAAATTCTGCATCTAATAATAGCGCAATGTTAAAATGCTAGTTGTAGTTAGCTTTACCATGACATCAAAACGCGCGCTGGCTTCTGAAAATTGTGAAAAGCGCTTATAAACTCACACATCGCAGTGAATGTGAATACGTGAGAAAGTGAGGAATACCTTTTGACTGTTGCAAACTCTTAAAAATGAACTAGTTATGTTTTTAACGCTTTTTAAAACAGTAAAAACACCTTTAAGACGATCACATCATTTATTTATCCAATATTGTCCTTAAACTCTAGATTTTTTCCACAAATCCCTTCCAAAATGTTCCAATGCAACCAGCACAAAAGTAAATACTCTAATTCTCTATGGGCTGCATGAGCTTTAAAAATAAATTCAAGTTTTAACCCTGTAATGCCCAATGTTGCAGAATTACAACATCACTTTAAAAAAAAAAAAAATTCCCTTCTCAATACCACATTTTCACAGTTAATGAGTCTTATATGTGTCCTTGCTTTCAAGGGAATTTGATCCAATAACTGAACTAAATTGAAGCAATTCTCTTAAATATCACACTCTGCCTACGCTCTGCCCTATTTTTAGTTTTGGATGTGGCCATGAGAATGTGCTGTTGAGCAACAATTGCGGTTTCCTATGGCTTAAGCCCCTGCCGCAGTGGGGAGTGAGACGACGAGGGAGATCTGTGTTGTCTCAATTACAAGACCCTTTCTAAACCCCTGCTCTCTGCCTCTCTCCAGGCCCAGCTGTGGAGCTTCAGCGTGGGCCAGGCCTCTCCCAACATACTGAACATATTAACTGACCGGCCTAAGGTCACCGTGTCACTCCACGGGATTCCTTTTTCTTAAACATACACCTTTTTATTTAGACCTCTCCAAATAAACGTTACCAGATGATAGGGACAACTTCAGTAAAACTCCCTTGTCTGTTTGAATGTAAATTACAGACATAATTACGTGCGTGTTGCCATTCATGTGATCAGGTACTTCCTCTATTTAAACATTATTTTGTCCACTGCTCCTCCTCTGGTCGTTGGCGTGATGGTGATCGCACGGAACATTTCACCTCAAACACAAAGTCCGTCTGAGAGTTTGCCTTCTCGGCTCGTTGGCGAGTACTTCTAAAAACAGTTCCAGGTCTATGTTAAGGCTGAAGCCGTCAGTAGTACGTGGGGGTGTCGGGGTTGTCATGGCAGTGTTCGCCTTGCAGATCCGTGTGGTAAAGCCCTTGTGTCAAACGCAGGGCTTCATTTGCGGTCGGAAAGAGTTTTTCACTTGACAGGTAAAATTGATTGCCAAAAACCATACATCAATCTTCTGAGCTGCGGATGTATGGGGAATGAAGTAATGATTTGAAAAGGCTCTACACGGGAATAAAAGTCATGCTACATTTTGAGTTTGAGGAGGAGTGCTTATGGGATAGTGAGTGATTTAACAATGGAATGAATAATTTGTAGTTCATTTAATTTTGAACAGCTTTTTCAGAATTGTATTACATCCCTTAATATTTTAATCAGGTTAAGCTCATGTATTATATCTATAGAAATGGTTTTAATATTTTGTATTTTTTTAAATGCACCTGAATAGTTCCCTATGACCCACTTTTTGGTTCAGACCCTGCTGTTGGAAGTCATTGTCATGAATCATTCCGTTTGTATGTTTTCCTTCATAGTAACTATTTGGGTCAGACGTGTTGCAACAGAGACACTCCCGTCTTGTGATGTTTCAGAGAATGTTTCATGCCACTTTTTAGTCAAACGTCATTAGGTCAAGCATTTACGGCTGTTAAGAAATCACATAAATCTACCGTAAGAAAAAGAAAATGCGCCTGAGAAATAGAGAAAAGCGAACACATGCGTTTCAGATTTGCGATAATGGGCAGTATTGTATGGACAAGTAAGTGGCCATACAGAAAATTAGCTTTTGAAAAGGCAACCTCAGAAATTGTTCGCAGCTGGAGTTCACTTGCCGTATAGAGCCACACTGTTCACTCCATTTTAAAACTATCGCTTGATATTCCAGATATATCTGTGACTAGGGACTTTTACAGCTCATAAAACGTTAACACGTTTTCTTCGCAGTTGACTTTCCTGTTAATGCGGATTACAGTTTTACCCCCAGTTGCAACAAGATGGAGCTGATCAATACAGCTTTGTTATCTCTGAAAACACCAGCATTTTTCTACATTTTTGTAAGATGTAATTTGTATATTAAGTGTACTTTTGAGAACTTGCTTTGCATTTTTCTGGCGTGTAGGAGTGTGAAATGCTTTTGCACTTAACATTAAACATTATTTATTCGGATCTCTCTGAATAATAAAGTATTCAAATCCTGCCAAGTCTTGTTATTGAATGTAATAAGTTTTGTTCGAATTCAATCTAGACAATATTAAATGGCTTTCGTGAACCAGATGACATGTACAAAACAAACAGCTTCACCAGTGGATCTGGCTTCAAAAAGAATATTATTAAGAAGAGAAAATGCAGGACTTGAGCACTAACAATACATTTAGCATAGTTTTAATCACAGTCTACAAATTACACTGAACCAGAGAAAACCATGTACCTCCATTTTGAAATTCCCAATTTAGTCACCTCCCACTATATCCGCTTTTGTATTTTGCTTCTTCACAGTAGCTGTGGTCTTGCATGAGTGTATACAATTACACTCAAAGCTTGTAAGACAGTGTTATTCCGTGAGATGAGTCAGGGGTGGCCTGTATCAACACTTGTGTGGAATTGGTCTTTTCTGCGAGCACGTCTAAGGCCAGCGACTCCTTCCACTGAATCCATCTCCTTTAGCCGGACTGGCAGCTCTCCAGCGACTCAATCCGCGCCGTGGGTCCGCGAGATGGAGGACAGGGCACATGTTTGTGGGCAGATTGCACATTTGAGGGAATAAATTGCCTGGCCGAAGAGCAGACTCCACATTGTCTGATCCACTCCGACTCCCTTTTGCCTTTAAATATGTTTGTCGAAGACCTGTCATCTGCCATTTCTTTTATTTCTTTGCGAGACTACGCTTTTGTCTTTTGTTTTTTTAACGGGTGCCGCTGAAATTCTAGGATCCGGAAGTGAACATGTGGTAGTGTTTAGCTTCGTAATGCCCCAAGTTTTATAGTTGTCTTGTGGGAGATATCGCATGGAACAGCACCAGGGAGGCGAGCGCGGGCCAGCAAACAGACTGGAGTGTCCAAGCGTTGGAGAACTCTTGTTATCTCGGAGCCTCCCGTGGGCATACCTCCGTCCAAGCCCCACAGAGGGGGCTTAACAAAGATGCCAAGTCAACTGTAATAAGCCAAAGCTGTTTCTTTTCGAGCACTTCACGCCATTCCCTTTTCTCTATCAGTTTGGTGACTCCTTTTGGCACGGAGAGAATCCGACTCCCCCTCAGTTAATGGAATGAGTAACAGTTAAAATCACCAGAGACTTTCCTCCCTTCATGTGCTAATGTTGGCTTTAGTCAATCTTTTATGTTTTTGTTCAAACACGACTTTGAAACATTGCACTCTGACAAGCCTCCCAAAGCCTGTCACCCCTGTAACTTTATATATTACCACAAATCAGTGTGAAATACTAACTATTTATAATTCCCGGGTACATTTTTCACTTGTTGGGCCAATTTTGTGTCAAAAGGATCTTAATTCTTTTCTCCCTTACAGAACAAGCTGTTTTTTTTCTCCTGAGTTCATGTTTTTTCATAGTTTATACAGACTACATTCATTATTTTCACTTCTATATTTTTGTAGTATCCAGATGAATAAACATAATATATATTAGACATCTGGCCTCACTACCAGGCCGTCTTCTCCGATTTGTAGTAGAAGCCACACAGCACTGATAAGATAACATTTTATAAGATAACATTTGGCTTTTTATTCACAACTTTGGAACAATAAAAATGTTGAGTGTAGTAGGTTAAAAGTATTTTTAGGTTGAAATAGAAAAACAGCAACACACATTTCGGTTAAAGGGATTTGAGTTTAGAAATTATCCTGTATCAAAGCACAATAAGGCCAAGCTTCCTTCAAGTTACCCTTTTGAACCTGGAAATAATCAAAACACCCACTCAGTTATTGATTGTTGCATGTCATAAACAGACTTGACAGAATGTTTGCACAAGTTACTGCTCTATTTGGTGCTTTCTCTGACATTATTGTGTGAGAAAACGCTTCCTGGATTACAGTCATGTAGCCTGCCAACACTGTACACGCATGATTAGCTCTGAGCTTGCATTAACAAATATGAACTGCTTCATGAGGGATGGCTATGTTTTCACAGTCTTACATTTTAGCCGCTGGGCGACAAGTGGAACACGTTTATATACTGGCATGGGCTGCTATCAGCTGCTAGTCAAGTTCGCTCTTGGGCAGGTTAAGCTGTGTTGGTGTTCAGAGATTCATTTTGTACTCAGAACAACTGCTCCCATAAGCAGTCGAGAACTTTTTTTTTAATCTAAAACTTTTGGAGACATTTATGAAAGTTGCTTATTTATGTGGGCAGCCATCTGGCTGAAATGTGCCACCTATAGTCGTCCAGGCGCACACCTGGGACTCTTAACTAGTGTGGCAGCTCAGAAGTGTGCGAGTCCTCCAGGGCCTATCAGTGCTATGCAGTGCTCAGAGGAGCCATGTGACATGTGGCATAATTGAGTCAGCCAACAGCTCTGCTCAAGTGCTCTATCTGAAGCAGTGTTTCACATTATTAAAGATGCTGTTTTCCTGTTTAATTTGAGACAGCGCAGGTCCCCGGGGGCACGGCCACAGACAGCTGAGCCACTGATGAATGTGCCCACAGCGGCCGCCGAGAGAGAGGGACCTACGAGGGAGAGTGCAGAGGAGCAAATAAAGTCAAGCCTTTAAGAGAACAATTTAATGCCAAATGCAGGCAAATTCCCCTCACTATTTGATTTGGCCTCTGTCTGTGGGCTATCCTCAGTGGGACATCATTCTTGCACTATGTTTTATTTTCACTTGCTCTCCAGTTTCTTTGTATAAGGGTTCACACCCCTATAATGCCCTGTTTTTACCTCGATTTGCTTCTATATTAGAATTGCCTTTGTAAGAAATAGGGTGTGTGTATATATGTGTGTGTGTGTGTGTGTGTGTGTGTGTGTATATGTATTTATTAGTATATATATTATATTTGTATTAATCCTGAATTACAAGTGGACTAGGGCTGCAACGATTAATCGAGTAGTTTAATAACAGAACCCGTCAGTCACCATATTTCAACCTTTACTTGGTTGATAAAGTATTATAAAAGTGTAATGTACAATAGAAACAATCGTTTGACTAGTCAACTACTAAAATCATTATTAGTGGCAGCCCTGAAGTGGACTAAATTCTTTTTTGAATAACTCACATTAACTATTATGTGACAAACACACTTGCTATACATTTGTAGAACACATTACACCAACAGTATTTAAGATAGTCAAGGCAGCAAGCTTCCCAAACTGAATGTGTATGTTTGATTAAAATGAAGCAGGTCACAGATTTTGATAGCACATCTGACTGAAGCGACTCTCAAAGCTCATCTCGTCTGAAGCTGGATGTGTGACGGGGGCCGTTCCGCGACGCAGCATCGCTATAAACGACTCGCTCCTGGCAACACTATTCACTCCAGGCACTCTCCGTGAGCGCCCACTGATATTAGCTGCGTCGTGCTTATTTGAAAAACACCAGTACTCACAAGCCAGAGCCATTATTAATATTACTGTACATGATGTAGCTCTTACCGTGACGCTGGCACACTCCCTTGTTCCTCTTGCCAAGATCTTATCCGGGCCTATTTTTGAAATTAAAGCCGGGCTGCGTGCTTTAAAGAATCAACTTCCTTGTCCGTTCACTGTAAAATAGAGTAACTGTACATGCTTGTGCTTTCAACTCCTCTGACAAAGATTATGCTATATGTACTGGTGGTAAGGCTCCACTTGAATGCAGTAAAGCAGAGCATTAGAGGTGTCACGCGCTGACAGCTAAGCAGGAGTCCTCCAGGCTGCCCAGGAGATGTTGCCTCTTTGATTCTTTCTTCAAACATGCAAGCCAGCACGAGGGGGACAGATTGTTTGTTCTAGATTTCCTGGGAGACTCCCACCTTGGGCTTTAGCAGACTTGTTGTGATGATTAGATGTCTCTTGCAGAAGATACTGGGAAGAAAGAAATGTGTTTTTGTTTCTTACATTTTTATATTTTGCGGTGTTTAGAAAAGCCAGTTAGCAGTGTTTGTTCACTTTCTAACTTCTAGTGTACTCTTGATGCTAAGATTTAAACTTTTTAAATCAAACTTTTTGATGATAAGGCAAAGGGATACTGAATACTTATAAAGAATATAATAAAATAAAAAAGTAATTACACAAAATACTGTCAAATCAAACTTTATTTGTAGAGTACAATTCATACAAAGTGTAATTCAACGTGCTCTACAGACATTAAAATCACAATAGAAGTGCATTACAATCACAACACAAACCTTAAACACAGCACAAAAAAAATGCTGATAAAATTTCCTTAATAATAGAAGTTTCAATAATATGAACTTGAGGTCTTATACTATTTCTGAAATGCATCAAGACCATTCTAAAACTATTCCATTTATGTAGTCAGTTCAGTATTTATTCAAAAGTGTATCTACTTTTGATACCAGTTTTAATATTGATTAGTATGGTTGTTATTAGTATTAGTATGGGTGTTGATTTTTTGATAATCCTTCTTTCTTAGCAATATTAGTCTATATGTTATATGCACTCCAAAATCTGATTATTATCTGATTTCTGGATCTATGACAATTATGTAAATGACCTGCAAACCGCAAAATCTGATCAGAGGGACCATGATCAGAAAGAAGTATGAGTTGTTGATTAGTTTACAAATAATGTTATTAATCTTTTAACTCCAAAAATCAGTAAATAATCCGAAAACGCATGTAACTGCAACTATTTTATGACCAGAAGGCTTTAATTGAAGGTGAATATTATTTGTTTTTGCTACAATTGAATACATAACGCATTTAGCCCTGATCCAGTATCAATTTGAGGGGTGCATTTTTGTGAGATTTTGTGCGACAGGAAATCAATGACTTGGTTAAAGACGTTTTCTCTGCATAAGCCACTGTTATTTGGTCGGTTCTTTTTGTAGCATTCACCACTGTCTGAAATTCTCTTTCTTTTTGCATTTATTGTAATGCATGGTAATCAGTAAATACGTGTACTATAAATATACTTCAATTTTTCCCCTCGATACGAACTGAAATGTCCCAAAATATAGCTTTATGCAATAGTTTTGTTGAGAAAAGCTTAACCCAGGTGAAGATTAATCCATGCTGACACGTGGCACTCCCTACTGCGCTGACTCAATATTGCCTCCATTATGAAAACATAGGCCTGTTCATTTTTGCACCAATTTGTCTATTGTGTTCAGTAGAATAACACAAGCTTCAATGGCATTTTGCTGGAGCGGCGGGAGGTAACACAATTATCCCCCCAGATCTCTATGGCTTAGCACCCTCTACCACCGTCACACTGACAAAGATTTTGGAGAACAGATGAAGAAGATAAATTCATAAGTGATTCAGGGCGCTGCCAGACTCGTGTCAAAGATTGCCGTAATGGTGTGTGCGCAGAGGATCTTTAAAACAAAACTGGACTCTGAGAACCTGGGCCTCTTTATCCATGTTTTGGGGGAATTGTTGTGACAGCTGTCATTGAAAACAATCTAAAACACAAATATACTGCCGTGTTTGAGCAGTAATTCAGGAGCAATCTAATCGATTCAGGAGGGTTAATAAATATAGATATCAATGATTACTAAAACTGAATCATCATAATGTGTTTATAATGACCCAGGCATCTTCCTTTTTTTTTTTTTTTTCAGTTAAAAAGGACACGCAAGATGAAACTGACAGCAGAATGCAACAGTTCAAGAAGAAGGCAAAAGAGCTTCGGATCTTGGACAGCAAAACCGCACAGAATCTTTGTGAGTATACTTTCACTTTGAGCGTCATATATGTGTATAAATAAAGTGTGTGCATGTGTCAACCTCTGCATGTACCGTCAACACATGTCACTGCTCTTATGTACAGCATGTGACACAGTTGATAGGTGCCTCAACCATCTTTGATTACATCCCTGACAGATGTCGGAGGAGCGTGGCAGAGAGTAGAGATAAGTGTAGAAAATGCACATGGAAACTGATGGTTTGACGTGTCTTCATGGTAATGCATACTGTACGTGACATCAAATTAACAAGACCGTACTGAGTCAGAATCACATATAGATTTTGTTGAAAGGCTGTGAAATCTGGTGTGCAGGTGTATCTGGGATTACACTTGTTTTTGCACAAGATTTCAGGAGCTTTTAGCGTGTAATTTGTGGTGTTATTCCACAATACAGCGTTAAACTTCTCTATTTTCATGCAGACAAGCAGGTGGCAACATTAGGCCAAGTTACAGGTCAGGAGTCTCGTTTATAAACCTTGCATACATAATGTGGCTCCTCATGTTAAGTTAGACAATGTGAGGTAGAACTAACTTTTTTGATACTGATATGGACACCTGATACTGTTCTTACTTTATGGATGAAAGCGTTTCAACACATGGATAAGCTGATTTCAAAGTACAAACAGACCCGACTCAGATGGATCTTGTCTTTAAAGGGCCTATGACAGGTTGAATTACTCATTTCACTAAAATGCAGTTAAGATAAATATATTTCAATTTCTACCAAAATCTTTACACATTTTACCCCAGTTTAGCTGTTTTTTTAGGTTTATAATTTCACTTCCTGGGTGTAAAGTGTGACATCACGCTAGGAAATTACCATAGCAACCACACTGTACACTGGCCAAAACTCATCTAATGTCACAGATTTTTTCATTTGACAAAGAGAAACACATGTGAACACCTTTATTTTGTTGAATCAGTGTTTAAAATGTCAAAAAAGTAGTTTATTTTGTGTAAATTATGCGTAACCTTTGTCTCCCCAGTGTGATGTCATCAATCTGTTTACTTCCTGTGGTTTTCAACAGATTTTTCAACTTTTCTCCACAAATAGTGACCGGATTGATGTAAAACTATAATTTATATTTACAACAGGTATTACTGCACTGAATAAAGTCAAAAATAGAAAATCATAAAAACCTGTCACACGCACTTTAATGCTGCTGGTGAAGATGTTCGGACATAAAGCCATGAAGAAATGGCTTTACTTGCATAACAGTATCAATAACCACAGTTGTACTAAGTCAGTATCACTATATCTTCAATACAGACACTCAAATCCATAATCCAGTCCAAAACCCTGACCGCTACCTGTGGCATTTTAGTGACAATCCGTGCTCAAAAGGTCAAGATTGTCTTCTAAGTGTGGAGTTTGAGGTCGTTTGTGTTTGGTCCTTACGTACACTTTCAGTCAGACACCCCCCATCTGTAGAGAGGAGACTATTGCTCCCAACAATAACGCATGATTGTATGAATAACAGAAAGATGAATGTCATACAGGCAAGTAATAACATCTTCAAGGAGACAAGCAGGTAAGATACAAACTGCGCCTTTAAGTTATGGCTCCACATTGTGCCCATTGTACTGTCTACAAACCGTGTCTATATGTATTTTTAGATCGAATGGCTTTTTTGAAGTGCGTGGTTGTTTTTTACCTATAGCCTTCAATCAAAACATGATATGGGCCCGTGTAAAGAAGAAAAAAAAATAACGCCTTTCCAAAAAACACATCAGTTTGTTGTCTAAAATGAGGCAAAATCTTTATCTGACAAACCATTAAGTGATGTACAAGAGAGGAAAACAGTGTTCCCTTCTTTTCACAATGAAGAGAAGAATGTCACCCAGCGCCGACGTGAGACTTGGTGATGTGTTTTTAATCATTTTCTGACAACAATGGGGCTTTTTGGCACCGACGCACAATTGAAATGGAGTTATGGGTACACAGACAATACAGACTGCAGGGCGATTGAAATCTTGGTATTAGTGTCTCTATAGGATATGTTGACAGTAACAACAATTACTAGACTTATCCTTTTGGCCACACTATAAGTGTGTTATCCCAGCGAATTGGTTACAGCACAAAGATGATCTGTTGTTGAGTTTGATCTGCTATTATTCTAGTGAACCCAACTTAATGCTTTTCTTTTCAGACAGATAAACATCACAGCTTTTGGTATGACACTGACAGGTGCAGAACATTTAAAAATAAACATAAAATGAATATTTAGACAGAGAACAGGTGCAGATTCAGAAGTGACAATACAGAACAAATGTTACCTCAGTTTCTTTCTTTGCTGTAGGCTTTTAGCACGTCTTACATCTAACCTGCCTCCTTTGTCACCCACATCAGCTACACTTTGTAATTTACAAACATTTGTGAGTATCTCTTTTGACAAGCCTCCCCCCAGAGACATTCACATCCAGCTGTTGTTTTATATAAACAGAATATATAGAACATATTGTGGTGTTATGCCTGTGAGACTCAACACAAGGATGTCATGTTCTGCTTGATTAAATGCCCTTTGTGTTTGGCTATTGTGAAGAGGGTACTATTGGTCAATGCCGCTGTGCTTAAATACTTATCAAAGTTACTTAAATCTTAAAGCATAATAACAAATAATCCTTTACTCTAAAATGTGTAGGAAGTCCACTTTTGTGTATGCAGAGAGGACTACGCTAACTCTCCCTTTGTTACACATGAAATGCAGACATCAGGTCCCAGCGCCGCGGCACAACAGCAGCTGTCGAGCTACTCTCCTCCAACTCATTACCAAAGCTCCACCTGTGACTTCCACCTGGATACGCCATCAGCTCCAGTTTCCAGTGGAGGCACCTTAGCTAGAGAGTAAAATGCCCACTGGGCTGTTCCCTGCAGGCGCGTGCATCCACCAAAACAAAACTGAAGCCCCCTCCAACATGGCAGACATTTGTTCTGCAACCCTCAGTGAGCCATTATTCATGCTCAAACTCTTACTAGTTTTCTTGGCTTAGTTAAGTACAGAAGTCAGACTGACGCTGATTTTGTGGTTCCTGCATTGAACTACTTCACAATATTACTTACAGATATAATATGTAAACCAGGACATGTTTATTGCTCTCTAAATTTGTCATAAATGAAGCTGACAAAGTTAGATTTCACAGATTTTCAGGGACTTCCTGTGACTTTCAGTGACTCGTTAACAAGATGTCATTAACTATCAGTGAAATGCTGAAAGGGTTAATTTAACAAGTACAATTATTTGAAAGTAGCTGTGTCACCAATGAAATTTGAAGCAAAGATACTATCTCAAAACTAGAATTGGGAAACATTGTTAAAAAATAATAAAAATGTATATAATATAATATGATAAAATATAGTTTTGTGCTGATGACAATTGGACAATTGTATGGAAATCCATCTGAATGTGCTAAAACATGTCTGTAAACATCAGATTCAAAAATCATACAAAAGTAAAATTAATCACAAAAGTGCAGTAATATCATTTCATACAGGATTTAAATATTATTCTTGGAGCCTTTTTGGTGAGTTTTTATTAATATAGAAAATAGCATAACAACCACTCTAATATTAAATTTTTATTATATATATCGCCCAAATCAATAACTACAACTTCATTATTGCTTGTTACTCAGACAAGACAACTTTTAAATTTCTTCTTTCAACAGACATAACCTGCGGGATAATAAACAAAATTCTCCCCTGACTGTTTTTGTCAAGGTGACTCAGAGTGCCGGGCGGGTTACAGGGAGTGTGTTGCCTGTTCCTTTGTGACAGGTTGGATGTGTGGTCATTTTATCTGAGGACCGATGAGTGCTGGAATGTCTCTTTGAACCCCACGGTCTAATAAAAAGCAGTGGAAATGACTCTTCTCCTCTCTCCATCACAACAGCTATTTTCCTGGGCTCGTTCCGCCTGCCTTATGAAGAGATCCGGGACATTGTGCTGGAGGTGGACGAGGAGAGGCTGAGCGAATCACTCATCCAGGTAAGACCGATGCTTTGGCAGAGTGGCCAGATCCCATTCATTTATATAGAGACACCCATCACCGTAAACACCACTATATGAAAAAAGAAAAGCTATTTTACAATTACTTGACAAAAGTTTTCAACAAGTTTGCCAGGTCATTCCTGTTTTCAAACAGGAGGGACTATTGGAATGCTTGGAAGGCTTGTCAAATGTGTAGAAAATCAGATGATCAATACTACAACAGGTATCGATATGTTGAAGTAGAGCCATATGCTTTTTTTATTTTTTAGTAACCAAAAAAAGGCCAAATTTGACCTTTCCTGAACAGTTTTAGAATAATTTTGAGCTTTATCACAACTTATATAAGACCTCATGCAAACATAAGAAAGTACTATATTTTTGTGTAAAAATTTTAAAGTTTATTGTGTTTTTCTGTTATCATTCTGGTATTTAAATTGGCATAGAGTATTGAGCCTACCCTTTAGTTTGAAATCGAGTTTGAACTTTTAATACCGTGACAACCTAATCTACATTGTGTATTTATGCTCATCTTTATTGCACTTACGTCTGTTTGTTTATCGTGAAGTTGTACGGCTATAGCATAACAATAGCTTCTGATTTTATTCTCCTTTTTTTGCCAAACGTGCCAGACTGTCAACAATTTAACTGAAATGCCACACCACAAGTAGTACTGACAATAACCCGCGCGATTTCTCACTCTCAGTCAAAAAGTTAACCCCCCACACGATTTTGCGCACGACCAAATGTAGAACTCTACTCCTTTGTGCGCTCGCTGTGTGCTCAAGTGGCTGTGTTATTGGTGAGTCCATCTCCCTTTCACCAAAGAGACCCCTGCATTCATACTCTGAGAATGGATGATGAAGGACGCTCTTGGCACACTCTCCTAACCCCACCTTCCTTTCCCCTTTCTTTGTCTTCAGCAGTGATTGATGAGTTTTCCAAAGGCTAGTCCTTTTTACACCATTTTTATTTTCCCACAAAGCATTAATTGAAAGTGGGCTGCGCAGATCACCAATGGACAATAACTATACTTTTGACCATGACATTGATTTTAATGAGAAATTATGTATTCATTGCTTATTTTTTAAGACGTCCTTTATTTGTATATGGTATTTGTATGTAACGGTAGTAGACTTTGATTTATTGTGGTAAGAAGCAACAGTTGTAGCGCTAATCCATCACTGTTGTTTAAGATAAAATCATGGATGTATTAAAAGAACTGGATAAGGCACGCCCCCTCTGTCTGTGGTCCCAGATTGATTAGTGGCCGTGTGAGGTACTGCAGCCTCTTGGAACCAGCCTTTTTCTAAAATGTCACATTATAATCACAGACAGGACTGAATTATTATCGGTATTTAAATAAAATAGAAGGAAATGTACTTTTCTACCGTTTCTAAAATCACCGAAATTACCGTTTTTATATTAAGTGATGTCACCGCAAACATGTGCGAGTCACGTGAACGAGCACGTCGGACGATATAAACAGAAGCACGTGGAAAAGGCTCGACTAGCGATACCTGTAAGTTGTATTTTATTTCATTTCAGACGCTTTCAGGTGTGTCTAACATGAAGAATACAACTACAATCACACAAGCTAACGTTAACACAAAAACTTGCAAGCTGCGTGGTCGTGCACGTCGCTCAAAGCATCATGGGGGAAAGCAAAGATGTCAGCCTCCGTATCAGGAAGTAAATGCGGAAGTAAGACGTTTTTTTGGGGTCATGCGCCAATGAGCTCACTCCATAGGGATAAACAGGACGGCTATTTTGGATTCATCTTCCAGGTTTTATTATAGTTCTATGGATAAAATGCAAATTAAAGGCACAGTGTGTAACTTTATGGAGGTGGAAAGTCACATGCATAATTCCGTGAAAACTGAAAGTTAAAATCATCCTTCGTAACTATTCACCATGCAGATCCATATGATTTATGCTATACTGTGGAATATTACAGCTAAAGGAACAACATTTCCATGGAAACAAGCAGAAGGAAGCAATTTTGTCGAGATGCAGGCCCACTTACAGTGAAGACAGTGTTTCCATAGCTTTTTACTGCAAAACAAAAAAAAAGTAAAAGTTGTATTATGCCTTTAAGTTACAGTAACTAAGCAATTTGCACTTTTTACCAGTGCATCAATTTTTAATTAGTTAATTAATAGGTCCATGGTGTCTTAGTAGACACAAATTTGGATTAGTCAATTTATGATTTTATTATTCTATGGATTTATATGTGACAAGCAGGAAGGAGGAAAAATAGAGTGAGCTAGCTGTAGATATGAGAGTGAATGAATCAGCCTTTTTCAATAACTTTTCAATTCAAGTTGTTGTTTTTCATGAACTCCTGTACATTTTTTTACATCTCTATTTTTCCGTAAGAATTGTTTAAGCATTTTTTAGTTTTTTGTGCCACGGATTTTTGCTTATAGGTAACTGTCTACATGCAAAATACACTTCCAATTTTGTAAAGCAGGTGCAACCTTAGTTAAAGCAGTGCTCTGGAACTACTTTCTAACCTTCAGGTCATTACTACCCGGGGAAAAAAGGCAAAAATAATGAATAGAGTGATAATATAGTCTCGGTCCTTTCCCACATGGTTTATCAACACTTGCAGAAGAGCAAGTCTGTATCCTCTTCACTGCTTGGATCTCGGGGAGTAGTAAACGAGAGCGAGGCAATATATTTTTAGATGGGACCATCCAGAGAGCTGCCCTACAGGACTATTATTTTGAGCTCTGATAACCTTTAATTGGCTGGTTGTCTGGCCCAGTGCACAGTGTATGTTATAAAATCACAAACCCCCCTCTGCTTTGGGAAGTAGCTTTTTCCCACTCTGAGTTATATTCAGATTTTTTGCATGTCCTAAATAGCAGTACAGCTGGTTTGCTAGACATCACTCTTAATACGTTTCTATCACGAAATCATTGACAGGAAATATCACACATTAGCACATGGTCCCTTTCCACAGACCACGGAACCGTTATTGTTGCGTGTATTGTGGCCGCTAAGATAACCCCACCCACAAAAATAAACGCCACAGTGAAAAGAGCAATTATTCAGAAGCAGATATTATAGATATGTAAGTGTTTTGTTTACTGACTGAATTACTGAAAGATCTGTAATGAAGGAGGGCCGGCTGTTCCATATTTAGATCCACTGTGTAGAACTAAACTGAAATGCTGAGAGTTGTACTGGAGTAAGGTGCTCTAATGCGATGTCCACTACGGGTTGGATATGCATGAAATTCATATTAAAGATTAACATATCGTTGATTCACTTGGTAAATATTCAAGACCAAGGCCTGGAGTGTCTACGCCCTGCTCTAAATATTATTCACAGAGCTCGCTTTTCTAAGGTTCGTATTAAACTCTAGGTTCCAGTTTAATTCCACGACTTGGTGTTTTCATATTCTCCTCGAGTCTGGAAGGGTTTCCCCCAAATACTGTGATGTTTCCCCATCAACCTAACATATGAATAGAAGGCTCCAGCTCTCGTGAACTATATATGAGATCCAATGAAGACTGGTCAAATACACTGCAGACAATAAAGTCTACGATTACCCACATCTTAACCATCTTGACTCTTACAGAACACAGTCAATACCAAATGATGATCACGTGAAGTTAAAAAATGTAACAGAACTAAAACCTAAACCTGCTTAGGGAAATTAGAGTTTCATTTCACAGCTCTCCGCATGTGACAAAATACCAAATTTCAAGTAAGAAAATCGCACTTTCTTCTCCATCACTCTGGGGTTTCAGTGTGTAATAAGTATGGAGCAGCACAATAAGGCAGCTACCCGAAAATGAGAGCTCAACAAGCCTCTGGAGAGCTGGTGTGCAAGTCAGCTTAAACGTCTGGGAGCTAAGCTAATGTCAGAGTGTCCGGAGGGAGGCCCGTGTTCACTTATCGCTGCAGAAGGCGGAACACATCTGGCAAGTGTGCTACGACTGCCGCTGCGGCTGATGCTTAAATAACAGTTTGAAGGCTAATGTAACGTCTGCGCTGGACAATGGCAAAATAATCTTATAAATGTTTATGAGCTGTCATCAATGAGGGCCATACTGTTTTCTCTTTGTGTCACGAGCTACAGTGTCGTGTTCATAGACATCGTTATGTAGTCATTATTCGAGTACAAGGACGAGTACAAGTATGCAATGTAATTATGTCAGCGCATGTATGTTGTCTGGTCAAGTATCACATAATAGTATCAGCTGGAAAAATTAGCCTAAACGTTATTAAACGTTTAGGCTTAATTATAGGCATAATCCCCATGATACGGAAATAAAATTATAAAAAATCAAATCAAATAAACAAACCGTGCTTATGATTGCCCAAAAAGCATAAATACAGTAGTAATATTGTGATATTGTTGGTCTTATAAACAATAATTTGAATATAGAATTGGCATTTAGCTTTTTTTAATCGCTAATTTAATTCCACCTTACCATAAGTACTGTACACAAAACATAGAATCACAAGGCAATAAGTGTCTATCTATGCTCTAATTACTTTTACATTTTAATATTATGTCTGTTATGTTTTTTATTACTATTATTATTTTTGTTTTAATAATTAAAATTTATTGGCTGCAAAAATGACATTTTGTTTTAATCTTTGCCAGCTTAAATATTATGTGATAAATGATATGCATAAAGCAAAAATTATTACTGAATTATTATCAGGTTTGTCTGTAAATATTTAAAGCATGCCTGCAGTTAATTAACTGTTTTAATGAAGGTTCATGATATCATTACAGTAAATGGAGAGTCTAACTAATTGTGCACATGATTATGCTATCCTTTTGGACGGACAGCTTGGAGCAGCCATGAGCTGAGATGCAGTCCGTCCTCGCAGCACAGTCTGGTTGCGGCGGGGGAGCGACAGAGACTGCATGCTGCTTGACACAGGCCTAAGCGTGGGCTCCATCTGCACAGCGCTCATCTACACTCATTATGCTGATTAATCACTCTACACCACCCACTTTGAGCCACACGCCAATCACTATTTATCTCCACGGACAAGCGCGCACTGGGGCACAGCTGCACAGCTGCATGGATGGAATCTATATTTTCTTATAGTGAAAGCATACATATTTTGTATATTTGTGTTCATCTTTAGTCAATATTACTGACATAATAAACTACAGCTACTATGATAATGATCTGCAGCTGCTTTCTAGTAAAGTGGAAGCTTGAATTTCATGAACTGTCACGTTGCCTTGCTGCATATAATACTTATAGAGATAGACAGTTTGAACTAAAAATGCAAGACAAAAGAAAACTACAGAAAACATTGGCTACAAGAGAACACATTTAATTCAATTACATTTAGTGCTCAACATTTTGAATTTTGCCCTACAATGGAAAAGGGCAGTAACTGCATTTATTGTCCTAATGGAGTAAAAACAAGCTTCACATCACAGTTTAATTTGGTGACATTTTTTTATGGCTCTGCTCTGTAATATTTATGAGAAATTCTGATGTTAAGTTTGTAGCAAATACAATTGTCTCGGTGATACAATGAAAACAATACAATAACTGCAGCTCGGAATGTGAGCTGATAAATTCAAATATAGATTTCACCTAAGAATACCATGTGTTATTCATTACACATACTAATATTTGTGGTGGAAAAAAATATTTCTCTGACCTAACACAGTACTTTATATACATATTTTTCAGGTCAATGGTCAAAGCAATGGTAATTGTTTGATTGATTGGACATATATACATACATACATACATACATACATCATTGTAAGGCATTAGGCCTACAGATATAATACCAATAGTTTAATCTGATATGCTGGTGTCAAGTCAGTGTCTGATCGCTAAGCTAATGTCAGAGAGTCCGTTTTCTCTGTTACTGTGTTTTTCTTTTGTAGGGCAGAATAACTATCATACAATTTTACACAGTGCTTTTTTTACTAGACTTTATAGTGTTCACTCTATCACTCAATAGATCAAAATATTTTCCGCAGATGTTCGCTAATATGCCTGAAAGTCATAGCAGTCGGGCGAACTTCAGTGCTGCACTTTTAAACTTGGACTAAGATCAATAGAAACACAAAGTATCTTTCAAAAATCTCGCAGGCAAGCAGTCGACACCAATATTGTCGAAATAGAAACGACATGCGCCAACAATGCATCTTAAATTACAAAACTCCATCTTATCATCTCCCCAGTTAACGGACAAGTCTAATGCAATGATTTGTCAGCACAATGTGGCAGTTGCGTCGGCCTTGAAGCACCCCTCCGATGTTTCACTCTGGCACCGCGGATAGATAGGTCTTGATTGGCTGTTCTTATTTCGCATTAGGAGCCATCAGCGCCTCAGAAATGATTTGCACATCCCTGAATGCTGGCAGACAGACATGGCCTTGTCTATTCATTCACCTCCCCATACGAATCAAAGCAATTTCCTTCTCATGCCCATTGCTTATGCATTGTGTCTTGCAAATGCAAATTTATATGTTGCATGTTTTCATAATCGGCCATAACTGTATCATTGATCACCGCGTGCGTATTTGGGTTCCTCTCAATCACATTTTTAATTTCATTTGCCTATTCATGACTGTAATAATGGACAGAGGTCACTTTTCTCTATCGGGTTAATCAAATTCAAAGCACCAACATGGCCTCCTCACAAGCGTCAACCAACAATGAGATGAGAAGGACAGTAGACAACAATGAACCCTGCTTGTGTAAAAACAGGTTCAGAAAGCTTGGCAAGAGGTCTAGCAGTTTAAAAAGGCTGACAGACCCATTTGTTTCTACCGTTGGCCTGGAGTAAAGAGATTTCCGAGACCTTGTTTGCATGGCACGGAGGTAGACGTGTGTCCAGAATAGCGGGCACCTTGTCGTATTGTTTGGGTATGGCACTAAAGTATTCCGAGATCCCTCCAGTGCTGCTTTGGAATTTCAGACATGCTGTTGACCTTGTTGTTGCACACTTAAGTTGGCTCCCATTCTTGTAGCCTCTAATTTCTCCAAAGTCCCTGACAACACTTTGGTTTTTGCCACAGGGACAAGCCTTAACCGGAATAATGATGGTATTTAGTTCTCAGCCCTTAACAATTCATGCCAGAAGACAACAAGGAGGTCATGTTATTAGTCATTAGCATTGTAAACGGGCAATTTGTGTTGTAATCAGCAGCTAACATGCTCTATATGTCACATTGTTGTTTTGTGGAATTAAATTTTACTATCAACTACAAAGAGAAATGGCCAAAAAGATAGACAAAAATATATTAAAGTGGACATATTATGCAAAATCACCATAACTGAGCTTTTAATCTTGTTTCTAAAGTGTTTCTTCGTCATTAGTTTACTAAAAGTTGTGTTTTGATTGATGCGTGCATGTTTGAGTAACCTTGTATTGTCCTGCAACTGAAGCTCGAGTGCTCAAAAAAATCCTGTTTTAACCCACCCCGCTATCCCAACACACGCTATTCTTAGCTGTGATTATTTGAACAATTATAGACTCTGATACTAACACATGTAGTGTTCTAATCTCTATCTGCTACTTGTTACGGTGAAATGTCACTATGAAAAGAAGGGGCTTATCAGTTCTGCAGTTTTGAAGTCAACAGACCTGTTTCTATTAGGTTTAGGCCCTTTTGGATCAATATTGCAGTTTATAATTAATCAAATGTATAAATTCAAAAGCATAATATGTCTCCTTCAGCTTAAAGGTCAGATGTGTTGAAAGACAAACCCGCTGACAGTAAGAACGCATGTTTTTGAAGGTTTTTAATCAATAAAAACACCTGCAGTTGAAAAACGCAAGATGGATACATTTAATGCTGTACTGTGGAACATTCCAAGAATAAATTAAATCTTCCTGGAGACAAGCAAGTGATGGACCCCCCACTGTAAAACTTACTCCACCTTTGAACTGCATTGACTGGTCGACTTTGGGGTTAAATGTGTAACTAACATGGGAACACTTTTCATTTAGTGTGCATGAGATATGTTTACAAACACAGCTTCAATGTAAATAGTATCAAGAACTGTTTTTCTTTTTATCCTTAACGTCATGCAGCTTTAGTCTTATAAATACAAAGGCTGTTGCTTGTCTTACTGTAAGTCATTTTAAATGCATGCAGATATCTCTCTAATTAGTCCAAGGGAACAATGTCTTTCCCCTTGCACAATTAATACAGAGTTTGTTTTACATTCTGCTCTGAAATGGCTGAGACGTAATTTAATCAAACCTTTAATCATAGCTACTCCAGTATTTATTAGTCTGTCTGCACAGGTTTAAAATGTGATGCTTTGAATAAGAGTGTTCCTTTACTTAGCAAATTGTACACATTGTAGATCTTTTCCTCTCTGACCCAGAAGAGCCATGTGATCTTCTGCTTGAAATGAGTTAGTCATCACTAAATGTTTCAGCACGCCCACTTTTTGGTGTGTGGTAAGCTCATGATGTGGCCCCGGGGGCTTGTTTTGCGGAATATCAGAGTGGCTTCTTAATGTTTAATGTCTGCCAATGTATTTTATATTACTCTATCTCCTTTTCAAACGGAAAGGCTAATGACTTGCACCACACTGCTGCTATTCATTTGTAATTACTATTGCCCTACGTTGTGTGCTAATACAGCGCAAGGATTTCAGCAATGTTTCATAAGTAAATAGAAACAGCATCTCATAAGGAGAAATCACTGTGTACTGGGTGTAGACAGTTATAATACAAAGTAGATCTAGGCCGGTCATGATAAATATATCGTCTTATTGTTCAACTTAGCAATATTTCTGGGGCTCAATATTTGTCATGTGTACTTTTTCTTTGCATTAACGAACAACATTTTTAGATTTTCTTTTACATTTAATTAACATTTAAGTTGTGGAGGATCAAATAAATAACGACTCTCTGTTTTTTAAATTGTTCATTTCTAAATTGTTCATTTTAAATATTCTGCCTGAGTGTTATTGTGTCAGTGGCATTCAGTAGTTTCAATCATATCGTTTATCGTGATCTTTTCTCTAACAGTATTTCACACTTCAAGAATAGATATCATGACAGGCCCAAGTCGATCATTGGCATTTGGAGAAGACGATATACTATGCAGTTCTGGAGTTCTCCTGTCAGAGTTGTTTTGGTGTATTGTAAGATTGGTGTCAGTGTAAGTAGAGAAAACAGCTGAAGAAAATGTTTTGCTTAAACCGGCCACTGGTGACTTGCTAAGCAGATTCCCAGGTGTTGCCTTCGATTTTAAGACAAACTAAAATGTTTACAGAACTTCTACAACTAAACTTTACTGTCAATCACTCATACTTTTCCCATCCTATATTGTCGCTTACTTGCAACTGCATTATTAAAATGTATATTTAAGAGTTTATTTGCACAATACGAATTTTACCTTCAGGGTTTTGTTTAGAACCGCTGTGAGCAATGTACATAGTGACATTTAAATAATTGTAATTGTTGCTCGCCGTGGCCACACAGGATCAACCACAGCCTGACAGGATCCTCTCACTGACACCGAGAGGATCCTTCCCCTCACCTCGCCATGGCAACAACCTTTCCGCCAGGTCTCATAGGACTTTTCCCAAGGAGCCTAGCTTGTTATTATTGTTTATCTCTCTTGTCAATCACCACGGGGCTCATCCATATGCATGCGGCCATCATTACACAGGCTATAGCCCATTGGCTGGAGGGTGTTTCCTACCAGCGCCCGGGCCAGCCTTTGTTCTGCTCTCTAACAACAGGTGATTGCAGCCTGCTGGCACACTTTTGGGCATCATTTGCATGGTGTAAAAGAACACATATGGGGCAAGGCGATAAGTATTGGCCGTTGGATTAGAGTTTAAGCGAGAGAAACGGGGCTCCCCTTTGGGCTTAATTGGGGTTTATTTTGGCAGCACATAACTCTCCACTGCATCAAATGCTAATTCAACAATGAAATGTAAAATGCATTATGCTGATTTAGTGGGGCTGGGAGACGGAAAAAGGGGACGTTTTGAAGTTCAGGCAAAAACGGTAGAGAAGGTAGAGACTGGGGAAGGCTTGGCGTGGTGCAATATCAAATAGACTTGAAAAATGGATGGCAAGGACCCAAGGTAGAGCATGCACTATTCAGCGATGATCATTGCGCCGCTGCTCTCTTGCCACAGGGGCCAGTCCAGGTACGCTGTCCTCAGGTTGAATATTGATTAAAAGCACCAACTCTCCAGGCTCTACACGCACACACACACACAGAATAACAGTTACATTTTGATTAGGTGCAGTCTACGGCGGTGCTTCTCCTCAGGCACACTGGCTGCTCTGTTGCTTAAGCTAAAAGTAAAAAAAAAAAAAAAAAAAATCTCTGTTTTCACTCTCCAATTGGGTGTCTTTGTTTTGTGTGACAGATGGCACATCACTCAGCGAGACACTCTCAGACAGCATTCTCCACAAACACATTAATTTCTATTACTGCTATGCATGCTTATTTTTTATGTGCTCGGCAGCCTCATTATACCGCTGCACTGTATTAAAAAGGCAACAAAGACATTTGTAAAGGACTAATATTTACTACTGGGAGATGGATTAGCTGGTTCAGTGCTAAAGGTCATCCCCTTTTGAACTTATTTGTATTGACAGGAGAAATTGCCCTCTGTTTACACGAGTGACTGCAATATATATTATCCTCATGAATTTAAGATTCATTCCTACTGTTTATGGTCTGTTTTGTCTGTTTTGGTTTGTTGCAATATTATTTCCAATTTCTGTGTATTTCCTCAATTTCTATTAAATGACATGATTGTGACTTTGAGGTAGAAACTAGTTTAATCAAACCATTTCAATATAAGTAACATCAGAAAGCAGTATAAAATAATTGGCTTCACAACAGATTGTATAGAATGCTCATTACAAACCATTCTAAAATGAAGTATGCTACATGTTGAATACTATTATATATTTTTTAATATAACAGACAGCATGTTTAATTAAAAAAAAAAAAAGCCACAGTGACAAGTTCAATTTCCCCCTTTAGCTACTTAGCCACATCTGTATTGTGATATTATAGACATGTTGCCATAGATGTGGCTAGTCAATGAATCAAACTTCAACAGAGATTCAGTCATGTCTAAACGTCAATGATATTTTGTCATCTTAATGGAGAGGTCAACAGCCAGTCCTCTGTCAGTAACAGCATGTGGGTCAGAGCAGCCTTTCAACACTGAAAGCCATTTTTAGCGTTTGAAAGGAGACGTAAAATTGAATCAAAAATTTAGATCAATATGTGGAAAAAAAATCTTAATACTTCTTTACCATATAGCCCAGCAATAGGGCTACAGATCCGTTGAAAGTTTTGATTTAAAGTCGGCTTATCTGATTTTCAAACCTTGAGATGACGAAAGTATTATTTAAATCTAATTTGTCCATAGCTCTCGCAAACCCACATCATTAATATTTGTAGGCATGAATTTTCAGGCACTTTAGAGCATCTTTTATCACGCGGCGAAATCTGGGTGCAGTCAATCCTAGCGCTTCTTACGTTTTTTTACTTCGGGTTTTCAAAAGATAAAATACTTAATTGTTAGATGAAGACAATGCACAGTTGTCTATATTTTCACAGAATGCATCTTTTACAATAAACTCTGCAGAGGAAAAAAAACATGTTTACTCATTTACAAGATTAAACCCAGTTAGCCCAGTTTGGTAAAACAAATTCCTCATATCATCTTCACTGTCCATAATTATCGCTCAGAGCTTTGCAGAAACTTCTAAAACACATTTTACCCTTCTTCCTTAAGTATTCCTCAGCCTCCACATTAGATAAAAGTTCAGGTGTTGCATTTTTCTTATTTATTCCGTGTATCCGGCACATTTCCTGCTCTCAGACAGATTTAATGTCACACTTAGTCTGTCAGGTTGGCCAGCCCCAAACTTCAGATTAATCCCTCCCTCCTCTGCATCTCTCCTCTGCCTTTCACTCACTCCGCGGCCCTGTTTCTTATTTTGTTTAATGCGATTTTAGAATCTGTCACACTCGGTTTGTTGCTTGTCAGTCTGTCACTAGCAGCGCTCTCGTCGACATTTGAGGTGTTTGTGTGCGTCGGCAAAGTGTGGATTGTGTAATACTACAATGACTCCAGCGTCTGATGCGATTTGTTTAACTTGTCGACAACAAAGATAATATTTTCCTTCTTTCGTTTTATTTTTCTTTTGTTGCTGTACGGCGTTTTTGATTTTTCACACTCTGACTTTTGTCGGCTGTCACATAGAAGCTAAGCTCATTGTGTCAAATCATATATTGTATTTTTACTGTATATAATATTCCCCCAACTACTATTTTTAAGTTACCGTCAAAATAAATAGTGCTATTGGAATGTTATTTCGCTACACTTTCCACCTTAACATGTTTTCCATTTTCAAAACAACAAAACATTAAATTATTTTCCACATTCTCAAATTCACTTCTTTCAGTTTCGATGTTTGTGGCGCTGTCTTTTTGAAAAGTAACTTTTTCTTGTCTGTCTTTGGCGTAGTTTGAGAAGACGAAAAAGAAAGAGCGGCCTTTTGCGACTGCACGTTGTAATGTCTTTTCAGGAACCGTCAAACCTGGCTTTGCGGAGTAAAGCTGGTGGAATCTTTTCTTCTGTCTATTACTTTGCTATTGATTTAAAGCGAAGTCTTGACTGATTTTCCATGAGCCAGGTAGGAAGCCCGCTGAGGTGTCACGGCGGGGAGATGGCGCTCCCATGTTGCTCCCCATCACAAAAGTATGTGCAGAGAACCGCCTGTTTTTCCGTCTCCACAATCCTCCAGAAAAATCAATTAAGAAGAGAAAATCACATCTGTCAAGCACACGGCTGTCGCGGTGCTGCTGTCTTTGGTGGTAGACCTCCCATAAGCCTTGTCGACAGAGCGCGGTTTACTCATATCAGCTTTTTTTTTATTCAAGCCGCTTTAATAATGACTTTAGTGCTCTGAGAAAGGCGTTATCGATTGACACACCTCCGACTATATTTGCAGCTCTCTTGGATTTCTTTATCATTTTGACATTACTGTTGGGAATATGCTGCTCGGCTCTCTAAGTAAGTATATTTCCCAGGTAGGAGTTGAGAGATGATAGATGTTACCACAGCAGCTTTGACACAATCTTTTTTTTTTTTTTTTTTTTTTTTTTATTTATTTATTTAAAACAAGGACAGTGCACAGATAACATTAAACTCAATGAGTAGAGATGCTCTGCACCAGATTTAGCTACAAGCTACTTTCCATCTGTAGTCCTTGGGCAGGTTTTAAATGAACAACAACAAACAAGATTTGTTTACAAAGTAGCACCCGTTATACACCGAATAAATAAACAAATCATCAGCAGAGATTCTAAAATACAACAGTTCATCATTATTAGGAGCACTTTAAAATACAATTAATAATTTATCAATAACAAGACCTTCCAAAATTACAATTATCAAATTCATCATAAAACCTTTAAATTAAATAAACAATTCATAAATACAATTACCACACGAAATGCTAAAAATACAAATCTCATCCTTAACACGATGCTCCAAGAGTCTTCTAAAATCAGTCAGAATGTTTACAAAAGCCTAATGTTGACAGGCCTGTCTGCTCAAAAGCCATTGTCTCAGCCCATGTGAGAAGGACAGATAGTTTGAACATGTTTTTAACTCAGTTGGAAGTGTGTTCCAGTTTTTTGCTGCAGTGAAGGAGAAAGCGGATTGTCCCATCACTGTACGTTTAAGGGGAACGGTCAGATCATAATTTAGAGTTGAGCGAGATGTTCTAGTCATCTGCTCTGATCGTAACTGAAAAAAGCCTCTTAAGGGAGGCAGAGCGAGATGTTCTAGTCATCTGCTCTGATCGTAACTGAAAAAAGCCTCTTAAGGGAGGCAGAATAATAGATAGCTCCAAAATGTGTGGAAAGTGATATGTAGAACATTGTTACTTTAGACGCAGCATGTGTTCGGGCGATGCTGATGGCTCCATTTAGCTCTTACAATAACGAGATTTTGCTTTGTGAGTTTACATGCATCATAGGTATTCCTGCTTAGGTTTAATTTGAATGTTTTGCACTAAACATTTATACAAAATGAGTATTAGTTAACTAGCCTCATTTTTCTGTGTTGTACAGAATGCTACTAAGTAATGAATAGCTATGTAAGCATTAGCATTTAGCGTATTTAAGCATTAAAGTGCCTATGACAGGTTGGACTACTCATGTACCTAAAATACAGGTAAGATTAATATATTTAAAGTTTTGCTAAAAATAATTATACATTTGATCAATTTAATCATTTTTTTTAAGTTTTGTAATATCAATTCCTGGTTGTAAATGATGACATCACACTAGGAAAATACTTTGAACACTGGGCTAAAACTCGGCTAATGTCACAGATTTTTTTGTCCGACAAATCAAAATACATGTGAACACCTTTATTTTGTTGAATTAATGTTTTAAGGGTAAAATAAGTTGATTATTTTGTATAAATTATGCATAACCTTTGGATGGAAAGAGTCTCCCTAGTGTGATGTCATCAGTTTTTTACTTCCTGTAATTTTAAATAGATTTTTCAACTTTTCTCCACAAACCATGACTTGACTGGTGTAAAACAATTTTTTTAAATGTACAATATGTATTAATACACCAAATAAAATCAAAATTAGAAAATTGTTCAAACCTGTCATACGCACTTTAAGCATTTTTTCCCCTCAGAATTAACAGTACACAAAACAAATATATGTAAAAACAACAACAACACATATTTCACATCATAATCATATTTTATCTCTAAATGTCACCAGTCATTTTCAGTTTCCAGTCACAATAAATTAACCTTTTAGTTTTATACATAGCAAAGGAATAAAAACAAAACAAAAATGTAGCAGCATCGTAGCCAAAAAATGAGTAACACTACTACTAATGTTGTATTAAAGGCTGTAAAATGTCTTGTGTCCAGAGTAGGCCTGCACAATATATCGCAAAAGTATCAATATCGCAATATATGCTGAAGCAACAATGATATCACAGCAAACACAATATATCACAGTAACACCAAAGTCTTCCAGCCGATAGAAATGGTCTGTTTTTAAAATGAAGACAGTGAGAAGGGAATAAAATCTAGCTTTTTCAAACTAAATTAACCTCTGTGGTACTTTTATTCGTTTATTTTTTATATAACAGACATTGCATCAAAAATAGGGCTGAAACAATTTGTAGAATCATCGTGACTAGCTGACTATAAACAATAATTGCAGTTTTATAACTTTTATAACAAAGACATTGCCATGGCAAAAAGGAATAGACCATTTCTGATTTTCCTCAATTATACACTTTATTTATAGATATTTTCTATCAAGAAGCCTTCATTCACAATATTTCAACAAATAATAATAATCACCCTTAGTCAAAAAGTCTATTTAAATATCGCAATAATATTGATATCGCAGATCTTAAAGGCCATATCGCATATCGCAATAATTTCTAATATCGTGCAGCGTCTAGAGACAAAAAAGCGTACTAGATTTAGCACTCAGTTTATCCTGAATGTTGTGTCGGTCTTTGTTCACTCACAGCGCTCATCATTCACCCCATTCCCCGCACCATGAGCCACGTGGGAGGCAATCAGCTGACCGCCAAACTTATTTCCATGACAACGGGTTTCAAGAGAACACAGGCCCTCAGACACGCACGTACACACTTGCTTCTCTGGCGTCCCGCGGCGGTCTTTTCCTCGCTGGCGGCGGCCGAGGCAACAAACGCACACGGTCGCCAACGGTCACTTTTTTTCAAATCCAAGTACTCCGTGATGAAAGTGGATCATCCGGAGGTCAGCCACTTTCGCACCACGCTCCTCCCGCTCCGTAGGGTTAGTGAGAGCGCTCTTGGATTGGCTGGTTAGTGCGGCTGCCGTGTTCACACTTCGAAAACTCTTTTACGTCGACTTCACTTAAATATTTATTAGCCATAAACCTCTGCTTATAGTCAGTCAATACCAGACCTACTACGATAAATGATAACGACTGTACTTAGTCTGTGTTTTGTATTCTCCGCGTAATCTCCTCAATAATCTTTTGAACCATATTGTAACCGTTTTCCTGCTGCCTTCTCTGCCAGCATCCTATTTTTAAACGCGGCCATGTTATCACCTAATGTGCGCCTAACACCACATCTTTGAACTGTATTAACTTAGCCGGGCTTCTCGGGCGCTCCCAAACTGTGATTCGCCGGGAGCCCATTGACGGCAGCAAAGATCAAAGCGCGGAAGTGAAAGCCCCGCAGATACTGTCATCTTGTACAAATGTTTAGTGAACCGTAACCTGTATCTCATTACTTTTACACTCTCCTTTACCCCTCACCATGCCCGCCTGCTCTCCTTCCTCAAGCACCGGCCTTTCACACGGATGAAGTACTTGCATTTATTTGACCAATATTTCCCCTCTGTTCTACACTGGTGTATTTATGCAGGCGGATGTTTGATCGAGAGGGGGGAAAAAAAGATTGCGTGTCCGTTGATAAGCAAAAGCACAGATAGGAAGTGGTTGTCTTAGAAACTAGAAATATTACAGATACATGGAGACAGACTACAATTTACATCCACATTGAAGGAGATTACTACAGATGTTTCGTTTATGCAGTTGTATTTCTTCTCTTCTTGTCACCTCATTTTTTAAAAACAATTTTTAGAATTTCAGTCAGTCTGTGTAAGCAAGTTGCTGAATGTCTCGCCACTCTTCCCCAGCCAAGGGTAGAAAAATGATATAGAGTGTATAAAAGATCACTTATATAATTTTCAAACTGTGAAATAAGGAAATAGGTATTTAAACTTTTATAACTCATTGCTAGGTCTCACAAACCCTTTGGCACATCAATTCACCTTATTCTGCCCCGCCCACTTTTGCCTCTTTTTGCCACAGATATGCACTTTTGTTGTAAACGCACTTCCGTTTGACGAGAACTCCGTTAAAGCTAATGACGAACGAGGGAAAAGTCTCGCCGCTAAAATGTTACATACAGTAGGTTGATTTGTGTAAAATGTTTAATGAACACGAGCAACAACAAGTCAACAACGCACCGATTTCCTGGTCAGTCTGAAAACGGCTTTTTAGTCCGTGTGGAACTTATTTTCTGTTGAACTCGTCTGCTCCATGTAAACTAATACAACGGAAACAAGACGGCGGCGCGTACGGCAACTTCCGGAATAAGGTGAATAGTTGCATGGATGAAACAGATGTATTATCTATGTAGATCCAATCAGCTCTCATCCCAAAGAATCATATAGTGACGCAAATGGCTCTTTCTTACAAGTTTAAGAAGATAAGATGGGCAATTATCAGATGAAGACCACATGTGGAGGTCTGAGTTCAACTTTACAGTACACTTTCTGGGCAAGAAAACATTATTGACCAATTATGAAAAAAAAAAAAAAGTTGGATACCCCAGCTTTAATGTAATAAATCTGTATACAGATGGGCAATATATCAACATTTACATTGTGAATATTGTTTTGAAGATATGGAAACTTTGAACATCGAGTATATCGTTTCAAGTGAAAAATGCTACAAAAAGAGCTGGTAAAAAAAATGCAATAAAATAATTAGACAGATATTTCAACAACAAAAGCCTCATTTAAATCCATGTTTTAACTTTTTTCTGTTAGATTGATATAATATCATCTGAGTATCGTTATTGGGATATTAAAGAAAAAAATCGAGATATCCATTTTTGTCAGTATCGCCCGCCGGCTGCACCGAGAGTTTCCCCTCTGTAACTGAATGTGTCGTCTCCACTGCCTCCCCCCCTCCCCTCAGACTGCTGCGTGTGTCTGGAGACCCGCTGTGCTGTCTGGCCCCGCGTCATCACCCAGTCTCCCACACTGGTTCGCATATGCCTCTGCCAGTGTCAATAGAGCTGCATGGGGTTTCTGATAATTAACAAGATGACAGACAAATCGAGTGACAACTGCAAGGTGGATTTCATTTTCCACTGCACATTCCTCCCCGTTCTCCTCTCCCCGCTCTAATGCGCAAGCCTATTCTCTAAAGTGACATCCAGAAATGATTTAGATTAGTTTCACAGATGATGGGACAATGGTGGAATTAATGACAAGCAGGCGGCTCGTTATGGGGAATTGTGAGTCTGCGCAACTCAAGGAGGCTTGAAAGTTTTGAGATCAGTTTAAAATTCTCCCCTGGTTATTGCCATTGTCTAAAAGAAAATCCACAATAAAACTCAGAGGACATCAATCAAACAGTGTCCTCGGAGTGTTATTGTGGCCTCATTGGACATGAAACCCAATTGGACAGGAGCATTTACCTCCCTTTTAATCATGTCTCTCCACAACGAACCATTTGTATCGTGACTTGTATGACTTTTATGCCAGACACTCTTCCTTATAAATGTTTTCAAAAGTACTGTGGAGTGGGCAAGAGGGATGTCTTAATTGTTAATTGTAATTGTTTTGTGATGGACAAGTAAGTCCCATATCGACGTTCAAATAATGAAAGGTATATAACAATACACTTAAGCCACTTTATTTGCCATTTTTTACTATCTATTCCCAGTCAGCCACCTACTGTAAATAAGAGTGTGCACTTTATACTTTATATTGTATTTTTATTACCATGTTTAGAAATTATTTATCCTATTTTTATTGCATGCGCCTATTTCATTCATTCCTGTTCTAAACTGTGTGTTGCAACCATGGAATTTCCCCATTGTGGGACAAATAAAGGATCTCTTATCTTATCTTTTAGGGCAAAAAATGTATCATGTCTACATTTTCTTTGCACTAATCATCTATCAGAATAGCTTTAAAGAGTTGAAAAAAATAACGTGACTAATGATTTACTATTTAAAAACAGAAGTTGCTCATTTGTCTTTTTACTTGTTGTATATTGTACATTTAGAAAAGGGTTTTGTGCTGTAAGGTTTACTTTTAATTTTATGGTTTATTGTTATATGTTTTTGCTCTGGTATAGTTGCAGGCCTATATACAAGTTCCTCGAAGGAGACAACAGCAACATCAATAAAAATGTCTTCTATGAATGGAAAAAGTTCCAATCAAACTTGAGTACACAAGTTAGTTCTGCCCTTTGGAATCTCCACTTCATATCATTGATGATTGCAGACATCATGGGCCAGAGGCAGAGCAGCAGGTCTCTTTCTTCACATAAACTCAGGGTTAATTGTTACTTGCAGCGCTGTTACACATCTTGCACTCGCTGTGATCTTTGTTGATTGACCACTTGAGGAAAAAAAAGCTGTAAGTCCTCCTCAGTTATAAATGTCAGAAATTTCGGAGATAGTTTTGCAAACCTTTAAGACGAAGTCCCTTGTGATTTTCTTTGAACTGGCATTGAATGTAAGTGTTTATCTGTGTTTAAATATAGTATTGACCTAGTTTTGTGTATGTTGCTTAAATAATTGTTATCGCTTATATATCTTGCAGTTGCATCCGTCTTTGATTTTGCCATTTGGAACTGTATATGTATTAAAACTCTTGCTATTCTCTTAAAGGTAGCATCTGGAATCCTTACTAAACTTGCTGCAGTACCAGTTTTTGAATACATTATGCTGTGCCTTGCTCATTTATACTATTTGTGTATATTTTTCCATATTTATTGCTCAAATTGCTTGAGTAAATAATTAGCCTCTGCAACTTTGTGCTGAATAGTGAATGCAGACTACTGCCCACAACCATAATGCAAAATATACCGTCATTTAAGTCCAAAATAATCTGTAACAATCCCAATTACACTAATATGTTTTCTTCTATTTATACAATCTCCAGTTCTTTCCGCATATGCTGATATGATCAGAAGTATTCATTATCAAGGGTCCATTGCTTTCTGCAGAGTCTAATTGGGGATTCAGCAAAAAGCAAGCAACATTTGATATAATGACTTTCTCCCAAACAGGAATTGCAGCATTATGGCTCACTTTTTATATGCTCCGTTCCCCCGGGGAAAGACTGAGATGTCATCATTAGTGGGCAGTGGACTCTGGCCATGCTGAGCTGTGCAGAGTGGTCAGTGCAGAAACACAACAGTGGCTAGCTGCGTTTTCCCTGTCTGGGTTAGCATGTGCGCTTGTGACCGCAAGTCTGCTCCTGCTGAATATATTTAGGAAGCTAATGAGCAAGAAGGCTTTGTGACTGTGCGGAAAAGGGCATCGCTTTCTCTTCCGTCTCCTCTGGGGAAAAAAGGAGGTGAAAAGTTAGTCTGGTCAATTTTATTAACTCTACTGACCTTCACGCAAACAATTAACATTTACAGAAAACATGCCCCCTCCCTTTTACTTGTTCATCTACGTCTTAATCTCCAACTCTCCCACTTATTTCTTTGCTTTCTCCCATGACTACAATCAAAGAAAAGTCACAAATTAGTGGCAAACTCTTTTCTGGGTTTTTAAAAAGACAATTGCAAGGTCGTGTGGATTATGCAGTAAAAAGCCATTTGTAGTCCCCTGCCATGTCGGGTAATTGGCACACAGCAGCCACATACTTCGAGTTTGGTCCCTGTTCTCATCCCACTGTGTAAGGTATCCCATGATTCTTGTCAGTGCAAGAAGAAAATGTGATCTCTATTAACCAAATGTGTGTGTGTTGTTTACCCTCTGCAGAACCTGATAAAGAACCTGCCCGAACAGAAAGAGTTGAGTGCGCTGGCTGAGCTAAAGGGAGAATACGACGACCTGGTGGAGTCAGAACAGTTTGGCATTGTGGTGAGTAAATGTCATGTTTACAAGTAAAATGGTTTTGCATTCTTTGTTGCACAGTTAAACAAACATGTTCATACATAGTGAGCCATAGTTCCAGGTTCGCAATAGAAAAGAGAAGTCTTTTACTAAAATGGCATATCGAATTGACCTTTCATAAAGAAGTATTGTGCATCAAGGATCACACAACAACTCACTCAAATGCAGTGGCACAGTAGCTTTGTGGCTAGCACTCTCACCTTACAGCAAGAAGGTTGTGGGTTTGAATCCTGGGCCTGTGCATTTTCTCCTAGCTCACCTTACCTTAAAAGGCAGTGTGCGTTAAGTGTCTAGCTGAAGGACGGGCTCAATGGGCAAGTGCTGTACCAACTGAACCCCTGCTATCCACTTTTCACTTATTAGAAAATCATGTGCTGTAGACCCAACCCAATCAACAGAGTTGGAGAACAAAAGAGGTTCACCTATGACTCACTGTCAATGTTTGCTACACTCATACAGCCTCACTTGCCTATACAACCAAATTAGGGCTATTTTAATTTTATGTATGGGTTTGCATATGCAACCAAATGGACTCCACTACAGAGTGGATTCTTCTGTGGAAGAAGGTCACTGCTGCTGCTTTTGTGAATGCCAAAATTAAAGAATACTCTCTCCTCAGTTTTTTGAGAAAACATTATTTTTGTTCTATACAAAAAAAATTGCCTAAATTAAGTTCAGTTCAACTAAAAAAGCTAAAAAGCTTGCTGTTTTGCAAAAAACACTTCTTTTGATTAGAATCTAACTTCTACACCTCACTGAAAGCAGTGTTTTGACATCTCGTGTCAAGGTTATCTCACGATAAAAACATACCCTTTGGCAAAAAGATCCTGCCTGTTATAAATTTCTTTGAAAAAAAGCAAACATACACACTCAAACCACTTGATGATGTTCTCAAAGCTCTTACTGTTCCACAATTGACGTGTTTTGAATGTTGGATGTTTTGCTTTTGGAGAATCAAAACACATAGGGACTTGTTGTAAACTGTACAATTCAGTGGTGGATGTTTTATTGCAAAACCTGATAATGTATTTTTTTTTTTTTTTCTTCACAATCCAGAGCAGAGGTTTGGAGAACTGATTTGAAATGGGGCAGAAATAGACAAGTACTTTGTTAAGCTCTCTTGACCTTTACACCTAGTCATTATTGTAATTACTTTTTAATAAACTCCCTCTTTCATCCATTTACTTAGTTCTTATTCAAAAGCTTGTATTTTAACTGAACAAGAAATATGCCGATAATCAAAAAAGTACATTCTGACACTTAACATGAAGAAAAAGTTCAATTAGGCGCAGGGCTGCAGATGGAGCCCTCTCTCAGTAGATTTTCTCTCCTCTTTTCAACACCCGTTTGGTGCCTACGCCTTTGAGCAGATATAATGAAAGTTGGGGGCGGCAGAGTCTTGGTGATCTCACCAATGTAGAGATGACATACCACCCCACTGATGAAGTAGCTCCTCGACGTGAAGCTATTTAGTTCCCCTGGGAAATAAGCCATGTTCAGGCTTTTTCCTGCCAAAGCTGTCACAGCCACAGCGCCTTTCTTTGTGATGTCTACTTATTGTATACAAATCAGAGCTGGTCTGATGAGCGAGTGAGAGCAGAAGTGTGTGAATGGAAGATCCTGCATGAACTGTTGGTGGGTAGGAGGATTGTTTGACAGAGACTTGCCTATGCACTTGAATACATTGAAGCAGTAATGAAACGTTATGGGGTGGATCTGAAGGTTCCCTTTAAGCAGATTATGCAGCAATCTGTTCAGTGGGCCACACATCGCAGAGCAGAACAGTTTGTTCAGTGTTTTATTAAATTACATGTCTCATATATATATATATATATATATATATATATATATATATATATATATATATATATATATATATATATATATATATATATATATATATATATAATATATATATATATATATACCCCATGGTGCGAATACGCAATTACCATCATCTAGTGTGGATCCTTAGGCAAGACCCTTCACGCTACTGCCTACCTCATACCAGGTGAGATGCTGGAGGAGGGACCATCATGGGAGGACAAGCCCCTACATGGGATGTACCACCGGAACATGGCTGAAGAAATCTACCAGTGGCTAGATTGGGCCGGACTGAAGGACAGCACAGAGGCTCATCATGGCTGCACAGGAACAGGCCCTGAGCACCAGAGCGATAGAGGCCCAGATCTACCACACCAGACAAGACCCAAGGTGTAGGCTGTGCAAAGAAGCTCCTGAGACAGTCCAGCACAGAACTGCAGGCTGTAAGATGCTGCAGGGAAAGCATACATGGAACGCACTAACCAAGTGGCTGGCATAGTGTACAGAAACATCTGTGCGGAGTATGGACTGGAACCCCATGTAAAACACCTCCAAAGCTGGTAGAGAATGACCAAGTGAAGATGTGGGACTTCCAGATACAGAGTGACAGACTGGTAATGCTAACCAACCAGACATCGTGGTGGATAAACTGCAAAGGAAGGCCGTTGTGGTTGACGTGGCAACACCAAGTGATGGCAACATCAGGAGAAAAGAACATGAGAAACAAAAGAAATACCAAGGGCTCAGAGAAGAGCTGGAGAAGGCCTGGAAGGTGAAGGCCACAGTGGTGCTCGTGGTGATCGGAGCACTTGGGGCAGTGACCCCCAAACTGGAGGAGTGGCTACAGCAGATCCCTGGAGGAACATCAGACATCTCAGTCCAGAAGAGTTCAGTGCTAGGAACAGCTAAGATACTGCGCCGAACCCTCAAGCTCCCTGGCCTCTGGTAGAGGACCCGAGCTTTTCTCCTCATGTCAGTAAAGACGTTGCGTTCATGGAATATATTGAATATATTAAAGTGCATAAGAATATTAATTCATCACACGCAAGCTGTAACTTAAATGTTAACCAAACAACTATTAACTGTATAGTAAAAAATGAAAGGTTCCTACAAATTGAATGTCTGGGTAATTGCATTAGTTTCATGGCTCCGGCTTATTCCAAAAGCAAACGAATTATCAACAAGCCTTGGTAACTTAACATGTTTTGATAATGAACTTGCATTTTTTTTTACTTTTTATATCCTGAAATGTTTTTGAAAATCGATGCCGTTTTTTGTTTTTTTTTTTCTCTTTCTTTTTTTTCCCACCAGTTTCTACAAAACCACGGAAACAAAAGTGGCCAAATGCAACAAGTACAACAGCAAATTATTATTTTACATTATGTCCAATTTTGTACACAGGAAAGTTTCCATTAGTGTAAAGTTCTAACCCTAAGCCCTTCTCCTCCTTAGGTTTACTGTAAACCTAGTAAGAAGTTGTATTTTTGTTCAATAAATGTGGTTGATGCCACATCATTTCCTAACCCCACTAATTTGCATTAATAAATAATACACATGAATAATAAAGAATAATAAGGCTAAAAGTCCTCATTGTCATTTTCAGTTCAGATGTTTTACAAATATAGCGCATGGACTCCAGACGACAACCCCAACACCAAACATACCACTTCCATAATGTATTCTGCTTCACACCTCCACTTATCCCCTGCAGATGAGTTCTGTGAAACTCCTACGGCCGCGTCTCAACGGCATCCTGTTCAAGCTGACGTTCGAGGAGCAGGTCAACAACATCCGGCCCGACATCATGAGCGTTACATTCGCCTGCGAGGAAGTGAAGAAGAGCGAGGGCTTCAGCAAGCTGCTGGAACTGGTGCTGCTGGTGGGAAACTACATGAACGCAGGCTCCAGGAACGCACAGACGTTTGGCTTCAACATCAGCTTCCTCTGCAAGGTAACACTCTAACACTAACCACACACGCAAATGACACACAGGAGAGCAAATCAGCTTTTACTAATGTGGAAAATGACTTGGCAGCTTAATAAATATGATAAAAGTATATATGATTGCAATAAGACATCTTGTGTGGTTTACTGTGCAGTAGATGATGATAATGACATAAATGAATATCTTGATGTTTTTTGGAGTATGCTGATAACAGTAGTCAGACGATATTATGTCAGTCGAACAGAAATGTGTTAAAAACATGTCCTTATGTCTTTAAACAAATTAGTTGAGGTTTAACTGTCAGACAAATGTCAAATATCTGTAAAAATAGTAAAAAATATAACTTTATGCCCTTATTTGAAAGTATACAACTATGACATTTCTGTGTTCTGTTTTTACACCATAAATAATATACTTGATATTGACATTTTTCAAATAAAACAAAATATTATCCACATGTCAATATATTGCCTGCCTCTATTTAGTATATTTTGCTATAGAAGGGCTGTGCTATAGATCAAATACATTTGATCAATGTATGTATTAATTTGATTCAATGTTTAATATTTTAAAACAATTCAAATGTTTTGCCTAATACTCAAAAAAACTGTCAAAGCCCCCTATGAAGGCTTGTCGCAGAACCTCTCTCTTTTCACCTGTAAAGAAATCTACAAGTACAACAGAGTGCCAGGGTTTATTCACTTTTTAGGGAAAAACTGTTACATTTCAAATTGAACTGAACCGAAAAATGTAAACAAAAAACTTAACGACTGCTTATTGTTACCTGATTTATTGGTGAAAGATCTACAGCCTCTGAATTTTAAATTCATGCTCTGATGTAATTATACTATGTCACAATATTAAAATTTCAAACTCTGTTTTGATACCAAGGAACATATTCTATTCTCTATACTGACAACTCGATACCACAAAATAATAATTTTTTTGAAAATGTAATGTCCTTTTTTTTAACACAAAATAAAAGCTTAATTTTTACATCTAAGCGTTTCTACTGTCAATGCTGTGTTCTATTAAATAACCACCAGAGGGAGCTCCAGGTCAGAGGGAGACCAAAACGTAAGAAAAAGTGCAACTGGAAAAACAAACATGGAGGCACCCACAGCAGTTTTTAGATCACATTTGTTGGAAAAGTGCCAAAAATGAGGTGAGAAAATAGTTTATTTGTTTTGTAGCTTGTTTTACTCACTTTTTTTTTTTAAGTTGAGCTTCCACTGTTGCGCTTTTTTCACTACTGCCCCCTGTGGTCAGCACATGCGCAGCTCCATTGCTATGCATCTATAAGCTGGACAAAACAAAAAAAAGGATGGACAAAACAACACAGAGGACCCTTTATACTAGGTCTTGTCAATTTTTTAAATTCAATGCTTGTTCAAAAGAGTATCAAGTTTTGATTAATCAATTATTATCTGATTATTGATACTTTTGTCAACCCTACATTGTTCCACGTTCTATAGGTGCTCAGGCTGTGCATTCTTTGGTGCCGGGCTACATCATCATGCTTAATTTTCATCTTTTTATTAAAATGTATATTTCATTTTTCCTGTTTACCCGTTCATACTAATTTGTTATAAGAGGCTCACAATTCAACAGCAACACTGTAGATTAGAGAGATGATTAGCTCCAGGGATTTGAGCCAATTTCCACTGTCCATTGCCAGATAAATCCTTGCATGTGTGAGGTGTGAAAGAATCAGATTTGGCAACACAGTGAGCTAACAGTGAGTACAGCGCAGCAGCACTTGAGAGGGATCTGCTCACTCAAAGCTCCAGCAGCATCAGGTAGGTAGAGAGACAAGAAGCAGTATATTGTTCCCCCAGCGATGTTCTGCGAGCCGTGGAGGGAGAACAAACTGTCAGGTCCAGTGGAGGAACTGGCTGCTACAGCAGGAACATGAGTGTAGGGGGGAATTTCACTTTACTGCTATGGATCATTACTGTCATAAAAGTGACAGGATGTAGTACTTTAACTATATCTATTGTCATTAAAATTATAACCTGAAATAAAACACTCTTATTTTGTTAATTAAGTGATCATATATTTTTTTAAAGTGAAATGTGAATTATAGCTTGAGTTTTCACGCATTTGGCTGTGTAAATGTAATGAAAATGAAATTTGAAAATGTATTTAGTCACAGACTACTGAATATGTTAATTAAAATGCATTTTTGTAATATATTCCATTAGGGCTGCTCGATTATGGCAAAAATTATAATTTTGTATTATTATTTGGCTCATAATTGATGTCACAATTATTTCAAACAATTGCTTCTATATTGTCAAAATTATACTGTAGACAAAGTATAGACAGAGTATATTTTATTATATTATGTTTCAGAAAAGTGCCTTTGCTCCAGGTTTTGAGTGGCAAAAGGAGCGCACTTATAATTCTGAACAGGCATTCTTATTGTATTTACAATTACAACCTTGTTATAATAAATAATAATAATAAAGCCGTGCTTGTGGGAGGAGCCGTGCTTGTGGGCGGAGCTGTGCTTTTGGGCGGAGCCGTGCTGGTGGGTGGAGCGCTAGAAAATTGTTCAAAAATAGTATCCAGATAGTTTTTGAAAAGTGCACAGGAGAGAGCCAAGATTATTGCATGCATGAATTACATTTAAAACCACTTCGGGCATGTTTTTGATGAGAGAATAATTTTATAACATGGTAGAAAGCTCCAAAAAGGTTTGCATAATACCCATCCTTTAAATAGGTTGTATTCACGTTTTAGAAGTTGATGATGTCATAAGGGAGGAGGACAAACGCCCATTTAAATGTTGAACCTTCTCATTATTTGTTTGGGATATGTTTCATAAACCTGTCATATTAATATTATGGTTTAAGGTTCTTTCAACCGACAACAATCGTGTCTTTGGAGTCGAATAATGGCACCACTTTCCGAGGCTATTATGAAAAAAAAGTATATACTAATACTTATACTAATCGAGAAGTGAACTTGCCAGTTTTTGTTTCATGTAGATTGGCCCATAAATTATGGAGATATCAAACATAAACCAGGTCAACAAATTCTTAAAGAAATGCAATATTAGGAAACAACTAGAATCTTAATTATCATGTGTAAATACTCTTTCCACATGGTTTTAAGTACTCATATTACTTTGCAGATTTATAGCACTTTCTAAGTAAAACGTCCTTTTGATATTAAAGTGCATCCTGTATTGGCATCTCATCCACCTGACCATTTGCCAAGGAGCTGGTGCCAACATCTAACAGAGTGAACTTCAATCAAAGTATGCGCTGCTACAGAGGAAACATGATGCGAACAAAACTATTCTCTCTCAGAGCCAAGAATGTTCTGTCTCTTCCACCCCTCTTTAGGAAATAAATATGCAGTGTACATATTCGATTAGAGATCGTTTATGGAGTAGATGTTTTAAAAATGTTTGTTTAGGAATAACGACACAGCTCAGTATCTCTAACTCCAACAGAACACAAAACCAAGAAATAAAAAAAGTCATAGCAGTTGTTTTACAGCAGAAGTGGGGGTTATGTTTTTGATGATTTCCATCTACACAGTAAATCAAAATAAAGATAAGTTTCATATTGTCATATAAGTTCATATTGTTAATCTACAGAAGGCAAATGCAAAGCCTCAATATTATGCTTTAGAAGTGTTTTATTTATTTATTTATTTTTGTTATTAGACTTATTATACAATTTTTCTTTTACAGTACATCCAACTAAATGGTTAAATGTGTTCATTTTAATAATTATTATTTACAAAAGTAGCCCAATTTGACGTTTTCTTCTTGGCTTGAATGATAGATTAGACTGTAAATAAATTATCAAAATTGTGAGGCTGTGTTTTAAACTGTAGTTCCACAAAGGATTCTCTTGTGCCTTATTGGTGAAAATAGAGTATGGTGACTCTGCATTTTAATGCTCTTATTTTAAATAACTTCATTAATTGGCTTTCATTTGTAAACAAGAGAGGTATTAGATCTTCCATAACAAAAGCCGTCTTAATGATGTGAGATCTGCAATCCCCTTTCTTATTAGTGAGACACATTCAGCACTGTGGATGAGACTATTTATTACAAGGTATAACACCATTTCACTTGTACATCTAAGTATAAAAATAAATAAATATATTTGTTGAAAAAAATAAATAACATTGCACCGAGGAAGTAATAAAGGCAAGAGAGAAGGTGTGGGAATACAGCGCTCTCAAGCTAACAGAAGGCTTGCAGCTGCTTGATTGTTCAATTTCACTTGTTTAGATAGAGCAGTGGCAAGGGGCAAACACGGGGCAGCCCGTCAACATATTAGCACATATGATTGTGGATATGAAGAAGAAAAACATGTGCTAAATGTAAAATGGTGCTGGGGATTGTGTGCTGTAAATATGGAGTTATCTGTAATGTAATGTCACTTGCTTTACCAATAATTCCCTGTGAAAATACCTGTTTTTGAAGGCAAGGTCAAAGCAATGCAGTCCAGATTAATATGCTTCTGAATGGGGTGCATAGCATGTTTGTTTAGGTTCAAATTCAAGCACGGTTCCAGTGCTTTTTTAATAAGCAAATAAATTACAGCATCATAAGAAGGTTAGAGATGAACCCAAGATGAATCACCTTCATTTGAAATCATCTTGAATCTGAGGCTCACACCACCAGAATCACTTTTCGTCCATGACATGGGGCAACATTTTATTACATACGACATCTGGCATAAGAAAAGTCAAAATTGGAAATACCTGCAGATGAATCTATGTTGACCAGAAGCACGGACAGTTCCCCTTCTAACACCTGCTCTTTTATTGAGTGAAGTGAATATATGAGCAGTGACTGGGTCCCATGGGAGACTCCGGCGTCCTTGTGAGGATGAGGGCAACAGTGCAAAAGCACAGAGGAGGTGGGTCAGTCCATACACTTCCTTTTTACTGTTCATTCCCATCATCAGTGTCCCTCCCTGATGAGCCTATTAGGTACAGAGACCTGACACTCAGGGGGCCATTTACTTGATTGACTAAAGTGAGAAAGCAGACTTTTTCTCTTGTCCATCAATAATGGTCCAATCAGCCTCCTGAGGCACTACCTGGCTCTCCACTCACTCTCCACCCTCCCGGCTCTCAGCTAACGCTAAAACCAGCTCCAAATATCCAATAGCTTGCAAAGTAAAGTATTAAAATGTTATTTCTTAGCAAGTGTTAAAGGGTTTTTTTGTTTTTGTGCGTCTGCGTGATCCAGACTTATTCACTCAAATCCAGCCCCAACATCTCAAAACTCAAGCTGCTGATGCAAACAGATGAAGAGAATTTAGTTTGTGGCTTGAACTATTTATGTTGCAAATCTCAACAGCAGCCACACCACTTTAATACAAACAGCCAAGTTTTTGTTACGCAATGATTAGTTTAAGTCTAAATCGCGATGCTTTAAAAACGCTTATTATTATCATTTGTATGTTTGGACATTTTGAGCCGGCCTAAACTCTCCACACACAACCACAGCATGAAATGTTTTAAATGTAGTTGTTAATGTTTTATTTTGACCCGTTGTTAAAATAAACTGGATCATCTTGTCCTCTGCACGTGTCACTCCTGGAGGGGTTTATTATAGCGGCTCACTGGCGATCGTCCAGCTTTATAACGCTTCATATACACCTTGTAGCAGTAATATACTTCCGGTTTCAGCTGATAATCTTTATGGGCGTCTCATTACAGCACCACATGGTTTGGCTGCTTACCCCACACACCATGTCTGCCCGGGCCCAGCTTTAGCTCAGGTTAATGACAAAGGACACACTATCAGAACGCAATCATGAAGTCTACTACCTGAAGTGCAACAGACACTCCAATGATAACTACATCACACTTATTATTTCATCCCTTTTTTCTGTATAAATAGCAGGTAGCAGTTAAAACAGACACACTACAGGTGAACAAGGAAAAACCTATATTTGGATTTAATTGGCCCGAGCCAGTAAACTGGCGAGGGACATTGTTCTTCGTTGGTTTCTTTCTTATTCTTTTTTTTTTTTTCTTACTATTGGCGGGCCTTTTTGACCCAGTGAACATGCACGAAAAGTCCCACATAGGGGTATTGTCGCGATCGGCCCGGCGAAAAATTTAACAATTCGCGCGTCTCGAGAGCATCCGACCCGAACCGAACGAACAGCACCGGCCCGAATCGGACCCCTATGGGAAATGGGACGAGCAAATTTTGCCCGACGCCGCGAAACTTGAACAGTGATAGAGAACAGTGAACCGAGCAAAAACATGACATTGGAGCGCTGACCCTCGGACCAAGCGCACGGGCGGCCAGATTGGACCGCAGTCGCCACGCCAGTATGACTTTTTGAGCTAACTGCAGGCCTAGGGTTTTGGTCCGATATGGGTCTGGCATACACATAGGCGATCTACATTGATTGAAATTCAATAGTAATCAGCTTTTTCGATATCTCAAATGGTTTCGCGCTTGCTCGCCATCAAGAACGCCGCTTTCCTGTTTTTCCGACGCATGTCACGGCCACACGCTTGACTGAGAGAGCTGTAATTTCAGTCACGAAAAGCGTAATTATGGTCTGAATATAATGCATTGAAAAAAATACATTAAAAGTACTCGCTAGCGCCCCCTACCTATTAAGTGAAAAGTCAACATTGTCCGATTTTGACCAAACTTGGGGAATATGTCCAGTGTAGGGCGCCATGAAAAAAACTGAATTAGTAATATGGTGCATTTATCACCGTTGGCCACCAGGTACTCACTAAATCATTTAAATAGCTCCTGCACGCACAAGCCTACTCCGATCGACATGAAATTTGAAACACACGTAAACGTCAAGCAGCTGAATCCATTTATGTGCGCACAATAACAATCAACCCTACGGCGCCATCTGTAGGAGGGCACTAAATTACAATGGGGAGAAAAACAATTACTTTGACTTTTATTTGTGAAAATTTGCAAACAATTCCTAGACGGCCTCCTAATCAGAAAAGCCAATGAGACCCATGGCCTATTCTTCACACTTTTGCCTCGGTTTGCGTGTGACTTCCTGTCAAATATCGCCATCATTTCCTGTTTTTGTGCTTATCCCTGAGAGGCACTTGGACTGTGCCTACAGAGCCCAAATTGCCACCAATGATGGAAAATGGAATATTACACAAAATAGACCAGGGAGCACAGGACCACTAATAACTATAGCGCCCCCTACAGTTCACTTAAAAGTGTCCAGATTGTCCGATTGACACCAAATTTTGGGAAATTATTCTTTGCTATATAAGATGCAAAAAAGTCAATGAGACCCATGGCCTATTTTTCACACTTTTGCCTCTAGGGCCCTCCAGAGCTCCCATGCATTCTCTATGGGAGTCAGACTGTCCTCACACAAAGAGGCAGCAAAAACCCACTAAGCAGTGAGTAACAGCCACCAAACTTAATACAATGTCTACATATAAGAGACATTAATGGTTCATAACCATATTTTTCATGCAACTCAAATACAGCCTCTACAGCGCCACCTGTTGTGTCAGGCCTATGGAAAGGGAGATGCATTTAGTTTGGAGGAGGCCTATGAAATTTGGCACGGTGATAGTACACATAAAGACGACCCTAAAACATAATTGAGTGCGCCAGTGATCAGACAAAACGACAAGGCGCCATATTGATTATAATTTTAGACGCCACTTTAAGTTTTTTTTTTCCATTGCAAAAGGGTCCAAGGTTTTTTGGCCTAGATCAGTCTAACATACACGTTCCTGATCAGGACGCATTGAAATTCAATAAAAAAACAATTTTTGGAGATATCTCTTAGGGTTTGCGTGTGACTTCCTGTCAAATATCGCCATCATTTCCTGTTTTTGTGCTAATCCCTCAGAGGCACTGGGACTGTGCCTACAGAGTCGATATTGCCTCCAATGAGGGAGAATTGAATATTACAAAAATAGACCAGGGAGCACAGGACCACTAATAACTATAGCGCCCTACAGTTCACTTAAAAGTGTCCAGATTGTCCCATTGACACCAAATTTTGGGACATGATTCTTTGCTATATAAGATGCAAAAAGTCAATGAGACCCATGGCCTCATCTTTTCACACTTTGCCTCTAGGGCCCTCCAGAGCTCCCATGCATTCTCTATGGGAGTCAGACTGTCCTCACACAAAGAGGCAGCAAAGACCCACTAAGCAGTGAGTAACAGCCACCAAACTTAATACAATGTCTACATATAAGAGACATTAATGGTTCATAACCATATTTTTCATGCAACTCAAATACAGCCTCTACAGCGCCACCTGTTGTATCAGGCCTATGGAAAGGGAGATGCATTTAGTTTGGAGGAGGCCTATGAAATTTGGCATGGTGATAGTACACATAAAGACACCTAAACATACCATTGAAAGTGCGCAGTGCTTAGACAAACGACAAGGCGCCATATTGATTTTAATTTTAGACCCCACTTTACGTTTTTTTTCCATTGCAAAAGGGTCCTAGGTTTTTGGGCCTAGATCAGTCTAACATACACGTTCCTGATCAGGACATTGAAATTCAATAAAAAACCAATTTTTGGAGATATCTCTTAAGGTTTCGCCAAGTGCCTTCCTGTCAAATATCGCCATCCTTTCCTGTTTTTGTGCTTATCCCTCAGAGGCGCTTGGACTGTGCCTACAGAGCTCAAATTGCCACCAATGATGGACAAGTGAATATTACACAAAATAGACCAGGGAGCACAGGACCACTAATAACTATAGCACTCTACAGTTCACTTAAAAGTGTCCAGATTGTCCGATTGACACCAAATTTTGGGACATGATTCTTTGCTATATAAGATGCAAAAGTCAATGAGACCCATGGCCTATTTTTCACACTTTTGCCTCTAGGGGCCTCCAGAGCTCCCATGCATTCTCTATGGGAGTGAGACTTCATCACTCAAAGATGGAGCAAAAAGCCACTAAACAGTGAGTAACAGCCACCAAACTTAATACAGTGACTCCTTTTAGGAACATGAATGCCCCATAACACCATTTTTCATGCAAGTCAAATACAGCTCTCTAAGCGCCACCTGTTGGGTCAGGCCTATGGAAAGGAGACACATTTATTTTGGAGGAGGCCTATGAAATTTGCCACAGTGATAGTACACATAAATATGACCCTAAACATAATTGGTGCGCAGTGATCAGACAAACGGCATGGCAGCCATATTGAATGTAATTTTAGACGCCACTTTAAGTTTTTTTTTTTCCATTGCAAAAGGGTCCTAGGTTTTTGGGCCCACATCAGTCTAACATACACGCTCCTGATCAGGACGCAATGAAATTCGATTAAAAAACAAGTTTTGATGATAGCGCTACGGTATAGCCATGGTTCGCCATCGCAAATCGCCTTCATTTCCTGTTTCTAAAATTATTCTCCAAGCCACAAGCATTGCCGCATTACAGAGCACAAACTGTAACCACAGATGCAGAATCAAATATTAAACAGAACAGACTCAGGAGCACATGAGCACTTTTCAGTATAGCGCCCCCTCCTGGTCATGTAAAAGTACCAAAATTTTCGGATTGCCACGAAATCTTGGAATCTGATTTTGAGTGCCAAACGCGTTAAAAAAAGTCAATTACACCGATGTCCTATTTTGGATCGTTTGGCCTGGGGGCCCATGCATAGTCCCTATTCATTTTCTATGAGACATGGCACAAGTCTATGGAGAGGCCAAAATTATTTCGAGCAAAGTCAGTGAAACTCGGCAGACGCATTATTTAGAGGATTTCGATCGAAAAAGTCAATTACATCAAAGCCGTGTTTTGAGCGGTTTTGCCACTTTAGGAGAGCAGCGCCCGCCAATGCACTTCTATAGGGACGCCTCCCGGTGTGAGTGGGGGGACGGGGGGTCACGGGGGCCCGGGTGACGCTCAGAGGAGGAGGACGGCACCCCGGGACGGTTTGGGACCGGCCGAGGCCGCGTGGGAAGGTGGTCGCGTGCGGGGCGAGGGCCACCATCGCCGCTTTGCGGCTTTAATTAGAATTGTTTTTCCTTCAAAGCTGTATTTGTGATTCATTTATGAGTAATTTTTCGGAAATCAAGACACCGTTGCTATGAAAATACACATCCACTGTTTCATTTTCATTTCATTTTCTTAAACAGTCATACATGTAGAAATCAGCAGCCATTTAAACATTAATTAAAATAAACCCACTGCTCCGTACGGTTTGTTATAACTACCCAACCATTGTCCGTCAACATGGTCCAGGAGTGTGGCACTTTGTTGTGAGGACGTTTACAGTGATGACCGTAAAAGGGCACCCCGAAAGTCATAGAAGCATTTATTTTATCATCATTTTATTGTCATATTAGATACTAAAACAAAATTACAGGGGGATTTTGGATATCTTATTTAGTGTTTGAGAAAATGATTGCAAAAATGTCTAAGAATTCAAATTTTGTCTCATTTATTTGAGTTAAAACCTTAATAAATCAGGGTAAGAATGATCTCTTCTCCTCTTCTCTTAAATTCTCCTGTAAAAACCTTCAAAATATTCATATTTTATAAATCTATGGATGGACCAGTTAAATAAGTAAACACCTTTCTGTTCTGTTTAGGATCAATTTAAGGCAAGACACTACAGGCAAAAAAAATCTGTTCTTAAAAATGTTAATTTCCTCCATTTAATCAATTTTATCCATTTAATCCGCTATATCCATAGAGTTCTATGGGACATTGTAACTTCAAAGGCCATTTTCTTAAAATGCATTTTTCTCCACTAGGGACATAAATCACCAATAAAAGTACACACACTGTACAGTCTTGGACTCAACAAGATTTTTTGATATCCAATTCTAAAACCTAAAGCCCAATGTCACTGGGATAGGCTCCAGTCACCCGCAACCCCTAACGGGAACAAGCAGTAGAAAATGAAGGAATAATTCTAAAACTGATTTATTGATGTTTTATGGAAAAAAAAAATACATTTTTAGGACTATTTCCAGTCCAATCTAGTTTACTCAAAAACTAAATAAGAAATCCATAGTCCCCTCTGTAATTTTTTTTTTTTTTTGTAACTAACGTGTACACAATTAACCAAGAAATTTAAACCTGGCTCTGTCCAATTTTCAGATGGATATGACCCAAATACATGTACTTTAAGACATTTTTACACACACAATGTCTTATGTTTACATGAAAACATGACATGATGAGAAACTTGTAATATATTTTTTTCTTACATTTATGTGAGCAAACCAGAGGAGAAGTTTCAAATTGACCCATGAATGTGCTGCATGTGGGTGTGTCTAGGGCAGAGTGGGACGGCGGTGTGAGGGGCTCGTGCACGTGTGTGGGCCCATCCAACTGCAGGCTGTTTATTGCGCAGATATTATCAGTATGAGTACACATAAGTGGCTTGTGCTAATTAGCTTTCCCAGCATGCCGTTCGAACAGCATGGCAATCACGGCGGGGATGAATATGGAACAAGTTCTCTTCTTCTGGTTTGTGTGTGTATCTTGGCAAACGCGACGCGGCTCTTTCATTGAAACTTCATGCTGCACTACTCCGCGCCGCTCTTGCTTCATCCTCCAGAGAGCGTCGGCGTTTGGTGTTGTGTACTCCGCTGTAATTGTATTCGGAAGTGTCAGTTGTCGCACTTTAAAGCTCACGTCATTTCTAATTGAGAGTGACGTACATTCCCAATTCTCAGGTGTTAATGCACGATTATTTTTGGAAGTAAAATAAATCAAAAAATAACTTGCGCTTTTGTGTTGTTCTCTTCAATCAAGGCTGAACCCTTGAATTGAATGCCCTTCAGAAAATGTTACTGTAATTATGTTAGCACTTGGTTTTCTAGTGTAGCTCATCATTTAATTTCATTTAATAAACAACTTATTTTGATCAAAGTGCGTGGCTTTTAAGACTTGATTCTGTGGAAAAAGACATATATGAAAAATATAGTTTTACGGTCTCATGTTAATACTAAGAGGGTGCAGTATCAGAAGACATATTTAGCTTTCCTTCAAGTTAATTTTCAGTGACATCTCACTTACTGCTTACTTCAGGATATTACGTATGTAAAATAACACTTATTTCAACACCTATACTTTTAATGATTTCAGTGTAAAATGTGTCTCGATTCAAAGCGTTTCTTACTGTTGCAGTACATAAATCATCAGGTTCAACATTTGTGAGTTTACCAAGTTTTGTACAAGTTCTTAATGTGAGTTTTGTTCACTGACAATGGCAATAAACCCTTTTCTGATTCGGACTGAGATATTTCTTGGCAAAGTCCAATGCTGTCAATAAGAAAACGTGGCTCTTTTGCCCTCCAGGTTATGACATTTTGTTTCAGTGAGTCAATGGAACACATTGCCATTGCCAGAGATTACCACATGTACTGTATTTAAAACATTTGCACGTTTGACAAAAATGACTGCTGGAAAGTTTGTCTTCATGAGAAATCAATTTATGTACAGTATGTAAGTGTGTCTAGCAGTTTTAGTAGTGACTTATCTTAGGGAGAAATTCATAGTTTGTAATTAACGTGTACATTGACAAGGCCAAACTGCATTTGGACTCAGTTTCACTACAGGTGGAAGCAACATGATGCTATAACCTGACACAAGACATTGTTCCTTCTTTTGGTGAACGTGTATTGTACACTGTCCCTGTATAGATTAAAATATACCATACATTATCACATTCTAGAACCTGAATGCTACTTATTTGTCCTCAGATTCGTCTTCTTGAACAGAGTAATTTGTAAAAATGGAAGTCAATTAGGCTAAAAATACAGCTACATATTTATAAAAGAAGTGAATTTGTGATCTTGTACGCCTTGCTATTGATTTTAAAATCCAAATATTGGTATCAGCTCAAAAAATCCATTACAGACCATCCAATCTACATAAGCATTTTCATGGTTCAAATTCACATCAACACCAATTAATCACCACTGCCTTCACTTTTTGCAGCTCCGAGACACTAAATCCATCGGTCAGAACACAACGTTACTTCACTTTCTGGCGGAGAAGTGCGAAGAAAATCATCCCGAAATCATGAGGTTCGTTGACGAACTGGAGCACGTGGACAGCGCCAGCAAAGGTAAGCCCCCCCAACAAACTAAACACGAACAAAAGACATTACAATCAACTCTGAGCATTTTGTGGTGGATTATTCTCATTTTAATTAATTCCGTTTTGCTCGCGTGGTCCTCTCCTTCACTCCTCCATCCTTCCCCTTCATGTGAACTAGCAGTCGCGCCATGTGACAGAGTTAGCCTGTCAATAAACCCATTTCACTTTAATTCCATTCTGGAGCAGTTGGTGGAATCCCTGCAGGCTTATTTACTTTGTTAGTGTCTAATTGCTTATTTAATCTAATTCCACTAATTATGCACTTGACTGAAGCTGCCAGCCATTGTGTAAGTGGACTAAATAATCTTCAATCACTATATATATTTAGATTCGGTTCTCGTGTTCATTGAAATGTCATCAACTTTGTCAGTTTGTGGAAATGAATTATTCAAGGGGAAGACGGTTAATTGACTGAGACAAGTAAATAAATGTGTCTAGTGGAAACGCTGGAGGAACTGTTTAAAGAGTGGTGAGGCAAATAAGGCCATTTGCTCCTGGGCCGTTACACTGTTTAACCAATTGGCAAAGAAATGGTTAAAACAGGTTAACGTGCAATTAAGGTGGGCGACAAAAGAAAAAGGAACATCTCAATATTTTTTTAAGTGTCTTGATAACGATTCCTATTATATTATGTTAATATAAAAGAAATACTGGATGTTGAATCGTGGCTTTAAACATATTAGTCGAGGTTTAATTCTGAAAATAACGTGAAATGCCTGTAAAATTAATCACAAATGTGTAAAAATATCGCCTTAAACCCTTAAAAAAAATCGACTTTAGTAGATTTTGCATATCTTCAAAACAACATTCACGATATTATCTAAATTCTGATATACTGGATTGCCCTCCTCTTTGTGTCATTCTTTTATAGTCAACATTAAAGGTTTTTTTTTTCTTCTTTTGTTGCATTTTCAATTTTAATTATATGTGTTTTAAATGTAAAAGTTTGAAAAAAATGTATAGTTTTGCAATTGTTGTTTTGGAGGAAACATTTACAAACCAATTTTAAAAAGTTGCGAATAGAGTTGATTAAAAACTAAAATTGTAGTGTTGTACTGTAATCTTTGAAATAATGGTGCACTTTTGTGGTTAATGTCCATTCACTTTTTGTTAAATACTTCAACCTCAACCATGTCATTTACAGACACTTTTGGCACATACTATTGTCTGTATATTGTCATTGGGAGAGCCAACATTATATCAGCATTTGTCTATTTGGCCAATTTTATTAGCTTAATGCAAAAGAAAAAAAAAAGATCTAAGTTTAATAGAGTGGCATTGTATTGAAGTGTTTATTGTTTATTCCACTTTGAATGTTTAATTCACTGTTCAGTTGTCCCACCTAAAGTCATTTTGCGATTTTACGTTTCTCTTAGAATCAAGGAAAACATTAAAAAATAGTTATTCCTTTACCTAGTTTGAAGTAGAAGTTTTCATTCTGTGGCTTAGACTCTGCTCTATATGGAATACTAACATGTAGATGTCTAGACTAGATCCTGTACATTTGAATCAATTCCTTTAGAAAATATGAACTCTTACCCCAAACTCTGTCATCTCTGCAATATTCAGAGCAAACATAAAATGGATAAATGTCGTTCAATCTCTGCATGGGTTTCTTTCATTGTACGGCGGCTGTCATAACTTCCAATGTTGGTTATTATGTGGCCTTTTTACATGAACTCTGTGAAGAGGCATAACTAGGCCACGCTTTGAAAACATGGAACAAATCTAGACTGAAAGCTACATAATATTTCAATGACTGCTTGTTTATGATTAGCCGGGCTGTTTGTGGACTTTGATGAATGACCAACATGGCCAGCATTTATTGATTCTTATTAATCTAAATTAGTGTTGCAATACTAAAATACAATACCATTAGATATCACATGGATAAGTACAAATGCTCTTTCTTACGTCAAGGTTTTAGACAATAGACTGACATTTTTGACGCTTAATAATACTTCTTTCATTATTAAACATTGTGGTATTGGACTAGTTCTCATCAAGCTCGAGATCAATCTAAAGCTGTTCTCAAAAGGTCTAATTTTGTCCTGTTTAAGTGATTTATTTAGTGGCGATACTTGCTCAAATGTGTATATAGTTTCAATACTAGTTTTAAGATCAATTAGCGTCTGATTTTTGATATTTTTGACTAATATACATTTGTAAATGACCTATGGAGTACTATCAGCTTCTGCTCTCACACTGAAATTATGATTACCTGTTGATAATAATGACCAGACAAGCATGTTTATAAAATGGTTGTTTTTTATTTTTCCATTTGACTGTTTTAGCCTTTGAATTCTTTTATTTTACTTTACATTTCACTGCATTTATGTTTACATTTATTTTTATTAATATTATTTCCAGTCATTATTTTAGAGCTGTACAAATCAGTGTAGTATTAATATATGTTTGTAATAAGAAAAATGATGTACACATCACTTAGATACGTATATTCAGACACACAATACTGCATTATGAAATCAGTACAAGCTCTACAACATTTAGAGCAAGTGCGGCGATAGAGCTCACCTGAAGTCGGGGTCTTCAGCGGCTGATTGTCTGGAGGTTTGTGGAGGGGGGATTGTGACAGTGATGAGCGGGATTAAGCGTAATCAAAAGGCCATCTTTGGTTGGAAGCCGTCCAATTATTGATAAGTGCAATCAGGCGTGGGTAATTTCCCATCAAACTAATCATTTTGTGGGCTTGATTGGCTGCTATGGACTCCTAGTTCTTGCGGTGAACAATTTTCCCCAGGAGAGTGGATTGGCACTATCGAGTTTGATTTTGGGCACAGCTGTAATTCAACACCGATTCTTTGCTAAATGTTTTTTGCATATTTTGTGTCTTATGCGCTAACAATGCTTTTAGCTACACCACGAGAAGGTTATTCACAGTTTTCGGCATAGTTTCTTAGTATCAGCTCTGATTTCTACAAACCTTTTTACGTTTTTTTTTTTCCTTTTGTCAAGTACAGTGCCTTTCTGACCTTATACTTTTATAGAAATAGATATTCCCATATAGTTTGTCACAGTCTTTGCAGCTAATTAGCTTCAGCCTAATCGTCCTATCTGGCTCCATTCTGCTGGATTGTTACTGTAATTGTACCTGCCCTTGCGTAAGGTCTCTAATGGGGAAAGTGCAGAGACATGATGTTCCTCAAAGCTCAGGAGACTTAAAAATGGAGACAGGAGTCCAACCCTGGAGCAGCTCCTCCACATTAAGAAGAAACCCCCAATTGGAGGGCACAGTGGACATCACAAAATACAGAAATACCATTCAAACTCTGCAAATTTGTATCTAAAATTAATTGTGCAAAGGAAAAAAAGGTTGTTATCATATGTTTAATGTATGTGAGCATTACTAGTAGACTCTTCTGAACTTCTCTTTGACATGTTTGCCAACCTGGACAAGAGCTGAGTAACCTCACGATATCAGAATATACTTGGACAACAACTGGAGTACTCTGCAGATATAGATTGTTGAGGTACAATTTAAACCACCAGTAACAATTCTTGGCTTACTACACTGGCCTCAATATCTGAAAGAGGCCTCATCTTTTTTTTCTTTTCATTTTATCTGATGCCAAGCAGTTGTCATTATCTTTTCAAAGTAGTACAGTGAGACAAGATTGAACTTTATTGATCTCACAGTCGAGAAAAAAAAATCACACAATAGAGTATAGATTGCAATATGCTATCAAAAATCAAAAAAGGAATAACAATTTTTCAAGAAACTATTGCAGTCGTAATATTTTTAGTGGTATAGCAGTGCATATTCACATGTTCCTTATTCATTTATATCATAATTTGTCTCATATTATCTGCTCCATGCGTAAGAGGTGTTCATACGCAGCGTAATTCACCATGAAATATATCTTTGTCCTTTTCATCTGGAATTAGCGTGCTCAGATAATTGGCTGGTATTGGAGAGCGGAGGTAGAGGTTAACACTAACTAATGCAGTCCATCTTCACGGATATTCCCCCTGGAGAGTCTTTCCATCTCAGAGGATTCAGCCGTTACCAAAGCTTACATGTGTCAAGGTCAGTTTTAATTAAAATACACAGAATTATGTTAGAAATCCAGGTAATCTTGTCATCCATCGCACCTGTCATGCTGAAGACCAAGGCTCAAAATGCACTTGTGTGGGAGCTGTTCGCGGCAGTCGGACTGTTTCTAATCCACGTGCCTTTGACGATGTAAGTGTTGGAAAGACTGCAGCGTTGTGCACATTTGAATACAAAGAACGACTGGGCCAAAAACATTTCTTACAACATGAAATGAAAGATTAAGCTGGCATCGGTTTGTTGATTTCTTAGTCTAGTCTAGCGAATACAACACCGAAAAGAGTTTCTTATTTAAAGTAACAGATTATTTTGTGTTTTGTTTTAAACTTTTATTACGTTTTGTATTTTTTTATTTTTTTTTTCTCTGATGTTGTGCACCCTTACTGTGTAAAAGTTTGTGTTCAGGGGACATCACAACATTCTAGAATGCCTGTAGTTTTTTAATAATTGAGCTGGAGGTTAAAAAAAAAAAAGAAAATTCTCAGGTAGAATTTTCTTTTTTTTTAACAGTCAGATTGCAGATTTCTTGACCTGGTTAATGATTCATATCTCTCTAATTACTGGGTCCATCAAGTAGAAACAAAAACTGCCACAAAGCTCAACATATGGATGTTAATATTATTCAGTTAATCATCATTATTCTGGACACAATATTATCATAACAACTATTAGATTAGATTAGATTAGATTAGATTAGATTAGATAGATAGATAGATAGATAGATAGATAGATAGATAGATAGATAGATAGATAGATAGATAGATAGATAGATAGATAGATAGATAGATAGATAGATAGATAGATAATCATTTCATTTCAAACTATACTCTAAAACAGTCATCTTGAATGTAAAAAGTGTTTGTAATTGGCTGTTTAGGTCATCTTAACTTTAATTTATTGTTGAGAAATTTGAATTTCATAAAGCTGGTCACATACTAGAGATAATTTGTAATCTATTGTTTGAGAGAAAATTAAGGATTTTACTGTTGTTTGGTTATGATTTCAATAATTGTGAATAGTTGTTAAATTGTGATGTTTCTTTCACAATAATATGTACACTAATATTGAGATAACATCAGCAAAAGTGAAATTATTTATTCACAATAGCCTCACAGGTGTAATTGTTGTCAGTTGAAAGGACTTTTAACCATGAGAATAGTATTACATGTTTGTGGAGCCAAAGCCAGACAAATAATGATAATGTCCAATGTTTGTGGATTTCAATTTTGGATATTCTTTCAAAAACGGTGAATCCCCCATAGGCCCTTGAAATCATCATGAAATTCTAGATCGTAATAATGCATTTGGTTTATATAGTACTTTTTGGACATTGAAAGATTCTTAATAGCTCCTACTATTCTCTCAAATGTTGTTGACTTTCTCAGTTCCAAGTTTTCATGGCATTTCGAAGAGGCCAAATTTGCTGTCTTAGAAACCCAGTCTATCTTGGTATTGTTCCTCTTGACCGCCAACTCTCGGTTCATTACTGGCTTTCTAACTAACCACATTTCTGCAGTTTTCCCCCTCCGTCTGACAGAATGGGTATCCTCCGCCGCTACACTGTCATGTTGGCCGTCTGCTGACAAATTGCTCGCAGAAGTGAAGGATTTGAAGAAGCTGTTGCTGGTTCAAAGGGCCCCAGTCCTCCTCATTGAGAATGCTCCTCTCTCGTACCCTCCAAATGACTGGACACACCCACCAGCGCACCATTATCGTCCATATAATGCTCCCAGGCATGGCTCTGCCTTCAGTTATTCATTATATGGCCAGCAGTACAACGCTGCAGTGCATTTTAAAGGCTTTAGTTTTTGTCACAGGAGATTTGTTTATGTTTTCTGTTGTAAGTTTCTTTATATGGCATTATTTATGTACCTTGTAGATGGATCTAACTGCAGCCTGTGTTTTTTAGTACTTTAAGCACCGCTAAGAATCATTTTGAGATTTCACAAACTATTTATTCATTATTAGTTTGTTTACTGTTTGTGGTAGTGGTAATGGTAGTAATAGTAGCAGTAGTAGTACTAGTAGTAATAATAGTAGTAGTAAACGTATTGGTAGTAGTTGTAGTTTCAGTAGAGAAAAAAACAAAAAACATTCTGAGCTCTGAGATCTTCTATGCTGTAAATCATCGCTACTCATTCAGAGCATTTCTGCTACTGTATGCTTACATTAGCATGTCAGGGGCAACCTAGGTTTGTTTAAATTGTGTTTGTAATTTCCTCTACAGCCAGTAGATGGAGCGCTACTTAATTCCTGACAGGTTGTTCTTGTTCTTTATAAAACATAAAAAAAACAAAAAAAACATGCTCTATCAAGTAAACGTTTGATTAAGTGAGATCTTGGAGGAAAATTTTGATATTTTGAATTGCATATCATCGATGTTTAGCTGTTGAATCTAGACAACATAATCCCTTGTGCTGTAAAAATCCAATCTTAAAAAAAAAAAAACACAGAGGGGGATGTCTTCTGAAAAGTACTTGTAGAATGTACTATTTTTATAGCCCTGACCTCAATGTAGGAGCAGCACAGCCTTGAGAGAAGTGTCAGTGGACAATTTTGCCTGTTAAATCCCCCCAGAGATGAATATGTGGGGCCTGACAATAGCAGCTAAGTCTGTGTGGTGATTCCACTCAATCAGTGGTGCTCTGACAATCTGTCTTGACAATCCGGGAAAAGAGGAAATATGACACAAATGTTCTCATAAATCTATTTAGTATAAGGCATAGCCAAGGGCAAAGTACTTTGGAGGCTGCAAGAGAGAAAATGGAGAACGAGGGGGGGAAGATGAACTCGGAGGATATTAATACCGCTGTGAATATATCTATTATCCACATTCATTTCAAGGCACTGCAGCATAATAAAGCAGTGCCCGTTTCCCATTTAAAGTCCGTGCACTACTTGGCTCTGTATTACGTTGACAAAATGCCTTTTTGGAACACAGGGGGGACAATTTGTCTTTTTTCTTACTTCCTAAAGCTGGGGTAGAGAGGTTATCTTAGCAAGTTTACATGCATTGCTCCAAGAATTGTGCTAAGCATTTTTATTCTAGGAGTCGAATATTTTATTCATAAAGTAAAGTTGTATATTTATTTACAAATAGTTTTCTGCAGTCAGATATTTTTATATGCAGCGGTTACAATCCAGATTGGATATATCAGATTTAAGCATATTCAGTATGTGTTATTGTTGTTTTTTTTCCTTTTTAATTGCATATAACTGGTCATTTCACTAACATATATAATTTTGCTCAACATTTTGTTTTCTGTTTGTTTTGACTTCCTGGATGGACATAACGTACGTTACCTAGCAACCATAATAAAGGACCAACGTTTGTCTAATGCACACAGTTGTAATTATTTAACAAACAACTTTCATTTTCTTAAATCTATGTTTTACCATTCAGAAAAATGTGTTCACATTGTTTAGCTGTTGTGAGTGATGACACTTTTCAGACCGAGAGCTTCTTTCCGTGATTCTTCACAAACTACCACTTGACTGCAAAAAACAAAGTGTCATCATTTAAAAAACAACATGAAAACAATCATACGCACTTTTAAATAGAACACAATGCAGCTACTGATATCATTTCAAACTGGAAAAGGCAGGTATAGGTTCATGCTTCAGAGGATGTGCTCCGAGCCTCATCCAAAGCTTGGATTTATACTTTTGAACAACTGTGGAAGGAGCTGAAGATTGCAGCTCACTGGTGCTTCCTTTCCAATCGAACTGAGATTAAGAGGTCTACAGGCAACAGGAGGAAACGCTCAAATCCAGGTGTGGAAAGTGTGTCGAGGCAGCGCATTCAAACTGAAAGATGACTATTTTCAAGCACAGACTACCATGTTAGTATCCAACACATGGTATAAGAGAGAAATGAAGCAATATCTGTAGTTTTCTATAAGCTTCCAACACAATTTTTCATTTCCTCTGAGCAGGAAACTAGTCAAAAAAGGATCTGATTCTCAATGCAGCAGTAAGAATTTGTAACCAATGAGAAAGTATATGCAAAAAAAAAATAAACTGACCAAAAATTGGACACTTTCCTTGGAAAAAGATAGGAACATCAGTGGCTGGTGGTTGTGAGGGTTTCAATTGCCAAGAACTACGTCTACAGCTTGTGTGCAGACAGTTTCTTTTTTTAAAATACTTGTACAACACAAAACATTTGTTGCTCAAACGTAACTACACCACAGACGTCCACAGACTATTTTACAATATATAAGTAGTGTTAACCAATGCATGTTTTCAAGAACGGTTTTAGATTTTAAACATTTGAATCAAAAATACTCGTCAGACTTTTTTCTAGGTTTTATTCCTGTGATTATGTTGCTGTGTGCTCCATATAAATGTGCCTGATCAAGTATTCAGTTTCTCCATCTCCGCACTGCTACAAATAGAAGTGCACAATCAAGCCTTTTCTCAAGTAAAAATTTGACTGGATTAAGTTTTTTTAGGCCGTCATTTAATCATATCCCGCAGCTCTTGCAGAAATGTAAATAATTTGGTGTAGTTTATTTTGAGACAACAACGAAATTGGAAGAGAATCCAATACAACACGTGCTAAACTAAAATACAGAAAAGAGTGAGATGATCCGGTAATATATTGTAATTTTCCCCCAGTAATATATAGATATCGTCATTCCACGCACACCATTATATCCTCCCGCAGTATACCATCAGTCAGTGAAGGAATGGAAAAAAAAATTTCTGGAGTTGTTTAAGCGCGGCTCCTCCCTGGTCGGAGAAAAGTAATAGCGCGGGATCAGCAAGGCCAGCAGTGTAAATGGACAGTCTGTCATGGAGAATATTAGGAACAGGAAACCGACCTGTCTGCCTCCATCAGCCCAGGATGAGTGATGAGCTCTGGAGACTGTTGCTGCTTTTTTTTTTTTCTTTTCTGCTGTTTTTGAAGAAACCATTCACGCCGGATGAGTGCTTCATTGTCAGACCAAAACAACCATCTTCCCCCGACTTTCTTTGCCTTTTCTATGTCCATTTCTCTATCCCTCCTCCTCCTTGATTTCTCCAATTGCTGCTTTGGCCGGCCTGTATAAATGTAGACAGAGATAGACACACACGTGGGGAGGCCAGCAGCCCCGCTTAGCATCAGGCTCCAGTCGGTGACAGCAGATTTCAATGAGGGCTGACAATGGCACCAGGAATGAGAATAATGCTGTTTGCCAGCACTAGAAATTCAGCCTGTCACAGTGGACCATTTCCCATGCTGGGAGTGTTCCACGAGGAAGCCCAATTTCTCATGCAATGCTGTTTTTCCACTAACTTGTGACTAGAAGTGATGCTTACCACTGGATTCGATTGTGAAAGTATACAATGAGTGGTTAGGGATTTTTGTGTCGTTACAATTGTAATATAGCAGTTACAATGTAAATAAATATCATTTCAACTACAAAAGGGTTCCATGATTTGGGGAAAAACATGTAATTACTTTTTTTTTTTTGACAAGACTTACATTTAGATTTGTTTATGTTGTAGAATTGTGTTCACATTTTAAACACATCCAGGAGAATCGCCAAAAAAGACTGAAATAGGCCTTACAAACTGACAAAACAATACAAGAATCATATTTTCAGAATTTCAGAACATGTTCATAGAGATCTAAGCTACAGGATTAGCTGTTTTAATGCATAATAAAGCAGTACATTTTGTTGTTTGCGGAGGAAATTATTGTACTTTAAAAACAGCATTTGCAATCTGCTAATTGCATCCATTCAAATTGCAATTTTGATTTGATTGCAATTAATCTTGCAGCCCTATTATGTACTTATAGGTTTATAACAAGAGCACATTATGTTAGAAACGGATTCAGATTCAAACAACAAATTCTGTGCCAAAACGCTGAATTCTTGGTCCATCTTGCTCAGAATGAGTTGCCAGGCATTGGGAAAGCGTGAACTGTACAAATACAACTACCTCTGACATGAAAATATGTTTATACAAATTCCTAATGCCTTTTATTGCAACACACTGTGCGCTTATTGCTTTGTACAGCTTTAATTAGATTTGAAGACTGTATGTGGGAGGTACTCACGTCTGACTATATGTGCGAAAAAGCACCTCCATAGATCCAATGTATATTTATAGCCACAATTTGAATATTTAATCAGAATTATCACACCCTCAGCTTGAATCACGCAACACTCTGCAACGCTATGGCCCATTTCATTCTGAATAATTACATATTATTTACAGCATATTGAAGGGAACAATGTATGTACTTCGTAGCATGACCATAATAACCACTACTGTCACGGCGATCCTTGGTACAATACGCAGGCTCTTGACACCCGACATGGCTTAGGACATTATCACAAAGCCTGACATAAACGTATTGTGCCCATAGAAAAGCGCTTAGCACAAATGGAGTGGAGGAGAGCTTTTAACTTCTCGCCGTACCGAGCCACAGAACAGCCCACTCCAGCAGTTCCAGCAGTCACCAAAGGACACGAGGAACTTTGAAGTCGTACTCCAGGAGACTTGTAATAGCATGGCTGTCAGGTGAGCGTGATAAGTGAGATAATGATGAGGATTGTTGTACAAATGAGCAGGAAATTGAGTTTTCTCCGAGGTGATCCCTGCACCTTACCGATAAGGCTCTGTTGAAGTGTTACAATAACAACTGCAGGGATTTGTAATATTGACAGACGGAAAGAGCGTAATCTAGTGCATGATGTGGCTGCCATGTTCAAGATCTGTGTTGTGTGGACGTGTTTTGCGTTTGCTGTAAGATCCGTGTTAAAAGCAGCCGAATGGATTTCTGAAGACCAGAGAGAAGTTTTGAAGGTGATGCTGAGATTGTTTGATGATGTGTTTCTTACTGGGATGGGATTCACTCAAAGGTTAAATATAGATTGATTGTCAGGTTTTCAGGTTGTTAAAATATGAATGAATTGGGCTGAACAATTTTGGAAACACATCTAATTGCTTTCTGATGAGCGTCACGATTAGGTTTGCTATCAAGGTTCTCAGTAGCCTGAAATATTCTAGTCTGGAGAGTATATTTTAAACTTGTTCAGGGACATTAACATTTGAGAGTAGACAAAAACATGTAGCCTACTGCTGAACTAAGACAAGATGTTTGTGGAGAAATGCATGTCTTTTCATTCTGACATTTTCTGGTGGTTGTAAAAGAACTTTGGCTCAGAGAGGGGCTCATTTGGACCAGTGTGAACATGACAGCCCAGTATTCGCTCTAAACAAGTGAGTGGCTCCTCCTGCACTGCTTCTGATGACGAGGCAAATTGGATCAACACTCCTGCCTCTGTCCGGCCAGTAAAGCCTTGATCTGTCTGCCTGCTCAGAAAGCTTTCTCTCTACAGCCACCCTCATGATGCTTTTACCACAGGTGACAGAAAAGACCACCAGGACCAGAGAAGCGAGTGTTTGTGTGGCTCTGTCGTGTGATGACAGTCATCACAGAAATAAGTCATGTGCAGTGTTTTAGGTCAATGATGAGCATGTTTATGAACACAACTCTGAAGTAAATAGAACTAAATCTATTGTGCACTGACGCCACTCCTTTGGAGCGCTCCAACATGTGAAAACAACCTGAGTAGATTTTCTGTGTTCTTGTTTGTGTTGTTGTTACTTAATCATCTGCAGTCTTCTACATTACAATTTATACCAATATGTCTTGGAGCTTTTCAAAGGATATTGTTTTATGTAAAGAAAATGAAATCACATTAAATGTTTGAGTTGTTGATACTTTCATTTGTTTATTAGATTGTTTTGCAGGATGACTAACACTAACACTAGCTTGTTTGCTAAATGTTTTCATCATTTGTAAGCTTCCTCTGCAATAATAAACAAAACAAAATATATGTCCTTTCTGACGGCTATTAACACTAGCGCTTTACCAACCATCACTGGCTCTGGCAAATGGAAAATCGAAAGCCTGTACGGTCTATGGTGCTTTTATCTAAAGTGCCGGACAATTTACCTATCAGTCAGCCATTTTCACATACATTCTCGCGCTGATGGCCATGGAGCTGAGCCGCATGCCTTCCCAGCATGGACAAATTAGGGTGCATTGGCTTGCCCTGTGTACACTGCAGCAAGCAGCAGGGCAAGGCATCGATCCACCCGCCATGTGTTAAATAGCCAGCCCCCTAACCCTCCTCCTTTTGTAACACAAGTCATTTTAGATCTTACATCAAAGATTCCAAAACTATGGTCTATGGTACCACTGGGGGTTGGTGGGTTGCCTCCTGTAATTTACTTATATTTTAGCCAAGTTACGTCTGGTCTAGTTCAGTCTTGTAAAGGCCTGTGCACTGCAACACTGACATTTTAAACTAAGTAAAGATTCTCTTATCATATAGAGTAGGGATTTGTTCCTACTTTGTTTGTCTTGTCCGGGTTTAGTCCTTACGTGATCGTATATTTTTCTGTTTGCCGTCAAAAGAAATGATCTGGAATCAATCACTCTTGTCCCCACGAGGACACAAACCACTTTGTTCCACGAGGAAAATCATACTTATACCTTGGTGAACATGTTATTTATCTTGCAATTTACTCCAACATTATAATTACACGGAACCATTGGCTTGAAGTGCAAGTTATGTGTCTTGTATTCCTTTATACCGTCTCACACATTGATATGCTGTTGACCACAAAAAATAAATTCCAGAGAAACGTGCCCAGAAATCTTTACCACTTTCTATATCACGTCAGTTGAGTGAGAGAATTGATTTTAGATTCTGAATTGGGTCATTTTTATCATGGCCTGTCATCAATACATAATTTAAAAGCGTGCCCGGGGCTAGCATGACGACGCTGCTCATCTGAGGTTTATAAGGCCCTTGGGGGTAGACTCCCGCTTGCCCCTTTCGCTTAAAACATGCCGCTGTATATGTGGAGATTCATTCAACCATCCATCAGGAGTGATTTATGCTCCCAGAGGAACACAAATGGAACGTGTAGCTTCGACATTTACAACCTGTATTGATACATATTAAATGGCGCAAGAGCTAAAGCCGAAACTGTCGAAACTTCAGATGAATCTATCAAAGAATGTGCTCTTATTTTGTTGTGGCTATATTTTTCGTTATATGTTGCTGGGTTTTGGAAATGTATGTACAATTGTTTCATAAATGTGCTGAAGAACAAGTGTTATTTTGGGGGGTTTAATGGTAATGATTTGCATAGATTGGATTTCCTAATGGCTTGGACAGTCGTCGGAAGTCTTTTCTGTTATTTACAAAGAATTAGTCTGGTCTCTGTGGATTTCAGTTGCATTTCTTGGCGGCTCTATCAACAAACAAAATAATCTGCTTCTGAATGCAATTGGATAAACACAACTAGAAAAAGTAAATATCACAAAATGCCTGTCCAATTTTACATTTTCTCACAAGTTTATGTGTAAAAGGATCGCAGACCTAATTTATTTTGCAAAGTAAAATGCAAACTATGGTTTATTATTATAATGTGGCATCGGTGAAGTGGGTCCATAAAGACAAGCAGATGACGCCAGCACGCCAAATAACAGGTCAGATCTGCGGAGAGGCAAGCAGTAAGAAAAGCATGTTTTTCACAGTATTTTTTAAAGTGCACCTAACAGGTTCTCCTGTTTTTATAATGATTACTTTGTTGGTTGGATTTTATCTGTGATAAATCTTTATCATAGTTTTACATCAGTCAGTTTGTAAAGAAACAGAATCCCACTGTCTATGTCTGTGATGTTCAACTAGTGTACCTTGAGGCATTGTCAGTTTTGGCTTGAAAAAATCTCCAATTGTACTTAACGGATTGACACATGAATATAATTGAATAATCTTTTTGGAATGTCCTGAGCCAACTTCTTTAAAAAAAAAAAAAAAGTCTCTAAACAGTCACTATTGACAAATTTATTGACATGAACTATATTTGCTACATTATATAATCTTTTTCCCCTAAAAGGTGCCATTTGGTATGAAAAATATCAGTGCTCGCTGGATCACCACAAAGTAATAATAAGATCAGATGCTCATCAGATGTCTCAAGTGCGCAAAAAAAACATATGAGGTGAAAAGAGAAAAGATCCGATGCACTCCAATATGCCTGTAGTGGTTTATTTAGTATAATCGCCTACGCGTTTCCACCTCATCAGGGCACGCAAACCCTCTGTGCCATTTGGTATTTTACTTTTGTAGATGGTGTGCCGCAGAATCTTTTCAATCAAAAAAGTGTGCCATAACTCAAAAAATGTCGAAAGCACAACACACAACAAGTGACACTCCATCAAAAATGAAATATTTTTCAGACGGTTTAAACAATCATTCAACAAAATAAAGGTGTTATCGCGTATTCATTTTTGTCAAATCATAGCTGTTGTGTACTTTCTATGGATTTTGGCCCTTTACAGTTTGGTTGCTAGGTAACAGTTGTGGAATTACCTCTACCATTGTCACGTCTGCAGCTCATGTCCAACCAGGAAGTAAAATTATAAACTTACACTTTCAAACTGGGTAAAATTGAGCAGCATTTTTAGTAAAATCTCACCATGTTTTAGTGAAATGTGTAGTCTAACCTGCCATACTTTGGAACATTCTAGACAAAGCATCTCAATTGCGCCCAACAGGCAAAGGACCCCCACCAGTAAAGTTACATGGTCCACCTTTAACAAAAATGTGTATATTATGGGGTTTAATGTGCTTGTCCATCCTCTATATCAGAGGGGGGCAAACTAAGGCCCGGGGGCCACATGCGGCCCTTTTGGCATTTTGATCCGGCCCGCAAAGCATTCAATAAAAAATTGTATGAGTTAGGTGTGGTGCATTTGTCATTTTATAGTTTCCTGAGCAGCTGCTTGTTCATTAAAAATCAGTTTTGAGAACAGCCACCACTAGAATAACACCAAACTTTGATGCATTGGATAAAAGGAGTGACCAACTGCACTGTTCCCACTAAATAAAGGTAATGATTTTTGCTATTCTGTTGTAATTTTTTGTATATTTTAGCCATGAAGTCTATGCGTAGTAGTATGTGTGTAAAATGGTCCGGCCCCCAGGTAAGTGTAAAAATCCAATGTGGCCCTTGCGTCAAAATAATTGCCCACCCCTGCTCTATATGGTCGTACCCGTGTTTTCATTTCTACTCGTTTTGCTCTGCCTAGCTTCAGAAGTGCTTGCCGTTTACTCCATGTTTGTTTTGCCCTTCTGATGTAAATGGCTGTGATCTGCTCTAATTCTCTCCTAAGGCTTTATAGAACGAGCTTCATTTAGCAGCCTTTTATTTCCCAAATAAATCTAACAGGTCCTGACTGTGACCTTTCTCTTATCATTTGCATTTCCTTCCGCCTGCCCCCTTGCTCTGTGACATGAGAGGCACACTGTAATCCATATTCAAATATTATTTAAATGACCCACATCACATTTGCATCTGAAATTGAGGATTTGAAACCTGGGTCGTCTGCATACTGATCCAAGGGACAACCTTCATTGAAGCGACGCTCGATATTGCAAGCAAATGGAACAGGCGTATTAATATTGTCATGGAACAAACGGCCTGCATTGTGCACGGCCGTAACTGTGTTTTTTTGTAATGAATATGATCTCATTTTCGGCTTCTTTCAGCTTAGGGAATGATTATAGGCTTTTCAAATAGAGATATTTCGCCAAGGTTATAAGATGCCGACTTGTTCACACACCCAAAACCCTATTATGTTTGCACTCAGGAAGGAAATCAAGTGTGCAAATATTACTGCTTTACCGCATTAGTTCTTTTGCAAGGAACAGAAATAATTATAAATATTGTGTGTTTTGGAGGAAAAGCTTTTGCCTCAGTTGCGCTTGGAGTGAAATGTAACTGCCAAAACCCAGCTCACTTTACAATAGGCTGTAAGGAAAGTAGTAGAATGCATTTATTGCACAGGTTGTTCACAAAATCCATTATTAGATTGCTGCCAAATTTCTTTCTCTTCTCCTTTTGATCAGCTTTTAAGGACAGTATCATTTGAGCACATTTATTTATGAAGAAAACTAATTTTGAAATATTGGAGGAAAAATACCATTAGGCAGGTGGGAACAAAGTCTTAGCAACATCTTCCCAACATAGATTGTATTCATCAGTGATCAAAGGCCCACCATACTATACAACTATAACCAATTGAAGCCAATCGCGGTTAGGGCACTTGGAAATCTGAGTGCGCGTTAACATGGCAACCACAGAGCTAACTCTAGCTGGAGTGGACCTCGGCGAAACAGGCCACTTTATTGGTCAGTTATTATCCTCCATATCCTAATCCCTTGATTTTCAACCAGTGTGCCGAGGAACACTAGTGCGCCTTGAGGTTTTGCCAGGTGTGCCTTGAGAAAAAGTCCAGTTTGAGTTAACAGACCCACAAATGCGGATTTAATGAACTAATTTACCTTTTTGGAGTGTCCTGAGCGACATTTGCACTAAAGAAAGAATGCAAAACCATAGCTATTACCAACTTTAAAGAACTAGACAGTGCCACAGACATTATTTACCTCATTATATACAATATTTTTAAGTAAATGGTCTGATTTGGTAATGTTTTAGTGGTAGGTGGCATGCCGTGGTAGCTTTTAAACCCAAAACATGTGCCACAACTCAAAAAAGAAAAACACTGTCCTAATCTACAGAGAAAGTGGCGCAGATGTTTCTGTAGGAATGAATGAAAACCAGACTCAGACTGAACCTGTTCGCGCTCAGGGTCACTTTCCATTTGGAACGTGGAGACTAGTGGATTAGCCTAGTCCAGTGATATATATGGGTTCCCATCCCTAGCTGCTCTCCTTAGCATTCAACGGGCCTTTTATACTTTATAGGATGGCTGCTTGACATGTAATCTGTCAAACTAATTGTGATTGATTATTTAAGAAAGATATAAATACAACTACAAAAACAAATGCAGAAGTTGTATTTAAAATTTGAACTCATTGTATGCATATATGAGTTGATATCAAAACTATTGACTCATTTGAGAAAGAACATTTCTATTTTTCTCCAGCGTGACCTAAATGTGCTGAAAACGCTATAGTTTATGACAGAGACATAACAAATCATATCACTTTATATCATTCCAGGCTTCGGTAGTAAACAAAGCACCGCAGGTTTAGTGCATCCAAAATGTGTTTTTCCTGGTGTGATGTCTGGCCATAACTCAGGTGTCTTGGCGTCCCCAGCTCTCCTCTCTCTTTTTGCCTGGACATGGCCTACCAACTGAGACCTGCTCTTTTCTAAAAGGTCTGTTTTTATTCCACTGGCTGAAGCCGAGGTAAGGAGGGACACAATCGATTGTTGAGGGCCAAATTGAACGCGTGTTGAGCTGAAGGCTGCTGCCAGATAAAGCTCGGGCGCTGTCTGCTGTGTTTATCATCAGGTGGCCTTTTCTGTGTGTGCTATGCTGCCATTTTGATGTGTTAAGTCATAATAGGGGAGCCTCCATTCTTTGGAGGGACTGCCAATAAGAGCGCAGACAGAGAGGATTATGTTTCATGTCAGCCCATTATTGTCTCCACCTTCCTTTACACTTTCTGTCACATGGAAAGCAATCTGTCCCTGCTTTTATGTGGTGCTGTTGTTGCATTCCTCACAAGTTACAGGTAAAATCTGCAGTGAGTTTTAGATTTATTGTCTGCTCTGTGCGTGGAATGCCGTCATATCTGTAAAGTGTGTTTCAGAACATACCTTTGACGAGAATGACTGTTTTATTGGTGATGATGATGATGATGATGATGATGATGATGTAGTGAAAAGTAAATGTTTATTCACCTTATTCTGGATGTTACCATATGCCCCTCAGCTTATATCATTTTACATGTTGACACTATGTTGTTTTCAAGTTGCCTAGAAAAAATGGTGCATTGTTAACGTGCACATGAAACTTGAACATTTTACATAACTTTTCCTTCCTTCTCCACTTAAGTGAACGGAATTCAGCGTAACCGGAAGTGCAATCATTAGCAGAAAGATGCAAAAGTAGCAGGGGCTATATCCTATTTTGACATTTGAATATTGTGGTATATTGCTGCATATTGAAGACCACTTTGTGCCACTGATACAATAAATACCACAATGAAACTAAATGTAAAAATACAAAGTTATCTACAGTTTAATGAGTTAGTTAGTTGTCCTACTCTCGTGTGCAAATAGTGCAAAAAAGGAACATGCAATTAAAAAATGAATCCAAAAATGTTCAACATTGAACAGTAAGTTGATGTACACATTCAGCTTTTCTCATGAAGACACATCTTTCTGTTTTCCTGCCCATGACAGTGATGCTGGCCAAGCTTCCTGCCTCCACCGAAAGCGACCGGATGTGCCAGTGTCAGTGTGCTAGCTCCTTGGCAGTTTGCTGGCTGTGTTTTGGTCTTCCTTGGACCTGAATGAATACCCCCACCCCACCGTCTCTCCAGGGCCACCATGACCCTTCCTTGCGGTTTTCTCTCCTCTCCAGCATGTCTTGTCTTACCTTATGTTTTGTGCCCACAAAAGATTCAGCCAGATTCAGCAGGGCGAGCTAACAGCGGTGTAGCAGGCAGTTATCAGCGAGATACTGGCCACCTGTTAGCATGCACCCAATTAAGCTGAGCCATTATGGGGAAGCAACAATGGATTAAAGATTTTATGACTACTTTTGAAACTGTCTGCTTCAAGACAGATGACGATCTTCCCTTCTTTCATGCCTTTGGGCTGTTTTTCTAAGAATACTAGAGTTCTTCTAAAATAGAACATTTCTGTGCTTTGCTTCCCATCTTATTTGACGACTATTGACTCCTCAAACCATGTTTATAGCTATATATATAAATAATATTAATATATCAATATTATATAATAATTATTGTAGCAATTATTATATTTACATATAATATTTATATATATATATATATATATATATATATATATATATATATATATATATATATATATATATATATATATATATGTCTTGGTAATTCCTGTAATACAGCTTTTTGCCAATCATATGAGCATGTATAGTCACAATTCCTCTGGCCGTAGTCAGTCATGAAATGCGGTTATGAAAAGTGGCAACTAATGGGGCTAGGCCTATGTGCTAAAGTGATAAAGTGATGATAAGCTGCAAACAGCCTGCTTATGCAGGCTTTGATGACATCTCTCAATTACTTTTTGATCTCTGTGAAAGGTGAAATTAACTGAATATGCAAATGAAACAAAGCACACATTTTGATGAGGATTGCATGATTTTTTTCTTGATTTTTGTATCATGTAACATGATAGATTTAATTTAATTTTTACACCATACAAGCCGATGTTTGTATACAAATACACATATATTCCGATATGCTATTGCTATAAAATTGTATTGCTATTAAAAAAAAGGCTATTATCATGTGCAGTGATGTTGAAACTTTCAGAACTGTATATTTTGAAATACTGCACCCTAAGTACACATAGGAAGAAAATTATGAGACATGAGTTTATATAAAAGGACCTTTGTGAAAATCAAACTGATAACTTGGCTTGAAAATCAATCCTAACTCGCCTGTGTTGTTTGTAAATTAATAAAGTAGTGTGTAGGCGACACCCCTTGAAGCCCAAATTTGACTGTGGCTAGAGCCGGATGAACATTGGTCAGACTCTGGTTTGTCTGTCACAGTTTATGAGCACCTTTGTCCTACTTCAGCTTCGAGTGCTGGCCACCTGCAGGAAATGGCCTCGTATGCATAATAACACTATGATTTCCCTCTACAGTCATACACTAGAAAAAACAGCAGGATTCTATAACCCGACTTACCCATTCAGCAAGTGCCATGGCAACGGTGGCCCTTTAAGTGATTTACAATTCAGTAAAACGCAAGTAAATGTTCACCTACTTAACCTGCTCCTCGGGAGGGCAAAGTACTTTTTTATTGTCCCGATATTGGAGTTTTTTTTTGTTTTTTTTCTTATGTTTTTTAACATTATTTTGCCCTTCGAATGAACGGTCACATTAATCTTTTGGATCATAACAACCTCTTGGGAAACACTGCTTTATGAAAAGTACATTCCTCTAAATAATATTATTTTTGACAAATTGATGTATTCATTCTTATCTGAACATTGCTACATTTCAATCCAAAATCTGAACTTGCTCCAAACTTTATGGCCTCAAGATAATTGTACCCCTCTAGCCAAAATAGTTTAAAAAAATAATAATAATAATTACTTGGAGACATATTTGGAGGTTTCTCAGTGACCCATATTCATGGCATAATTGTGTTATTTCAGGGCAATGAAAGCATGCAGGAAAGCCTAAAGCTGTTGATTATTACAATAGACTAGGGGCTGGGAGCTATACCCCCAGTAATGTCTAAATGGGAGCAGACAATGGAGCTGCCCCAGGCCATGAGATATCTGCACAAACACCCCGGTACTCTGTGTCTCCAGCGCTTAGGCCCCTTGTGTTCTGTGCACCCGACGGCACACCCTAGACAGCCTCTCATGAGGAAGAGATAGGCTAGCAGCTCAAGGCTAAGCGCTGCCACTTCTGGATTTGTTTTCTGTGGTTAAGTGGCTCCGCGGTTTGGGGAAATGGTAACTATACCCTCTGTGTTGTCCTTTGCATACTGGTCTGCTTTGACTTGAAACTGATGCCATGGCTATTGTTCTGTGTGTGGCTTTGGTTCAAAATACTTCCTCATGCAGGATTGTTTGACAAAAGCGCAGTGAAAACATAGAATAAGAAGCATACTTGTGTTGTTTGTTTTGGGTTTAGGTGTTCCGTCTTTGCACCTGTTAGCCGACAGGTGCCTTTATTGGCACTCAGCAGGCTAGATTTACTGCACAGAGCTGAAACTATAGTTAATTAAATGCACATTGTGTGTGTCACATCGGATAGTTTTATCAAAGCTAGAGGCTGGTAGTCACTTCATTACCTACACATGAGATCCAAATAAGCTATTTAACATCAGGGGTAGTTAACATTTGAAGTGGATACTCTAGTACACCTAACTTCTAGTAACTACCAGTTAAAATACTACAGGTGCACTAGCATTCCACATGTTTTGCATGAATACAGACAATTAATGGAACATGAAATCCCTTTCCCACTACTTCTCATTTAGTCTTATTGTGACCTAGAATCACTTTTTGTTTTGACTACCAACTTTAGCGCCATACTTTTTTGGCATGTCACTAGCTTATCCACAATTCGATATGAAACGTATTTATGTTGCATACATGTAGTTTTCTTACTTAGGTAACATTCATCTTGTCTTCAGTTTATATGTTTTCTTCTAGTCAGACAACTTTGTGAGTGAGATGCGTTTACCTTGACATGTTTCAGCTGCTATCTGTGAGCCTCTTCAGAACTCTCAGCGGTCTTGGGGGTGATGTGTTACTTATCAGCTGTTGTTACTTCCTGAGGCGTGGTCAGCCTGACGGACCTGGCGGGCCGCTCCTGCCGCCCAGTGGTGTCTGGAGAAGGGTGTCCTATGTGATCAAAGGAAGGCTCCTTCATCATGGTTGATGGTGTCTGAGCCTCGCTTCCTGATAAACATGTATAAACATTCAGCGCATCACCTCCCCACAGAACAGACTCTTAATTTTTGTTCCCAACCCAGTTCTGCCACACAATCACCACTTAAAGTGATGGATATACTAGCAAGTGTACTTTTTTTTTTTACAATATATTTTTCACAATTAGGGTAAGGTTAGGGTCTGGTTTTGGCTTAGGTTTAGCCACAGTTAATTTGACTAAGGTTAGCCTTAGATAGGACAGGTTAGCCAAGCAGGTCTGCGTTGTGGAAATTGTTTTTTTTTTTTTTGGAATTTACGGAATTTACCTGTAACTTTGCCTGGTGGCGTCAACTGCTTGTCTCCATGGAGATAAACAAGTTTAATGACATACTGCGGAGCATTCCAGGCCAAACAATTACATCTCCATGGAGACAAGAAGGGGTGTGTGTGTGTGTGTGTGTGTGTGTGTGTGTGTGTGTGTGTGTGTGTGTGTGTGTGTGTGTGTGTGTGTGTGTGTGTGTGTGTGTGTGTGTGTGTATATCTATACACATATATAAAACCTTATTAACGCTTTCTTGATGCTTCTGGTGATGTAAGTCTGAGCGCTGACCCATCACTCGAGAATACGCACTGTCTGTAAACACTGCGTTTCTCACCAGGAGCTTTGTACCCACCAAGATGTTTTAAAAGCTCTCCAAACTCTCGTCTCACGTTGTTTGATCCTCGCTTTCTCTGCCACAGATAGCAACTGTTTCTTACTTGTGAGCCACCCGGGAATCCACATGAGCTGTGTTTAAAGAATAAACACTTGAATTAGTGTCAAATCTGCTCTTTTCTCCGCATCAATGTCTATATATTTCTGCGCATATTCTCCCACTTGTGCCATAGGCTTAGCATATACCACATTCCAGCTCCAACTGACAAAGTCCTCCTCTTCAGTGCATCTCATGGTGATTAATGTTAGCCGCTGATTGTCTTATATTGTTTCAGTAAAAGCCAATCACTTCTTTGTTTTCTATGCGTCTCGGTCACGCTGCATATATCACCGTCCCGGATTGCTCACGATGCTATATTAAGCCACTCTGCATTGGTGGTGGAGTCGTCTGCAGTAAAAACAAGAAAATCAGCCAGTTAATTCATCTCCCAGCTCGAAAGTCTCATTACACTGCTGATGAGTTTAAGGATTGCCTGAGGTGGAAGAGCGGCTGTGTTTATGGCTCGGCAGTCGTGCGTACCAAGAGTCTCGCTGTCTTCTGTGCACCAACAAAACAAAAGGCATGCACACACACCATCCCAGTGAACACGGAGTACTTCATGGTTTAATTAATAATAAAAAAGTTGCAACACTATAAATATCAATATGTAATAATTTGCTTTAAACAACTATCTTTATCTTTACAGGTCAACAACAACAAAGCCATAATCCATTGACCCTTCTTAAACTGATCAAGCAGTAATGTAATCTGAGATAAGCCACTTGCACTGGTCCCCCAAATGTGTTCACTTTGGAGCATCTTGGGACGCTTGTGTTAATGACAGTTTGCATTTCCATGCACAGATCTTGTGAGCAGCTGACATCACTCAAACACAACTAATGTTTTCTTAATGAATGAAATCTAAACCATGCCTACAATTTTTCATCATGAAGCCAATTTTAGCAATTCACAAATTTTAGCAATGACAGTGTAAACACTGACAAAACCCAATCTGCTCCAAAGGAAACCAATTCAAATGTGGTTTCTGATGTAGCAGAAAAGTTACACAGTGCACCTTTAGCATAATCTAAATGAACACAACATAATTCAACTGGGACAGGTGCGGCACATAAAATGAAAGTTCTACTGCTGAAATCAAAGGAGGAGCCAAGTTTGTTGTCAATAATGAGATGCTACATCTTAATAATTAAGATTAGACCTGCAAGGTCCACATTCTGTTAATGTTTTATCTTGAATTCATGTTTAATGAGAGTTGTATTTAAATGTGTTCAGTATCCTAACTTTTTCACAATTGAAGTTGTAGAGCATATGTTTCCAGTGACATGGTGCAGTCTTCATAGAGAGTAGGCCAAATGAAGACAGATCTGGTGGCTGAGAAAATTGATCTGACCTTTCGTGTCCTGTAAGGGATATGAATCTTTCTGCGCATCTACATTATTAGTGGCTTGTAGAGACCCAGAAAAAACTCATTTAGGCAGTTACATGTAGGTCACGGCGCGGCTATACAGAAAAGCAGAGCAAGTTTTATTCTCCCAAGATAGCACATTTAGAAAGAGTATACAAAACCGCTGTTAGGGTTTTTTGTTTTCAGACAAGCACCAATTACTAATTTCTCTGTCTTGGAGCAGATGGCAAAGCTTATTTTACGTTATGTTAAGTTGATATAATTAAGGATGTGCAATTAATCAAATGTTAATCAAGATTAATATACAGTATAATAACTGTAATAAATGTAATTGTCAATATGCTTTGGTCTTTTTAATCAAGAGGTTCACAATAAAGCATGTGCTTTCAGACTGAGAAGAAAATTCACTATTGTTGAGTTAAATGGCAATGATTGAAGCCTATTTATAAAAAAAAGGTTCAATATGACAGAAAAAAACATATTTTCAGCATATTGCTCAGCCCTAATATTAATTGTGTATATGTATCTTAAATTGCTATTAATAGTGAAAATGCAGACACGAAGTAGGCTGAAACGTTTGTGAGAGTGCTGAGTTCACCTGCGTGTGTCATCAGACGGCAGCGTTCGTACTTTGACTTCGGGGGAACTCGGCAACAGATACTGCAGCAAAGTTTGTTTTGATGGTGGGATGTGTTGTTTTTGAATCCTGCACTGCAACACCTCAGGGAAATGTTGTTTGTGAAAAGACCCTGTTGACAGAGTTCTAATGATGAGAATAATTTGTAGTTATTATCCTGTATTAGTATTAGAGCAGGAGAAGCAGCAACATTTTTCTAGCGATACCTCAAAATGCATCAAAATCTTTGTCCATTCCCCCAAATTAACAGCTATTCTATTACTTGAGTTTGTGTGTGAGTAATGGTTGTGTTATAGTAAAGGACTTTGCGTGTCTTGAGTGCCACTATTATTATTATACAGTATTTTCATTCATTTTCATTTTTTAAATTCATTTTGTGTATAAAATAAGTTCTAAAGATACATAAGTTATGAGAAAATATTTCGTTGAGTAGCTTAATAGATATATTATTGAACTTCTATTCTAAGTGAATCCTTAGATGAATATATTGTGTGCATCCTTAGATAAATTTATTGCAGACATTTTAAAATCACATATTTATATTGTAGAAAATACTACATCTGCCAAGTACCTGCCTTTGTGCTGTTATAACCACCCATCTGCAATAAAAGATAAAACCAAAATTGAATGTGACCCAGCATCTTTGCACACTCATAATCAGGATTTGCTATTGCTGTTCTTGGCATTCTCGTGTGCTGTGCATTGCATGAAAATAAAAAACCACTGCCGTCATGGGGATGGCTAAATCAACACACCGCGATTATGAGCCGACACGGTTGAACCTGGAAGATGCTGGGTAGTGTGACCCTTTAGGATCATGTCACGTGTAATATCCTGTTTTGTAATGGCCAGGAATTCCAATCTCCTCAGGAACGTCAAAAATATCCGACGCTTGAAATGCGTAAAGCTATCGTTTTCAATAGGTGTAATGTAAAGGTAAACTGTGTAACTTTTCTGGTGGAGCGCCTGCAGCCTGCTTGTCTCCAAGAAGATGTTATTGCTTCACTTAGAATGTTTCATTGATGGATGATGACAGTGCCACTAGGCCTAATTACAGGTCAGATCTGCTGTCAAAATGCAAGTATTTTTGAGCATGCAGTCATAATGGCAGATTGTGTAACAGTCCAGGCTCCATGTAGTGCACCCTCCATCAGAAAAGCTACACAGTGCAAGGAAGGAATGCACACAGACTCTACAGACTATCAAATAGAATCTGAACATTATAATCCATAAATAAATATGCCATATTGAGGGTGGATTCACACCACAAATTGAAGCGGACTCGATTGAGGACCAAAGTTGCAACTATTAAAATGATATCCTTCATTGAGCTGGAGTGGTTTGTGTTACCATATTCTTTTATCAATCGAATCAAATAGAATCTTCACCTGGCCTGCAGAGGCACTGCTAGAATAGGTGAATCAAATGACACCCGTAGCTGTGTTTGAATTTACTCCACAACCTGTCCCTGGGCTTGTTCTGAATGCCCAGAGTAAAGATGATGTGAAAATCTCTGTTGTTTGATAAACATAGATTCTGAAATGTACGGCAGGTATGTCCCATTTACCTGTACAGCGTAATACTAGAAAAACACAGGCCACTTTTACCCACACACAAGCATTACTTTTTAATGTTTGGTTTCATTTATCTTTATGTTATTTCTTAAAGTAATCACTGGAAATGGCGTTATGTTTTTGCGTGATCACAACGATTTATAATTAGATCAAATCTGCTCCCTGATTCTTATCTTATCTTTCTGGTTCTGATCCGCTCTTTGGTCCGTTTGCGTTCACAAATCAAACGAACCGTCCCAGATTCAGTCGGACCGAGACCCACCTATCCAACCGGATCAGAGCCCGGATCAGAGTTCGATAGTGCTTTCACATTACCCAAACAAACCATACTGTACTATCCAGGCAAACAAACCCTGATTGGTATAGGTAATGGCACCCTAAGATACATTTAAGGGGGAAATATCATGCTAAATCAATGGAATGAGCTTTTAACTGTATTAGAAAGGTATTTCTTCATCATCAGTTTACTTGATTGATTTGTGCTTGTTTGAATAATCCTGTATTGTCCTGCAACTGAGGCTCAAGTTTTTCATTTTCATCTACATCGTGTATTTCATTCTTCAGACGTTGTTGTTTGTTGTTGTCCTTTTATGTTGATGTACCTGTTATACTATTGCATTCATGGTTAGTGATTCATTTTTAAATGTAAAGCATTTATCTTATCAAACTGTTTGGGCACTGCTATGCTTTACTTGTCCGGATGCCAAATTGCTCTCGGAGTGTGACAGCAGTGGTTGGTTTATATCATATGTGGAAGATGAAAGGGTAAAGAGGGGTTTATTTCTTCACCCAGAACCTTCACACAAGGAAAGTGTTAGATCCATCACCATATTTGAGTCATCTTCCTCCCTTGCATTGTCTCATTAGCCAGACTCTGGTACTGTCAAGCATTTACAACCTCAAATATGCTCAATGGTCCAATTCAGAACACAATCTAGACACCAAAATAGCTGAGGAAGATAGTCCCTCTTTTGTTGTGGCAAAGTGAGTTTAATTCCTCAACCTTGTCCTCTTCCTATATGTATAATACTTGAGTAATTCTGTCTTTGTAACGTATTGTTTTTGTCTGAATGATAAAGCTGTAGAGTAAGTACAGAGTGAGTTATGTGTCAGCAGGTTGGAGCAGTGTTCTGTGGCAGGATGCCGTGTTGCTCACAGAGGGAGCTGTTGAGCCACAAGTGGGACCAGGAGCAGGAGGACAGGCGGGGAAAGGGAGGCGGGTGCAGCGCCACTTCCTCAACTCAATAAGATAAAGCTGGTGGAGGATGCATGACTTAGATTACATTTGTAGACTGTAGGATCACTCTAAATGGGACTTATTGTTTTTTGTTTGTTTAGTTTTTTACATATAATATAAAAGATACAGTAATTACAAAAGGCAGTCATGAACATAAGATTAAAATTAAAGTTGCAGATCTTGAACATGGCAATCATTTTATACTTTGCAATGATGAAGATGCATTTACAGCAATCTTGGTTTAAGTAAATGCGCTAAAACCTCACATTACTAAACATCTACTTAAAGGGACTGTACTAAAAAAAATGTTGTCATGTATTAAAGTAAAATTATTCTGCCCCCATTACAGATATATTTAATTGTCAGCACTGTCTGCATCAAATTATGAAGAAGTTACGCTAGTGTGCTTGTACCAGAACACCTTTTTGTATTTGTTTTCTTCTTTTATGATATTGTATTTGTTTCAAGATTTGGATCAAACATAAAAACGACAAAACAATCACACACAAGGCTCCCTGAACATGTTTTAACAAAGCAATCTAATTAAGTTTAAAGTAAAATTATTGCCATTCCACAGTCGTAAATACACACGTAAACTAGCTGTGGCTGCTAACATTTAGCTTAAAATAGTGAGATGAAACTATGGCGTGTGGACCTTTATGTTGTCAAAGTCTTATGAGATACATTCATAAATATCAATAAAACTTAACAATATTAACCTACACTTAGAAATAATTGTAAAATAAGCGCAGTTGAGCTAAAGTACGAATAGGGCAAAGACTGTTAGTAGACTCGCAATAGTTGGGAAATGTGCTTGTAAACTCATCAGTGTAGAGTAGTAGTAGTAGTAGTAGTAGTAGTAGTAGTAGTAGTAGTAGTAGTGTAGTGTAGAGAATTAGGATGTGCTGTATGCTTTTGGAAAGTTATGAATAAGTTTGAACCACTGCAAACAGTTTAAAATGACCTAGTTCTGTTTTTCACATTTTTTAAGTAGAGGCCCTTTAAATAGATGACTTTATGTTGATACTGAAAACATAGGAAGCAACGCAATGGTATTTGATAATGGTACTTTTGCATATTATATTGACCTATTGTGTTCCTTTTGTACGCTCTTATTTAAGCCCTCAGTTTCAAGAACATGATAGCTCCGGTATGTGGTTGGTATGTTATTCACGGTGTAAACAAGGACACACAGATCATGCAGGTGACTCGTTCAATTCAATCCATCAATGTGTTTCTTTTAGTCTTCCACCCCAAAGACCACTTGCACCTGCTGCCTTTTTAATGGACAACGTTTAATTATTTAAATGTACATAAACTCCTGTGCGCCCGGTGTTCGGTCCTGTACTTTTTTCAGTCTGGCAAGGTCGTGGGGTTTTTTAAATCTGGAAATGTCAAGTGAGGTGCGTCCCTGCGAGGCGCGGGGTGAAATAGGCTTGGTTGTGTGATAAGGTGTTACTTTGAAGTGGTGAATGAGGTAAGAGGCATGAGTCAACCTCTGCGGGCTGTTATGGCCAACACACATCTTCTGCTCTCCCAAGAGTCTCCTGTCTCACACTGTAGACACAAACCTGCCCTCAGCTGCAGTACTCGCTGTTCCTGTGACCGCACTCCGATTCACTTTTTGCACTCGGATTGGACAGAACACGCTTGTTTGGCCTAAAATCAACCAACATCGTTTATTCTTTAACTGCGTATTTACACGTTTTTGTCCACTTAGATCTATGATATACCCACTTATATCCTGGACGAACGAGGGATTACAGCCACTTATAGTATATCCATGTTCAATTATGTCCATCAAGAGTATCCATCATATTTTCCTGTCTGTGAGGAAATGCCACATAGACTGTATTTTTAGATGTTCAGCACGCAGAGCAGATTGTTTGCTAATCCGTAGTTTGCATTGACGGCGGCTTGAAAACTGTATTAGCCGCTTGTAGTTGAAACGACATAGAGGAAAATATGTAAAACAGTTTAAAACACAGGCTAAAAGTGTTTAAATAAGGGTCTTTTCACCCACCTGAAAGACATTTGAGTGTTTTTATATATATATTTATTTATTTTATTTATTTATTTTTTTTTTAATCGATGCAACAAAGCAAACCCTTTCAGAGATGCTTACTCTTTGAAGATTTAGGGTTAGGGTTTTTTTTTCACCCTTGTATATTAATGTATATAATTAATCTAGTATTTATTCACATACACGTTTTATTTCTGAACATATCTAGAAAATGTTGCTCTCTAACGGGCTCACCTTTAGACAGACCTGACCTGCTTGCGGGTGTCACCTGCTTGTCTCCATGGAGATAGTTTTCATGCCATGCTATGGAACATTCCAGACAAAGCACTTAGTTTAGTCTTTACTTAAAGGGACAATGCGCAGAGACATAAAGCTAATAAAAAACAGATATGTTCTGCACTGGATTATAGCTAAACAGCTCGCTTCCATCTGTGGTACCTGGACTCCATGGACATGAGCAGGTAGCAAACCCTCCACCACAGCATGCACTATATCTGTGACCCCTTAAATTGAGTTTCAAGTAAATACATGGGTTTACTAGTCGCATATTGTGAATTATTACAGTTACATTTTTTGTTCAGGTTATATTTGTAGTCCAAGATACTCCAAAAAGATGCTACATTTACAATTAATGACACTTTTTATTCAGATAAAAGTACATTTCATCTTCTTTTAAAACCTGAAACCATTCCAAGTAATTGGTCACGTACCCCTAGGGGTCCCCGTACTCCTGGTTGGGGAACACTGGTCTAGAGAATACACCCCAAAACTAAACTATGAGACCTTAACCAGTCTGGGCTTTTTCTTATCAAATCATCACCTACTTGTATAATTAATAGACGCCCATCCATACAAAATCCTTCCAGTTCCTTTCTTTGGCGCCAGTATACAAAAAAATATCCTTAATAGAACAAGCAATTGTCACATTACACATTCAAATATGCTATCTCCAGTTGTGGCTGACCCTGTAATTGCTTGACAAAATGTGCTCAATTAAAACCAAATGAATTAGCTGATGGTAATGACTATGTTTACAGCCTATCCACTTTGTTAGAATGCATGTGAGCCTACACTCTGCTCCTCAGGCTATGGCCGCTACAGTCCCCTCCGGTGTCTTTCATCCACTAAATAGCTTTCCAGCCCGCCAACCGCACACCGCCAGCTCATACTTTTATCCCTGTGACATCAGAAAGGTATCATAACAATATCCATGAAATGTCACCGCCGAGAGAGGAATGGCCGTCTTCAAGTAAGTGCATGACAAGCGTTTAGGTGGTGCTAGATCGTCGGTAGAGGAGGAGTAAATCAACTTGTAACCCCAGACGGATTCTTATTCTTTTTATTGCGCGGGGCTCATATACACAGCGCTGAATGATTTCTGCAGCACTTGGCGGGGAATTGTCATCACCTGCAGGTCAGCGCCGAAACTTTCCCATGCATCAAAATATATTGTAATTGACTGCATTGGTAATTCCTCCCGAGATCTGGCACCGCGGTTGGAGCGCTGATGGCTGCCAAAAGCAATAAAGTCTCCCAGATATGACCCCCACTGTAAACAGAACCTCCCATGCTCGCACAGTTTTACAGTCAAGTGGGAATTTTTTTCAGTCTGTCCATAGCCGTGTTTCCATCGGCTCACTTTAGAGCTGATTGGGATGGTCCGAAAGTGTCTCTACTGCTATCACTGAAACATACCGACCTGTTAAAGGGGTCCGCGAGTGGTTCAATCAATCAGTCTATTTATTTTCCACAGTATCCCATGTATACATTCATATGAGATACATAATTGTGCACACCCATGTAATATCGCTTTTGAGTGATGTGATAGGACAAGAGAAAAATTTGCATCTCAAGTAAAAATTTAAAGTCTAATAGCAGAAAGAATCATTTCTCACAAAGCGCTAACTCGATCTTGTGACAAACCCCTGCATTTCCAGTAACGATAACTTCATTTGCTGAGCTGACTTCAAATCAAAACAAAGCTAGCACATTTTAGCATCTGCCGTTTCCTGTTTATTAATGCATAGCTCTCACATCAAGGCTCAAAATGTTATATTTCCAGTGCATAATGCATTTAACATGAATCCATATCCATATTTCATAAAGACATGTGAAAATGCGGCATACAAGCACAAAGAAATCAATTAAATAGACTGGAAGTTGTTTCTTGCTCTTGTTCTTGTTAACTCTAGCTTTAGAGACAGAAACGTGGATTTATCAAACTCCTTTTTGTGAATTGCTGACATCGCCTTTTGATTTAAAAGTATAACTCAGGTACAATTTAGATTTGACCCATGAAGAAAATGTTTGTTGCTTGTAATAGAACCCTAGAGGCTTCAATGTGAACCAGTTTTAGGACCAGGGCCAGTCGAATCGTGGCTTATTCTAAAAGAAAAAAAGAAAAAAAAGTCGTATTCGTATAATTTGGACACCTACTTTAACATGTATTGTTGTTTGCACATTATTTATTGTCCCAGCTTTCTTTTTATTACATACCCTGCACATCAAGAATATTAAAAAACCTAAATTAAAACTTTTCAGACTTTTTAAAAGCGGTGTTGGCAGGGTGCGGTTATCTGAAATAATTGCGTTGTGCAATAGTCGACATATAATCACATCCAAGAAATTTGATTAGGCCATTTATAGACGACAAGAGCAGGTGTTTGCTTATAGCTTTGAAGCCGCAAACTGGCAAGATGGCAGCGGCTCAAAGATGCACAGATGCAGCGTGAGGGGGGAGGACTGGAAAGTTGGGCTAACACGAAAAAGTTGTCACGCTTTAGATATTAATTGTAGTCATATAAAACGGTTTTGTTGTAGTGTTGGCAAGGTATGGTAATTTAAATAAAAGTAAAGTGGTTTTCTAGTCGAAAGCCCTTTACAAAATGTAGCGCAATCCAAGCAGTTTTTAGAGATTAACGCCTTGTATTGTTCCCCAGGGACTATGAACGAGGCAGATCTTTACACTACGTCGCTTTTAGGTTCTAGCTGACATTTTCTGTCAAAATGGACTCATTGATAGATTATATTCTTGTTCCTGGGTGACTTGTTTATACGATATCCACATTATATACATTTTGGTGCAAACACAGGTTCAATTTCAAAGATTCACTTGTTTTAAGGTTCTATCTGCTTGAACCAATCAGAACATTGAATACATTGAAACTGACCAATCACATTCAAGTGCATTGGAATGTTGTTTTTTTATTTGTTTTTATTTTTATTAATTTTGTTTTTTTTAATAAAAGTCGCATTCATACTTAATTTCAGACCAGTGGAACATAAGTGCTTGTTTTGGAAATAAAACCTTATAATTCCGACTGAATATTACATTTTCAGAATTATAAGGTTCTATCTGCAAATGAACACTTCTGCAACACTCATGAAATTTCAACCAATTTCATTTTCAGAATTTAGACCCTCCCCTAGGTGCTCTTTATTCCCATGTATTGCAAGTGGTCAAAACTCTACTCAGAACTACTCTGAACACTTTATAATTCGAATTGGTATGTGGCTGGCTATGCTGTGAGGCTGATTGTTAGCGATTTACATTTTCAATTACAACTGTTGTGTGATACAACTTCATCTTAAACTCTTTCCGTCTGTAAAATGTTTTCTTTATTCTTGTGCTCTTCTTTTTTTATACTTTCTGCCTATTGACCGAAGAAAATTAACTAACTAACATATTTTAACTTAATTTTAACGTTGTTTTCAGATTCTAGAATGTGATGGTGTCATTAGGTCAGATGAAAGACAAGAGATTTTCCGACTGATTCCATTTTACTTTGGCATGACATATTCAAAAGCTAAAGTCACAATTGTTGACCATAGAAATTTTGATCAGTGACTAAACCCTGGAACATTACAACAAAAACCGCATTTGTGTCACTGCAAAACACACAGTATAAATAATAAGAGTTGTGAGTGTTTTGTGGCTGGCAGAATGGAAATACAATAAGTGGTTATGATGCATTACTGCAGGTCAGAGTAATAAAAGTGCAAATATACTTCTGCACAGTGCGGTCAGTGTGTTGTATTTTAAGAGAGAAAAACTCATATTCAGCATACTCACAGACGCAAAGATGTGATCAAAGTAAAGCACAGTTTAAAGCACAGGTTTGCGAGCTGCTGCGTTTTGGTCTTAGCTTATAGGCTACTTTAGGTAATTTACATGTAAATAACATGGACAGACTCCTGCTGAGAGATGCTGTGGGAGTGAAAAGTCATTAGCACATTTACTGTTAAATAAGCAAGCTGCAGCCTTTGTAATCAGCAAGAGTAAATAAAAACCTCATATAAAAAAAGAGCTACTGTTTTAATGGCACTACATTATCTCAAAAGTGATTATTTTTACCACAATATACAGCTGTTCCTATTTTAAAAGTAATTACATTTTTTTTCTGATCACAATTATGATTACTCGCTTGCCATTTGCTTATTTACCTTTATGTATTTAAAACCATATGATTTTTGTCTTGCAGTGAGACAAATCCCTCATTATCATCTCGGCTTTTATCTGCGGATTTCAAGTAAATGCAAATTAAAAGAGGAAATAGGGCAAACGTAAAAGGATTTGCCTCTTCATGTGCATGCAATTAGTGGCAGATTGATTGTAAAGCACAGGTACAGATTTATGACCACAATATGAGCAGTCAAATGAACGCCATTGTTCTCTTAAGTCTTCTGCTTTATCTTGTAATTATTCTGCATGTATGCGGTTGTTTAGAATGCGCTCTACCGCTAGTGATTTCTCTGCTGTTAATGATTTGCTCATTGATTTTTTTTCTTTTTTTTTTCCCTACTGAGTTGCAGTGCTCTCAAACCCCTTCTGTTTACAGCTAATAGCGAGCACCTTGGTTTCCTCCTTGTCCGTAAAATTCTCTCATTTACCACCTCTGTTAGTCCTGCTGTTTTTAACATCACATGATCCCAGGTAATCAGAGAGAACAATGCGCGCTGCTTTGTCACGGCAAACAATATCACTTTCTCCGGTATGTCTTTGATTTTCGCTGAAAGGGGAACACGTACACTCATGTTTATGCCTTTGTCTCCAAATCTGCGTCTCGTTTCCAATTCACTTCAAGGTGCAACCCACAAGCTGTTCTTTTTTTTTTTTTTTTTTGGTCTTTTGTATTGGACTCGTCAACCTTCCTGTCATTCTATATTAAGCTCCAAGCATTTAAAGTAGATGCACTTAATCATTGTGTTTTTGTTAACTGATCAATAGGCAATTCAAGTGTCATGTGATGGATAAAGCCATGAGCCGATGTGTGCTGGCTCTTCAAGGTCACCTGCTGTCTGTACATCCTGTCCTGGATGTGCTGTATCTGTTTGTTTGTTCACCCCTGTCCTATAGGGCATACGACCAGAGAGTCTTATTGTGTGACTCCTTTTCCTTTTATCACAAGGGTAAATTCAGCGGTATACGGTTATTAGTGTGATATTATGAGAGCCGAAGATGCTGCGCTTGTAAGATGCACAGCGGGGGCTTTACTTCCTGCTGTGTGAGTTACCATCATTATCACAAATTAGCTCTTAAACTTTAAAGTCTTCTTTGTATTCTATATCTAGTTATTGTCTTGATTATTAATCTTTTAATTAATAGTAACCTTTGTGGAAACTCAGTTGTCCATACCAATAAAGAAAAACAAACACAATTATTAACAAACAAAGCACAGAGTTTAGTACTTAAAGGTCCGATAAGTAACTACTACTGTGTGACGATTGCTTTGATTTTCATTATTCAATTACAGGTGTTTTAATTGCAAAAAAACAACAACAAAATAAAACATATTCTAATGTTACTTGACCTGCAGTGTTTTGCCATGCTCTTTATGATTGCCCTAAATGCCAAGTATGTCATAAATGTTACTTATGTATGTATTACAAATGTATTTATCAATAACATAAACAATGCAAAATACATATACTATCTATCTATCTATCTATCTATCTATCTATCTATCTATCTATCTATATAAATACATAGACTGTTGATTAAAACATGATTCCTTTTTTAGCTCTGTACATTAAATTGCCAATTACCTCTGAGAAAGTGTAACTGTTGCTTCTTTACGTTATTGTAGTTTTTGTATGGTATGTGGTATGGGGCAAGAATTTTTCATCCACTGGCTGTTTATTCAAAAGGAAGTGGACTGAAACTTAATGACACTCTTTTGTTCATAAGCGTCGCTAATGTCTGAACCATACAAACCTATTATACAAAAATATTAAAACAACTATGCAATTTTCCTTACATTTCTTAACGTTTTACATGATTTGTCACTCGTGTCAAACTGATACACATATTTTTTAAAGTATTTTAAAAGTTTACAGTGCCTTCTATTTACCATTGACCTTCTTGAATAAACCTGATTAAAAAAAAAGTATAGATTGAAATGCTTATATTTCATAACAAATGTATCTGTAGCGCATAAATTAAGAGAAAAACACTGGGGGAAAAAACATTGAAATACTGCAGGAGTGGTGCAAGTTATTCATGTCATAGTGTCAGAAAGTTGCCTATTACCACCATTTGCCAGAGGTGCCAATAGACTAGGGTAGAATTGGTAAATAGCCGGTAACTAAAACCTGTGAGTTGGAATAAAATTCTAATTATCAGCAAAGTGGGTTGGTTAAAATATGTATTGACATGAAGAAAAAAAAAGTTCAGTTCAAGTTTGAGAGATAATAAATTTGCTTTGTTCAACTGTCTTTACCCGTCTATCAGTGTCTAGTTATTAAATATATACTTGTAATGTCCAAGAAATGCACACTGCAAGACCAAATGCTAGTTAGCCTGCGTGCATTTTGTTTGAGCTTATTTTTTGTGCATATAGTGAAGCCAAGGTTGTGCATAAGGCTCTGAGACCTAGGCCCAGATTAATACTTTTCTGTGTCAGTGACAGACTCTGGCAGGAAGCGCCGGCTGGTAGTGGTCATTAGTAAAATTTAGCATGTTTGTGAATTCCCATCTGCCTGGAGGGACAGACTGTAAAATGGCCTCTTTCCTTTGATCCCCTTATGAAGTGTACTCGGATGAAGCCCGTTTTCTATGTTTGCTCCCTTGAAGATAGCAAAGTTATTTTGGTGGTAATTTAACTAATGATATCCCAGATGAATCCGCTCTGCATTCAGACTCCCGCAGATTATAAAAGCAACCACTGCTCCTAAAGTTAATGTATATCATTTCATAAATAAGAAAAAGGAACCGACTTTTATTGAAAATTAGAAGCACACGAAGGGCTCATCTTTCCAAGTAATGGTCATATGTTTTATAAAAGCCCTTAGGTATTCGAGCGAATTACTCTCTCCCTCCATTATATTGCTGACATCGCTGCCGGGGTCCAGATCACTGTTAAAGGTGCTCTATTTAACTTTTGGGTGGGTCCATAACCTTGTCTGCTTGTCTCCATGGAGCGAGAACAGCTTTGATTGGTTGATTGGCTTTGTCTCCAGCTTATGACAAAGAACACAACACATTTAGTTTCCAATAGTTACAGATTATCTGCATACACTTGTGGAGGCACACACAAGTCGTACATACACAATTGCACCTACATCTGAACGTCCACCATGTGTCCCACATAAATGCAAATAAACCCTATTAGCAATACTCCCACCCCATGTCCAACATTTTACATTGTGTGCTTTCAGTGATTAGTTAGTGGGAAAGCATGCACTGTTAGTGGGGTTGCCTCCACTGATCTGACCTGTAACTTGGCCTGGTGGCATCACCTGCTCATCTCTATGGAGATGTACATATGTAAAGCAATAACATCTCCATGGAGACAAGCAGGTGGAGGACCTTCTAGTAGAAACTACATAGTTCACATTTAAAAACTTTCCTGAACAGTTTTAGAATAATCTTGAGCTTTATCAGAGCGAGTATAAGACCACAGAGTTTAATAATGAAAGTACTATTATTTAGTGTCAGTTTTTTGAAAGGGTCTCCAATTAAATTTCCCCAGGGGCCAAAACATTTCTAAACTTTAACAATGGCGTCCAAACATCTGTCAGTAGACAATATTTTATTTGCAAAAATACAACTGTAAAAACTGCTTTCGCCAACATTTCTAAATGGCTAAACAAGTGTAAAACTACTATATACTGTATGTTACCAACAAAGGAAGGAATTAATCAAAAACACACTGTGTTTCCTTTGTCATTATTAATACTTTGTATAATAGTTAAACCCAGAGTAAACAATTGTGTCAATAATACCACAGCAGAACTGAACTTTATCCATTTTTATTTTCAATATACTTTTTAAGTATGAGTATATTTGTAATATGAGCGAGAAGTGGCGCCTATTTGTATAGACATTCTTTTCTTAAATTATGTAGAGGCAATCCTATGGAAGCCCGTTTCCGCCAGTAAAAAAAAAAAAAAGCCCCACAGGAAGTCAGAATTTTGAGTTTTAAAGTCAGAATTTTGAGTTTTAAAGTCAGAATTTTGAGTTTAAAAGTCAAAATTTCGAGTTTTAAAGTCAGAATTTTGAGTTTAAAAGTCAGAATTTTGAGTTTAAAAGTCAAAATTTTGAGTTTTAAAGTCAGAATTTTGAGTTTAAAAGTCAAAATTTTGAGTTTAAAAGTCAAAATTTCGAGTTTAAAAGTCAGAATTTTGAGTTTAAAAGTCAAAATTTTGAGTTTTAAAGTCAGAATTTTGAGTTTAAAAGTCAGAATTTTGAGTTTAAAAATCAAAATTTTGAGTTTAAAAATCAAAATTTTGAGTTTTAAAGTCAGAATTTTGAGTTTAAAAGTCAAAATTTTGAGTTTAAAAGTCAGAATTTTGAGTTTAAAAGTCAGAATTTCGAGTTTAAAAGTCAGAATTTTGAGTTTAAAAGTCAAAATTTTCAGTTTTAAAGTCAGAATTTTGAGTTTAAAAGTCAAAATTTCAAGTTTTAAAGTCAGAATTTCAAGTTTTAAAGTCAGAATTTCGAGTTTTAAAGTCAGAATTTCGAATATTTTCAGGTATAAAGCAGCAGATGCATTTGGGGTATTTACACAATGGCATGCCAGCTGGCAGTGCTGGCGAGCTCCAGTGACATAACAGCGGCTACAGTTCAAGTGTTCCCCCCACACTAGTGACAACCACCTTGGGCTGAAACTCAAAATTTTGACTTTTAAACTCAAAATTCTGACTTTAAAACTCAAAATTCTGACTTTTAAACTCAAAATTCTGACTTTTAAACTCAAAATTCTGACTTTTAAACTCGAAATTTTGACTTTTAAACTCAAAATTCTGACTTTAAAAATCAAAATTTTGACTTTTAAACTCAAAATTCTGACTTTTAAACTCAAAATTCTGACTTTTAAACTCGAAATTTTGACTTTTAAACTCAAAATTCTGACTTTAAAACTCAAAATTCTGACTTCCTGTGGGGCTTTTTTTTTTTTTTACTGGCGGATACGGGCTTCCATACAATCCTGAAACAGTCTCCGCAATGTTGTTCATTACAGAGAAAGATGTTTCACATACACAGGTAGATGTGAATATAGTGAGCAAGAACTGATGCATTTCTAAAGTTAAACTCACATCTGAGAACCACATTAACCCAAAAGTCAGTCTTATGTTGAAGGGCTGTCTCAGGACCACAACACACTTTAGTATTTATCCTTTTTAAACAAAGCTTGTTTAAGTCCTCTTTTGTCGTGAATATCTTTCTGATCAGCCACCCCGAGATCTCCTCCATATTTTGGGCCGTGTACTCCACAAAAAGTTTTAAGCAAGTAAAATCCACAACAAGATGGTAAAATCCATGGTTAATTATCTTTCTCTTCTGTAACCAGATGACTAAATTCCAGTAGCATCAGTCTGTCCTTCTGTGAAATGCAAGGTTTAAGTCACATGACCAAATTGACACGTGTTATTGGTTGTAACACGAGTACATTGTTTTACTTCTTTGTGAAGTTTAATTGAAAATAAATGCCTAAAAATGAATTTAACTACAAGAGTGCAGATCATAGACATAAAAAGTGGGCGGGCGGAATAAGGCGAATACTGACTGCATGGTATCTCTGACCCCATGTTCGTGGGCCAGATCTAAGGTTGTCGGGGTCCGGAGTTGGCCCGCGGTCCACCTATTGGAGATCCAGGGTCTATTGTCTATGGTTGTGGTATCAAAATCGGTGTGGAGAATCGAGTATATATTTAGTATGAAATTGAGGCTGAACTCTAGTCCAGTCTTAAAATATTGAGACCAGTGTGCACCTGATACATACAAATATTTTGTTTCATAAAATGTGTCAAACAGTCACATCAGATAAAGGTCATGTATTGAGGTCGTATGTTACCCAACACTCCTGTAAGTACTTTGCCACTGTCTTCTCCACCATTGATCCATCTGTCCCTCGTCGCCCATTTTGTTTGCAGCCATTAGCGAGCCTGAGATTATAGTGACAAGAGCATGAGCCCCTCAGAAGCCCTTTCAGTGCAGATGGCCGTTGTGTGGTTTTCCCACTCTTGTCCCTCCAGTGAGAAGATCTGAGGAGAGGGAGGGTCCAGTATGCCCACTCTCTCTCTGTCTCAAACGTCTCATAATGACACTGACCTCAGCCCTTATGCTTTTTGTATTGTCTCTGGGGTTATGGCAGCAGACTGTGTGTGTGTGTGTGTGTGTGCGTGTGCGTGTGTGCGTGTGCGTGCGTGTGTGTGTAGCTTGGAGAACAAAACAGATCCACAATAGGACCCACCAATTCTATCATCCGAAAATGAGAAAAGAGAGCGAATCAAAGCAACAAAATTGATGTAATGCAAGACAGGATTGACCCTTGTGTCACAGAGGTCAGATCTCTTGACGGCTTGGCTTTTCACCCATTTTTTCTTCTTTTAAATTCTACAATCCAGGGTCACGCTGTACTTACAGATATCTAACACATTAAATTATGCAAAATTAGACCTTAGTTGCACTCATGTAGTTACATTTGCACATATTTAGATTATGTTTTTCAAATATACGCTTTTAGAGACTTGCTTAGTCTTAACATAAAAAAATATTCATTTAACGTTTTAATTTGTAATTTTATGAACATTGGTCTGGAGTGTACATATAAATAGACTTTTTATAAGGCCACTTACAGAGCACGGCAGTCATGTCCATGCAATGTTTTAATTAAAAGATAAAGCATAGAATCATGTTATCATAGGACTCTTGTCTCTTTTTTCAACTATTGGTTTGATCTATATAAGTGATATTCATAAACATATTTAATCGGTTTGTTTAGTTGTAATACTTTTTTTCTTTTAACATAAAACTTTGTAATTATCAAATTATTTGTTTAAAAGTATCGATATTATCCAAGTCCAAAACAATTCCAAAAATATACATGTAAGACTTACAAGAGCAGGGATTTATGCAGTGACTCTGGGTGTAAACATTTGATGCATGTTCTTTAGATCACCATGTTTGTGCATCAGCGAATTAAACCTTTACGCCCGACTTGAGTCCGTGCTCGTGTCTCACTTTATCCCTTAAGACCGGACTGTTTGAAGTCAGGAGTCGAAGGTTTGATCTAAATGCTGAGGATTTCACAGCAACTCCATGAGCAGTGATTACACTCTGATTAATGAGCCACTGCACACCACAGCACATTGTACACACATGCTCTCGGGCTTTCTAGGCCACACAAATGGATTATGCAATGAGTAGCTTGTCCCAACATAACCACAGCCATTCATTCATAGAGAGTGTTCAATAGGCCTTGTTTGTTCTTGCTGTTTGTTTAATAAAATAGGCTTGTGTTGTGACATATTGTGACATTGTTTTTGTGTTATTGTTTTGACAGTGTCAGCTGAGATCCTGAAAAGTAGTTTGGCCACAATGGAGCGACACATTCAGAGGCTGGAGAACGACATCACCAACTTCCCCAAGACAGACGACCCTCAAGACAAGTTTGTTGAGAAGATGTCTATATCCTTAATCGGTGCCAGTGCTGATGTTCTTTTATTTCCAGAGAGATAGGTAAGATGTTTGAAGGCCGCTGTATCTGTTTGTCCACAGCCGAGGTAAAGGCGGTGCTATTTTTGTTGTCCCTGTCAGAGGTAAGCAGTTTAAGTCACTGGGTGTGATAGGTGGCACCCAGGGGAACTTGTGGAATGGAACGGGCTGCCTTGCTGTGCAATGCTGATCAGATCTCTGTCTTCACTCCTCCCTGGGTCCCTGGAGTGAAATCATGCCCATGGCTATTTTTACTGCCCTGTGCCATCACTGTCTGTCCCCCGGGGACTCTAATAGGGGCTCCAGCCCCTCGCACCAACTTATCGCCTATCCCTGATTTTATCTTCTGACCGGCCATGAGCCTCCATCCATGCACTGTCTTCTCTTGTGGCACCTCTCCTGTTTCGATAACAGAGTGTTTCACTTAAAGCCAAGCATCTGGGCTCCCAAATTGAATTAGCCATGTCCCTGCACTTTCTTGAATGCCCTTTCTGAGAGGAAAGGTCCTGGCTCTATGCGTTTTATCAATGGTGGTAATCAAACCTATTTGTCAATACGTTGAGGCAAGGGTGACTTTTGTGACAAAAACAGAACATCGGTTCCTTTTGTCTTCTCTTAAACATTATTAGAACATAAAAGACTTACTCAATAGTCCTTGAACAAGTGAGCAGGTGTCCCCGTATGCTATCACAAAAGCCTGCATTTAACCTGAATTTGCCTTCCCTTGGTTTGAGATTTACTGAGGTTGAATTTGCACGATGGGTGGTAGACTAGAGTAATAGCTTTCTAACACATTACCAATCTGCTTCCAGTCAAAGAGGGGCTCTTAAATTTGTGTAATTAAAAAAGTGAAGCTGAGATGTCCCTGGTGGCGACTCTCAGACAGAGCAGGCAGCTCTACCCACCGATGTCAGTATTGATTCCCATGCTCCTTTGAGAGCTGCATTCTGGAGTGAGAGGAAACGGAGAAGTGTAGATATAGTGCAGCTCTGCCTCACTGTCTGCAGCCCCTCCCTGAAAGTGGCTCAACAGGTCGACTGGCCATGACCTCAAAGACCCCTTGTACCTCTTCTGCCCTCTTTCTCCTCATTTCACCTGATCCCCGTCTGATACCAGGAATACAGTATCAACACCAGACAGAGAGTTCAGGCAGCAGGAGGCATCAGATTTTGCTTTTATTTGCTGCATCACTGTAGGTAAAGCACATGCACAAGGTCTTATCAAATGTTTTTGTACTGTCTGTTTGTTTTGGAACATATTTATTGACGATTGAGTTTAAAAATATAACATATGGGAGATATAGTTTTACCAATTCCACTTTAATTGCACCAAGGACGATTTATTTATACCCTTTAAAGAAGGCAGTTTAATAACAAAAAGACTGATGTATGACTGCAACAGTCTTGTATTAACCATGCCATAGAAATCAACTGTGATTCCACCTTTCCTTTCAGCCCTTGAAGGAGCAGCAGCCCATTTGCTTGAACACACAGTTTGTGTGAGTAAATACAAGACACTTCTCACAAGTCTGTCATCGCAGATAATGTTTTCTCTCACTTAATACCACCTCTGAAATCAGGTGCTGGCTGCTTTTGTGTGAGCAAGCACAGATGAAACTGAAAGCACAGACTCATCGAGCAAACAGGAAGATGAAGAGATGAAGTGCAAACTGTGCTTGATTTGCCGAGGTTTTAACTAGGAGTGTTTGCAGTGGGCTTATGTAGAACTGGAATCTGTCTTGCACGACTAAGTGTTAGAACAATGCCAGCACGCCGTACTCTGCTGTATATTTTGGGTTGACATTTTCTCTGGTACACCTCGAGACAGGCGACACACCAAGGCAGACATACCTTTTTTAAACCCCTCTGTGGGATTAAAAAGGGATGTTGGCTCCTTGAAACATGACAGATGGAAGAACAACAGGCTCTAAAAGTCATACATTTGATGCTCGGGCAGCCCTGAAAAAGTTAAGTGAAGCTGCATTGTGTTGACGGTCGGCCTGTGTGATGAATGAGTCGGTATGGAGGCTTGTTTGTGTTACAGCGGAAGAATGGGAGTCATTGGCAGCCTAAGCGCGGAGGGGCCATGGGCTTCACTCTTGCTTCTGTCAGCCGTTTCCCTGAGATTAATTTTAAGGAGGTCGCGGTCACTGTGAGGTATTTTACATATAATGTGGGCCCCACAGTATCATGGTTTTAATTAAACCTTCAACAATGAATTATGTTTATATAATTTTTACACCACCACCAAGCAATTTACATTTATAATTTAAAACAATAATAAAATGCCTTATAAATTTGTAATTTACCCCCGCAAAAACAACTGTTGACCAAGAGAAGTTAGTTAGCCAGCAATTGAAAAGCATGATTTTATTGTTATGGATTCGTTATGCTAATGTGCAGCAGTGTTTTCACCAAAAGAGTATTTTAGAGTATTTTGTAGAAGCAGTACTTAATGACAGAATTTGACCACTGCATGCTGGCTGCACCTAGTAATAAATATATTATTTCTTGTCAACCAGGAAGTAACAACCAAAAGCCGCACTCTGATTGGCTGCACTTGTGTGGTCCATCTCAGCTTCACCTTGCTGAAAAAAGCTGTTCTAAAGTGCACTCGCTTGAAAATGAATCCAAGTGAATACCAACGATTATGAGGGCTAAGGACTAGTTGGATGAATTTAAAAAGTTCCTCCTTTTACGATTTGAAAATCAGGCACCCCAGATTTATGGAATAAAAAATGAACTTGGCATACGTTACACTGTGATTGCAGTAAGGGAAATTGGTTATGAATTGGCATACTTTAAAGACATTTTTACTTGCTGAAAATATAGCTTATTAGACAGTTAGTGTTGCTTTAAAGAAATATGCCATAAACTAATGAAATTGCCAAATAGTTAGCATTAAAATGTATGGGAGCAACAGAGCGAGGATAAACCAGAGTGGAGTCTTTAATAGTCGCTCGTCTTTATTGATACATTTTTCTATTTCCATTACCGTAAAATATGCAAATGACCAAATGGGCTGTTTGTTCAGCAGTTTAGTGATATCTATCTGTCACTAGTAATGGGAGCGCACAAAGGCTGTAGAGTTGAGGCACAAGCCCCTGGGGAGCACTAGTTCACTGCAGAAGCTCTGGACGTCACACTCTCTGTCCTGGGATAGTGCCTGAAAGTGTGGCTCTGCATACTGGAATATTAATGGTATAGATAGTGGCTCAATGGGGGATGATGAGAAACCGAACTAAACCTTGATGGATGTCCCAATACATCTCTCCAGCAATGTGCCGAACGCCCCAGTCCCGGCTAGTGGTATTTAGCCTAACCTTTCATTTCCCAGAAGAGTCAGAGAGCATCACTCAGGCCCATCCATCCGCTGCATTGAGTGACAGCAGGTTGTCCTCTGAGGCTCGTTTCATTATGATTTGTTTGACTTGAAGCGCTGATTTGACCAGCCTTAACTCTCTAATATTATTTAAAGAATGAGATTTGCCCAAAAAAGGTGCCAGCGGAGCAGTGGCCTTTCAAATAGCATACGTCAATAGAACCAGCAGTTGATTCCCCACTGAACTATTGTGTTTATGCTTCATTGTTTTGTTGTGTGTCCTTGCAAAATTCCCTTGTTCGATTTCTTTAGTTGACAGAAGGGTTGTATTTGACGCGGGGCATTTTGAAGGAAAAAAGAAATAATTTTGCCACCTGCTTCAAAGCCACAGTGAGTAATTGCAAGAAGATAGTTATACTCAGTTCAGAGCTGACCAATAACTACAGACCAAAGGAGGAGGGGAGAACACGTTTGAACCAATGACTGACATGGCATATCCAGGCAAAGAAAGAAGCCAACGCTGCACAGGAGGAGACACTTGTACTCTTACAACAAGTCAAAGAACAAGAGGGACTTGTAAACAGGAACAATAAAACAGCTTCGAAGCCTCACTATGTAAGCGTACGTTGTTGTTTATCACAGCCTTCAGCAGCGGTTGTGATCAAAACAGCGGTCTGTCCTGAAGCCAGAGAGACCATTGCAGTGACCAGCTGCTCAAGCGCTCAGACCAGCGCTCATGGCCGCTCAGACCAGTGACAACGATCATGAGTGGTGTTCTGAGCATGTGCGCGGCTGGGAGCGGCTGTCTTAATGGCAATGAGCGGTGGTCAGATCGCCTGAGCGCCTGGTCACTGCAGAGGTCTCTCTGGCTTCAGGACAGACCGCTCTTTTGAGCACAACCGCTGCTGCAAAGATTAGAAAGGCCAAATATAAGCTCCATCTGCGATGTTACAGTGAACAATGCATGTTACTTACGTGCTTCCTATCCCTTCATTGCAGACAGTTCCTTTTCTCTGTGTGCTATTTCAGGACTATCTTGATTGGACTATATTCATCATTCTGTGATGTATCATTTTGGGTGTTTGTGCCCATTAAGGTTGTTTTATTAGGATTATTTGGTCCATGAGGCTACTAATATGACAGGAAATGTTTCCCATGTTTTTCGCTGCACTAGTTCTGAAGTTTATTTGTAACTATTTTGGCCATTCACAGAATGCATCACACCATGCCTTACATTTGCGTGACAGTTTGCACTGGCGCAAAATGACATCAAATGAACTCAATAATGCTAGCACTGCGCTACCGCTTGGGGCAAAATACAGCCTTATTACTTACAGCCAAAAAGAGCATAGTGAGACCAAGGCTGTTTCATTCTTTGTTCAGTTCATCTGAATATGCTGTACACAATGTGACTCAAAACATCTTTTCAGTTGTGGTTACAAAATAGCGTTGAAGCACTTACGTAATCATACAAAAATTATACCAAATGTCCTTCCTTACTTTGCTTGAAACCTGTTTAAATGCTGTGCTGGCACTGTTTATTGATACTTTATTGATACTTTACTTTACTAACCACTGTTTAAGAAAACATGTTGGAAAATCAAAGTGAGATATTTAGATATGCATGTAGCCCTTGTAGCATTGTGCTAAGGCTTATTAGAAGCATTCAATTTTGTGAATCTGTGGCTGTCTCAGTATTAGCCATAAGACTGTTTCTTAAACGTGCACTTTTCTGGTTGTAACTGTTCTGGTGGAGAGCCGGCCATATGCCTCTCTCCATTTAGAGGTTACTTCTTTGCCTGGAATGTTCCACAATATGCCACTGAACTTATCTATCTCCATGGAGACAATCAGGAGACACTACCTGGCCAAATTCTTTCTTTCTTTCTTTTATTTGACAGGACATTACAGTGTGAAATTGGGATTACAGTGGAAGACGGATTCACAGCCATATGTGCTATCCACTCAGCCATGGGCAGCACTCCACCAGGTCAAAGTCAGATCTGTGAGAAGGCGATTGTGCTCACAGTAAGAATGAATCTTCAAGATTTTTTGAGGCTTGTAAACCTATTATGATATAAATACTATATAGAAAATATATATAATACAATACTGTGGAACGTTCCAGGCATATCAATAACATCTCCACGGAGATAAGCAGGTAGTGGTCTCTCCACTGGAAAAGTTACTGGGAAATAAAAATCAAACTGCCCTCGACCTCTTGTGGAAAGAAGCAATAGAGTATGAACGAAATATCTTTTATTTCTCAGTTATTGCACATCTTTCCAGTTTCCCCCAATCACCCTGGGTCACCTCAGGTCCGGCCCGTAATTCCACTTTCATGCTTTAAAAATCGACAGATGCATTTATACGAGTCACACCTTTTTTGTTGTTTCCTTGCACTTCCACATGATTTATTTCACACTTCAAAACAACGGTTCACTACAATGTGTTTATGAATGGCCCTTGTCAAATGGCAACAGTTTGGGGAGTGCGTTGGCCTCGGGCTAGTCTGCGTACAGGTTCTGTGCTCCTGCTATTATCGACACCCAGCACTTAAGGTCAAATAAATGGTGGTTAGTGAGATGCCATTCACCAAACCTCCTCGTGTTGTTTGCAGTCTTGTGTTAAAAAGTTATATTAGACAAGGATTCATTCAGACTATTTACATAATCGCCATGTTTATTCCTGTGTTTGCCTATGAAAAACTAGGTTAAAACATGCTGGTGGCACTTTGAGTAGCTCCCTTTTAAAAGCGACAAACACCCCCGCCCTACAAGCTGCACTTTCCCACATAGACACACACAAACCCTCTCCTAATCACGGCTCCCCAAACCTCCCACCCCGGCCCCAGTCTTCCCTGCACTAATGAAATTCATTGTAAACTGTGTGGCCAATTAACTCAGGCGTAGATAAACCACGGCGCCTTTTAATTATCCAAAATTCACTGAAATCCACAGTAAATAAGTGGAGGTGCTTCAAACAGCTTTCCCCAACCCTATTCCTGGCTTCCTCTTCCTGTATCTCTCACCTCAGCGCACGGCACCGAAAAACGCAATCATTAGAACAAATAGCTGTCTTTCATGTAGCTTTGTGTGCAATAACGGAGATATTAAGATTTTAATTAACGCATTTTAATGATTCTGTTTCTGAATAAACATTAGCTTGAATTAAAAAGTGCAATTGTTATAGGTGTGACTCCAGAAATAACCGGAAAAGGGCTGTTGTAATTATCCTGGTGTCTGAATTCACTTTTGTCTGACATCTTATTAACGTGGGGGAAAAATACACTGCAATTATACTGTATAATATACGACTAGAACAATATAAACGAGTGTAGTTATATTTCTGCTGTATGAGGCTAATCCATAAATTTGCTAACCGATTTAGTTTTAATTCATATTTTATAAGTTCAGCTATTGATAAAATGTGTCCAGAAGGCTTTGGCCAGTATAGAGATGTGCCAAATTAAAGGAGGCATTATACTAAATTGACTTTTTAATCATGTTATAACTTGCCAAACTTGCCAGGGGCTTGCCAAAATATTGATAATTTAATTTGTTGACACAGTATTGATATGCTGGGCTGCTGTATCAGTATATCGCTCCTGAGCATTTTTTGGTGCATTTCACAAATCTAAGTTGTCACAGCTCTACAATAAACAAAACTAAAGGCATTTGGTATACTGTATTCACCGTTTTCATCATGGAAATAAGTGGATTTCAAAATCAGAATGCAGATGTAGTAGTTTTACAGTAAAATACAGTTAATATGAAAATAAATAAATTAAAATAAATACATAAATAAAATAAAATAAATATAAAATATGAATTTGCTCCACATAAAAAAGTGATATATTGTAGAATATCATGTGCAGTATATCGATGTGTATGAATAGCCATACTGTGATATTATTGTATCTTGAGACATACATCGTGTATCAAATTGTGAGGGACCCTGTGATTCCCAGCTTTAGTTATACAGCGTTCCCTTGTCGTTAACCTACTCTGAGTCGTAATTCAACTGATTCATGTATGTTTGAGTAACTCTGTATTATTCTACATTAGAAGCTTTTGTGGTCAGGAAATTTCCATTCTCACCTACCCCATATCTTAGCCCACGGCTTTGCAATTATAAGTTATACATTTCAGGTCAAAAAAAAGAATATAATCATTATTTTAAATCCACCGCTTACTTCATTTACCTCCCATTTCTGTTTTAAGTTATTTTAGATCAATCTTTCATTTTACAATAAACATCACAGTTACAATTACAGTTTATTACTTTGAACCAGGAAAATCAATAATAATTAATAATCTGCAGTAAGATAAGTGAACAGTTATGGTGTTGCAATAAAGGCATTTTAGTTGTATTTTTGATGACATTACCAATAAGTGAAAACACTCTGCATACCATTTGGCAATTAACCTGCTATGGCTGCGAGTGTGACCGCTGCCATCTGAAACAGTAATTGTCATTATCCAGGTTGAGACGGTATCAAGGTCACACATTTCACATTCAACTTCCAGTTAGATTCTGAGGCAGTGTTGTCAATGATTGAAAGTTACGAAGTGTCACTCAAGTTGGCAAATTAATTGAGAGGATACAGGGCATATAGACATTAGCTTTGACAGCCACATCACCCCAAGAACTAGTCTGAACCAGGGGACACATGACAGCCAAATGTGCTGAAGCTCCATAAGTAAAAAAAAAAAAAAAAAAGAGGAAAAAATTCTGATAGCTCTCACACAACACATGTAGCACTTTGTGTAAATGAGCAAGTGTGGATCTCTGCTACTCGTCTGCTGTCTGTCATATCCGCTACCAGACAAAAGGCCGATTTAGTGCCCGCTGGTCATTTGAGTGAATTCCCCAGAAGTTCCCCCAATCAGTATCTTGTTAGGCACTGACACTGGGGCTGATGTGGCAGCTCCATTAGCCAGTAGAGTAAGCCTGCTGACAGGCCAACGCGCCTCAGCTCCCGGGGGCAGGGGGAGGTACAGGGGGCGCACCCAGCACACGCACTGCATCTACCCCTGTGTCCCTCAATGAGCACTTGTCACATCCCACTGCCCCGCTAGTCATGGACGCCTTCCTGTGGGATCCGGGTTGGAAGTCGTGCCTGCCTAAATGTCTAAATGCATTTCTTTGCTATCCTGAATATTATTCTTAAGTATCAACCCAAACACACCACAACATTTCCGTATCCATAATAAATGTTGAAAGTAAGATAGAACCAATTATATTACACGCAAACATGGCAGCGGACCAACACATTTATCGCCACGGTTTGCTTTGTAAGCTAAGATCCTGTGTCAGTTTTTATTTGAAGCCGCTAATCTAATGACAACGAGCTCCCAATGAAAATTTTCCACATGCCAACAGCTATGACCACATAGTTTAACATCTAGTGATGGGAAGAATACTTTGAAAATGTATTCGGTTACAGAATACTGAATACATGGTTTGAAAAGTATTTTGTAACATATTCTGTTACATTGTCAAATTTAGGCACTGTATTCTGAATAATTTAGAATACTTTTTATGACAGCACTCTGCTTGCTTATTTTAAAGTTTTAAAGCAAGAGCCAGTGGTGAACCGTCAGGGCACAGACCTGCACCAGGACTATTATATTGCGCTGGAGGAAGAACGAACAAACCAGTCTGCGTTGTGTGTGGAACATGCACTAACCCGAGCTGTCCATAACCACTGTTGTACAGACCTTTGCCCAGAAGAAGAAGAACTACGCTGACAATCTTTTGATTCACTGTGGTCTGTCCACACACTTCCAGCGCACAGAGTATCAGGTGATCAACATATTCAGACTAGTGCACACAAGCTGAGTTTGGGCAAAACTGTTTCAATCTGCTCCAAATGTAAAAAAAACAACAACACAATTTTGCATTGAGGGTGTTTCCATTAAATTATAAATTACATTGGGTGGTCAGACCAAAACATCTCGGTTCCGAGTCCCGCTCGTGTCCTCATGACAGGGCAGCCCCCCACACAGCAGAACAGCGGATAAACAGCAGTGTGCACCTCATGTGAGTGTGCGTCTGTGTGAGTGAGAGTGTGACATGTGCGTGAGAGCACATGTGCGTGTGAGCACGTGTCAGATCACGCTCGCTGTGTGAAGAACAGAGCAGGTAGAACTAACTTTATGAATAAATGCTGTGAGAGGTGGGTGTGACATCAGCGTGTTCATGTGCCAGACGTTTGGTGTTGTACATTTGTCCCTCGGAACAGTTTCTAGTTCCTATGCATTATTATAGGTCTATTTCGGTGACGCAAATGAGGCTTTATTAAAGATAAAGGCTGTCTCTGCACTAAAACAGCCAGAGCACTGTTCATATCTGAGGCGGGAGGAAAAAACGCGGAGTGGCACTCAGGTCCGGTAAGGAGCAGTCAGAGAAGCTTCAGAGCGTGGTCAGAGAGTGGTCTCTCTGGCTTCAAGACACACCGCTGTTTTGATCACAACCACTGCTTCGGCGCTGTTTTATTGTCCCTGAGTCCCTCTCGTTCTTTGACTTGTTGAAGGAGAACAAGTGTCTCCTCCTGTGAAGCGTGGGCCTCTTTCTTTGCTTGGATAGGCCATGGATGCAAACATCTTCTGCACTGACGGCCTTTCAAATGCCGCAGTTCTCAGTCATTGGTTCAAATAGACTGTCACATCCTTCTCCAGCCTTCAGTGGACAAGTACAGCCTCTTTGCGCTAGTTACTGCTGTGAAGTTAGCAAAAGCCCGACCTGGAACCGCCCCCTGGTCAAAGCGCTAACGCTAGCGGCAAAATACGGCCCTAAATTTCATGTTTTGCTAGTAAAACCGAAAGAGGCTGTTAATAACTTCCTCCTACACAAAGAAATCATCTAATATCTATTGTTAAACAAATCCCAGTTGCTGTATTGATTTGAAAGCACACCAAATGCGCTGCTTTTTCCTCATTGCTTTTATCTGCTCGTCTCCATGTGTTGTTGAGCGCTTGTGCGGGTGCATTTCTTGGCTTACGTCTCTGCGATTATTTCTGCTCTAGAGAAAGTCGGGGCTAAGGACCCGGTGGCAGCAGCTCCAATCCTCACCTCATTACTTCCCCAAAAGGCCCGGGCTTAGTGCGGGGTAATAGACAGGGGCCCAGTCGCCCTCATTTGTCATGGGCTCCTGGGCTCCATGCAAAGCCCCCCTCCAGCACTTGTTGCCTGCGCTCTAATCCTGCAGTAGACACCAGCCACGCTTCTCTGCTTATCCATCCCCACTCTCCTCCGTCATGGCTCATGATTTCACTTTCATTTGATGTTTTAATGAAATCCCTTAGACTGCAGTTGAATGGCAGGCTCATTGTTGGCAAATTATTCAATCAAACGCAAGTGGAAAGGAAACGTGACTAGAGTTGTTTGTCTGGTAAATGCGAGCCGGCAAGAGTTTACTTGTGTATCTCCTATCTGGATGTTAATAACACAGGTTGAAGCAGGCAGGCTTGGATAGTACAGCCTCCATGTTGTGATATAGTGATATGAATCCAAGCAATTTCTCTAAAGCTATTTTTCTGCAGTATTTATGGCAGCAGGCGACTTTAAAATTAGTAGTTTGAAACGTTCTTAAATCAGAGAGATAGCGCGGCGCAGGCTTTCATAGAGTGGCCGGCGTTTATTCATGTGTGCACCAGTATATTTCTAGTGGCACCATTTGTTGGACCATGTGTTGGAATAAGTGCTCCCCAAAAGGCTGCTTGATAAAACGTCCTGAGTATCATTATCTAAAGTTGCTGTGTGTGCCTGTTGAAAAGCTCTCTGAAATGTAAATCAAACTAATGCCATTACACTTACTCTTCTTCTGCACTAATGTTATCTTGCTTTTTGCTGATGCTGTCCAGTGATCACACGCTTGTTCTGCTGCTTGCTGTTGCCTCCTATTGATTTCTGTGCCGCCTCACTGGTGACTATCTGTCCTCTTCGTTGACAGGACCCAAAGATCATTGTGTCTGCATGACCGCAGGCCATCTCTCCCACTGCCCGCTCATGTACGTAACCCCGCCAACGATTAGCCCAACTTATTGACTGCACATGCACGCTATGCAGCAATTAGACGCTTCATTATGCAAATAAAGTGGGCTAATTGCCCCGAGTTTTCTAATTGATTGTAAAATACGATTTATGCCAAGAATCAGAGTGTGCCCATTCATAAAGTTTTGAATGTGTTTTAAGATGTAGATTTGCAAGTATTTTTGCAAGACGTTTACACAGTGACTCAAGTTACGTTTTTCTTATTTTAAAGAAGTCGGCTCCATAATGTCATTATTATTAATTTGACTAGTTTCTCTAAGACATTTGTAAAAAAGCTATAAGCTCATTTACTTGACTTGCGAAAGGACTTCCACCTTTGTCAGACCTCTGGCGAAACGATGTAAGGTAAATGAGCTTATAGCTTTTTACAACTGTCTTATTAGAAGAAACTCTCAATTTAATAATTATAAAGAATAAGAAGACAGAATGAACTTTCCAAATATGTCATTATTATTAATTCACTCTCTACATCTCTCATCTCTGACAACAAATTTCATACAAGGTGGCAAATGGCTTGCTGAAGAATACAGCATGTCCTGGCCGAACTGCGGTCTGTTGGGTTTGGTGGTTAAATGCTATAATCATTGAGCCATTGCCTTCTCAGTGAGCCACTGCAGCCACATAGTTAAAATTGTGTGCGGTTTATGGTATTATGTTGGATACAGATAGTAACCGCAACAACATACTGTAAAAGTGGCACATTGGTCCATTTCCAGTGCATGTCAGAGTGAGCTTGAGAAATGTAAAAGTTGGAGGTGATCGAGATCTCTAATTACAATGAGCTTGTGACAGTCAGAAACACTAACAGTTACAAACAGCGATGTGATGCTAGTCAACAAGGGATTCTCCATTAATTGGCAAAATGAGTCTCATCAATCACACAGAGGGGAATGGTGCAGAGGCAGTGTGCTGTCAGAGGGTCCCGCTGTGACGCGTGTCTCTGGGACTCTCCTGTGTTTCTCACCACATGTGGCTCTCAGCAGACATCTCTCCAACTCCTTCTGACAGCCTTTGTTTTTCCTTATCGCATCTCAAATGTGGATTGGATGGCATTTTCTGCCAGTCAAGGCAGGGACAGAATTGTCAAAACACACTTTCAAATTTCAGCTTTTTGGGGGATATTCTTTGCTGATGACATGTTCTTAGAGGCTTGTTACTCTCCCCTTCTAGACCCACACCAAAAACTGGGTTTTTTCCATTTTCTATTCCACTGCCCTTGTCTTTGTTATCTTCAATGAAGTGGCTTGTGAGTCTCTTCGTCATTAAAAACACTGTTCAATGGGGACAACATATTAGCGGTCAATCTTCTTAATACAGCAGTTTTTTCATGAAAAGTTCAACGATGATTATCAGGCCAAATGGTGACTAGAGCACAGAATATTGTGCATCTGCCCACAAGTCAATAAATATACCCTGGCAATTATTGACTCTTTCATCAATTCAGACAATCAATGCTTCCAGTCATTAGCTGTGTTCTGGTAATCCCCATCTGTTGCTCTGATTTGCCAGTTAACCGTAAGGCAGTTGTTTACGTGGCATCTAATAATCTAGTTATTACCATTTTAATAGTCCAATTAGAGCACAAGTACCTCTTAATTGCCGTATTGGAAAAATGTTCAATTAAGAGATTGACTGCAACCCTCTGAACATGATCGATAAAGAAATATCATTGCCTAATCATCATAATGCATTACTTGATTGCCTTCTTCTTCAAAGCGTAAAAGCCATCGATGGACACACGCTAAAGCTCTGATAAGTACTCTGATAAGAATAGTTTTGGCACGTAGGCCCTTATTAATTGTACAGCACACATGGATGAGTTGACCTGTGTGTTTACTACTGCTCCAACCACAACAGAACATGTGTATTTATTATAGGTTTATGAGGCGTGTTCACCTAGCACAATAATCACATCAAAATTTGGACTAAACCCTGAAATAACCTAAGACTATACAAGGCTAAGGCTACAGGACTTAACCTGGACTGGAATGAGACCAAACCAAATCTACATTAAGACTAAACTAGGCTCAAACCAGGACCAGTGTGAATGTAGCAAATTTAGCAAAAGGTTAATTTTTATTCATTTTTAAGTTATGGGTTATATTTAATTACGCATTTACTGGAAGCCTTGCAAGTAGGAAAAAAACTAACTGAATTCCTCTGGTTTATAAAGCATGATAAGTGCTTATACCATTAAATAACTTAACCCAGTTTCAAGCATCTATTTGACTTTTTTGTTTGTTCTAAATGAATAATCAGAACCTTCTCTGATCATGTTTGCACTGCACACTGCCATGTATTCACAGCTGCTGCTAATTCCCCCTGATATATGCGCATGCTCCCACATTAGCTTGTGTTGTATGTTGATATCCTCATTACCTCTATTCCATTGCATTAGAGCAGCAATCAGTCTAGCATGTCACGACAAGTGCAATGTTCATGGCAACCTTTATGGCTCTAACAGACAGGGCTAATATACAGCCAGTCAAAACAACAGTCTTGCTCACGCGCACTTTTTATTGACAATTAACCTTCAATTAGCGGCTTGGACGGATAGGGTGACCTCCAGAAGTGTTAGTGCTAATGTTGAATGTTCGCTGGTTGCATGAACGGTTTTAGTGTGGGGTAGTAGCTGGCTGTGAGAAGCATTTACTGAACACAAAGTACTATCTAAATGAAAATAGATAAGCGTCATTAATGTACGTGTGTTCCTGTGTTGTGGGTTTGATCGTCTCCTCTGTCGCTCTGTGTTCTGTAAGCACACCCTAGCCTTGTCATTCACAGCAGCAGCAGGGATGTGCGAGACACATCTGCTACCTGAACCAGAAGCTGACCTTGAATTGACTTCCTGTGATGAAGACTTATGGTTGATCTCTGGGCTTTTTGCCTTGATACGCTAAGCTTTCGATCTGCTCGGAAGAACACAGAAACCTAAAAGGACCTATATGTCCATCTGCTCTAATAGTTCATTTATATCTTTCTGCACAGGTGTTGCATATTTTCACTTTGGGCATTTTAATGTGGTGTTGTATTTCGAGCTTTTCACACCCCATGGATACAATGAAAGTATTGTTATTGTATTCTAAATATACATCGACAGATACAAGGTGGACAAAGACATGCCAATGTTCTGTATCTGTTTATTTTAAATTATAATTGCTGTGAATAATTATGTTGAACAATTATGCACTTATTGAACTACCTTTGGCTTGACACTAAGGGCCAGATTTATCTATCCAAAAATAGTGTGAGCAATTTGTAGTTGTGTTGCCTGTAATTTACCATTGGAAGTGTGCGTATTATTTCTGCCACAAAGCTGATGGAAAGATAGATAGAAGAATAGTAGAAATAGAGAGAGAATACAGCAGGTACATTAGGGTGCGTGCCTCTGAGCTGCTCCTACATTAAAGTGTGTATTAGAGTAGGCTACAGCTACATGTAGAAAGTTATGATTAGTAGCTGACTGAATATGTTCTTTGTGTTTAGTTTTTTGTGGTTTCTTAAAATAAATACTGACTGTCCATTTTAACATTTAAAATCTAACTCTAGGTTTAAGTAGCACTGATTACAAACCTCTCTTATAAGCACAGAATCCTGTGGACTACAGAGTCAAATTTGCATAGTGTTTGGATCAATCTTATGCTTTGGGCTGAGTTTCGGACAGATTATAGCCTAGGCTTACTTGATGTACAATTTGAAGCGGGACAACGGGACATGAACAAAGACGCACGTCACCCGCACATTTTGTGTAAGACGTGCCACGCAAGATGAAAGCAGGTGATCCACGGCCCATGGCACCTGTGCCTCCTCCCATACTCTACGTGGAGACCTCGCTCTCGACTCTCAGGACTAGGAGAGGACGTATAGGACAGACGTGTCAAAGAAGAGTTTTGGCACCTGCTGTTAAATGATCCTCTTTTGTGGAATACAAGTGAGTCAAGGCAAAATGGTTAGTATTAAAATGTGAATTTACTCCTGCTTCGGTCAAAACACTACATCATTATAATGACTTTTTGATTCGCAATTTTGAGGCATATACTGTATATTGTTTATAGAGTCCCATATGTACAAACAACATGCTTTCACAACAGGTTTGCAAGTCTCTCCAACTTATTAATTTTTAACAGTTTTTCCCTCAGACCTATCTAAATTTTCGCCTTCTTATTTTGCAAATTTGATAAAATTGCATCATTTTGCATATTCATTCAGTTCCAGGGGCAAATACTGCACCGTGTCCTTTTAAGACCAGTAAGACGCAAATGTCAACTGTGTCTGACTTTGCTTCACTTTTAGCGTGTCTTTTCGATTTTGCACATGAGCAAACATTTGCTAAATCTGGCCCTAAGTCGGCACTATTTATCTGCATTTTCAAATATCTTCATAAAGTTGGGACAGAATTCCACAGCTTTTGTGCTCTTCCAATCCTCCATGTGTTGCAGTGTTCACAAGTCTGTCAAGCATCCAGGATGCATCTAATAGTGAAGTTGTATTTGCACATTGAAACCACTTCCTTATCTTTTTATATGTATGTCTTGGAGATGTTTTCACACTCACATCGGTTGTGTCCAGCAGTGTTGTGCTGTACATCACAGTGCTGCTGCAGGTGCGAAGCACACATCCAGAGGGGGAAGAGGAGTGTGCTGCTGGAGATGGGGCTGAACACATGTTTGTGCTCGGCAGCTGTATCAGAGCGCTAACACACTGCTTGTATGTACATGTTTTATACATTAGCACAATCCCATGCTCTGTGGAGCACATCATGGCAGCCATCACTGTGATTGAAAACTGTCAGATTTTTTGGCCTCTTCTTACATTGTTTCCAGAGATGAGCCGAGACGTGATGTAGCAAAAGAAAGAATAACTGGAGCGATTTGAATGAGTGACTGCAATCTTTATCGGCACTGTGGGCTGAGGGAGCTCTGGGGGCCTGTTTGTGATGGATAGTACAGCAGGGGTGAGCACGCTTCAGGCTGCTCTCATCCATTGGTTGTATCCGAAAAATCTCTATGAGCAAGGTCACGATGCTCCTTCTGAAACGTCCTTCAATTTGCATGTGCTCTATTGGCCTACTCCTACAGTATACATAGATGAGGCTTTTGTTGAGTCTGCTTCCAGATATACTTTCAGCGTGTGGCTATGAAAATTGCCACATGTAAGATCAACATGTAAAATCACAAAGTAATTTAAAGTGCTTTACATAACAGGGAAAGATGCATTCAAATCAGAACAGAAACAGATAAAAACATTAATAATCATACAATTTACATTTAAAAGAGAAATGCAAAAAGATAATTATTGCTAATCTCTTAGTTGGTGAGACGCATTATTTTTGGACATTCTTATTCAACTCTTACCAATTGTAAATTACAAACTTCCCAAGTATAGACCAATAGAAATGTTCACGCCCAATTAGTCTCAGTCTACATTTAGAGTTATTCAATAAATAAGAAAAGTAGACTTCTATAGTATATCTTGTCCGGTAGCAACGCAGCCATTGCAGAGTACATGTGTATGACCACGTGATTGCTCCTAGGTATCGCACCAGCGCCATCACCCTGAACGAGGCATTTCTATTGGAATGATTAAAATGATTGAGGACAGTGGCGATCTCATTCATCTCTGAGCAAGGTGATGAGGGACACTGGCTACGTGTTGGTGCGGGGAGAGAAAACCGCCCCCGCACATCTATGCACTGTGAACCCCTTTGTGTATGTGTGCGCGTGTCGCAGATGTAGAACAAGTTGTGAAATGGGACTGGCACAGAGACACCCAGAGAGATGTGGAGCAATGCCCGCAGGAGGGCCTTGTCTTCTGACCGTACATGTGAACCGACAGCCAAATATTTATCATCACCCCACCGTCGCCTGCATCCTGTGATTTCATTTGACCTTCATTCACAATGCGGTAAACAATCTCCCATCCAACCCCACTGCCCTTTTCGGCGCCTTTGTTTGGATTCCCCTATGATTGTGCCGTAGGAATTGATGTCATGTAGTAGATCCTATTTGAGATTTGTGATTAAGCCCGACTCGTGTGCGCTCCCTCCTCGCGCGCACTTAATTACCTTGAGCTGAGAGATTGATGGAATGTGGGCGGTGTTGTCTCGCACCTTTGACCGCTGAATATTTTCGATTCTCATTGTCAAGTAGGTAAAATCCTGGTAGGTAGTTATTTGCGACGCTATTAGCATTTATGCTCCGTTTGTACTTGACACAAAGGTGAAAACCACACCCTGCACTTAAGCACTCGTGTGGAGCTATCATCAATGAGTATGTTTGCCACACATAACTACTTTTGTGCCCATTAAGTGTATGTCTGAAGGCACTTAGCATCGGGAGCTTGGCGAAAGTGTTGATTTGAGGTCTGTGGGTTCATGTTTCTTTTTTTTTTCCTCCTATTTCTTTTGATAGCTCTCTTTCTACCTCTCCCATTGCGCGCTCTAATCTCCTCAATGCCATCCGTGCTAGCCGTTCATCCCCTGCCTTCAGGATTGGTTTCACACGGTGATCCTTTCGCAGACCAGACAGACGGCTCGACAATTAACCTCCAAGCCTGACCCGAAATATCTCAAACCTTCTCCCTTCAGCGTCCTTATTGGCCCCTAATAGATTTCTAACAGGTAGTGCAAAAAAGAGGATTGAATTTCACCTGTCCAACACCTTAGGCTCAGCACGGGAACACTGTCCAGTTTGTTTTCTCGTTTTTCTTTGGCTAAATACCACTCTTCGAACTGGCGATGTTCTACCTGAAAGGAATGTGTAGTGATCAAGCTTTAGTCTTGAGTAGAAACAAAAGAAATGAAAAAATCTCATTCCTTTGCTTCTCTGTACAGTGGATAGCATTGACTGGTGGACAAAAGGAACTTGCTAACCTTAAATGGAGTTTGTATGTACGTATCTCAAACATATTATACAAGAATTAAACATAAGTATCCTTTGGCCTGCATCAAATAGTTAAGTGTCAGCACTTGAATGAAATATTTTACAGCTATACCTTGACATTTGCTCACATTCATTGCTTTTGTGCATGTAGTGAGACTTGAAGGCACTTGACGTCTCAATGCACTTAACTACATAGCAACACGTCAATGATAACATCAGGCTTTGGCGTCCAGCACTGGATCAGGCCTATTATGGCTTTTCTATTTCCATTCGTCCATTTGGGTTGTCGTGCTAATAGCCACAAAGCACTTCACTGGAGCCAGCTCGACGGACGCTCCACTCCTCTTGAAGAATTAGTTAGTTCCCTGTTATTTAATTAGCCATTACGCCACAATTTACAACCGACACATGATCCTTTCCTACCTTTTTCGGATCCAAGTCGGAGATCTAACCAATGCCTAGTGAGAGCTTTTCTGGATCGGCAAATGCACTGAGCACAGAGTGGTTCTTGCAGAGATATTGACTTGCTTCAGTGCATCTCGCGTGCATATGGTCACCGCGCAGGCAGATCACTGAACTACTGTATGGTAATGATTCATAAAGACAGCCAGTAGGACTCACACGCTAATAGATCTCCAGGGAGATAACCTAATCCCCTGAACAATATCTCCTTATCATATTACAAGTGAACTATGTACAGAATGGGCCTCTCTATCCACAAATGAATACTAAGCCCTATACTTACCTTTAAGCTTATTAGATTCCATCTGAAACATTGCAGTATCAAATGTTCTCCCTCGATGCAAGCTCTATTACGAATATTAATCTTTATTTCAAGACAAGCTTAAATTTGCATTTCCTTTGAATATACGTTTAGCACTAGCAGTTACAACATTTATAACTTCAATTCATTCATGAAGTCGTTTACCAGAGGAGATTTGCACTTGGCAGAGGTGCCGTGTCAAAGCGGAGAACAGTAAATACGGTATGTAATCTTTTCTTCGAGTGCCTTTGTCGTCCTTGCAGATCACACGAAGGAGCTTGTCAGTGCTGAAAGAAAGTCAGTCTCCTCCTCAAGGTGCGGATCGGAGATTAGTTTAAATACTCATCTCGATCTTTCTGCCGCTTTCACCAAGATGATACAATTTGCAAAGGCCCTCTCTTTTGATTTCTCACTCGCTCCCTCCGCCGCCTCGCTTGCTCGCCCCCTTGTCCCGCTCTCTCTCTCGTCCTCACCTTGCCGTCGTACCTTACATTGACTAAGCGTTTAAAAAAAGGGGGCCACTAAGTCTTTTCAAGATTCTGGAGAGGCTGAGCTTGTATGAATGCGCTCTGCAAAGTGCCCCTCACCATTCACTCCAGAGACAGGCGCTATTTTTATTTTGGTGTTTATTTCTTCTACAGATGTGATGGTCGATTCAAGCTCAATACCAGTGTTGTTGTGTAAAAGGCAGCACTTGCCAAAAATATCACCCTGCCAGAATAGTTTTCTTCCATGTTTGTTATGAAACAATCTTGTAATTAATGTATAATTTTGATGTGGCATTATTACACCCAAGGTTAAATGACTATATGCTTTTATTTATTTTTGCTTAGTGTAAAAACCCTAAATTGGCTGAGAGCAGAAGGCATACAGTGTTTAGCTAACCTATTATAAAAAACACTGACCTTCGGAATTTACTGCTCTTAAATGTTTTTTGGGTTTTTTTTGCTAACTTTTTAATTGGCTAAACTTTCATCTAATCTTATTGTTTTTACTGGCGTGTCTCTCTCAGTGTTTGCCCACACATTCACAAACCACCAACCAATGGGGAATGGGAAATATTGCAGTCAATTAGTGACTTAATGGGCCATCACAGGTGAATAAGGTCCATTCCCAAACCTTGATTTTAAAATATCATTATGACAGATGGGGAAAAACAAAGAACTTCTGCTTAGCAGCATGGAGTCGATGAATAGAAGAATTGTGGTACTGAGTCAGTGGGCGATTCACAACTTAACATCCACTATCGAAGTGTGAAGAAGCCGAGGTTAGGCTTCTTAAGAGAAGTGCTTTATTTCAAAGTGTTCTTAAAGATGTATTAGCAGTTCAGCATTGTTCTGTTATCATTTTGATAGTATAGAGTTTATGTCTTTTAGTCACTCCTACCAGTGTATATTGTCTTTGTGTACTTGAGCCATCATGGTATCTGCATACACTGGTTGTATTGATTCTTTGCAGCGACATCACACTGACACAATACATGCATAAGCAAACAATGCTTGATGCGTTTTTGTCTGAAAACTCAAGAACAAATACAAAATTAACTTAAACAACACATTTTCAGGGGTTTCTGCAGCACAAACCAGTAAAAAAATATTCTCACCTTTTGAATTTTCAGCTAAATTTGTTTTATGGTCAGTGTGTGTTTAAACAAAGCTCTGATTTAAGTCTAACTTGAGCAATGTGAGCTTCAGAAAGAATAATAAAGCCAGTTTGCTTCAACTTCCAAGCTAATGTTGATGATGATTACGTGAAAGGTGTCAGTCCAATCAGAAGGATGAGGAGATTAACAAATTAAAACAAAACATTGCATAAAACATGAAATTGAAACCCATGGATAGATTATGAGATTGTACGAGTAAGGAAAGTTCTCCCAATCAAATGCTTTTAGTATCTTTGATGGTAGAAGTGACTAAAAGTAAATTAATAAGATAAAAAAATATATATATACACATATATAAAGTTAATTAAACGCACACTATGTAACAGTATGTAAGGGGGCGTAAGATGTTATTGATTTGCATGGAATGTTCCATAGTTTGTCATTAATCCGCACTGTGAACGTTCCAAAAATAGAAATAAAGTAACATTTCAAAGGACACAGTAAGGTTACATAGTGCACCTTGAAGTTCAAGGATGTGATTGTTTTATTTTTTTACACCCATTTTATATGAATCTGAACCAAATAAAAATAACGTATTTAAACCATATCATATACAATTTAAAGAGACCATGCCCTGCCATTGATTTCTGTGTGTTTCTCTTTTGTAAATGCACTGACACAATCCCAATTCTGAACCATTACCAAACCAAACCTCAGCTTACCTGGGCTCCATGTTGAATTACAGTGTGCAAACTCTAGCCAGCTGTCTTAAATTAACATTCTCACACAGCTGCACTGGTGTCAGCCATGTTTATTCACAGAGCGCCTCACCTGCAATAGTTCTCATTTCGGACACAAATAGTAAATTTCCTTGGAATTGCAGCCTTGGATTTATGCCAGTATCATCGTGTGCTGTGTAACTCTGAGTTTCATGTTGTCAGATAATGGCAGGATTTTGTATTGACTGTCGCCGGAGCTCTTATTTCAGCTCGTGTTTCATTACACGGCGTCGGCGTGCGTTCGATAGGTGGCTACACAACTTTGATTCATTATTGTTCTCCCACCGCTTGTTATTAGCGCCGCATCAAAGCCAGACTTGGTAAACACATTTGCATTTTAATGACTGATATAGATTGTTCTCTTGCTCGATCTCACCATCAAATCGCAACTCAGCCATCCCTGTGTGGCCCCCAATAAAAAAAAGCATCATCCAGCTTGTACATTAAGCACCCTCGCATGAACACTTATCTCCCTGAGGCTTCCTATGACAGAAAACAGTCTTTGTGCTAATGAAGAAAATATCTAGGTTAACGTTCTGGAATGGTGCTGTTAATGTCAACGCAGGGAGATTGAGTGGCCACAAATGAAATCTCAGCGCACAAATGTATGTCCTCTTAACAGCAGACAGCCAATAAGCAGTCAGTATTTCAAAGGGCAGTGCGTTTTGGTGCCCGCGGTACGTCTTCTCTCCCAAGCCACCTGCAGAGGCTGATTCTACCCATTAAGGAGAGTTTACCTCCCTGGGCCTGTAATTTGATGCACATTAGACCAACAGACTGTCAGATGAGTACAGTGATAGAACTGCCGGCCGCATACAAGATTCATACCTGTGTTTATTTGCTGGAGTTTATACCAAATGTACTTTCTAATATTAGCCCCTTTTCTCCACTCTCATTTGTGCACTCTACAATATCAATATCTGATGTAAACTAAGTCACACACACAGTTTTCCTCGGAGGTCGGAACTCGGACTTCAGAAAAACTTTTTCTCAGTTTCTGTGTTCAAGTTGGAAAAAGCTTTGAGCAATACAATACAGTTTATGGACTGTAATGAGTCAAATCAAATAATAAGGACCAGGAACGTGCTTAAATCAACGAAAATATGGATCCAGTTAATTTAATGTATTCATCTGGACAGTGTTATTATATGTGTAAGTTATAACTGTGTGAGTGAATTTCTGTAATCGTTTTAGCTCTGTGTAGATGTTTGCAACATTAGCATACAGTAGAGAACAACTGAATGGAAAATAATACCATTGACATTTTAACTGCTGGATAATAAACTTTATCCAAACGCAGGGCACAATGGATTTTTTCGAATAAATGTTACCAAAATTTCCAAGTAAGAATTCCAGGATTTAAAAGTGTTCCAGTGTGAATTTACATGTTGGAACTTTTTTTTTTAACTTATCTTGTGACCCTTCTTTTGCCTGACTTCGTCAATAATTTTAGTATAACCTGAAAAAAAAAATACATTGACATTTGAAAAAGGGCATAGACAAATATGTGTATCCTTTATATCTTATACATACACTAATAAATACTAATGCTGATTAAGAAAATGACAATTGTTGATAAGTATGATTATATTAGTATATAATCATCGATTTGGTCAAAATGGACTGGATCGTATAAGTTTGGTTTACTAAATCTGTGAAACAAACACAAAAAACAGATGGGAGAACTGTATTCAAACATTTGTGCGTCGAAAGCCCACTGATCCTAACTGTGTCACTTAGTTGGCAGAAAACGCATTACTCAACAACACCATGGCTTCTGTCAACTCTCTGCAGGAGCCCAAAGCATATACCCAGACAACAAGTCTATAAAAGCTTCACCTGTAAGGCACCACAGCAGCCGAGATGCAATAAGTCTAATATCTATTTGCTGTTGCTGACAGCACACTTCCCTGCACCTTTTCCACCCCTTTTAGTTGTGACAATACACATCTTGTATTCCCAACCGCAAGCAATTTATATGTCAAAGTAATGTTAGCAAATGTTTTCTCCATCTCTTTGTTACGATGCTATTCTTAGTAGCTGCCTTTTTTTTGTTGTATCACCTATATCGACGGTCGACGGCCAATCAAACCTATAACAAGCTAGGTTTTGTGCCGAGACAAGAGTGTATAATTGGCTAGAAAAAGAGACGTTTTTTTCGTTGTAATATCGCTGACAGGTGCGTCGTCACTTCACAATGCCTTACGACAGAGGATGAGAGGGGAGGGCAAGCGGGGAGGCTCTAATTTATCTGTTTGTCTGTGTTTTTCCTGCGCAGCGCTGCAAAAAGGAAGAAGGTGGTAACAGGGCCCCGGCTCCACAGGGAAGATTTTCTGTTTAGTGGCGGCATTGATTTTATAAAAGGTTGCACGATGGGGAGGCAAGGTAGGCCTGTCAGCGGCGCTCACCCTCGCCAAAGCACATCACGGAGTCAAGCTAATTGTGCTTTTTCTCCACTCCCGGAAAGGACACTGTATGCAAACATATGACATGGCCTTCGTTACGCTGATTGTCCAGCGCGAAAAGGACAGTTTCAACTCAGGCTAAAGGTTGTTATTGGACAGTAAACATTTAGTTTGAAGTTATTTAGGGGGAAGTTAAAATCAGGTGGACAGAGGAGGCGCAATCAATACTGCTTTTCCTTTGCCCAGATAGCGTTTTGCACCATGGACATTAAAACTTCCAAAGGTCTCACAGTATCTTAGTGGTGGTAATGGATGCATAAATTTACTTAATTGTAAGATAAACTTTAACAGCACTTAGTAAATAGGTTGTAAAAGTTATTGTATAAGATAAGAAGTTAATTTAGAAAAGCGAACCAGACCTAAGTTAAACATCTAATACCATTTGTGCTTTTTAATGTTGTGGGTAAAGCTGGAATGAGTACATTTTTCAGTACAATAACTTATTATATTTCTTTGAGCTTTTCTTTTCCACATGTGATATATGGTCAGAATTAAGTACGTTTTACAATCATTATATTCTATTTAATCAAAACATTGGGTCATATTTTCGGGGAGTTGAAAATGATTAGCAATCAGATTGATTTATTTCAGTGAAGCATGTGAAACAAAGGATTATTGATCAGCCATCATTTAGAACAAAATCAAACTTCTCTCACCTCAGATTTTAGATTATTAGAGTTTTGTGCTTCACTCATTGGCTGATCCACCTGTCAATCACGCCGATCTGAACTTTTGAAGATGAAAACCGTGACCGTAAATATCATCCCGGGTGTTCCAGGCAGGAGAATTAGCACTTGCCATAAACTGTATGTGTAAAATAATAAACAATACATTCATTAATGAATTGAAATAGTGCCCAAACCAAACCAAAATGTCAGAAAATACATACAACTCTATCACACATTTTCCTCTACTCAGCTGCACTGGAAGGCGTTGTTATTAATATGGTATTAATGGTAGTTATGATTGATAGTAGCATTCATTATAGTTAGGGATGTGTCAGTTAATACTTAGGTACAAATCAATACCAACGCTACAATTTAAACTAGATACTTATATATTTAAAGGGCCTATGACAGGTTGAAATACACATTTAACTAAAATGCAGTAAAGATAAATATAATCAAATTTCTACTAAAATCTTTACAAATTTTACCCCAGTTTAGCTATTTTTTTAGGTTTTAAATTTTACTTCCTGGTTGTAAAGTATGACATCACACTAGGAAATTACCATAGCAACAACACTGTACATTGGTCAAAACTCATCTAATATCACAGATTTGTTCATTTGACAAAGAGAAATGCACGTGATCATCTTTATTTTGTTGAATTAATGTTTAAAGGGTCAAAAAAGTACTTTGTTTTGTGTAAATTATGCCTGACCTTTGTCTCCCCAGTGTGATGTCATCAGTTTGTTTACTTCCTGTAATTGTCAACAGATTTTTCAACTTTTCTCCACAAACAGTGACCTGATTGGTGTAAAACTACGATTTATATTTACAAGAGGTGTTAATACACTGAAGAAAGTCAAAATTAGAAAATTATAAAAACCAATGTACCAATGCTGAAAAAATCAAAGAAAAACTAAAGTGGGATATTACCTGAGTAGTTTTAAAGTAGTTTTGATTGTGGTATCAAAATCCTTATTGGGCATCACATTTTTCCTTAGTATCGAATCAGAAGTTTTAATTTTTAGTATCGTGACTCACTAGCAGGCACGCTCATCGTGGTAAGTGTTCCTTGTATTGTCGATGATATATACATTTTACAGCCACAGAAGTCTATATCTGAAATGAATGTATCGTAACCACACTCCACAATTCATAATGCTTTTAAATAGTACACTTTGAATATGTTTTGTGACACAAACCCGGCCTGTTCACAGCCCATACTGCAGCTCATTAACATGTATGCATCTGTGCAAATGCAACGGCAGATAAATATGTGACAAAGACGTTGAAAACAGCTGCTGTGTAACCTATCCCACCACAGCACACACGCAATGGAGGTGCCAGTTTGCTGTCACTCATTAGGCACTAATCATTCGCAAATCCACTTGCCTTGGAGCGAATACATCTTACTGTATTTTCCCTGTCAATTATTTCCCCCTCCTTGCTGTAGCCTGACACCCAGCGCATTTTTGACTCACACAAAAGCTCCTCTGTGTCCACCCCGCTGTGCCAAATGACAAAAAGATCTCTTGCTCGGACCACTTTATCTTACTCTTGATTGCCAGATAATTATCAGTTAATTATTTAGAACCTTAAATTAATTTGCTAAAAATAGTCACTGGTTCTGTGTTGCCCATGGAAACGGCTCCATTATTCCGCGCTCTCCTGCCTCCCCCATTTCTGACAGCTACTTATGCCACTCATGCCTGACGGTAATCGAATAAAAAAATTAATATTGTCCTTTAGCGTTTAAAACATCTCAGTCAAGCCAAATCATTTTTGCACTCGCCATTTTAATGTATTTTAATTCGGTGTCATCATAACACTGGTGCTTTCAGAATTCAATTATTTTTAAATAACAGCTGTAGCTCAGTTGGTAAAGATTAGTTTAACCTCTAACAAAAAGGTTTGCAGTAAAATCCTATCTACTTGTATTTAGAGGAGGAAGCAATATCAACAAATGGATTATGTCACAATTATTGTTTCTGAGATAAGCAAAATTAAGTGTGTCATCTATAATAAGTCTATAGTAACCGCTTAAAAGACTGCCAAATAAGCAGTTTAAGAATACAAAATATGACAAATGTGCTGTGTAATATTTAAAATAAAGAGAATGATGTGATCTTTCTGCACTATTTGGGTTCATTTTACAGTCCTATGATGTTTTATGAGCTACTTCAACCCTCAAAAGGACATTTATTGGCACATTTTTGCACATTTCTGATGGATTGAGAATACCGTCATTGAGACAATCCCAAAAGCCATTGAGATATACATTTTTGTCATTACTATCCACTCCTACTCACAGTATATTACATAGTGCTGTTGTGTCTTTGGGCAACACTCTTAACTCACAGTTTTCTTTCACATACAACATTAAAGGAAAACAGAACAAAAACAAGACAACATGCAAACTGTTACATATATAGTTCTTCACATGTTGTCCGGCACAATCATTCCGTTTGGTCTAAAGCAGGGGTGTCCAAACTTTTTCCATCGAGGGCCACATAATGAAATATAGACCAAGCGGAGGGCCACAAATCAACCGTGAAACAATTGCGTTTATCTGATGTTTTAAGTGCCACCACATCTACATTCAGTCTCAGTGCCTTAATATCAGGTCTGTATTGCACCAAAATGTTAGTTATTTACGTTATAATTGTAGAAAATCTGAAATTTGCTGTAAAAAGTACTTCTTGGAACAATGTGGGCCGATTCAGCAGGAAACCTAAGGGCCAAGAAAAGTTGGTCTGCGGGCCGCATTTGGCCCCCGGGCCTTAGTTTGGACATGCCTGGTCTAAATTATGTCAGTTACAATGTTGCTCCGGTCCTTGATTGTTGGTTGAGTTTTTGTCATCCATTTTTTCATGACGAGCGGAAGTGTGCTCCAAAGGTATCCATTCATTGTGTCCGTGGCAGGGTTTTGAGACCCAGATACATAGTTTGGAATTCAAGTGTGATGCCAATGTCGAAAGCAATCTCCATCGCTCTATTAATCTCAGACCAGAATTTATGAACAATTTCAATGTATTAGTGGGATTAGTGTGTGTGAATATCTTCCTTTACGCAACAATATCTATAACAGCTTTAATCTTGTACTAATTTCTTTACAAAGTCTTGCAATTACAGCATTATTCACTTTGGCAAATGTAATTCCAGCATCCAAAAAGGTATTCATGCATTTACTCACTGCTAACTTTGTTTAGCAACATCCTTTTAGTGCTATCCATTATCTTGTGGCTGAAGCCTCACCTCTGCTCCTCAGTAGAGAGCGTGGATAGCATCTTCTCTTAACTTCTCCCTCCACTCTTCGGACACTTCATTAAGCTGCTGGAGTTCTGAACAAAGGAATGTGCTGTAAGTGGTCTTTTAATGGGATTCATTGGCTTAAAGGAATCGAAATTTCTGCCCTCCCTCCTTCGCTCTGTACACACTCTGTCCCTGCGTACACACCACCAAGCGGCTCTGCTCCTCACCCTCACACAATGTGCACACTGGAGCCGGGGCCAAATGGGCTGACCCTGTGAATGGGTTTGTGCTGTGGTAATGATAAGGCTATTGAATGGAGCTGTAGTCTGTCACGCTGCCGGGCCACTGGTCTTATACTGAAGGAATCTGATCAATACTGTACCCTCTTCCTCCTGCTCCAGCTCTCCATCTCCTCCTTATTCCTTTATCCATTAGCCTCCCCTTGTTTACTCTTGCTCGTGCTCTAAAAGGCAAATCCTACGCTTTGTTGTTGACCTCTTGCAATGGCGTTTCTGTCTGTAACTAAAGCATAGAACCGTACGAATCAAGGAATATAAAAATGTGAAAAGTAGAATGGCTACTTAATGAAAACATATGTATCAAAAGCAGTATGACACTAAATAGAAATGAAGGATTTTGTTGAGCGTGGCCCTCTATTGTGACATTACATTTTTCTTATATAATCTATGGCATGTTACAGAATGGCTTGTCTTTGTAAAAGTAACATAATTTCTTTCAGTTTGTGAAATAGCATCTATTTCTATCTTTGTCTGTTTGAGTTCCAGTATCTTACTTCTTGGCCTGTATTGGCTGTATTAGAAACTGTGCATAGAATCTCATAATGCAATATGTGTGACCAGAAACATTTCCATGAACCTACTGTAGAGATCAAGATTGTGTCCTCACAATTCAATTTTGATTAGCCTAATTTAAACCAATAGAGATTTTAAGATGCTAAACACTAAACCCAGTGGTGCTATAATATAATTACACAGATACAATACAGTTTGATAAATGTATTTGGCTACTTGGCGTGACATCCATTTTTGGCATTATGACTTTAAATTATTTTATAAATAATGTTCTTCCCCTCCAAATTCAACTCCACAGTGCACTTGTATGAAGTACACATTGTGTATTGTGCGTTATTTTGGTCAGGGACTGATAAAAAGGTTTCAGCATTAAGATTTAAAATATATTATATATATTGTTTAATAAAAAACACAGTTATGTCTTATTAAAATCTAATGTATATATAAGAAGTTCACTGCTGTAATCCAAAGTGTGTTCTGTGGTTTGACATGAAAAATCACACATTTAAAAGGACAGGACACAAAAACCAGAAGAAGCTCATGTGTCATTTATTCACCGGGACAAACTCTGGGGTTAAAGATTTAAGCTATAGGTCAAAAGAAATAACGGTCTTATTCTTTCTTTTGTAAAATCCTACTTTTCTGACAAACTTTGAACATTTGTTAGTTTGATGCCCTGCGATGTGACAGCTTTATTTTCTAAGAAAAATACATTTCTAATTGTTTGAAAAGTATCCTGTAGGATGGGACAGTTACATTATTATTACTACACCATAGACATATAAGGAAATTGATGATGGCGATATCACATTGCAGCACATCTTAAAACGTCTCTTAATAAGAGTTACAATTATATAATGCTTGTGAAGAGTGTTCCTTACACTTGTTGTAGAACTGATTTGTTTTTGAAATTATGTTTTCTATTTTGGTACACTGACGCATCGCACCGCAGGACAGAGGACAAGGTGTTAAACCCCCAAACGTCAAGTACTTATGTATTATGTATTATGTATAGTGAATACTTAGGGGGGTTCCACGGCTATTTTGTTTACTTTTTAAAATAGTTTTTGGCACATCTGACCTGTAACGTTAGATTCCAAGCTCTTTTCACCTTTTTCTGCCCCGCCCGCTTTGCCTCTTTTTGTCACAGGTTCTGCTCTTCACACGTAATGGCACTTCCGGTTTAACGAGAACCCCATTCACACAAGTGGCCAACGGAGAAAAAGTCTCACCGCTAAAATATTATATAAAGTAGACTGATTTGTGTAAAATGTTCAATGTACACCTGCAATGCACCGATTTCCTGGTCAGCCTTAAAACAGCACTGTAGTCCGTGTAGAATTTATTTTCGGTTGAGCTCTTTTGCCCCATGTAAACTAATACAATGGAAAAAGATGGCGCCTACAGCAACTCGGAATGAGGTGAATAGTCCTGTATTTATGTATATATATAACTTTAAAAAACATTCAATCTATTTTGCACGGCATCAAATGACCAATGCTACATCGCATTCATGTTTCTTAAATCATTTTTGTCTATACATTCATACCTCTCACGGTAGGTTCATTCATTCAAAGTAAAACCCCATTAGCTTCCACTGCCAAAGGTCTGACGTCTATTATGAACCTATACTATAAGATCAGCAGGTGCTCTCTGACCACTTGTGTGTTGAATAACGTGATTCAGACTTCTCCACAAAGAATGCCTGATTGTAATTCGCATTTGTGGACTTATTTCCCAGCCGGGCCCTTATTATGAAGCTCGGCGGGCTGGTGGAGTCCTGCATTAAGACACCAGATTCCTCTGACATTTCAAAGAGTGTGTGGCACATCAGAGGCAACCCCACGGGACGTCCATTTGCAAGCGGCATGATTACTGCTCCGCTCCAACTGCGTGCATTAAGTGGCACATTTCCAGCTCTTACAGGTTGATCGCACAAGGGAGATTTAAGCGGGATATTCTGTCTTTTTTTTAGTAACATTTTGAAATACATGTTTTTAACTTGCTACCATCAAACGTAAAGATGGCATGTATGTGCACAGTGAGGAGGCATTGGCAGGGATTCATGAACACACAGAAAGTGTTTTCGGTTTAGATCAGTGGTTCTCAAACATTACAGGGCAAGTACCAGCCTTCCAAGTACCACCAGATCCAAACTGGTCTAAAACAGGACTATTCTCGGTTCAAACTAGGACTAAATAGGACTACACTTTTGCTGTATCAATGTGCACATTTTCAAAAGCAAAATTGTCCATAAAAGACCGAAGTATGTCCATCAGCATCGCCATGTTTGTTTAGGTTTGTCCTTTTGATTTCCGCCCAAACCACAATGCAGCGCTGTGATTGGTCCAGCACACAGCGGCTCAAACCCAACAGCGTTTGTGAACTCACAAATATCACGAGAATTCACATGGCAGGGCCCGGTTATTTAAATTCAGCAAATAAATAACACAAAAAATAACAAACCACAATTTGAGAATCACTGCTGTTGATCAAATAAGCTCCAATCGTGCAGTTGTAATTTATGTGTATTATAGAGTTGCTCTTGGAAAATGTATTTGCTTGTTGCTTTACTTTTTTATAGGGCTGTGCAATTAATCGTAGATATAATTGTGACTGTAATTACCGTATTTTCCGCACTATAAGGCGCACCTAAAAGCTTTCAATTTTCTCAAAAAACTGACAGTGCGCCTTATAATCCAGTGCGCTTTATATATGGATCAATACTGAGCCGCAACTACACAACCACAACCACTAATGTAGCTTCTATTCTATGTGCCTTATAATGCGGTGCGCCATATATATGAACAAAGTTTTCAAATAGGCCATTCATTGAAGGTGCGCCTTATAATCCGGTGCGCCTTATAGTGCGGAAAATACGGTATTACTCTATTCAACTACAAAAATGTTGTTATCAAAAATATTATTAATTGCCTTCTGTTCAGAATTCTAAGTGCACTCCTTTTGCCACTCTAAACCTGGAGCAAAGACACTTTTCTAAAACATTACTAATAAAATATATTCAGTCTATACATTCTCCACAGAATAATTTTGACAATATAGACGTAACTGTTCGAAATAATTGTGATTTCAATTATGAGCCAAGTAATCGTGACTATAAATTTTGCCATAATTGTGCAGCCCTACTTTCACAGTGTCATTATTGCTTGTATCCAAAGTAGTAGTCAGTATGTTGTGTTGTTGTGTTAAAAGTAGTGGTAGTAGTAATAGTAGACAAGCAAATAGCGGACCCCCACCAAAAACCAAAAACGTTAGAGTGCACCTTCAAATAGGACAAAAAATCGAAATAATAGCTCGATATTGCTCACATTCAGTCCATTTTGATTTTACTTAAGCGTATTCATTTAGCAAACCTATACATGCAAATGAACACGCTAGCATCGGGTATTGTTTGGTGTGGTAAATGATACAGGGGAACTGGGAATAGCAAGTCAGAACACAAGGCATACTAAATGCAGTGCGTGCCCTGTATAAGTTAATAACATGACTTCCTAATAGGACCAAGCAATGAAATAGTTAAGTCGAGAATGGAAAGTGTTGCAATTATGCTTATGCACAGGTTAAGAGAAGGTGCATGTTGCATTCATGACCAGGCAACACCAGGGATTCCTTAGTTAGAAGTATTATTCATAGTTCGGAGTTTGACTATTGATTAAACATGCATGCATCTTATAACAAGGCATTACCATTTGTACACCAGTAAAACAGTATAGATTTCAAGCAATGATTAATGAAGTTGTATACTGCAATACACTGTGGAGCTCACTTTGAAGTTCGCTACAGTTTTTAAGGGCATGACCGAGGCTAACGAGCTTTGTGATAACTATGTCTGCAAAAAACATATGTAAAACTTTAAAATCTGCAAAATGTTTTAATAACTTAGCTGTTTATAAAGTTTCAGAAATACATTTTGAATAATATTTAATTTTAAATGGATTGGTCTTGTTCTCATAATTCACCACAGAGCTGCTTGATCTCTTTGAAACTTTTTTTTAGAATCCCTGAGCGTTATTTTCTTTGTTTCGTGGAGCGTTCCGTTAAGTCATTTTGCATGGATTGCCACTTCAAACACAAAAAAGATCATAACTTTCTTCCCGTATAAATTGTAACTGAGTATAAGTGCCAGAACATGATCAGATTATTTACGATACAATTGAGTGCCAAATTGGAGTCCACAACTGTCGCGCTATCCATGATATTTGCAGATCATCACGCAAACCTCAACTTAAATCAAAGGTATCTCCCACATTCACTTAAATCCCACCAGTGCCTGTTGAATGACACACTCTATCCCCCGCACTTATGTTGTCGAGGGCCGCGTTGTTGTACGCCATTGTGGTGCAATTGATGTTTACCGATTAGATCAGCGCCGGCAGAAGCACGAGACTTGACCTTTCGCAATTTGACAAGTATGAACCTTGTAAACACGACAGATTTGCATGGCCGCGTATCCACTTGTGCAATGAACGCCGCGCACCAAGGACGCTGATGCAACATGAGACCGCCCCGACAGAAAAAGGACCATAACTGATAAGATGTTGCGTGTGTTGTTTGTGCTGGATTCAATGGCGCTGATGTATGCACTCACCTGTGTCATATTTCGATTGGCAGCACATATAAGACTCCCTTTCGATTGCTATGGTCTACCTTTTTTAATAGCCTATTCATGATTCAACAGGTCATTCCCATGGACCTAATCCGCTCATATCTTATTTAAATCATCTCTCTGCCTTTATCAGATGTAGTCATTACGCCCGCTAGTCTTCCCCTCATTGACTTGTTCCAACACCAGCTGGGCGCACTAGTGAAGAGCTTTGAATGCTTAAGCAGACGCAACCTTCCTCTCCGTGCCTATAAATATTTCAGGGACAGACGGGCGGAATAAATTGACAGTAAAATTGACATCAAATGCGGCTTTTAATTTCAAGAGAAAAAGCAGGAGGAGACGGCGCGAGGGCAACGCTGTGAGGAAAGGTCACAACCTCCGTGTCAAAGAGGTGTTATAACTCTCTGAGCAATAAGTGCGCGCACAGTCCGACTCGTCCGCAAAGAGGAGGGATTTCGGAACAGCGTGTATGGACGGAGACAAGTTGTGTAGTATTTATGAAAGATGGGAAATGAAATCAAATGTACACGGTGATGCAACAGAAGCTGGTGTGTTTTGAGTTGTGTTTGAAAGGTTGCTTGTAATGAAGGTTAGAACTGAATTGCACTGAACAAAGTGAGCAATAGAGAGGAGAAAATAAGAATTTCATGGATTTCTTGATTATTACTCAGACATGCCTGAAACACCTTCTAGTCGGACAATGAGAAGAGAAAGTGCTTAAATATTGATTTTGCATAATATGTCACCTTTAATAGTTTGTTTTGTGTTGTTTTTTACTCAAAGGCTTTAGACAAGACATTATAGTGGGAGATGTGGCCACAGACCGCTGGATGACCAGGGAGCAGACATTTCTTCTTAAATGTAGTTTCTAGACTTGTGGAAATAACAAATTTGTCCAATCAGCTCCTAACAATGTTTTAGTATTTCACTTAATCCAGAGATTTCTCTGGATTAAGGCCCTTTATTTAAAATGCATTTTCCTCCTGTAGAAATCATAAAAATCAGCCCTTAAAATAGTGCCTGCACACACTAAACTTTACAATCGGGTCAGAAAAAGATTTTGACGTGACAAACAGAAGAATTCTTAATATCTAATTCTAAAATCATTCTAAAGGTTTAGGTCTAAAAAAAATCAGGTGAAATTTGAATTTTGGCCAATTAGATCTAGTTTAGTCAAAAACTAAATAAGACATCTAAAATCCCCTAATTTTTTTTGTAATTAATATAGTATGTGTACAAATTGAACCAAGAAATTAAAACCTGGTTCTGTCCAATTTTTAGATTCAAAAGTCCCAAATATGAGCAATGTTGGCGGTTTAACACAAAAAATGCCTTATTTCTATAGCGTTACATGATGAAAACTATACATTTTATTCTTGTGTGTGTAAACTACAGGATAAAATCTTTAAATTTAAGATTGTTTTCCTATCCACCTGCAGTGTCTCACCTTAAACAATTTTAAAGTCATTTAAAGTCTTGATTTTATGCTCTTTTGAGTCAGTCCTTGTTTAGAACTAGATCCCTCTTGGTTCAGACCTTGTTTCTATCTGATACAGTTCTGCTGTGGATCCTTGGACAGACACGAGTGGTGAAAACCTCTGAGGGGATCACATTACACATATTAGACATATTACAGTAATTAACACTTGGAAAGGGGCGGAGCATCAGAAAACCCCCACCGTCGCTCTTGGCACCCTGAGCCGTCCAGCCGAGCATGCGACAGAGCAGACGAGATAGTGTCTGTGTTCTGGTGCGTTCACGTACATGCAGCTATAAACGCCACTGTCACCCCTTCAATGGCACACCCAACGTGCTCTGATTACTTTGGACCACATCCAGCCTTTCAGACAGTGTTGTTTCACCAAAGCATTCAATTTGGTACAGATTTAATTATTCTTCCCACTGCGAGATGAACACGACCAGAATTTTACGATGGGCAGCCTCTAATTTTTCTCGTTCAGAGCAGGAAAAATGTTTTATCTAGTTCTTTGAAAGTAATTATTATTTCAATCAGTGCAGATGAAAAGATGTGTCCTAATCATAGCAGCTTGGCCAGGAGTGTTCTGTTTCGGCTCCAAGATAAATGAAAGAACATTTTTAGTTTTTGTGCATGGCCAAAATCTTACATCAGGTTGGTGTAATGTGATGCTTTTTGTGCTGCAATCCAAACTTTCTTAACTCGCCTTCTTATGTATTTTAATTGATAAAAATATGCAAATTAACAATGCATATTTGTATTTATTTCTATAAAATGATTATCTGTGTTAATATTAATCTGGGACCTTTTTGAGCCTTTTTTTTAGGCTTGTCACTGAAGTATATATTTTGGAAATCAGTATTTATTCTATGTAGATTTTACTTGAATTATTTTGATGGTAGAAACACGTGATTTGAGCTGCAGAAGGTCGAATAAGTAACTATTTACAATAAATAACTACTAGATGCTGTACAATCAATATATTATAATGTATTTAATATATGACTGGGCCCCAGTGCAGGAAAAAGTTGGGCCCTGAGGACTGAAAGGTTAAGAAATACATTTTATTCTGCTGTTTATTTATTGCAGCTCATGTTTTTAAGAGTAGTGTCGAAAAAGAGTTATTGGCATTATCCTGCTTTAGTGTTATTGTGTCAGTGGCACACATGTAGTTCCAATACTAACATTTATTGTGATATTGTCACGATAGTACCTATATCGACTTATCGTTCAGCAAGTTATAGAACAAACTATATTTTTGGAGCTCAATATTTATTATGTGTACATTTTTGTATGCACTTTGGAGAACATTTTCTTTGTTTTTGATAAGATTTGGATTCCAGAAAGTGAAATAAGTAACTTTTACGACTCATAATTGGCCCAACTCACTGAAGTATTTCACTTTCCTAATTAACCATTTTTAGCTCATGTTTTTAACAATATTTTACATTCAGAATGACTATAATTGGGATGATCCAGCTTTAGGATTACTGTGTCGCAAAAAGTACTTTCAATATTCCTGTTTATCGTGATATTTTCTCTAACAGTACGTCGCACTTAAAAATGTGTTATTGTGACAGGTTTATCAACTGCGACAGAACGTAGCATGTCCATTACTTGATTTTCTGTCACGTTTATATAATTATTTGCCTACGTTGTGGCGTTAACATTGATTCAAGCATCATTTTTTCTGCCTGTTTTTTGTTTTGTTTTACCAGCAATCGTTGAAGTGCAGACAGGGCTTATCCAGCGCTTTAGAACACTTCCTGTGCCCGCTGGCTGTCCTTGTGTCCTTGCCCGTGCTTCCTGTCTCCTAGCTCCTAGTATCCTCACATGCACTTCCGCTGTCTCCACCTCAGCACTGGGTCACATCCCCTAATGCTAGTTCTGGCTTCGTTGCTAATTCCCTCTGACAGCGCCAATGTCGCTCCCACTACCAGCACCCATGGGACACCCGGGCTCTCAAGATCACCACAACCTACCTTTGCGAAATTTAAAATATTCAACAACACAATTTGGAACGGATGTATGTGGCAGATGTATAATATTTGGCAGTAAAACAAACTTATACATAAAAAACAATACCCACATCCCAAGGCAAAAAATGTATGTCTGTATTTAAAAGTGGGCTATTTGGGTAGAAATTTAGATGATTTAGATAATATTGTGAATGTTGTTTTGAAGATTTGCAGAACTATACATCAAGTATATAGTTTTAATTTTTTTTTAAATGCTACAGCTTTTTAAAATCCACAGCAAGGCCCACATATCTATTTTAAGTTGAAGTAAAGTTCACAAATTAACTTTTTGCTCATGAATAGATAATAACAAATGACAAATAAATAACGGAATGTATTTATTTGGGATATAAAAGGATTTGTTATATGATTGTGTAAACACTCACGCTTCTGTTTCCATTTCGTCTCATTACTCAAAAAAAGATATTGATTTCTACCAAAACTGGACCAAATATATCGCCCATCACTACTTACTATTCACAAAATGAGTCTATTTCTAACTTTAGCTTATCATTTTACTTTAGTAAAAAACAAGTCACATTTTTAGAACATAAAAACCCTGTATGTTATCTAACCCTCCCTTTTTGCACTGCTCTTGCACTTCCATTCCTTCATCCCTGTCTGCTCCGCTCATGTCCAGTCGGTGGGCAGCCGTGGTGTAATTTGGCCCACTGGGGCTGTTGGCAGTAGGTGTGGGGGATAAAGGCGCTGGATCTGGGCTTTGGGGAGGAAAGCGGGCTTAGTGTGAGGCCTGGATGGAAGGGGCCAGCCAGCTCATAGGAAAAGCATTAAATAAACATTAATGGAAGTAGGTTACAGGAGATTTATTAAGGAGGCTTTTTGGCCCCCTCTGTTGAGTTTTATGCGGCACTTTAATAACTCTCCGATGCGCATAAGTAAACAAAGCAAGTCATTTATTGCTATCCTCTTAGGTGGCCATTGTGAAAACCACTTTTTTGGGGAGATTGTAAATGGATTTTTATTGTGAATTTGAATGACTCCCCAAAAAGCAGTTTAATTTTTTTCTTTCCATGTAGGGTAAGTCTGACTTGGAATTGAATGTCACGTTGTGGTGTTAAAAATGAGTGGCCCTAATCGCGGCTTACTGATTTTAAATGTACCCTCGCTGGCATGGCAGAAACAGATAAAAAGTGACTGATTAAAGGAAGTGACAAGGACGTGGTGACGGGACAAAGAACTCATTTGAGATGCTTTTTCGCAAGGACATGTGAATAAAAGGAGATACTTGGCAACAGGATTTGAGTAAGACCACACAAACATTTTTTATTCTGATATTTATTTTGTAAAGTGTCGTTGTCAGATCTAATGATGTCTTTCTACAGTGTCAAACCTAGCATCCATTTTGTAAACTACGTACATTATCTTCCAACAGTTGCTCTTATACTTTGGATGTCTTTTACCCCATTAAAAGGTTAAATGGTGTAAATGAGTTTTGTGTCCAGTTTGATTGTCCCTATAAGGATATCTGTTTTTTGCATTTGACCCTAGTTTCATAAAGTAGATGACAGCCGTGATCGTGGGCCAAAGGTGTTGACCACAGCCACAAGGGGTCGCTGTTTGGAGGTATACTTTCTTTGTGTGCATTACGTTCTATATTGTACTCTTCCTGTAACTCATTTTGAATATTACTTGGCAATTTCCAGGAAAAAACGAAAGAAATGTTATCCAGCGTGTTCTTTTTTCATCAAAAGCTGTAAGCTGCTGGAGCCCAGAGCCGTGGTGCTAGTGAGTTTAGCTCAAGGAAGGGAAGCTAAACTCAGAGGAGGCTGAGCAGGGGAGAGGACTGACTTGACAAACAGGGTTGGCGCATCTCAATGCAGCATGGCGCTTAAGCCCAGGACCCATCAGGGGCTGGTGACGTAAACCCCTGACAAAAGTTCACTCCGAGTACAGCGGGATAAAGACAGGGGCCTAATGGAGGCAGTGTCAGAGGAGCACGGAAAGGGAATTTTTTAAGAAGTCCACAGAGGTGGGTTGGACGAATGAGCAAAAAGGATTTGGGTGAAGAAAAACAGTAAAGCTGGGTATATGGAATAGAAAAAAGAGGACAACCTGACAGAGGCATTGAAATAATGTGTTGCATACTTCTCTGTTGCAGTGAGTTTTCTGTTCTTTGTGGGTCCGCGTGTGTGTTTGATGAAGCCTCTACATTGCGCTGGTGTTGCTGCAGGATAGTGTGCGTCAGCCTCCATCAATATGACATGTCTTTGATGTGGAAATGCATGGAGCAAAAGCCCAGGCTGCCTCGGTCCGGTCCCCAGCGGGACTTAGCCACTGCTTCGTGTGTGTATACGAGGACATGAGTCTGGCTCCAGGAGGAGAAGGCACAAACTTATTCTGAAAGTAAACAATGCACCCTCTAACTGCAATTCTGTCACATTTTACCTAAATCTATTTTGATCACACTGATTAGAGTGATCAAGACATATTACTTGCAGAAATGTATGATGCAGTCAGATTTTCTTGGTTTTATTAGCTTGTGGTTAAACAAGAAAAGCAATTATACAAAATAATGTGAAACAATTAACACGTTCTGCCAAAAACCTTTATCCTGTGCTTTTTTCAATTATTATTATTTTTTTTGCCTTTCCTGCTTTGATTTATGAATACTTTACTACCTTGACTAAGCCGACACTGAATCATGCTTGGCCTGGAGAGTTGTACAACCACAACGCAAAAAACTATTGACATTTATTGAAAACCATGTAATGTGGGCCTCTGATTTGCCCCGCCCTTGCCAGTTTGGTCCAATGTGTGCCTGATTGTCGTACAAGTGCATTTGTTTACCTTGTATAATCCACATGCAAAAGTGCAGTGAGACTTAATCCTTCTGAAAACAAAAAAAAAACAAAAAACAATAGTCCGCATCAAATCCGGACCAAACACGTGCACTTTCCTACTTTTCTGGTCTGAACACAGCCTTAACATCTGATATTTTTTGTTTCAACGTTTAAGAAGAAAACGTTCACATTTTGGCCTCACTTTTCAATGTTTTTTTTTCTCTCTCTCTTTCTGAGCAAAGTATTTAGTATTTTACCGGTGGCGTCAAAACATTTACAGATTTACAGTCCACTCTCAAAATCCTATTACATAATTCAGAAGTTGAAGTCAGAGATGCCTTCACGTTTGCAAAGTAACTTTTTCCACAGTGAAGCAGGGGGTTGACAAAAGAAGACATAAAGACAGTTTGACAGTAGCACGGGGCAACAGTAAATCAGACCAAGGTAGTCGATGCATTCTAGTTGTTGTAGAAGGAAGCATCCATGTATGGGGTCTGAGGGCTGCTCACCTGTGCTGCGCCTCATTGCAGTTTGGATACGCTCTCTCTGGTACAGCCATCCCCTGCTTTCTTCTCCTGTGTGACACACATAGCCCGTCATGTAAGCAGAGACTGTCTGCATGAAGACGCTATTCCATTTGATGTGCATAATATTTGTTTTACTAAAAAATACATTGTGCACTGCTTTTGTGTTCAGGCTTGTGCCCAAACAAAGAAGAAACATGTGATCGAAAATTTGTTGTGAAATTGCATGCATTTATCTCAAAGGAACAATTCTTCTGTAAAGGCAGACATCATGCTGCTGGTTTCTATGTGGTTATTCCCACAGAAACTGCAGAGAAGCTAATTGGCCATACCTGTATTTAGAACACAAAGAGCATTCCAGTTCAGCTCAGTGTTCTTTTTCACAGTAAATAAAAGGTGTATTTTGATTGATGGACTGGAAATCTGAGAATGATCTCTGAATAAAATGGCATGCTAAATGTGAGTAAAGAATAACCCTTTTATAAAGTGGACTTTTGAGTTGTTTGTTATAGTGTGTTTAGATATTCTCTCAAATCATAAATTTGAATTTACTTTGCAGACAAAATATGTGATTCATAAAACAGACAATAAAATAAATGGTGTCAGTTACTATATTCAATGCCATTTAAAATGTATCCTTTTAAAGCACAGTGTGGAAACATTTAACTGGCACATTTGCGGAACAGAGTGGATCAGTAGTTTTCAGTAGATTTGATTTTTACAGTAAGAAATACACATAAGTCTTGTATAATGTGTTTACTGTTTGACTTTTAATATACTGGTAATGAAAACACTTTTGTATTTCAAAGTTAGCACTGTTTCAATAGACACAGCATTAGCCCTTGAACAGGAAGATTCCAGGTTTAGACAAACATAGTTGCTTTTATGAGCCCTGCCAGAGATCTGCACTTTTCATCTCTTCATTAAAATGTATTAATGTGAACTAGGTGACTATGAAAACTGCTTGGTAAAGTTCTTTTTACAATATTTAAAAAAATAAAAAAGTTGAAAACTAAGGTCAACTTAAAGGTCATATTTGCGCAGGCTATATTTTGGATGAAGACAGAATATTAAAATCCCTTTCATCAGCTGCTTATTGTATTTGCAAAATTGGTATGTTTTGACCACCGTGTACGTGCGTAGTCTTGGTGTGTCCACTGCCAGTCTCCATGAGGTCAGTGTCCGCTGCGATAATGCCTAACTGATGCTGACTGTCAATAGCCATTCACCAGGCGCAAAGTGTTCCGCCTGTTCAGTAAATTACACAGTGCGACGTGAGCCGGCAGGTTCAAAACAACCTGACCCCACTGTTGTTGGGAGAAACAATAGAACAATGACTGCAATCAGCCTTTGCAGCAAGCATCTGTGTCATGCTGCTGCCTACAAAACACCTTTCCATTACTCCAGGGCTGCGGCTATTAGCTCCCCATGCCATTGACTCTAAAGTGAGCTGGAGAGGTTATTGTAATAACACATTAGATTCTTCACAACCCCTCTTCATCTGGCGCTTTGTTTTCTTGACCTTGGCATTGGTGCGGTCTTTGAATGGCCATAACGCATAAGAAATCATTCCAATGTGTTGGTTTTTTTCTATTCTTAAGAGTCCATTGTGACATAATGTGCTTACGATGTTTTGTTTGTAATCCGAGTGTTTCTACAACAGTTCTCCTTGACTTTATTGCTCGCACGGATTCTCCAAACATTCTCGGGAGCAGTACGAGAAGCTGTCCACGATGCACAAGAACATGCAGAAGCTCTATGAAAGCATCGGCAACTACTTCGCCTTCGACCCTCATGCTGTCAGCGTAGAGGACTTCTTCGGTGAACTGGCCAACTTCCGCTCACTCTTCCTGGTGAGTCTATCAAAGAAAATAATGATAAGAGTTTGCGGATCATAAGTTTGGAGGTTTCTTTCAAAAACAGTGACTCTCCCATAGAGTAACATGCCCACCTGTCTGACCTGTCATAAAGACTTTCATTTAAGACAGGTTAGACAACACATTTACTAAAGACGCAGCAAGCATGATTATCTTTATCTTTTACTAAACATTTTGCCTATTTATCCCCAGTTAAAATGTTACTTCCTGGTTGGACATGGGCAGCAAATATGACATAGAGGTAATTCTACAGCTGTTACCTAGTAACAAGGGCCAAAATCCAGATACATTACACAATTATGATTTGGCAAGCAATAATACCTAATAACAGCTTTATTTTGTTGAGTGACAGTTTAAACAGTTTTTGTGTGTAAATTAACTCTGTACAGTATTTACAATGGCATGTTGCGTTTTAATTCTGTTTTAGAACTCAGTACTACTTCCTGTAATTTTTTTCAACTTTTGTTTTTCAAAAAAATAACTAATAAATAACTGTCACAGATGCTACCCTATCAAACTAAGTCATAATTAGAACATTTTGAGAAACATATAGACTTGTAGATATATAGCCATGTTGTCAGTGACATCCACCTGCAGCTCGCTGCTCACTGCCTGACCTTTAACCTCTTCCAGATGGGACCTGTCAAACTGAAGCTGTTTCTAAACCCTTTGGAGCACAAACTATTGGCTGGGCACTTTATGAAGTTGAGACTCTGTAGTTTTGGCCTGTGAGGACTGATTTATTAATTTACTTTTAATCACAAGTGGAAACAAGCGCTGCAAAGAGCAAAACCAAAATTTAAAGTCTGCCTAAATTTTCTTTGTTAAATATATACAGAGGTAAAGCTGGTGTCTGTAGATTTTGCCTGATTGACACTAGTTTGGGCACTTGTTGGGTTTTGACAATTCCTCTTTTTTCCTCTAAAATTAGTTTTAGGGAGTTGTAATAAAGTAAAACATTCCAGGTGGAATCCTTAGTGGAAGTCTTATTCAGTTTTTTTAAATGTATGTATATATATTTTTTTTTATTTGGGCTTTTGTAGTAAAAACGGACTCTAATTCATCCCAGAATAGTGGATTTGACTGTAACTAAGAGGGTTACAGCCTTCTTTTCATGTATATGTCCAGCTTGATACTTGATACTTTCCTTTTATCAAATGGTGGATGAAAAGGAATGAATCACAACAGGTTTTAAATATTTATTAATTTTGACTTTGCAAAAACCCCGCTGAGATAGAATTGGACAGGAAGTACACAGTAGTACATTGAGCTAGCCGGGTGCTCTTGTGCACCGAGCCCATATGGAAAAAATCTTCTCTTTCCAATACATTGTACATGTCAGTACAACAGCAGACACCTGAATACAGCACTGTTAATACGTCATCAGTGGCACGATGGCAGCTTTAAAAACGATCACACAAAAGCCTAGCCTCCGCTTCATTTTCTTTTTCTGCTTGTGCCGAGATCTTGGGGCACACTAACATGTCATTTTTCTTGCGTACACGTGTGTAAAACATTTATTCATCCCATGGCTCCTCTATCATCTCTCCAGCCTCTCCATCTCTATCTGCTGCTGCCGGCACCGCCCCAAATCTGGCCCGTGTCAGGATGATGACACGGTGTCCAGAAGGCACGCTCTCAGTCTTCACAAACCATTAATGTGAATGGCAAGGTCCCCTTGTCTGAACCCCTCTGCTCACCCTGCTCTGATCCCCATCCACAGCCAACCTCTCCTTCTGCTGATCAAAGTGCGCAAGTGCACAGCACAACACTCCCTCAAGTATTCCACAGTTGCATATCTCCAAAAGAGGCATCCACCCAAGAAAATAAATTATTCTCTCAAGCAAATAGCTGCGGATGAATATTTTATTAGCGATTTAAACTTTGCTTTTGCAGATACGGAGAGGGATGTGAGTGGGATGAAGTTGTTGAAATGAGCCTTAGTTTTTACCTTAATGCATCTGTCTGAAAACAATCCTTTAATCACCACACTCTCCTGCTATTATTTATAGTTTGGGCTCTTCGGCTCTGCTGACAGAAAGGCTAATACCGTCTGCTTGCAGTGCACATGCAATCAATGACTGCTTCTCCTTCAATGTTGTTTTCATTTCTTAGCCTCAGAAAGTAACTCCACTCCAAAGATTTCACTTGTCAACCCAAAATAAGAAAAACTTTTCCACGTATTTTCTTTGACAGTGTCAACCAGTCAACCAGAGCTGATTTGCTTCTAATGAACCACATCATTGTCTTGTCTCTCAATAATTAAAAGAGCACAGAGTCTGACTGGTGGATTTTTATTTTGCGACCTCATCAAGTATCTCTTCTCTCTTAAATGCAATCACAGCACAATCATTAAATATGATGTGGCTATACAGTCAGATTAAATTGCTGAGACAAAAAAAGTCTGATTCCTTCCACCAAATCCTTTCTCTTTCTTTTACAGCAGACTGTAAGGTAGTCTTTGAATCCGTGGCATACCGTCTATACCGAGAGAGCAACAATTTGTCAGTTTAATGTGAGTCTCATATTCCGGCGCATGAGTGAAATGCAATCTGGAAGATTCCGAGCATAATCCTGATCAGGCAGCACCAGGGGCATGAGGATTTTCCCATTAATGAGTAATCAAAGCACAGCAAATGGACTGCGATGAGGCTCTGCGTTAATTGAGTGACTTTTTAAGAGCAGTGATAGACAATCTTCAAGATTAAAATAAGGATTTGTGTGGTGCTAAATACATATTTGAAAGCATATTTAAGTAATTTAACATAATACGATAATAGCATTTTGTACCTCAGTTTGATTAGTTGTTTTTTTTATGAATTAGGTAATAACAATAATAAATACAAGCCCAGCCCCCCTTAACACTTACATTATCATACTCTCATAAATAAAATAAAAATAAAATACTGGTCCAGTCACCCTTTATCCAAATGATCATACTCTCATTACAACACGTGTACAATACTATATTATAAAAAGAGCTAATGTCTAGGACTAATAAAGCGTGTTTTTTTAGTTTCTCAGCCAATAATTAACATGCCATGTGACTATAGGTATATTGTTGTATGTGTTGCCATCATATAATTATGTATGTCACATCAAGGCAATTGAATTTATACTGAATCTTTGTTTAATAATTACGCCTTACATTTGTATTGTGCTTTCAAAGCTTGACAGGTCTCATTAGTGTTGCACTGCAGTCATTGTTCATTCACTCCACACCAGATGGGAATAAGCTACTTATAGCCACAGCTGCCCTGAGGTAGATTGAGAGAAGCGGTGCTGCCAATCTGCGCCATCAGCCCCTCAAACTACTACCAATCACGGACTCTCACACACACAAGACACTCATCCATAAGGAAGATCGATACAGTGTTTTGCCCAAGGACAGTCTGAAGGAGAGTGCCCTCCCCACTCCTCAGCTACACCAGACCACACTATGCACCAGTTTACAGCACATCACAACCGTGCAGACATACTCGACAGTGCCACACTTGACGCTGATTCACCACTTTCACACATTTCAAAATCATTTTCAACTCATGATACAGCCATTAAAATGATTGCAGCAGATTTTAGAGGTCACCTATCAATATGGGAACACGTCTCTGCCACAGAGCAGAAGTCTCACAATCTGTAACCTATAACTTCTCGGCACCAGCCCTCCCCGATCTCACACCCAGGCAAACAGTCCAACAGATGGCTAATAAACACATTTGCTGTTTAAAGCCCAGGCGCTGTAGCGTTTGTAAAATTCAAATGATCTATAGCAGTGACATCTTCGCAGTGAGATGGAGCATTTGAAAAAAATAATTTAAAAATGAAATAGTCTTTTCAACTTATATGCAAGGGAGGTAAGCCGTGCTGAGGGAGATGTATTGTGGTGCGCGGGGTCAAGGAAGAACCACAAACACATTTCATGAATTATTGAATGAGCAGACGAGAAGAAAAACGCAGCCTGGACCCTGTTAGTTAGATTGGACCTGTAGGTTGTACCCTTTCTCTGTTTATGGAGCAGAGTTTGGATGAAGCGTTCAGTCCTGTACCATATGAATATGCCTTATGGGGGAGTCACTATAGGTGCTGCTTGGACTGTCAGGTTCAGTCAAGGTGACACTGTGTGTTATCTAGATTTAACATGCTCATCCTCACATACATACCTTTCTACCACTGTTCAGAGGCTGTAATATGCTCTCTATGAGTACCATTAATGGCCAGCCTATTTTTTGTATGTCAATCAGATATGGTCAGATAAGTAATCAGATAAGTAGAGAAAGTATGTGTAAAACAAATGTACAAATTGGGAATTTGTGTTAGACGTACTTTTGCTAAACATGAACATTTAAAGTGTCCTCCTAAACCTGTAGTACAGTACAATACATGCAATGTGTTTCTGCTTCATAATTAAACTACACAGTTCACTTTGATTCTCTTTCTACACGCCTCACATAGTGTGAGCGAATACACCAGTCACACTTTCTTGTGCTCAATTAGTGGATCAAAGGTTGTAATTTCCATTTGAATAATTACTCCCTCATCAGGTATTAGGACTTGCAGTGGCGCGACGACTGTGGACAAGACCAAAAATACCCAGCAAATTATACAATGAATATTATGCTTTGATTTTGAGGACTTGATTAGTGGGGGTAGTTGCACTTTTTTCAAAACAGTGATACATCTGTGAGGATTTGACTGAAATCAATTTTTAATCATGGAACATGTTATTTGAGAAAACTTGTAAGAGTCCTCCCACTTTGTATTGCTGCTCTAAAAAATAAATAAATAAATAAATAAATCCCCACTTGATACAATCTTCTGTTGCCATCAGGGAAAAGCAGCTCGCCAAAGCGTGCCATGGAGGACAAGTCAGAATATTTGTTCCTGTGGTAATTAGTGGAGCCGTTTGATTAGGGTATCGTAATTACGTTGCATAATCATGTTTACAGTCAGAATCACTTGTTTGTTTAAAATAAGTCTCGCCGGCAGGAATTTATTTGTAATCTGCATAATTATTTTACAGTGTAGAGCCATTCCACAATATTAGATCTAAATTAAGTATGGGTGGGTGCAGATGCATATCAGAGGGCAGCTCACATTACATAGACCTATTGAAGCAAAGCCTTATTATTTATTAGCCTGGCCAGTGGATATAATTAGTTTTTTATTCAAAGAATGGGTTCTTTCAAGTTGCGTTTCCATTAATATAAACACATGACACAGAAAATTGATATTTAAAGTCAAATTAATGTGTTATACAGACTTTTATCATCCTCCTAGCTAGAAGGGCCTGGGTTCAATTGCTGGGTGGCACGGGGCCTTTTCCACGTGTTCTGAGTTTGCATGTTCTCCCCGTGTCTGTGTAGTGTGCTCTGGTTTTCTCTACCACTAAAAACATGAACAATAGGACTTTCCTGGTTAAATAAAGGTCTATAAAATCATGTTAATTTACTGGTTATAAAAGCAACACAAGGACAAAAGAGTCAGAGCATAAAAATGAATAAAACCACCCTCAAAATAAAACCACCCTCACTTTTTGAGTGAGTTTGCAAGCGTTAGAAAAGTTTTCACCTCCTTGCCCAAAGCTCTGAATGAATTTGCATATCTCGATTATATGTTGGATTCAAATTATTCAAATATGTTCCATAGACTTTTTTTTTTATAATAAAACACTTAAATGGAAAATCAATTATGCAGTTTTGAAGTCTGTTTCTATCAATAAAGTGCCTATGAAAGGTTCAACTACACATTCTACTAAAACACAAGAGAAAGATTTTTTTTTTTTTTTTATGTCACATTTTTTATTCCAGTTCGGCATTGTTTTAAGTTTATAAATTTGCTTCCTGATTGTAAAATCACATTAGGAAATCCCATTTGCTGTTACCTGGCAACCTTGTACACTGTGCCAAACATTTTACAGAAATTATTATTTTACATATAACATTTTATGAAAACTTGTAATTAATCTTTAAAATCTAAGGAAAGTATGTTTATCGTTTGTATATTGTGATTCTGATTTAGAACTCTGCTCCACTTCCTGTAATTTTCAACACATTTTTCAACTTTTCTTCACAAACTGCAACTTGAATGGGGCAAAACTATCATTTATATTTTCAGCAGATATTAGCAGCCCAAATTAGGAAAATAGTACATACTAAAAACTTGCCCAATGCACTCAATACAATGAATATAATGCAAAATGTGTCAAAGTTTAGTTTAGTTTACTTTAGTTTAGTTTAGTTTATTAAGATCCCCATTAGCTCCCGAATACCAGTTGCTATTCTTCCTGGGGTCTCGTCAATTTCATTACATACATTTTTAGTGTACAATACACCTACATACATACATACATACACACACACACGAAAGCCCAATGTAGACAAACAAGTAAACAACACATGTATATTAAAGCAAAAATGAATAATAATAATAACCAAAATAATAATAACAATGATAAAATAATAATAGTAATAGTATAGTAGTAATGGTAATTATCACCATCACTTATATATTCTCTATCACTAAAGCTATAATAAGACATATTCTAGCAAATAAATCCATACCCAATATTTCTTAAAGCTCATTATTGTGTAATCAGGAAAAGCTTTAACTTCTTTTGAAATAACTGTTTGTTATTCTCAAACAACAAAAAACTAGGCAATGCATTCCATGCAACCATGGCTCGATAGACAACAGTGCGTTGCATTTGGTTAGTTCTGCAAACAGGCAGCAGACCTCTTATATGACTGCTTTGTCATGTTCCATAATTATGAGTTCTGAGAAAAAAGTCAATTTGTTAAACATTATTTCTGGTAATTTGGTTATAATGACATTTCGAATAAATGCTAATAAATAGTACTTCAGTCTACTTTTGATAGTCAACCAGGCCAGATCGTTGTGCATTGATATTACATTGGTTCTGTTTGGGCAGCCCAGAAATATTCATGCTGCTTTATTCTGGGCAATTTTTAACCTGTGTAAATTATTTTCACATGTGTTTTACCAAACAACTACTGCATAATCAACCTGAGAAAGCACTAATGACTGAACTAGTTGTTTGGTCAACCATTGTGGAATACTTTGTGAAAAAGTGTTTGGTTTTTGTTTGTTGTTTTTACTAAGCACCAGGGGGAAAAAATCATAATGTCTGCTTTAAATTGATTGTGTACTTGCCACTTCTGAATAACATCTTGTAAGGTTAGCTTGGTCTGCATAAATGAATATCAGTGACCCGTTTCTCTCTCCACGAGTGAAAGCGTCTGGCCATGCTCCTCGGTCTTTGCTCTTCTAGCCTACATGCCCTCTGACAGCCCGGCGTCTTTATTGCTATTCATCCATTCAACTATCCTTGTCATATCACCTGTATCAACCTGCCTATGGCTTCTTTTGTTGCCCATTGCCCTTGTCACGCGTCAAGGGGACAGTGACAACCAGGCCCAGTGTCCTTGGATGTGAGGCAAAGCTCTTCTATTGACTGGCATGATGAGCTGCTCTTTCCTTGTTCTTCTGCACAATCCCCAATAATCCCCATGTCTTAGCTGCCAACACGACACACACGTCTCGACCACAGGGGCATTGTGCCGGAGACCTATCCTGTCACCACTTATATTATATCAGCCAGTGCCAGACAGCCATGATGGAAAAATAGGGAGGATACGCACTGAAAACTATACCTGACACTAAAAGTCTGCAACCAGAAAAAGCATTATCTTAAGGATTCAGTTCTGTTTGTTTGACATAATGTCTACTAGTTAGCAATGAATATGTGGTCCCTAAACTCTATATATCTATCGTTCTATCCAAATAACCAATTTTAACCTTTCAGAACACCGTAATAACACTAATATATTGGAGTTTGAATCACCCTCCCCCCAATCTGCTGCATTATTTATACATTGATATATAAGCTAATGCATTAATATTAATACATTCATTTTGAGGGTTTGTATACGCCCTTTTGTAAACATTGCTTGAACATTCTGGTGCTGCAAGTTAAGCAGCACCCCAATGCATTTTTAATGTTGGATATGCCTCAGCCACCCAAAGTCACAAACTGTGAATATAGTTTTGGTTAAAAACTGACTACATGTGTGTAATGCTGGTTTGTGGGCAGAGAATACTGTAGCAATTAGCACTGCATAAGCTAATAGATGCATGCTAATTTGCCTTTAATCAGTGATATCTAAGCACAAGGTGTCACAATGTCTAATTTAACATGCTAGTAGCCATTCACACCCAAGAGTATAGTTTAATATAGTTTTCACTGTATGCCAGTTTCTTAAAAGTGTCTTTATGAATAAGCGCACCACAGAAAAACATGTTTGGGGCCATGAGAAAGATTGTGACATATTCTTGACAAAATAAATAATACATACTTCAGCTTATTTGACAATTTATCTTAAACATTTGAGCTCTTTGACTAAAAGTTGCTAGATTTAGGGGTTTACTTTGTCTATATCATAAGAATAACAGATTGAACAGAAGACCCAACACTTCTTAATGAAGATGTAATGTTAGATAGATAAAGTAAAAACATGATTTCTTTCCCAACACGAATAACTAGCTAACGTTTAGTACCTACTGTTTAACTCCTGTTGAGCAGTGGACTGTGATTTTATTAACGGTAACCTCAAATCCCGACATTCCGTGATAAAAAATCATGTGAATGCAAACAATAATCCCAATTTCTCATCTCGCAACCCCAAAAACATTATACAAGCTGCAACAAATAGATCAGTGACAAATCTTACGACCCTTTTTTCTAACATGTGAATTCAGACAAAACAGATTTAACTGTCGTACTACCTGTCAATGACACACACACACCGCCTCTGTATGTTGGGTCCCTGTCAATAGCAAAAAGGGACAGACATTTTTGTTGTCTCCAAAGGTCACCCGGTTGCATTGAAGTCCCAGTCGGCGCGGGAACAAACCAGCGCGTCCATTATCTTGCTTTCTCCCGACTCCTTCCTGACATTTCAGCCGTGGACAAGGAGGATGATATCGCCCCATCTTCCTCCTCCAAGACTGCACGGCACACTGCATGCCTCACGCAGGCGCCCCCTCCATATTGTCCAAGAGCCCGGTTGCGACGGCGCTAACCTTTACTACCAGTGCTCCCTGCTGGAAATTTGAGAAGATTTACAAGCAGAACTTTTAAATTAACATGCACCGCTACTCTCTCATTTTTCCCCAACCTGACTGTTAGCGACATGAAGTGCCGCTAACAAATTCATTCCCTGCAAACAAATATTATGTGCATCAGTGACCCTGTTGTGTGGAAATGATTTAAGAGACTATGGAACAGATGGAACCAAATGGCTCCCCAGTCTAATTGTGACAGATATTTTTGCTCAGGTGAAAATATGGTGCTTTCAACGCGAGCACAAAGAAACCATGCTGTTCTATTTTTCCATATGTCACATCAACGCATTAGTGTCATTTACAATATGGACAAAGAGCTGCAGTTTGCCTGTCGTGCCTGTTGGTGGTGCTTTTCTTTTTTCTTTTTCCTTTTTTTATTCCGAGAGCAAAACACCAACTGCATATTGTTCCCTTTTACAACTGCCGTGATTACCAACAAACAGAACCCAACGGTCATGGCTGGCATTTAAAAACTTTGCTTTTCTGTGTGGCTTTCATAAAAATATTTTTGCCGAACCTAAAACAAAGTCCTTTTTGTTACAACCATTTTTTGGAGAGTCTCACTAATTTGAAGTGAGCTTTTCTCTTTCAACAGAAATTGAATGACTATCAAATTGTCAAGTTTTGCAAAACAAATGTTTAAACCTAATGAGATCAGGTGACATCACTATCCTCTATTGGCCAATCGTTTTCCATCCAAATGAGGGGAAGGGCTGCAAAATGAGTGTTAAAATGCTAATATTTGTGATAATAATAGGGTCTTTTCACTGATAATGACCTGACACTGAAATAATTATCTCAACATTTGTGAATTTACCTTTTAAAGGTCCCATTTTCTGCTATTTTGCCCTTTACACGGTCTATTCTAAGGGCTTTGTTGATAAAATTTTGCGTTGTGCAATATCCATAACATAAGTTTCCAAAAAAACACCCATTTCTTGGACGGGCCCCCCTCCTCGCAAAAGCAAACGGCTCACTCTGAGATCTGACCCCCCCGAACAGAGAGCAGGCTGCTCCCCTGCCCAACTCGCGCGCCTCCCCCACCCAACTCGTGCCGAAGCCTAGAGCGGAGATAGTGCGCATGCGCCGTGTGCTCCGGTAAACAGCGATACACAAACACGGGAATAAACATTTTATCCGTCCTGACGGTGCGTCGTGCTGAGTCCTACGTCCTGGATCTGACCTGGAGTTTGACGTGCTCCAGTACCTCGACGACGGACGTTGCCGTTTGGTAAATAACAAGCTAACTCTTCGATCTGTCGTATCCATCGTGTAATTATCGTGTAATTACTATGTAGCATTAGCATTAGCTGTTTTTATTCTGCAGCTGCGCGCTTCCCGGAGGCGTGGCCTAAACACCGCGTCATCCTTGTGAAGCGCGTCATCCTTGTGAGGAGCCCCCGTCTGCCTGCTCAGCTGAGGGGGACGGAAAAGACAGTTCTCTAGCGAAAACATGCGGGAATCAATCAAAAAAACACTTTGGGCACAACATACGAGGCCCAAATAGCACTGTAGGAAGGTTAAAACCTCTGAAAAGTCGATTTTGCATGTTATGGGACCTTTAAATATGAATATAATTGTGCTTTTGTTGAAAATACTGGCTCTGCCCCCATCTGGGAGTAAGACACCACATTCTAGATGAATCTGCCCCATAGATTCTAAATGAATTATTGTAAAGGCTCGTTTACTCAACCTCTACTTCATGAAATAACATATTACAAAGATGGCTGAAATGTTTAAATGTACAAATTTAGTTAATTGCCTTTTTTTTCCACACAAAGAAACCAAAATAGATGATATACATAATGCTATCATTTTTTACAGCAAAACATCGCCCTCGACAACAACATCAAATGTACTCATTTTCATCCATGGAGCTATTGTCTCTTTAAATGATCTCATTTGCCCTTTGAAGTTGTTTCTTTGTTATTTCTTCGGCAGAATCACATACATTAAAGTATACCCTTCCTCCGCCCACAACAATTAACTTCCCCAACACATAGACTCAGAAACATCTTATTTAAGAAGAGAAAGGTCATCAGCTCTATTGTGTATAACCCCACAGTCTGTATCAGTAACAAATGTGCACTTAGCCTGAATTGTTCCTGTTGTTTGTTTACTAGATTTTCTTCTTTTTAGATGTGCAATCAACAAAATATTAAGCAGACTTTTATATCTGTTACAAGATAAAAGCAGTTTGTATATATGTTTTAGATGTGTTTTGAGATCTTACAGTACATTTAATCACTCACTGTTGACACTAATACAATTTCGCCACTCACTGCTAAAACGCCAAACGTTATCTTCCCATCTGCATAACCTCTATTGTGATGCCACACCCTTCTGTCTCTCCCGTTGTATTGCTGAATAATAAACCCATTCTTAATCCGTCTCCAAAGGCTCGTAGGAGAACTTGTTTAGATAAAGGATGCATATGTCTCATAGTCGTCTGGTTGTTATAATGTATGTGAAATGTGACAAAACAATGCATTATTAACACCAAATCAGATTTCTATCATTGAGAACATGCAAAGCAGCACTCAGCGGTTGCGATAACTTCAGACATATGCACCATGATGTATTGTTTACGCCACCAGCTTATCTCCACATATCTAAAATCCCCTCTGAATGTGAATCTGAACCTGTACAGTAGCTAAAAGACTGATGGTGGCAGGATTTGGATGCTGATTTGAATCTTTCTTGTGCCTATGTGCCTCATCAGGATGCCATGAAGGAGAACCACAAGAAGAGGGAGATGGAGGAGAAGATCAAGAGAGCCAAGCTAGCGAAGGAGAAGGCTGAGCGCGAGAAGCACGAGCGGCAGCAGAAGAAGAAGCAGCTGATTGACATGAACAAAGGTACGCCACTGCCACCTCAGAGACACGCGGTACAAATGGGACCCAGATCAGGGATGATGGGGGGAGGGGGGATAGGAATGTTACTTCAGACGGTTCAGAACTAGGAAGCGCCGGGATAATGTTGGGGGAAAGGGGGAAGTCGCCTTTTCAACTGCGAGGGAATCTTCCAGTTACTCCCAGAGCTGCCGACAAACAACAGTCAGATTATGCTGTTTTTAGCTTCCCTTTGTCCGATGGTATGGGGCTCCCTCTATAGAATTGTGACAGACGTACATTTCAATTGGAACATACCAAAATGGGTGGAACAATAGCTGGATCCATAATATACAGTGTGTTAGGGTGGAAAAATGTATGCTATGGCTTACTTGTTTAAATTGCACACATGCATACGTTTTCATGGTTTGTCGGGCATTACACCGACTTACATTCACTTCCTGCTGACCGTAACAACAATTACAAATTGTCAAACCTTCACTTAAACCCTAAACTTAAGTAAAAGGTGGCTGTGTCCTACCTAACTTTAAACCATATTCTTGAAGTATTTACCTCCTGCAGATCTTCTTAATGTGACTCTGTATCATTTGAGACAATTAGATAGCTTAGATAGATGTATTTTTGTTACATTTCAGAGTTAGAAGTCATTAGAATACGCCACACATTAGCTCCTTTGTGACCCAGCAGTTGTTCTTTCTTGTTTTCTGCCCATGTAGAAGGTAAATGACAGATAATCATCTCAGCCTCAGCCTGAGAATGCTTGCGGGCAATGTGCTATATTTATTGTGGTGAATAATTTGAATTACTCCATTGTCCAGCAATGCCAGTAAAGTGCATTTTGATTGGTGTAAGCTGTTGTTGCTCAGCCATGAAAAAATAAGAGTGACAGAGCGAGTCGCCTGAGTCTAGTTAGGCCAATGACATTGAGAAGGAATTTCAGGCCTGAAGGAGCCAACAGTCAGTGTGCTCTTTTGTCTATTTTTTGACAATCAGACTGGAGTTTTCACAATCCACCAGCTTCTAAATGTCAGTGCAGCCCAGGCCTGTGGAGCTCAGCCACATCGGGGAAATGTGACAAGACAGTCCTCAGTGTGCCACAAACTCTCCGGGATAATTGATGCATGCTACATTTTCCCTCAGAGCAGTGACCTCTTTGAAAGCTTCACTTTTAATAATCCAACATGGTTGAGCTGAAAGAGCCTGTCTAGCCGCTTTCTCATTCCGGCTAACCAGATGGAGAAGGCTGGAGTAGTAGGTATAATATGAAATATTTCTGCCAGAGCAGATTTTGATCTCACTTTCTGGATGCCATAATATGACTTGTATGAATAAAACATGAGGATGACATGCGCAACATTGCCTGCAGCCTGGGAGATAGTGGGTATTGTCCTCTACTGCAACAGCCTGCACACCGGACTGTCCCCGTCACAATGACCTTGGCACTTATGAAATGCACTTTGAAATTCAAGATGTGCCCAACTTGGTCAGCTTTTTTTCTATCAAGGTCCTTACCTGTTCCGACTCCACATTTGATCAAACCTTGAATAGGCTCCTTTGTGTACCAACTTGTCTCCCAGTGAAATGCAATCAGAGAAAGTATAATCAAATATGACGGTCCTTAAATAAATCCTGTGAATGGGAAACTGAACTTGAGCCAGGGGCAGGTTGGAGGTTACACCAGCGAGTGTGTGTTTTCTTTCACAGAGCTATTTACTTGGAGGCACACACAGAGGCGGATATTCTGTATTTTCCTGTTGCACATTTTTCTTTCTCTCTGCCTCGATTCCTCTCCAGTTGATAGCCTTGGCTTGAGAGTCCCGGCTCTTTTCCTTCCCTCATTCTCCTCTAAAATTCTATATGTGCTTCAGATGTGTGAGGAGTTATTTGAGGAGACTTTTCACATCAATATTTCATGCTGGAACCCCACTGTGTGTGTGTGTGTGTGTGTGTGTGTATATATATATATATTTATTTATATATATATATATATATGTATATATATATATATATATATATATATATATATATATATATATACACGGTGGGGTTCTAGCAATGAAATGAGATGTGTAAAAAGCTTTGAATAATCATGTCCAAACATTAATTTTACATTTAAAATAGGGCTGGCAAAGTTAACGTGTTAACTTGTGTGATTAATCATAGATAATCAATGCATTAATTATAAACTGAAGCAGATTAGTCATGCGGTCTGTTTAGACCAAGTGATATGGATATTTACAAGCTTGGTTTGATGGAGAGCGGTGCGGCTTTCCTCCATGCAGCAGAACAAACCACCACATAGATCTCAAGTTGAACACCGTGTGCACAATAATGAAAATAAAGCTTTTGTGTGATCGCAAGAACTAATAATATGGACCAAATATTCCACCAAACCATTACAGAGCATTTGTAAATGCCAGGCTAATCTCAGCATAAAATGTGTGTCTGTTATAAACCAAGTTGGGAAAAAAAAGAAAAAGTGAAAATATAAATGTGACCATTTAGAAAGCGTTGTGTTATGTATGAAGAATGACATTGACATAAGTACTGTTGCTGTGCAATTAATCGTTATAAATCATATTTTAAAAGTGTGATTAATCAGATGAATTTTTAAATTGATTGACAGCACTGATTTAAAAGGTTATAAACGGTAATGGAAATGCTTGAATTTACTCCAGGTTTGATGGGATCATAGGGTTATAATTTATCCAAACCTTGGCCAAAGAGATTGACAGACCAGCTAGCACATACTGTACTTAATGAATACAAAACGACTGACCTAAATGTGCTGTATTTAGTATTAACAATCCTATTAGCATGAACAGATGGTGAAAGCGTATGTTTATATTTCAGTATATAGTCTAGTGTATTTATAGCTTTACTCTTCACAAGGCGTCGTCACATCCTACTATTGTGTTTGATGCCATTTCAAAGTGCTATTTCGGAGTGCGTGTTTGTTGGGCAGATTTAGTGTCACTCTGCAAATTGCGACCTAATCCTCTTCCCTTTTACCAGTGATTAACAATGAAATGCATATTTAATGAGAGTTTAATTCATTTAGCGTTTACCAGGATGGCACCGAAGTGGGTGGAGTGCGCCAGACAAATGCGTTTTAGGAACCAGATAAGCTAAAAATAATATTCTCTCCCATTTGCCACTTGATGGAACTTGAAGCCTCTGAAAACGCGCTGACATTTTGCACTCCTTCAACAAGCCTGATTGATAGATGAGACAGACGCAGAGCCGATCGTGTTTTCCTGGTGAAGTATTGCAATTGCTAACGTCGGAAATTGCTTATGAAATGGTTACGCGGTCACCCCATTCGTTTTAATCTCCTCTAAGTGGGTTTCCGTATCGGGTTGAACTGACCAGATGTTCCACATTTGCCAAATCGCTGGGGCTAACTGTTGAACACCGTAGAACACACTCAAAGTCATATTTCTGCATGAATTAGACGACAGGGGATCTTTTTTTTTTCTGTCACTATAAAGAAACTTATTAGAAGGATTTTTAGAGTTGGATAGACCGGCCAAAAATAGTATTACTGAAGTAGAGGTATGTCTGAGTGGACCATCTACCACTTGAGTATTGAGAACGTAAAAAGGAATCATAAAAACTGGTTAATAAGACAGACGAAATCTTGATTAATGCACATATTCTGGAGTTTTCACAGAAAACACTAAAAAATTACAAAACAAAAAACAAATCATACCCAAATGTTAACGTGTAAGAAGGATGAAATATTTTAATGTTGTTTACATAATGTTTTTTTAGAATTACTCTATAGTACTGTTACTTCAAACTAAATATTACTTATAAAAATATAAATATAATTTGAACATTTTTCTGTGCAATTTATTCAAAAAGTTACTCAAATAAATGTAACGTCATACTACCCAGCTCTGTGAATTTTAATATGTTGACATTATTATAAAGTATGGCATTCACTTTCATGAGAAAACATCAAGATATACTGTAGGTGCATTATTAAAAATGTGACCATTTGCCGAATGCCTCTACTCTCTCTTTGCTCATTTCAAACTACTTTGTCCAACAAGAAAATGATAATAATAAAAAGGAAATACAGTTCGAAGGTATGTCTTATAATTTCAGCAACTTAAAATGTATGACTTTATTTAATCAAGAAGTCCTACAAAGATTTAGCATATCCTTTTTAAGAGAAACCTGGCCAAGGAAGCAGTCAACACTGAACAGAAAGTCACAAAATAAGACATTGTACAACAACAAAAACATTTCTCAATCACTAAACTTTTTTTCTGTTTGCTTGAACTTGTCATGTGACACTACAGATTTCAATTTAAGGTCTTTTTGTAAATCATTCCAAGAGCATAGTACCAAGTAGGAAATAGCTGATTTTCCCAGCTCTGTCACGTTTTGAAGTAGTCTGGAGGAGGAGCGAAGCCGGTAACCTACGAAGACTCTGAGGAGATTATGAGGAACTCCAGATTTGCTTTGTACGCGAATATATATGTGAATATATATGTGGTTTTCTCTCCGAACTGACAATCTTGTCTAGCCAACTAAATCACGCAGAATGCAGTGATGAGTAAGGAACAGCTGTCAGTAAAGTTGTGTTTTGTTGCCTTAGAAATATGTGTTTGCTCAATTTGATGCATGGATTCATATTTTGTATTCTAAAAGACAGGGATATATTTTGACTGTGGCATATAGAACAGAGGCACAGGCAGCATGCCAAGTGTGCCTTTGCGTGTCTGGGGCCGGGCGCGTGCTCGGTGCACACGGCCTGCGTGTCTTGGAGGCATTAGTGAGGGCTGCTCTCCGGGGTCAGTGCCCTTGTCTGGGCCTGATGTCGGCTCCCCGTTCTACTCCTCTAAAGCTTCAGACAGAGCCACACAGCGCTCACGCCGCTGCGCTGGACACCGTCAGGGCTGGCACAGGCCACAGAGAAAGAAACAAACAAACAAGCTGCATCTGATTTCATCACCACTTTGAGCCAGGTGGAAATGAGGAGAGTGAAGGACCACTTGAACCGCTCTTGAACTATTTTCCTGAATATTTATAGCAGATGAAGTCTTTGTGTAGAGCCTGTTGTCCCCTCACTGAACTTTGTATGTTTTACTACCATTATGAAGTATATGGACTTACACGTACGCTCATACAAGACACATACATAGTACTAAAGAATTTAAATAAATAAGAGTCTTGCATTAATGAATGGGTGAATAAACAACTTATTACTTTAAACACATAAATAAGCACTACGATTTTAAACCTCCAGCTGTCCAAATGTTTTAAACAAACGCAGTGGCTTAACAGATGGTGCTGTTATGGTAAAGTTACCAGCAAACTTAATTCTTTAATTTTACAGCCTAGTGTCAAGACCACTCATCCGTTCCTTTGTTCATTCATCTACATCTTTATATTTCCTCGCTGGTATCGAAGCCTATCCCATTAGCTCAAGCAAAGTACTCCCAAGACAGACACTATCACAGTTTGAGTAACACAAACTTAACATTCACCTACATCCTGATATCTCAACCAAGTGGCAAAAATGTCACTGTAGCAAAGAGTTAATGAAAAGTCTTTATAGTTTAGATATTATGTCAAACAGCTTGTTGTCTCTCAGTTTGTTCCGACTGACTATACCCCATACATTATTTATAGTGTAAGAACATTTCCGCGTGAATTGGCTACATTATTTATTCTTTTTTTTTTTTTTTTCATTACAAATAGAACAATGTGAACCAGTGAGGGCTATATACACTGACCCCAGTGACATTATGTACAGGTCATTAGATTCTTGCCTGGCACAATGAACTAATTAACCTCAAAATGCGCTCAATACATTAAAGGTCATCCCTCCGGTGAGAATGCAAACTCGCTGCCAACACTATACTCCTATTTTCTGCCCACATAATGAGGACAGGCGAAATTGTATATTACAGAAATGTGTATATAGAAAAACTTGCCAACCACCAAACCACAAACTGCTTTTTATAGTGTCAACACAACTCAAGATGCTGGTGTCCTTCTTTGGTTTTCTTTTCATACTCTGTGCAGTGGTGATAGACATCGGGCCACTCTCGTCTTTGAACACAGCAGGCTCCAGAATGAGGTCTCCGTGTCTTTATGATTATGTGCCGAAAGGAAGTTGGCATGTTGACAATGATAGGCCTGCAGCTTCTATTTATGCATCCTGTTTGTCAGCTCTGCACGGTGAGGGTGAACCAGTGTGTTTGGGCAGAATGTGAAGTCCTCTGTGGGCTGATGTACTAGCAATACAGTATTAACAAGGGAAACTAATAGAGTGGTGTCGGAATATGTTTGGGTAGTTTTTTCAGCAGTTTTTTAATGGCTAGCTCGTTGTACTTCTGAGCACTTCCTATCGGATTCTATAAGGTTTTTTGCACATTCATAAATCATTAAAGAACAGTGAGCTGCAGGTGGATGTGACAGACAACATGTTAAAGACTTTACAAATGAGATGAATACTTCCCCGACGACACTTGTTGATGAATGGGGGTTTTGTTCAATGCTAATGTTAATGCTATTTTTTAAGCACAATAAAGATCAAAATAAATACTTTTTTTTTTAAATCTGTAATTAAAAACAATCAGGTAGTTTATGTTTTAATAAAAGTTAGCACTGGCTGTGAGAAACCAGCTGTTGCTGTGCACAGAGCCCATTAAATAATGAAAAAAATAGACTATTATTGTAGCAATTAATTATTCAAAACAAAGTATTATTTTGAAAGTCCTCAAAATGGTGCCCATAACACCCACTCTATAATTGTAAATAGTGGCTACTGCTCACACTGCTATTTTTACAAAGCTATTTTGAGCCAAATGCCACTTATTTTATTTGAACGATTTGTGTTTCACTCTAAATTTGTATTTTTATTTGTAATTTCAGTGCATTTGTGGTACAAATTCTTATCTTTAGAGTTGTGATAAAAAATTATTTAGGTTAGATTAGCCCTTATTGTCTCCTGATGGAGAAATTTGTGTTAAACAAGCAATTGGCTCAAAGACACACAAATCTAACAGACAGTCCAATCGCCACATTTACAATACCAAGTATTTACAAAACCCAGTGGTGGCAGTTACCATGCAAACTTGACAAAATTTAATGCAATCCGATTGTCCCATACAAATTCATCAAAAACTTCCCAGTCTGAGTCACCTTCAAACTGCTCCCAGTCCTGGTTCAAAAAACACATCCTGCACAGCACATGTCTACAGCATGTATTGCACTTTACATCACACAATCAGTGCAAACTAGTTACAACTATTGCACTACTATACATAAACTAATCCCTCAACTAATACACACAAATTAAATTCAAATTTAACCAACCATAGTTGTTGCATAAAGTGGTAAAATATAACAAAGATATTCCAGTCATGTTCATAGTTAAGTTAATTCCAAGGCTAATTTGTGGCCACATTTCTATAGCAACGAAACCCATTTGTTATTAGAGCTTGTAACAGTATGTGTTCATTACCACACTGAACATTGTACTGTAGCATGTCCTTCCCAAAGCTATCAGACTGCACGACCTCTTTCTCCTTCCTACCATAACCAAGGTGCAGTCAATTGTAATTAATTTAAAGCCCCTTTATGTCCTCAATTTCCAATAGTGCCTATATTCTTCAGTATTTTCCTGCCTATTTGCTTGTTTACTGTCACTCCTGCAGCCCATCTTTATTTGTGCGGCATGCTTAACCAAAGTGACGCCGCTCTCCCACTGACTGACTGGTGGAGGCGGAGACTTGCCGGAGCGCCTGTCAGGGACACAGATGTGGATTGATGGCTTTGTGTGACACTGACAGCTGTCTTTGGGGGCACTGCTGCTCCGTACCTGCAGCCTGGAGATCATCATACAAGCACGAGCTGACAGGTAGAGGTGGCCTGGACAGGTTAGCTCGGCGAGTTTGCACAGCGTCTCACGGCACAGGAGACACGGCAAACAGCATTATCAGGGGAGATAGCTTGTAGAGATGTGAAGGTCAGAAAATTCAGCGAGATAAAAAATGTTTCAGAGAGAGATTCCTGCTGTTCCTGAGCTTAGCTAGGTAATGAAGACGGTATTAGGCTTCACATATGACGTTTGTGCCCTGTTCAGAAAGAATGAACGTTTTTGAGAGATTTGTACGGCTCATATTTTGGATACTTTTCTATGCAGTTGGATTGATTTTTATATTACTGACAAACATGCATCTACACACCAACTATTTGAATAAGCATTACTGCATAACAAATTCATATAAAATGTTACAAATGATCATCTTGGTAGGACGAATGAGGGATCACATCAATTACATAGTACAAAAGGCGTCATTTCTATTGCTATCACAATGGAAAAATTGAATAGACTTAAAAAGCTTGATTCATATGTTTTACACCTGGTACAATTGTACAATTCCTGCTGTGACATTCAAAGCGGTGACATTCATAATTGTACCATCTGTTTACCCAAAAGGAGCGTTCCTGTTTCAATTGAATGTAAAATGATGGACCAAAATGTTCCCTTTCTATTCACCTCAGAAGTTGCCGTGGGCGCCGCCATCTTTTTCCGTTGTAGTTTACACGGGGCAGACGAGCTCAACAGAAAATAAGTTCTACACGGACTAAAAAGCCGTTTTCTGGCCGCCCAGGAAATCGGTGCGTTGCTGACTTGTTTTTGCACGTGTACATTAAACATTTTAGACAAAGCAATCTACTTTATATAATATTTTAGTGAGAGGCTATTCCCTCATTTCCATTTTCATTTTCCATTTACGCGAACACCATTTGCGTCAAACTTTAAGTCCCTTTACTACAAGAGTGAGGATCATGCGGGGTGGAATAAGGTGAATAACACTGTTTTTTCTTAGGGCGCACTATTAGGCAACTTCATCGATAACTGACACTGTCCATCTATTGGGCAACAAAGTAGGCCTTGTACTTTGTTTATCATTCTTCAATGCAAAACTTTATCTTCATTCGTAACTTGCTGGACATGCTGGCGATGGCTTCTTCCATATGATATATCTAATTATGCTTTGTCGTACTTCTAAATATGGATGTTGTTATATACTTATGCCAGCCTTAGATAATTAGCTTTCATTTCTTACCTTGAACCACTGTAACAAGGACATTAATGTCATAGCCATTCTAACAAATAGCAGAGTATGTGATATCTATCTTTGAAATCTGAATGGCCCTGAAGGCTAAGACTGAGCTCAGTAGGTCAGACTGTCTCATAGTAACTAGTGTGATAACAATGTACAAATGAGGGGATTATGATTACGTTAGATATGAAATGTTGGATAAACCACTATCAAGTACAATCCATTGCAAGCTTGCACAAATCACTTCAGCATGGACCCATGAATATCTAACACTGGAGCTCAACAGTCTCGCCCACTTCGAAGCCCGTTTCGTTTTTTTCAAATAATTCAAGAGTGTTAAGACATGTCAGGGAAAACTGTATTCTGTCAGCTGGACAAAAGTTTCATAAGTGAAGACGTTTTGCCGCTCATCCAAGTAGCTTCTCACTCTTCAAACTTTGTCCAGTTGACAGAATCTAATTTCCTTTAGCTCTGCAACCTACCTGGACGACTGAGGGTCTGAAAGACAGCTATGCAGTGATTAATGTACAGAATGCGGTCCAAAACCACATTTCTCAATTAAAATGTGTGAAATATTTCGATAACAAAGTGTCAGACACATATTGTTTGACAAATTAAAACAATATACTACTTAAATGAGAAAAAACAACAATTTGCGATCAGACAAATCGGAAACTCTTTTCTTTTGTTATTAAGTTACCTCGAAATATGAATATTCTAAAGTTATGACTTCTGTTGCGCACACAATAATAAATGTTAAGGACGGCCCAGATGTACATAGAATAAATAATGTAGCTTGATTAATAGCTCGTCAAACCAAGCCAGCTCTGGGGAATAGTCTCTGTAATATTTCTGACTGCTTCTCTTGCATTATCAAGCTCATTTTTAATTTGTGCCCCCTTTATTCCTATCCCAACCAAGACAAAGAGCACTAATTAGATTACACCTTGGAGCTTTTAATCATTTTTATCCCGTATCTTTATCTCAATTAAGGTAAGGTCACAATCAAGCAGGTGAGACATGCATCAGATATCCGTCTTTCCTGTTTTTCGTTTTCTCTTCGAGCCACTTTACCACAAACTCGTCCTGCCATTCTCTTCCCCCTCTCCCGTGTCGCCTTTCTCCTTGGTGGATTCAGGCGGGGGCACAGTTGAATCTCATTAATTGCGAGTACTTTGAGCGCCTGATCATTTTTTCTGCTCCCTTCCAGATTCGAACCTCCACCAGTCACTTTACAGTCAATCAGACCTAATTACACTCACTACAAAGACCATCAAATCCCATTGTCAAATCCACTTAGCATTCCCCGGTTGGCGCCGCCTCTTCGTGATTCAAACAGCCCATGTGGGGATTGGTTCAGATGTTATCGCCACCCGGATTCCACAACTTCTGCAATCCGAATGGCTTTTTGTTGTGTAGATGGATGGAGCTATGTTTATCAGGCGCCGTCTCGCTGACATCCCTTTCATCTGAGTAACCTGGTTTATCTAAGTGAACTTGGCGTGAAGAGTCGCATATGCTTAAAGTCAGTACAGTTTGGAGACCACATGCTGTGATGTACCCAGCAGTGATCCCAACTAGCAATTTTTGGCATGGTACCAGCAGTTCAGGGCTATTTCTGTCTCCAAGCCAGGAGTGACACAGTTAAGAAAATATCAGATTGCTTTTAAAAGTTCTGACTTTTAGTTTCTCAAGGTAGTATTTGTTGAATTAAAATTAAATTCTTTAGAAATGCTGTAGTGCAAACAAAACACTGCTAAGCAAAAGCATAAACATGTAAGGCCAGTTGTTTCAAACATCCAACTACCTAGAATGTGAAGCTCTAATGCAAGTTGACTGTTGCTCTTTCAATGTTATGTATTGAAATTAGTTAAATATTTTGTAGATTTCTATTGCTTTTTGGAAGAAACTAATCATTTTGAAGTAGTCAAGGTGACTTTGAGGTGGTTTCTTTTCTTTGGCAAAAAAACAACATTCTTAAAGCTTTTTGAGTACTTCTCCGAATAGGTTTTGAAGACATATTTTTTTTATTTAATACATTTCTTGTGTTGTCAGGGCACACTTGAGAAGTACGTAGGTTAAATAATTCTGTGGCATAAACAATATTTTTAAAGATTTTGTTCAATCAAGATTTTTGTGGTAAGGATGTGGCTAAAACCATTTGTAGGATGGGAATGCCTTTCTAATGTTCATCAATAATTAACATTTTTAATTTTATATTTTGGTCCAACTTCCCACCTGAGACAGAAGCCAGCTTGTTGAAAAAATGTGATGGTGGGAAGTAATCACGTAAAAAAAAATGTATATATAACAAAAATAATGGTGCATAACCTAGCTATTGTTTGGTTTATTTGTGTTGTAGCAGGAATTAACTACGCACATGTTCAAGTATAAACAGATGACTCAAACAAAATATTACTTAGAACTATGAAGTCTGAACAAAAGTGCACAGACCCACTGTTGTGTATCTATATTTATCCACACCGAAAGTATCAGAAGCAGGGCACTGGTAGCCTTCTACCGCTATTAGCACTAGCTCCCATGGCCCTGCTGGCACCCTGACATGTTGACCCCATGCGGCGGAGAGAAAGTGTGTCAACTTAACATCTGTCAGTGCCGGGGTGATGCCCTCCCTGGTGTATTTGTGGTGTTACTGGGCAAACTAGCCAGGAGCGGCAGATAGATGGTGATGGCAATATGGTAAGTAAGGGGGAGCCGCAGGCAAGCCAGTAAATGATAGCAGAGTGTGCGGTGACAGAACCAACATCTTTCCTTCCTTCCCAACCTCCCTTCCCTACTGTTCCCCACTTGGGGGCTGGCAGCATCCATCCAGATGGAGGGTTTATTTTTGTTTTGGTTTATTTACTTATTCATGCATCCAGCTATTCGGGGCATCGCAGGGGCTTTCATTCCACCACAGAATGCAAATCGCCATCGCGGTTAATCCACTTTCATCTCTCTCTTGTCGTTAACTGACTTCTCTCCACGTTTCCTTGCTCCTCTTACATTCAGGAGGACATTTCTTTTTTCTTACCAGCCTCCGGGATCACGCTCACAGTGACCAGCAGACTCTAACTTTAAAAACTCCTCTCTGCATCGTGCATGTCAAGAACAATGCGCCTTCCGACCCCGTGCCCACCTCCTCTATCTTTAAGGCATGCTGTTCCGTCTCGATGGTGTTTCTGCTCCCCTCCTGACCCTGGTGCCATAAAGGGGCTCATACTTAGAGGAAGCAGCATCGCGACGTGGCCATTTGTACTGCAGCAGCATCTATAATTGAGTTTAGCAAGGCATGAGTGGATTTACTCATCGCTTTTGGACAGTAAAACAACCTAAGCAGGTGGATTTGTCTTTTTTATGAGACAACATTCCCTTTCTTAGTCAGGGAGCACATTGTAAGAAGAACTTCCATAGGTCAATCTTTGGTCAGGTTCAGCTGTAGTACCATAGCAGTATTAGTTACAGCATGGTAGAAGACAAAATAGGCCCTGCATTTAAAGATATATCAAGTACTTCTAATACCTTATAATCCAGAACAATTACTATTACTACTACTAACAGACATTGCTACACAGCTACCACACATGAACGCTATCCATCCGTTTTCAGTAGTTAGCCATAGTATAGTTCTTATCTTATCTTGCTTGAATCTCAATCCTAAACAGATGGATTTGTCTCTCTATTAAACATCCTTCTTACTGTTTCAATTTTGACACTTTGTTAGAAAAATATGAGGTCAGTTCATGGGCAGGTTGAGGGAATGTGTTCTGCCGAGAGATAAACAAAGCAGGTGGTGTCCTTGGGGCTCTTGAGTAGTGTGTGAACTCTGTGTCGGTAATGCTCCCCTCTCCGTCGAGGTCCCTGCTCTTTCGTAGAGTACAGCCTCCTCTCAAAGCTCAAAGCCGGGCTGCCATAGGCTCTGTCGCTGAGTGCCGTGCCTTTTTGTCTAAAATGTGGACGAGAAAGCGAGAAGAGAGCAGGTGTGGGACATGAAACAAGTACTTGCATTTCCACCTGGCCGGAAATCTGCAACCCTCCCCTCTTCCAAGGCCTTTGTTTCACGCCTAATGGTTCAGGTTAATTGCACAGGTGACTTTGTGTAGAGGAACAGATGGGCTCAAATGTGTTCAAAAACAATCCCGGGCTGTAGCAACAATAACTATACCGTTCGACTTGTTCCGCTTCGCTGCAGACTTCTCCTCTCTTTCGCTCTCTCATCTTCCTTTTGTCGAGGTTAAGCGGACGTTCAATTCATCAAGCGCACGACTTGTAAGCGCTCATTACATCTCATTACGGTGCAAATGAGAGTCTGGGATTGACCACTAGAAGGATAGTGCATTGGGCTAGCGGTGGGTTATAGACAGCTATCCAGCGCTGCATGTCAAACGCTTTCTTCATTACAGGATAGAAATGCTTGCTCAGTTGAAATGTGTCCGAATGATTAACTACGAGACAAGTGGCAGTAGTTTTAGCGGCAGTAGTAGTAGTAACTGTTCCATTATAAATATATCTATAAGTAGCAAGAATAATGCAATAATATAATTAGGTAGATAAAGTAAAATGGATAATAAAGTAGAATCAATTGTCCAGTTACCGATCCAACAGGTACTTATATATTTGCCTGACAAGCCAGTCTATCTTACATTCAGTTCAAATGCATACGGGTCTGGAAAAAAAAAACAACTCCAGTAGCTTGGGACGATCCAACCACAGCTGTAAATTTGTCTCTCAAATGCAGAAGACATGAATAATCCCGTGATATTCAAAACATAATATATCTTTTTTTAACCTCAGATTTACATTTCTCAATCCTCTCTATTATTTTCATTTCCGTTTTTCCACGTAAACCATCATGTTTGGTCATCTTGGGCTGTGCTTTTCTCTGATTGGTTAATCCGCCTGTCAATCACGCTCATTTGAAATCAGGGAAACTAAAATCTCTTTGTAAAATATTCTCAAAGCGTGTGTTCTTTGGTCAGGCAACTAATATACTAGAAGAAGCAGTTGGAGTAATTGTTTTTCTAAAGCTAGTGCTCATTTTGGATGCATTAAATGTTGTAACAGCATGGACTAATAACAATAGCAATGTGTCGTCTAATGCTCCCCAATACTCACTCACACACAGTGTTCATGAAAGTAGAGTGCCCGAGAGCCTATGTATACGAGAAATGTATTGTTTTTGAAATAAATAACCAAAATACTGTAGATATCCACAAACGTTGCACCTTATTAATATCCATTTAGGTTTTGGCTCCACAAACTTGTCCATAAACTGCTTTTAAGTGACAATCATGCCTGTGACGTTGAATAATGGCACGTTTTACCAGTGTTTGTACCATGTATATAGACCTGCTGATTACAGAGATACTGTATGAACCATAACCCAGGTCAACAAATCTGCAATCTGACAGTTAAACAGCAAATTCTATGTGAGAATTCTGACCTGCTCCAGCTCAGTTTTAAACTATAGATGTTCGAAAATGTTGGGATGTCACATAAACGCAACTTATAGTGATAGAAAATAGAAAACGTGTCCAAATGATAAATCTATAAACCCTTTTGTTTTTTGTCTCTTGGAGTTAACTCTGCACTTCGTCGTTACTGTTTTGCACGGTGCCTTTTTGTGCCATTATATCTGAGACATGCACGCCGCAGACACAAGCTTTTTAGAATTCTGCGACTTAAACGTTTGTCTCCTTTCCCCCAATGAATCACGGCGGCTGCATGTGAACCATCTGAAATTGAGTTCTCAATCGATCCACTCTGTGTTCTTTCTTGTTCTTCTACTCTGGGGCTCAACATGCAGGATATGACAGATAGCAAATTGAATTCATGAACATACCCTGTTGACACTGCTGCATAATTATAGAAATGCCATGTCTTTGGTGGTACATATGAAGGCCAGTGTTCCATTCAGATACATGCAAGGCTGAAACTCTTTGTCAATAGTAAAGTTTGTAGATACTAATTAGTGGAAACACAAATAAATATTTTTTTTAATAAATAAAATTGCTTTTGTATTTCAAAATTCATGTCATTCATTCATCCAAGGTTTTGTTTTCTATGCTAGCGATGCATTGATGTGTTTTTCAGAGCAATGTTAAAAGGTTCTCAGTGGTTTCAATGTTATTGACCACATCATGACCACAAAGAGACCTCTATAAGAATGTTCAATGCAAATACCAACTAATTCAAATAAAACAACATTTAAAGAGTAACTTTTCTTTAGTTTTGAACAAGGTTCATTTATTGTGCAGTAGCAAAATACATAACATTAATAATACTTATTATTAATAATTACTTATTGTTGATGCTGTTCAATTCAACCAGCAGTACTGGCAGTAGAATGCAATTTTACTTGTACAAATATATTCATATTTTTGACTTTTTATGGTTATCTCCATTTTTTATTTTTTATTTTTTTTTTGCATCTTCTACAGTTTTGTCATTTTTAATAATGTTGATTCGGATTTGCATGAGGGATTGAAAAATATTTTTGATTGCACTGCAATCCTTTGATTCTTTTTTAAATGGCACTTTGACCATCTGTTATTATCCCAATGTTGTGTAGTTATACAAGAAGTAGTATAGAAGAGGTATTATAAAAGAAGTAATATAGAAGTAGAGGTAAAAAAGGTGCCAGATCTAGTACAAAAGAGTAGCACAAAGAAAAGAATGATATACTCATCTTTATATGTACATTTTTTGTCATTTTATTTGACAAATATTCTTCTTTAAAATGTAGTTATAAACAAACTTTACTCCCACCATATTCCTTAACAATCTGTCAACATATATTTGTTGGGCAAGAATATGCAAGCTGTCTTCTGAGATGCTTGTGTGTGTGGGTTTGCATAGCACACTGTATACTGTGTTTTAGATGTAATTAAATGTCACTGGTCTCAGATCGTCAAGTATCCGGTCAAGAAAAGGTGTTTCATGACCTTGTGTCTCGCCTCGCTTGACTGGGCATTCCTCGCTAAGCCACTTCAACAAGCACCAAAAAAGAAAGAGAAAATCTTCTTCATTTTTCTCCCTGGACGCTTCCCCGGTTCTCCGTCTTCTCCTCTGCATCCTCCGTCCTTAACCATACATCTTCCCTCTGCAGTGACACTCATATCTGGACTTATTCCCCCTCTCTATCTCCTTCTTTTTACGGTTAACACCTGACTTTAGTGTTTGGCTCCCAGGGGTTCCTGTATGACTGCTTTCTATTTTAACTGTACTCCTAGAAAGCTAATATGAAGTGTGAAGTTTAGTGCCAATCCTACTGAGAGTATCTTGCTCTTGTTATCCCCTAATTAGAAAACGTGATAGCTCTGACTGTAAATATATAGCAGACCGGGCCAATCCCTATGGCTTACATTCGGCCTGGCTGGCACCTATAATATTAACTGCAGGTGGAGGGATTGGGGATTGGAAGTTGGAGAGGATCAAAGTAAAAAGATAGTGAATAGGTACAGAAGTTCGCACTGGGAGGTTGCGTTTCACAGAGGCGCATTTCAACTCTGATAGGTTTTAGCTTTTTAAGAAAGTAGCAAAAAGTGCAGAAGCCACTGCCGTGTTCCACACTTTCACAAGCTTTAATAAGATCATTAAAGCACCTGGGGGCTGTCGGTTGAGGTGCCCACCAAGGTGTTTCATCACCGGAAGGGTTTGTCAATGTCTTGGGTCTTAGCCCATCTTAACCCATTTAAGAAAGCAATTTCCTGCTAGCAGAGGGGATCTTTCCTCTTGAGAAAGATCTTTGGGCATAAAAGGTTAGCTTTTCTGTAATTCCCCAGCACGCAATCTAGCAGCGCTGCTAATGAGAAGCACTTGAATATTTGCCCTAGGTTTAACAGCTCAAAATAAGACAGTGAGTGAATCGGAGAAATGAGGCGGAAAATGTCGGATAAAGTGGGCAGTGCTACAATTATGAGTTGAGTTTGCTCAAAGGATTATTGGATAAGTGTATTCAAATATTATTCTTATGGTTGCAAATATTAAATACAGTACATCTCAAGTTGACTGGGGTCCAATAGGACACAGTTAATTGAACTCTTGTGGATAACAAGAGAGCATGTTTCCCATTATAGTCCAGTTTGGGTTTTTTTTTGTCTGCCTCCTTTCCCCTAAACCCCGGTCTTCAAGGGCTCCCAAGTTCTGGTCATTAGACATGATGAATTGTGCTACAGTTAAGCGAGAAGTAGGACAAATTGATCAAAGTGTCAGGTGCCCCTTGTGATGTCTAGGTCTCCACGAAGAAGGCAGTGAAGAAGGAGCTGTCAAAAAGTTTCTGGTGCCAAGGTGGTTGCAGATAAATGTTTAGCTGCCACTTAGCACTTCTAGCTTCTGTCACGTCCTTGCCACAGCCTAAATTACAACTGCCGCCACTATCTGAGAGTTTACCGTGTTGCCTCTTGTCCACAAAACCTCTGCTACCCCCCTTTACAGGCCATTGCGTTTGCTATCTTAGGTGTAGTGCTGCAATTTGAGATAAGCACTACTTGGCTTGGCTTTTGGTTTTGTTCTGATAAAGCCGGTCTAATTAAGCTTGATTTAATCGGGATTGCTTTTAAGAACAGCACACAGCCGGAATAGATACTTTGATTTCAGAGTAGCCCTTGGGAAGGACTTGAGGAAGAAAGCGGAAGAACGAGATAGAGCACAAAATTAGTCTGAGTACAAGTGAAGTGATGTGTTTTTAATTTGCATAAGACATATTTCTATTCTTAGTTGCAGCGCTGTCTTTCTTGAGTGATATCAGGTTGGGTTCTTCGCTTAAATAGCATGGCAAACTGAAATTCCTAAAATGTTCAAAAACACACTTCTGGGTATTCTATGTCAAATTGGAAATGACAAGTAGAGGAAGAGGGGAACGAAAAGAGCTGGTGAATGCGCCAGCTGGACCAGGACGTAACCACTCCAGAGATTCACACTGCTTTGCATTTGCATCGAGGTCCTGCTCCGACATCCATTTTCATAACTTTAAATTCATAAAGTGGAAGTTATTGTCAAGATTGTTTTCGCCACTGTTCGGAGCAGAGGCAGTTGTCTCCACTTCGTTTTAAAATGCGCTCTTTCAGCTGTGGCCGTGAACTCAGACAACTCGCGACAACAAACTCTGACCACCGCGATAAACACCGGGGAGAGAAGAAAGCTAGTTCATTCATGTATGCAAAAGAATTGATGGCCTAGTCTGCTGCTCTACAATAAGTCACTATAATGATCCTAGTTTAAAATAATGTCTGTTCTGGTCCTGGATGATAGAACGCGTGCCCCTCTGACTCATTAGCATTGGGGCATGAAGACAGACGACCTAGATAGCGAACCTTAGCTTATTTTTGAATTCCTTTTCATTTTTGGCACTAGATGTACTCGGTTAGGCTGTCACACCATGGCCTCCTTTTTGAAAGCGTCAGCTACCTGTCTGTGTTCAGCTATGCCTGTATTTTCTCGCTCCACAGTTCTCGGCGACAGCTAAACAGTGGGCAGGAGGAATGTTTTTCCAAGGCCAGCCCTGGTGTCATTGACTGAACAATGATAGAGCGCCTCCATATTGAGCGGCTCCACACTAAATCTTTGTAAAGAGCACTTAGCTCCCCTGCGTTAGCCACAGAAAGAATATCTGTCAATGACCATCAGTGGATGCTTTTATCCCGAGACTCCTCTGCCTGTATTAGTTGCCAAAGCTTCTATGTATGTTTTCTCCGCTCGCTGTAGAGAAAGGCGCATGTGTGAGTGACAGGCCTCCATCTCAGTTCTGTCTGTAAAAGGCTTCTGTACACTTCAATGCTGGGGCTCTCTCTGTGTCGCCATAATGTGTGTGGATTATTTGCACGTCTTTACTCAGAGGGCATAGAGTTCTCTGTGCTGAGGACCTCACTGGAGATGTCCTCTTACGCTTAAGGGAGATGAGACTGTGTATTATTAGCCACTTAATGTACATGTTTTTATCTTCTCTTACAGAGGGAGATGAGACTGGTGTGATGGACAGTCTAATGGAGGCACTTCAATCCGGAGCGGCTTTCCGAGACCGGAGAAAACGGACACCTCGCAACGGTAAGGCCACAAGGACACTCAGATGTAATGTTATTGTTCGTAAAGTGTGTGCTCATTGATACAGGTGGCATGCAAACGGCAATACAGCAGTAAAGCAGTTCGTTAGTAGTATTGTTTGTTGCTATTACAATGCTATCATCAACAAAGAGCATGTTTAGTATCAGTATATCATTTTGTGTATATTGAAACAAATGCATACCATTTACTTTAACAAGTTATTAGCTCAGCCTTTTTCTGCAAGCTTATCCATTTTGATTCATCTATGGAAAAGGCAACATTTTAAAGCTAAACATGTAAAGTGTTTTTGGAATCTAGTGTGGATGGCTCATGATGATGAGTAAAAAAAATGCATTCAGCAAAAACATGGAATGCTATGTTTTACTTAATATTTAAAATGTTGCCATTCTTTATCTGCATTTTTTTTAATTTCACGTTTCTCTTTTTCAATTCGCTTACATATCCAATCATGATTTCATACCTCTTCTGATTTCGCGGGCAAACATTGGGAGCTGCTGATCTGAAATGTCACACCTTTGATGGGTTACTCACTGTATCCACTTTGTTTTCTCCATCCTTCCCTTCTTTTTTCCTTCTTCACTTCCTCATGACCCACCACTGTTGCAGGGGATCAAAGTCCTTCCAGTCCAAGCTCTCGGTGGCCGGGTGCTAACTATGGTAACCGAACTCTAGGTGTGTGCATTTTACACTTACCGTATACGCACTCAAGTAACATCTGGTCGGCGCTCTGCACTCTGCTGTGGCACACGTCTTGTTAGATTCCTCACACTTAGCTGCTCTACAGTCTTTCTAATGATAAAGAACGGTCTTATATGTAAGATTCACGCGCCATCATTAAAAAAAAAACACAGCTTCTGTTGCTATTAAACCTCACTTACAGTTTGGTAAATGCATTTGTGGCTTGTTGGATTGAGACATCACCGAACAATTTACAAGGCCCTATATACACCGTTACTATTGCAAAAATACTGCCAATGCCTCAGAGAGAGTCTGCTCACTGCACAGCATTTGGTCAGTGAAACATTTTTAAGGCATATGACATTTTTTACAGTTTGATAATGTGGTCATAAACTTTAGAAATTACAGCTGTGGGTGTTCAACATAAAATTGAATAGTGTTTTTGATATTAATACTCATCTCCAAATGGCTTGAAGTAAATCTTACGTGAAAGACCTCCAAAATGTTATACTGCCAAGACCAGGGGTATGGAAATTACCCACAGATATTGTTACACATACTAATATATCAAAACCATTTATGACAGCTCATATTTCCTGTCTTGTAGAGCAGCTACAGTTAACATTTAATAGTCTTAGTCTTTCTAGAAGCTTTGACTCTCAGCATGATACGACCTGCTGTTTCGTGCTGATGTTCTGAGCCTGTATTCATTCCTGGATATGACTCTAACTGTCCATACTGTCTGTTAATAACCATTATTTTCCCCACTGTTTGGTGAATGTCAAAACGATGTCAAGCAGCACGATATACTCAGTTTTCTTTACTCTAACACATTTTTTGAGTCATGCTATGCAGGGCCAAACGCAGTCAAAAATCAATTGTCTATGACGCTCAACACATTGCTTCTTTGACTGTTGCATCAGCGTCTCTCGCCGTGTCTATCTTGGTTGCATGGCTTGAAGTGCCTGACAGTTTGTATAGTGGGATGTTAAGTGTTGGTATTTTTATTGTTGGATTGTATATGACAAGTGAAAATGAAAGGTGAGTTATTTTGTTGCTATTCTCGACAGTCCCTCAGGACAATTTAAAAGAAAAGCTGGAAAAGTTTTCACATGTCAAATGTTTTTGCTATATCTAGGAACAAGAATACATTTGTTGGTGGATGTTAATGATGATTTTGGGGAGATTAATTGTTTAGTTGCATGTTTTTTGCTTTTTTTTTCACATTAGGGATGGTATATTGGTTATTGATGATATCAAAAGGTTTCACACATATTGGCATTGGTTTGTTATTGAAAATTTTGCCGATATTTGGCACCAATCATTTTTTCTGCATTTCCCAGTCTGTATGTGTCATGTGTCATTCCCAGTTTGTCCCCAGTGCATCAGATTTGACTTTTGGAACAGACTAACGAGCAGAAATAAAAATAGGAGGCTAAAATTTGTGAACTTTACAATGAACCATCCTTTGTTCATATAGTCATTATATTGTTTATATTAAAACTCCCTCAGTCGTAAAGGACGTTTTCTATAATTAAGAAAATAATCACTTGAGATACCGTTACTAGCCGGTTGTATTTTGTTTGACAATTACAAAAATAGACAGGAAACAGCTTCTTCCTGTTCCCACCTCATGCAAAAATGAAATAAAAAAGTTCTATATTCATTTGCAAGGTTTAAATGATTTGTGAGAAAGCATGCAATAGTCCAAGGTCTGGACAAGGCTAATCGTACTGATAGTAATGATCAGATGCAGTGTAGGTCATGGGTGGACCAGAGAACGTGCTTCTCCCTTCTGAATAGCTGAATTGAGTGGAACATCATTCTTCTATGAACACCACAACCTTGAATCCATTCCAATCGAGACCGGAAAAGCGCTGGTAAGACGTAGTTGGCCACTTGTGCACTACACTGTATAATGTGCCCAGAGACCTGCAAGGCAAACACTATCACTTCTCAATACGCTTTACAAGGACTCAAATATACTTGTGTAACCCACATCGTTATATACAATAAGCTGTATACTTCTCCTGGCCTCCCAGAATGCGTTATGCCCCAATGACTTCCTGATTATTGATATGGAGCTCGTTGCTTGCGGATTCACATGGGCTGCATGGATTTCCTACTCTGAGGTGAGGTGCGAGGGGAAAATCCTTTTGACATGCAGACTCCATGGATTTTTCCTAAATGGAATGTGGAAATGAGTTCAGCTGCTACAGCGGAGCATAGGGGGAGTTTTGTCTCAGCGCCTGAGCGGGGACAAACAGAAATTCTAATGTAGGCTTTAAACGCTGGCTTGTCGTGGAAGTGTAGAAACAATTAACTTCCCCAGACAATTTGGTGACAAAAGTACTTACTTAAAACATTGCTTTGGAATTATTTGTGCATGTAGGGAATTGACGTTTATTTCTTTTTTGTAATGTACATGTGTGTGTTTGTGTGCTTCTTATGACCAAATTTTTGCACTTAAAAAGGCTTTCTTTTTTTTGCAGCCCGATCAAATAGAGCACAGAATATATTCACTCCTGCTTGACATATTGGTTGTAATCTCGCGCTTTAAAACTTGATTAACCTCCCGTCATCCCCAAACGAGCATAGAGAACCTTCTGCAAATCTTCACTTTACGTCAGAAAAATGACTTAGTTAGAATCAGCGTGCCACTCTTTTGTCGTTTAACTAGACTCTTGACGACTACTTCCAAGTGTCAAGATGAGCACAATTGGAGGCGCTGCCAGTCACAATTACACCCAATTCCACACACATTTTTCATTTCCTTGTTTCCACTTTGCACAAGATGGAAAAGCTAACCCAAGAGGCTCTACTTGTGGGTTATGCAATTACATGAGCCTGTACTTATTCAAAATATGAAATGTGCATGGATTGATGGAGGCCAAATGGTCAAGATTCATTACAAGTTGCTTCTCAGTAAATCTGTGTGTTTACATGCTATCAGAGAAACTGTGATCCTAGTCAAACTGTAACTGTGTTTAATTACCCCAGGCTTGTAATTAGCTTTTTACAAATGGAAAAGAAAAATACCTGAGCTGAATAAACCATCACGAGCCATTATAGTTAAATTATTCTTTTATAGAAGTTTACGAAATATAAAAATACCGATTTATATTGCTTAATTTCGTAATACAGTTTTGATATTTCATGAGCTGTTCTTAGATGGCGCCATAAAATACATGTTGGTATGTTGGCTGTTTTGAAGGTGTGTATTTTTCTTTAAACATAGTGATAAATGTAGAACTATCAGTTATTGCACTCGCCAAAGAAAAATAATAGTGGTACTGTGTTTGAATCGTTCATCGCCCCACTTTTTCTTGTAATACACTAAAACGCTACGAGCACAATCCTACTATGCTCTGTACTCGAGGTTGTGTTTTTAAATCCAGCTCCTCGTACCCCAACCCTGCTTGCTATTTGACTCGAGCGCAAGTTCAAACACAAGTTCAATTTTCAAGCCTGTGTTGTGTTTTCGGTGAGACAGTTACCTGGGCATCTGGCAGGGATCGGTGGGTAGAGAGCCACGGCACCTCGTACATCCTGCCTGATCGATTTTCGGTCAGGGATGAAAGCCACAGACTCAGTAGGTCTCTCGTACTGGGGGGCATCCCAAAAGACACATCAATCAGATTTCAAAGCCAGTCGTATTTATTTACAGCCCTTTTCAACACCAATCCAATCCCAAACCACGCTTCCTCTGCTGCCCTGTTTTCTGTTTCCGCCTTCACCTTCACAATACGCTCCATCAAAAGTTCCCTCCTCCTCTCCCTCTCCAGTCCAGATCTCTTAAGGACTTATTTGACATTGAACTGGGAAGGATCATCTTTGGGCCATTTGAAAAAGTTGAGATGCACATCAGGATTAAGGAATTTCCGCTCAGATGTCTAATCCCCCAAGCCTTGCAGTTAATTCACGAGGTCTGACCAAGAAGCGAGCCCCCTGTACGTTTAATGAAGATTAGAAAACATATTTTGGCTCATGAAATTTTAATGGATCAAGAAAGTAGTGGGATCTGGGATGAGTTAAAAAGCTAGAAGAAGTTTAAAGATAAGGAATGCCTACCATCTTCATTCTAAAGGATCGTAGTGTTCAATACGTTAGCCCCAATGCATTTTTTATGGAGGAGTGAGCGTTAGCCATAGCAAAGTATGAAAAACCAGACCTGTTTTGGCGACATCAAGACCTCGCTAAAAGAATGACAGTGTGTAGAACTTTAGCTTAGTTTATTGACGTTGTGATTAACCAACAGTAGCATAAAAATGACAATGCACGTATTAAACATTTCTACATTTCATAAACTACACCAAAATCATAGTGGGCCGCACTATTAACCACTAGAAATCCTGCATAAATTTGTGAACTTTAGAAATGTAGCGAGAAGTTAGACACTGACTCTTAAAATCCAAAATGAAAACGCAAAAATGACAAAGATAAACAACAGCCGTCTGTAAATGAAAGGGATAGGACGTTATATCATTATGGCGTTTCTTTCGGACAGGTCTACAGTGTCCATACTTTTCCTGGTTTGATCCCAGTTTAGTCTTAAATGTATGCTTGGTTTAGTCCTGGTTTAGTGAGAGTTTAGATGCCTAATTTAATCACAATCTCCATGACCTGAATGCGCAAGTGTTAATGCAGCCTTAGTTTGCAATACGGAATAAAAGAATTGCGACATCGACATGCAACACAGTTAAAAAACATTGTCACTATAACAACAGAGACACCAAACAGACAAATATATAGAGTTGGTTGTTGCTGCCACACCGCATGAGAGTCAAAAAGTGTGCGGCTGTGTGAAATATTGTGAGTTTTGAAAGCAGTTATAAGTTACTTTTGTTGCTCGGGGAAAGTCACCACTCACGTCAGATTTGTTTTGCTGTGTCACTCGACTGAGTTCACTCTTACGCAGTTCAGCACGGGTCAGAATTCAAAATATGCCATAAACATGTCCCAGTATTCTTGTGGATTTTGTTCTTCAGGCTCAGTTTGGCCTCAGAAATCCAAATAAAACTGCAAAAATAAGTAAGTCACTCGTAGAAGGAGTGATTTTGTCTATGCTAATATTAAATAACCCCTGAAGCACTCGATTGCACAATAGGTTTAGCATAACTCCCCCTCCTCCCCTGAAATGTTTCATTAAAGCTTACACGGGAAGTGATAGTGATCATAATTCTCTCAATAATTACCTATTCCAACATCTTGTAGCCACAGGTTTATCCGGTGTCGCAGTTGTTCCCGTACAGAGGAGGCAATGTGTCCTTTATCAGATGGGGCACTTGCTGAAGGGTGTCTGAACCCCCCCACTTCTACCCCCCCCGGTGCGCACTTGAGGCTGTTGACAGATGTTTTTCATAGGGGCCCGTCCCAGAGGCCATACTACAGGAAGTCAGGCTAACATGATTTGGGGCAAAGGCGGCGTCGGCTCCTCAGGCGACACCTCGGAGGGTTTAGCAGATGAGAGATATCAATAGACTAGATGAGGGCACAGCTCTGGTGAGACTTGCCGCTTGAAATCTATCACCTGCTCCTCCAAGATAAGGATATTTATCATTGGCCCAAAGTGAAAGGCCAGTGGGGAGGAATGATCCATGGACCTCCACTTGGTTTAAGAGTTGATGTCCTGGGGCAGTGACCGAGCCATTGTCCCTCTCGTTGACCCACAGCCCCCCTCTGCGGTCAAGCTCATTTTTATATCCGCAGTCCAGGGGCCATCATGGAAATATAGATGAAGATTTTATGTACCATTTGAGTACCCTTGGCGCTTAACTGATTCGTTGCGTGACAGTGCCAAGTGAGGGTGTTTAATGTAAGTGAAGCGTGACGAGCAGCCATTTTGAGAGCATAAATCAAATCTGTACGAGTGGACATTAGGGGTCTTGTCCCACTGTTGAGTAGCCCCTAAAAAACGATGCAGTTTAATGAGATACGTAGATCCGACTGCAAGCTCGTCTCATTCAATAAAGGCCTCAATGAGACGCTGCAGGTGAATAAGAAAAAATCTCAAATTTAAAGATATCCATTTGAAACTTTTCCTGTAGTTTACTCACATAAATGGAAGAAAAAAATGCATTACAAGTTTTTCATCATGTAATGTTTTTATATAGAAATACGGCATTTTATGTGTAAAAACTGCCAAAGTTACACAGTGACATTTAAATCTGAAAAATGGACTGAACCAGGTTTAAATTTCTTGGTTCATTTTGTATACCTATTAGTTACAAAAAAAAAACTTAACGTAGGGAATTTTTGATATTTTATTTAGTTTTTGAGTAAACTAGATCTGACAGAAAATTGTCCAAAAAAAAATTAAAATTCCGTCTTTTTTCATTTAAAACTTTAATAAAACAGTTGTAGAATTACATGAAATTATGTAATTTAACAATGAATGTAGAATGTCAAATTGAAATCTATGAATGATGTGCATTAAATGAAATAATAAATCATCTTTAGTAGCAGATTGGACAAGTTCCCACATGAAAGCACTGACCAAAAAACTAAAAATTTAAATTTGGCTATAGTGTCTCGCCTTAACTCGGGTACGAATTTGGTTTACATTTACTATTGCAGCAAAGTACAATTGATATTTGCAGACATCTCCACACGTCATCCCAATTAAACTCGACATATTTGATACAGAGGCCAGAATAAACAGCAATAATACCTCCCACTAAGAGGGCTAACAGCTATCTCCTGCCTCGTCTGACTGCCTGATAAGTAATCATTCTCAATAATATCCTAGAGGAGGATTTTGCAGTGGGCTGTGTTTTTCACTCCAAACTATATTGGCTTTCAAGTATGTGGGCAGTTATGAAAGGTCACCCTAAGTGTAAATTGTCAATACTGGATCAATTTCAGAGGGCAAATATGCTTTGGAGGCCCCATAATGGAAGGTTTTATCTTATTTTTACCCAGGGCACATTCATGCAATAGGATTTATATCATTCATTGTTTGATGAATTCCTAATAGACCTATAAACTTGCCGAGCTTTAAGCCAAAGGAATGCCAGAGAAAACCAAACGGGGCAGAGGCAGCCCATCCCATCGGCTGAAAAATTGCCCTCATATAATTCCAATGGAATCTGGCCCGAACCATCATGCTTAGTGTTGAAGGATTGGCGACTCACGGTGGTTAAATTAGACCTTATTTATAGCTCATTAGGCATACAGCGGGGCCAACTGATGATAAGCCAGAGAACAAAGAATGTGCAGTGAAATAAGATGCCATCCTGTATGGTTATACGTTCCACTGACAATAAGAAGTGCTGCCAGGCTCGAATGCCTCCTCGCCGGTTGCCATTCTCCACTGTTCTTTACCTCCTTAATATCTTGTGTCTGCTATTAAAGTATAACATTAAACATCATGACAGATGTTTGCATTTGAAATGTCAGTATCTATCTGCAATCTGTCAGATACAATGGACCGAAATTAATATTTTATTCCCCATCAGCCGTCCTGGCCTTTATAATAGCGCAACGTACTAAAAGGAGCTATGAATGGTAATAGCATTTCCAGTAAATACATCTGAAGAGAAATGTGTCAGCTAATGCTTCATCTAGTGAACATAGTAGAGATGCCGGTAACAGAGATGTAAAAGAAATTACAATGTAAGTGATACGTTAGGCTTAAGTGTGTGCAGTCCCTATTCTTTTCTTATTGAGCTAAGTGGTGTTACCGTAATGTAAACGTCACGTCATCGACAAAAATATCATCTATTAATAGAGTTAAACAGGCATTAATTCATCAGACGACACTGTACTTTTTTTTTTTTTTTACAACTTTATCTTCTTCAGAAACTCTGTGTGAATTGTAGCTTCATTAATCATGGATTGCCAGTTAAAAGTGTGTTAATTATTTCTGAGGCTGGATTAGACAACTTTAGATTTTGTTAGTGTGAAGATCATTCAATTACCATGAAGCACAAACACAATGTTCTTCCAACAGATGTACGCCTGGTGGTAGTGCAGGCACTCCTTCACATCAAGGTCTTTACCTCAAGTAAACTGATCGAGTAAACAAGGCTTTGTCTGCAGGAATGAATACTTCACACAAGCATTTTGAAGAGCTAAAAGTGAAGGTTTCTTTTAAAATAAGCACAAACTGTGAAGCAGCATTCATAAGGTACCAAGAACATTTGCAAGCTTGTAGCCTGTTGCAAATTTAAAAGGTTTTATACAGTATGTGCACCGAAAATATAGCTAACCTTTTCAAAACGTGTCAACTAACGATGATGAATTAGATGAATGATTCAAACCGACTTCAACATCTAATTTTTGGGTAATTTCTTTTGGATAACTCCTGTTTGTTTCTTGTATGAACGCAGCAGGTACTCAGCTCTACCATTCCAGGATCTTTGCATTCTTTATAGCTGAACGTATCACTTTTAGCTTCTCCTCTCAATTATTAAGCGCATATGTTTTACAGCTATTCCATACAGTAGCGCACACACAGACACAGAGGCATTGTGGGTGTGCAATCAGCAGAACACCCCCCTCCCTCAGCCCACCCCCTTCCAGCGGAGTATGATTGTGGCCGACATGCTTCCATCACTAATGCTGACTGATGCCCATTTGCTCGGCTCTTCACTTTTTATTTATTTATCTGTTTATTTGTGTCAACTTTACTTATTGATGCGCCTTCAGGACACGACGAGAGCTTCCATCCAAACACATATAGCGGACCAAAAGGGAACACTATGCAAGACATGGATGAGAGTGCATTGCGCAGAGTTCACCTTATTTATTTAGATTCCTGAAGTATTAGTAATGGAAAAGCGATATGCCCCGTTTAGTTACTTAGCGCTAATCCCTGAAGGTTTATAGCCATTTTTTTCCTTCGCTTTTATCTCTCTCTCACTCCTTATTCCTTCTTTTGACATCGATTCGGTCAGTCTCTGATGGAAAGATTTGAGAGGGGGTCAAATTACCCCCTTGCCGCTCACAGCCACATAAAGTGCACCCGGCGCATCTCTGTTATATTTGACCACCGGAACACCCACGGGAGTTTTAAACGCACGCTCCGTTCAGCGCTCAATGCTCACAGAAGCCGCTGTTTTTTTCCCTCTTCCCAAATCGATTCGAACGTGGGATGCGGTTTTCCAGTTTCGCTGCATATTCAGGCTGCCTTTTAATAAGATGTCCCTGTGCTCGCAACTGTTACATGGAATGATGCAATTAGGCCATAATGAGTGTAAGTGTAATTGTTGTTTATTCGTACAATGACATATTTGCTGTTGTAAGCCACTAAGGGAGCGCCGAGGCTTAATTACCCACACGCTAAGGTCATGCTAGTGGCTTTGACCACTATTCTAACAGAGGACCTTTGTCCCGCTGCTAGAAAGCGAACAATGACTGTCAAGTTCAGTGAAGGATAGCTGGTGCGCTGTTCCAAATCTGATTTCCTGAAAATACAAAGATGAATTGGCTAATAATTTCATTTGCTTTTTTTTTCCTTTGGATGTGTTGCCTTATTCTCACTTTGGATTGAATCATCCAGGAGTCTCCAGGGTGAATCTGGGGTCAGTGGCAGATTAAATATAAATGGACGTTTAGCAGCTGATTTAAAATTAATGAGTGGTAAGTTGGGTTAAGGGGACAAAAATGGCTTTTGTTGTGGTGACCATTTGTTTGGGTAGGGACCAGGAAAACAGAATGAATCTACCCGTGGGGCCAGCTTTTTTGAACACAAATGGAACAAAAACAGAAAATCTAATATTTTTTATTGTGTTTGGGCGCCATTATTGTGTTCAGTTGTATTTTGATGTTTTGTTGTATCACTGTCATCACATTGGGGTCAATTAATAAATTATTCCTCATGTTTGATGTCAGAAAATGTCACAATTATAACAGGTTTTAGATGGAGCACCCTGACCTTGTAATTTTGTTCATTGTTAGAGGCAGAAAATATTTTTATATTTGTAATTCAAAGAGCTCTACCTGAACATTCTTTACAAAATGTCGTATTAAACTGTTAGCAGTGCTTCCTCACTTTGGTGGTACATTTTTAGCATCCTTATTATTCACTAAGTTAAACTGAGTTTATACGCACTTCACACAATTTTCTGTGCAAACTAACATGCTAACAGTGCAGCAGAGTTACTTCCTGGTTTGTAGCCAATAAAAGTGCTTCATAATTTGATGCAGACAGCACATAGGGGTCTCATTTTGACCTCTTACAATTTATCTGTTCTGCTGCAAAGCGAATGGACAAAAATCAGGTACAGCCACTTTGATATAATGAAGAATTATTTTTAGGCAATCCATGACAAATGTTTTGCCATAAGGATACAGGAAAAGTATATAATTGTAAAACTGCTGAGATGTTTTTATTGTAATATATGGACTCAGTTGAATCAGTTTGTTTTGACAAATGTGATTTCAGTATAACAATTATTCAGCTATCACGTAGGCAATCATATACATTCACCATAAAACATTATCCTTGCGTCAGCTTTATCTCTGTGGCAGAAAGTTACGGTTAACATGAAAGAAAGAAATTGCTGCAAAAAATAAATAAAAAAACAGTAGGAGGCGAAAAGGAAATGCGAAAAAGTGCAAATGCAAATGTTGACGGCGTTTACTCCCCCTTTTGTGCGCTGTGGAATAATGAAATCAGCCGTGACACTTCACACTTTTAGCACCTGCCCACACTGATGCGAGCTGCTCCATCAGCAACTCCTGATTGGCGGCACACGGAGACAGGGAATCTACTGCAGCCAGTGTGCTGTATTTAAATGAGTCCAAACCCGTATGCTGAGGTGGAGGGAGGAGGAGGAATAAACAAGAGGCAAACACAACATTCCGATAGAAATGAATTCCATAAATTATCTTGTAACTCCCCTAAGAAATGACTAATGCGGCGAGTTTTTAAAAATAGACAGTTTGCCATGGTACAGATGTGTGCAGTTGCAGATCTACTTGATTGCTTTCCCCATTCTATACTGTATGTTGTCAAGGCAACTCCCCGCTGAATGTTTTGAACTGGAATATTGTTCTTATTTACAAACTTAAATCAGAATATTAAAAAAAACTACCCTCTAGCAACAATTTTAAGAATGTGGAAAAAGTTATTATTTCTCTATTTGAGAAACAACTTGTTTAAAGAAGATGTATTGATGATATTTTTTCAGTTACTTAATATTGAACTATAAGATAAGTAGATAGTTGTTTTACATTTTGTTCATTGTAAACTTCAGTATTGATCTAAAACAGCTTTGAATCAGCTCAATTAACTTCCTGTTCAGAACTGCAGAACTGATAAGCCCCGCCTCTACATAGTCACATTTCATCTTAACAATCAGCAGATTTTCATTTATGTGTTTTTGATTTTGAAAAATGCCTATTTGACATTTTCGAACCCTTAAAGGAAAAATATTATACATTTTTCATATTGTTATTAGCCTTTAAACATGCTCTTGAGTACCTTAAATTTGCCATCTCATGTTTTGAAACAAAAAAAAGTTTATTATGGCCTTAATAAAAGGATTTGTCTGCATCCAGCCAGTAGATGGCACCTAGCTCTTACAAAATGTACTTATGTTAGCGCTGTTGGACACTGCGATTTAGCCAAGTAGTTGCAGTTTAGACAGCAGAAATGCTCAGAGCGAGTCTGGTGATGATTTAAGGACTAAAACAGCAAAAGATTCTTGGATAAGCGTCGTATGAAATCTGAGAAGCAACGTACGAAATCGGAGGGAGAGGATTTTCCAATGAACATTCCTAAAAACAGCATGAATGTAGCTGAATGCAACTTCAGGTATGTTTTTGATGGCGGAACATGGTTAAAAGCTCAAAAAAGTCAATGTAGCAGAATATGTGTCCTTAGATGTATCCCTCTGAGTCTTTTTTTTTCTTGCTTGTTCTAAATAATCACTACTAAGCACAGGGATGTGGGCGGGGATAGGGGTTAGGTGAAAACAGACATTTCCTGAGCACTCAAGCCTCAGTTGCAGGACAATACAGCATTACTCAAACATTGTCCTCTTTAAATTCCCTGTGCCTAATTTTGAACCATAAGTGAGGAACAGGATTCAGTTTGACCAACAAAATACCACTTTATATGGTTAATATCTACATAAAATCCCTATTAAAATGTTTTGGCACCTTCATTAAGTTTATTTCTTTCTCTTTTTAGCTGCTTTAACAAAACACTGCGCTAAATATACACATTGAATACGGGTAATTGTAGCGTTACAATTGTACAAATGTAATGCATGTTATAAAGTGTCCTCTGTGAGATTGTAAGTAACAGCAGAACTGTATAAGGGTCGCGCATTAGTGCAAAGTCAGTGCAGGTTGCTGAGTTGGTAACATCCTCACCCCGAAGGCACTGCCAGCTGAGAAAAGAGGAGCTACACACTGCATTACCTCTATACCATTATTATTTTTCCTCCCTCCCGCCTTTTTACTCTCCACGGCTGAGGTCACCGTTGCTCCGGGGCAGATTACGGTGGTCTGAAGCGGTGATGTGCCTCAAGATTTGTGCCGTGGTCAAGGAGGCAGCGTGGTCCTTTTGACTGTTGTTTGTGTGTAATCCAGCCCGTCGTTACCGAATCCTCATCTCGCCGTGAATACCGTGTCACCGCATCCGTTACACGTCCCCGGCCTTTTAAGGTCAGTGCTGTCAAACTAAGGATACAATAGGACACACTTTTCTACACTTTTAAAAGGTGTAAAATGCTAAATAATTTGCGCCGTGGCAGAAATAAAATCCAGAATGCAGAAACTTGGAAAACATGTTGTGCTTGTCAAAGAAACCAAGGAGGTGATAAAGAGAGAAGGTCAGTGTTTTGAAGGCTGTATTTTCTTTTATATACTGTTTATTTATTAGGCCCGAGCCCCTACAGGGCGTAGGGCCTATTGCTTTCGCAACTATGCCGAAGGCATCGCTGTAATGTCTCGCCAAACTTTCGCGCAGCGCCAAAGTTTGGCAGCCTAGTCGGTTCTATGGTCGGACAGTGAAATAGCCCATGCCGAAGGCATGGGACCCGCATATTTACTCCTGCTATGCGAAAGAACCCTATCAACTGTCTTGGCGAACTTTCGCAGCAGCGAAAGTTCGCCCCCCCAACGCCCCAAACATTGACAGTGAACTGTCCCACACCCCTGGCATCAAGCCCCACTCACCAGCCATACTTGTTCCTGCTAAAATACATGGAAACCAATGGGGAGCCCATGCGCAGGCCCGACTGAGGTGAGTGACGAGTGCGTAAGCGCCAGAAGTCCAATTTGACCCCATGACGACCTGCGCAAGGGTCGGAGCTTTCAAAAAACGTATAATTTGTCATTCTCAGTAAAACGGATATATTGTTTTTGCTAAAAATATTATTATTATTTTTATTGGCCCGAGCCCTACAGGGCGTAGGGCCTATAGCTCAAGCAACGATGCCGAAGGCATCGTTGCAACTGTCTCGCAGCGCGAAAGTTTGGCAGCCTAGTCGGTTCTATGGTCGGACAGTGAAATAGCCCATGCCGAAGGCATGGGACCTGCATATTTACTCCTGCTATGCGAAAGAACCCTTTCAACTGTCTTGGCGAACTTTCGCGCAGCGAAAGTTCGGCCACCCCAACGCCCCAAACATTGACAGTGAACTGTCCCACACCCCTGGCATCAAGCCCTACTCACCAGCCATACTTGTTCCTGCTAAAATACATGGAAACCAATGGGGAGCCCATGCGCGGGCCCGACTCGGAGGTGAATAACGAGCGCGTAAGTGCTCGTAATCCAAATTTGACCCCATGGCAACGTGCGGAAGGGTCAGAGCTTTCAAAAACGTATAATATGTTGTTCCCAGTAAACGGATATATTGTTTTTGCTCAAAATATTTAGGCCCGAGCTCTACAGGCGTAGGGCCTATTAGCCGCAACGATGCCGAAGGCATCGCTGTATTGAATCTCGCCAAACTTTACACAGCGCCGAAGTTTGGCAGCCTAGTCGGTTCTATGGTCGGACAGTGAAATAGCCCATGCCGAAGGCATGGGACCTGTATATTTACTTCTGCTATGCGAAAGAACCCTATCAACTGTCTTGGCGAACTTTCGCAAGAGCAAAGTTCGGCCCTCCAACGCCCCAAACATTGACAGTGAACTGTCCCACACCCTGGCATCAAGCCCCACTCAGTAACCATACTTGTTCCTGCTAAAATACATGGAAACCCATGGGGAGCCCATGGGGGCCCGACTCAGAGGTGAATGACGAGCGCGTAAGCGCTCGTAATCCAAATTTGACCCCATGGTGACCTGGGGAAGGGTCAGAGCTTTCAAAAAACGTATAATATGTCGTTCTCAGTAAAACGGATATATTGTTTTTGCTAAAAATATTATTATTAGGCCCGAGCGCCACAAGCTGGCGAGAGGCCTATTAGTTTCGCAGTGCCGCGGCGGCACGGCACGCGAAAAGTGCGCAGTCGCGCACGAAATCAGCCAAGCGCCGCCCGCTAAACACTCACTAACGATTCTCAACTCATGCACGCCCGCGCATACCAATTAGTAGTGGGAAAATTGAACATTATCGCTGTAAACGGGCTTAAGCCCGCGGCGAGCAAGCGCACGGCAGATAAACGCGATGCGGGGATGACGTCGCCGCGGTCGTCATCCCCACGCAGCGCCGCGGTGCTGAGTCGCCTCTAATGCGTTGTCCCAACTCATGCACGCCTGCGCATATAACAATGTAATGCAAAAACTGAACATTACTATTGTAAATAGGGCCAATAACAGAAAGTGGGCGGAGCCCACTAAAAAATCTCGAAAGTGTCTGCCAGTGACCAGGGACCCATACCAAAACGTAGGAAAGCGCATGCGCTTTCCGAAAATGTATAGTTTGTGAACTAAAAAAAAGCGGAAACATTGTTTTCGTATCGGAATATTATTCTTCTTCTTCTTCTTCTTTCTTCTTCTTGGGACCAACCCCCCTATTTTTCACCCAGTGAACATTGACGAAAAGTCAGGAAAATTTGCACACCTCTAAAAATCGTGCCTCTCTACATTCTGGCTATTTCCGATTTCCAAAATTAAAAAATATGGCGCGTCAGCGCCCCCAAGTGTACAAAAAATGCATTACGGGATAGGAAAGTGCCAAAAAAAAATTTGATCGTAGAATCATGAAATTTGGCAGAGAGGTAGATAGTGACAAGAGAAGCAAAAAATATTATTACGGCAACGCTGTCCGCCCAACCTATTGTCGGCCATATTGGATGAAAATTCGCTAAACCTGATTCAGCGCTTTTTAAACTGCATTTTTACGAACTCCTCCCAGGGCGCGAACCGAACAAGCTGAAATTTGGTGAAAATGAAGTTGAGGAGTGTGGCATCAAAAGTTATCCAAATCATGAACCTAACTTTTACAGTCTCTGTCGTGAAGGTCAAAAATTTGGCCAGAATTCCTGAAATTTTCAAATTTTAAATTTTGCTCCCATTTGCACATATAAAGTCCGAATTGCATCAAATTTGAATTAGTTGTTAAACTCACTGTCTGAAACCTATTAGAGGTGAAAAATTAAATTTGGCAAGTTAGCGCCTCTACAGATCAAAGCAAACTTTTATATGGGGAGCAAAAAACTTAGTTTTTTAGATTTTTTTGAAATTTTGCACAAAATTCCATTTTGGCCTACCGATCAAAAAAGCCAATTAGACCCATGTCATATTTTGTACGGCGAAGCCGTACCAATGACCAAAACATCCCATGTTATTCCTCTGGGAAAATCGAAAAATTGTCTCAAATTTGGATCTTTTTTTACTACGCATTTTAACGAACTCCTCCTCGGGCGCAAGCCCGACCGAGCTGAAATTTGGTGGACATCTTCCTGAGGAGTGGGGCACCAAAAGTTATCTAAATTATTAAGATAGGTATTACGGTCTCTGCGCGGGCAAAGCCGCGAATTTTGCCAACATTTTAAAAAGACAGAAAACCCCATGTTATTCCTATGGGAAAATCGCAAAATCTCTCAAATTTAACTTTGTTCTTTAACGAACTCGTCCTCGGGCGTAAGCCCGACCAAACTGAAACTTGGTCACAATCATCTTGAAGAATGGCCCACCAAAAGTTATCCAAATTGTTGAGATAAGTATTATGGTCTCCGTGTGGCTTAAGCCACAAATATTGCCCAAACTTCAACTAATGACAGAAACATCCCAAGTTATTCCTACGGGAAAATCACTCAAATGAAAACTTGTACTTTAACGAACTCCTCCTCGGGCGTAAGTCTACCAACCTGAAATTTGGTGAAGATCTTCCTGAGGAGTGGGCATTAAAAGTTATCCAAATTGTTGGGATAAATATTATGGTCTCCGTGTGGCGAAGCCCCAAATTTCGGCAACATTTTTGAATAGACAGAAAAAACCCATGTTATTCCTATGGGAAAATCTCTAAATCGCTCAAATTAAACTTTGTACTTTAACGTACTCCTCCTCGGGCGTAAGCCCGACCATCCTGAAATTTGGTGAAAATGATCTTGAGGAGTGGGCCATCTGAAGTTATCCAGGATTTTAGCACAAGTATTACAGTCTTTGTGCGGCGAAGCCGCAAACTTTGACCAATTTTTACACATTTTCAATGAAATATGAGCAGTAGGAGGTGCGGTAGCGCCACGGATTCGGCAGCAAGTATTTTATGAGGAGGGAAATTGGGGCGCGTAAGCGCCCCCCTTTGGCGTTGCGGGGCGGCGGTGTGGCGCGGGCGAGGGCCGATCATTGCCGCTTGCGGCTATATTTATTTTTATTTTTCTTCTTTCTTCTGCTCTTTGAGCTCTAATTTGACCCCCTGAACATGCTCAAAAACTCACCAAATTTTGCCCAAAATTCAGAATCGGCGAAAAATTTTGTTTTTTATAGGTGTCATGTTTGGGGAAAAAATAATGGCGTGACAGCGCCACCTACAAAAATCAAAAATACATTGCGCCTATGGGAGGCGCCCCGACGCCAACTTTGTCGTGACAGCCACCAAATTGAACACGCCTTCCTCTCCTGAGGATGCAAAAATATATTATTATGGCCACGCCCCCTGACTCACCGTATGGCCGCCATATTGGATTTAAAGTTCCGAAACGCTGAGTCAGCATTTTCGCTCACGTCGAACTTGAACGAACTCCTCCTAGGGCGTTTCGCCCACGGCGCTCAAAATCGCTGTACATGCTCTACACAAGTGGGGCATCTAAAGTTATCCAATTCGTTTAAATAACTTTTACGGTCTCTGTGCGGCGCAGCCACAAAGTTGAACGACGATTTTTTTGATATTCAAAATTTAAAAAATGCTCCCGTTTTGGCAAAACGAGTCCGATTATGCCCAAATTTTAATAGGTTGTAGAACTTTCTTGCCTGGACCTACTTTAGGTGTAATTTTTTCATTTGGCGCGATAGCGCCCCCTACAGAGTGAAAAAACTTTTTGTATGGGGAGCAAAAAATTTACTTTTTTAGATTTTTTTGAAATTTTGCACAAAATTCCATTTTGGCCTAACGGTCAAAAAAGCCAATCAGACCCATGTCGTATTTTGTACGGCGAAGCCGTACCAATGACCAAAACATCCCATGTTATTCCTATGGGAAAATCGAAAATTGTCTCAAATTTGGATATTTTTTGACTCCGCATTTTAACGAACTCCTCCTCGGGCGCAAGCCCGATCAACGTGAAATTTGGTGGACATCTTCCTGAGGAGTGGGGCACCAAAAGTTATCCAAATTATCAGGATAGGTATTACGGTGTCCGTGCGGCAAAGCCGCACATTTCGCAAACATTTTAGAAAACACAGAAAAACCCCATGTTATTCCTATGGGGAAAATCACTCAAATGAAACCTTGTACTTTAATGAACTCCTCCTCGGGCGTAAGCCCGATCAACCTGAAATTTGGTGAATATCTTCCTGAGGAGTGTGACACCAAAAGTTATCCAAATCTTCGGGACAAGTGTTACGGTATCCATGCGGTAGATCCGCACCAATTGGCCATATTTTTCCTCTTTAATTACAACGGCAGTTTTGGGACACAGCTTTGTTCCAGCACAAAGCCCCAGTAAAGGAAAGAATGTGGGCGCATTAGCGCCCTTCCTCGACTGTTGCGAGAGCGGAGTACGAGCGCGGCCCGCGAGGGCCGTTCGATGCCGCTTGCGGCTTTAATATTTTTTATTTTTAGGCCCGAGCCCCTACAGGGCGTAGGGCCTATTGCTTCCGCAACGATGCCGAAGGCATCGCGTTTGTGTCTGGCCAAACTTTCGCGCAGCGCGAAAGTTTGGCAGCCTAGTCGGTTCTATGGTCGGACAGTGAAATAGCCCATGCCGAAGGCATGGGACCTGCATATTTACTTCTGCTATGCGAAAGAACCCTTTCAACTGTCTTGGCGAACTTTCGCTGCGCGCGAAAGTTCGGCCTCCAACGCCCCAAACATTGACAATGAACTGTCCCACACCCCTGGCATCAAGCCCCACTCAGTAACCATACTTGTTCCTGCTAAAATACATGGAAACCAATGGGGAGCCCATGCGCAGGCCCGACTGGAGGTGAGTGACGAGCGTAGCGCTCGTAATCCAAATTTGACCCCATGGCGACGCGTGCGCAGGGTCAGAGCTTTCAAAAAACCTATAATATGTTGATCCCAGTAAAACGGATATATTGTTTTTGCTAAAAATATTATTATTTTTTTTTTTTTTTTTTTATTCTTCCGTGTTCTGCTCTTTGAGCTCTAATTTGACCCCCTGAACATGCTCAAAAACTCACAAAATTTTGCCCAAAATTCAGAATCGGCGAAAAATTTTGTTTTTTATAGGTGTCATGTTTGGGGAAAAAATAATGGCGCGACAGCGCCACCTACAAAAGTCAAAATACATTGCGCCTATGGGAGGCGTCCCGACGTCAACTTTGTCATACAGCCACAAAATTCGGAACACGCATTCCTCTCCTGAGGACGAAAAAAAAATATTATTATGGCCACGCCCCCTGACTCACCGTATGGCCGCCATATTGGATTTAAAGTTCCGAAACGCTGAGTCAGCGTTTTCGCTCACGTCGAACTTGAACGAACTCCTCCTAGGGCGTTTCGCCCACGGCGCTCAAAATCGCTGCACATGCTCTAGACAAGTGGGGCATCTAAAGTTATCCAATTTGTTAAAATCACTTTAACGGTTTTTAGCGGTGCAGCCCCAAAGTTGACCGACGATTTTTGGAATTCTCAATTTTTAAAAAATGCTCCCGTTTTGGCAAAACAAGTCCGATTATAACTAAATTTTAATACGTTGTTTAACTTTCTTGCCTCGACCTACTTTAGGTGGAATTTTTTCATTTGGCGCGATAGCGCCCCCTACAGAGTGAAAAAACTTTTTGTATGGGGAGCAAAAAGTTTACTTTTTTAGAATTTTTTGAAATTTTGCACAAAATTCCATTTTGGCCTACCGATCAAAAAAGCCAATCAGACCCATGTCGTATTTTTGTGCCGGCTGCACGTACCAATGAGCGAAACATCCCATGTTATTCCTATGGGAAAATCGTAAATTGTCTCAAATTTGGATATTTTTTGACTACGCATTTTAACGAACTCCTCCTCGGGCGCAAGCCCGATCAACCTGAAATTTGGTGGACATCTTCCTGAGGAGTGGGGCACCAAAAGTTATCCAAATTATCAGGATAGGTATTACGGTCTCCGTGCGGCGAAGCCGCACATTTCGCAAACATTTTAGAAAAGACAGAAAAACCCCATGTTATTCCTATGGGGAAATCCTAAAATCTCTCAAATTTAACTTTATACTTTAACGAACTCGTCCTCGGGCGTAAGCCCGATCAATCCGAAACTTGGTGACAATCATCCTGAGGAGTGGGGCACCAAAAGTTATCCAAATTATTAAGATAGGTATTACGGTCTCTGTGCGGCGAAGCCGCCAATTTTGCCAACATTTTACAAAACACAGAAAAACCCCATGTTATTCCTATGGGAAAATCTCAAAATCGCTCAAATTATACTTTGTACTTTAACGAACTCCTCCTCGGGCGCAAGCCCGACCAACCTGAAATTTGGTGGACATCTTCCTGAGGAGTGGGGCACCAAAAGTTATCCAAATTATTGGGTTAGGCATTACGGTCTCTGTGCGGCGAAGCCGCGAAAATTGCCAAAACTTTAACAAATGACAGAAACATCCCATGTTATTCCTATGGGGAAAATCACTCAAATGAAACTTTGTACTTTAACAAACTCTTTCTCGGGCGTAAGCCCGATCAACCTGAAATTTGGTGAATATCTTCCTGAGGAGTGTGACACCAAAAGTTATCCAAATCTTTGGGACAAGTGTTACGGTATCCATGCGGCGGAGCCGCAACAATTGGCTAAATCTGTGCCCATTCATAACAGCAGTGTTGGGACGCAGCTTTGTTCCACCACAAAGCCCCAGTAAAGGAAAGGATGTAGGCGCGTTAGCGCCCTTCCTCGACCTTTGCGAGAGCGAGACGAATCTGGCCCGCGAGGGGAGCCGCTCGATCGATGCCAGCTATGGCTTTAATTTTTATTATTTTTTTCTTTTTTCTTCTGCTCTTTGAGCTTTAATTTGACCCCCTGAACATGCTCAAAAACTCACCAAATTTTGCCCAAAATTCAGAATCGGCGAAAAATTTTGTTTTTTATAGGTGTCATGTTTAGGGAAAAAATAATGGCGCGACAGCGCCACCTACAAAAGTCAAAATACATTGCGCCTATGGGAGGCGTCCCGCCGTCAAGTTTGTCGTACAGCCACAAAATTCGGAACACGCATTCCTCTCCTGAGGACGAAAAAAAAATATTATTGTGGCCACGCCCCCTGACTCACCGTATGGCCGCCATATTGGATTTAAAGTTCCGAAACGCTGAGTCAGCGTTTTCGCTCACGTCGAACTTGAACGAACTCCTCCTAGGGCGTTTCGCTCACCGCGCTCAAAATCGCTGCACATGCTCTAGACAAGTGGGGCATCTAAAGTTATCCAATTCGTCTAAATAACTTTTACGGTTTCTGCGCGGTGCAGCCGCAAACTTGATCGACGATTTTTGCAATTCTCAAAATTTAAAAAATGCTCCCGTTTTGGCAAAACGAGTCCGATCAAGCTGAAATTTTAATAGGTTGTTTAACTTTCTTGCCTGGACCTACTTTAGGTGACATGTTTTCATTTGGCGCTATAGCGCCCCCTACAGAGTGAAAAAACATTTTGTATGGGGAGCAAAAAAAATAGTTTTTAAAAATTTTTTGAAATTTTGCACAAAATTCCATTTTGGCCTACCGATCAAAAAAGCCAATCAGACCCATGCCGTATTTTGTACGGCGAAGCCGTACCAATGACCGAAACATCCCATGTTATTCCTATGGGAAAATCCGAAATTGTGTCAAATTTGGATATTTTTTTAATACGCATTTTAACGAACTCCTCCTCGGGCGCAAGCCCGATCAACCTGAAATTTGGTGGACATCTTCCCGAGGAGTGGGGCACCAAAAGTTATCCAAATTAACAGGATAGGTATTACGGTCTCCGTGCGGCAAAGCCGCACATTTCCCAAACATTTTACAAAAGACAGAAAAAACCCATGTTATTCCTATGGGGAAATCCTAAAATCTCTCAAATTTAACTTTGTACTTTAACGAACTCGTCCTCGGGCGTAAGCCCGATCAATCCGAAACTTGGTGACTATCATCCTGAGGAGTGGGGCACCAAAAGTTATCCAAATTATTAGGATAGGTATTACGGTCTCTGTGCGGCGAAGCCGCCAAAATTGCCCAAACTTGAACAAATGATAGAAACATCCCATGTTATTCCTATGGGAAAATCTCATAATATCTCAAATTAAACTTTGTACTTTAACGAACTACTCCTCGGGCGTAAGCCCGATCAACCTGAAACTTGGTGACAATCATCCTGAGGAGTGGGGCACCAAAAGTTATCCAAATTATTAAGATAGTTATTACGGTCTCTGCGCGGCGAAGCCGCTAATTTTGCCAACATTTTACAAAACACAGAAAAACCCCATGTTATTCCTATGGGGAAATCTCAAAGTTGCTCAAATTAAACTTTGTACTTTAACGCACTCCTCCTCGGGCGCAAGCCCGACCAACCTGAAATTTGGTGAACATCTTTCTGAGGAGTGTGACACCAAAAGTTATCCAAATTATTAGGATAAGTATTATGGTCTCTGTGCGGCGAAGCCGCAAAAATTGCCCAAACTTGAACAAATGACAGAAACATCCCATGTTAATCCTATGGGAATATCGCTCAAATTAAACTATGTACTTTAACGAACTCGTCCTCGGGCGTAAGCCCGACCAAGCTGAAATTTGGTGAAAATCATCTTGAGGAGTGGGCCATCTAAAGTTATCCAAATTGTCGGGACTAGTGTTACGGTATCCATGCGGCGGAGCCGCAACAATTGGCAACATATTTCCTCATACATAACAACAGCAGTTTTGGGACACAGCTTTGTTCCACCACAAAGCCCCAGTAAAGGAAAGGATGAGGGCGCGTCAGCGCCATTTGCAGCGAGTTGCGAGCGAGTCTGGCGCTGACCCGCGAGGGTCGCGTTCGATGCCGCTATGCTTTAATTATTTTTTTTATTTCTTATTTTTTCTTCTGCTCTTTGAGCTCTAATTTGACCCCCTGAACATGCTCAAAAACTCACCAAATTTTGCCCAAAATTCAGAATCGGCGAAAAATTTTGTTTTTTATAGGTTTTTTGTTTGGGGAAAAAATAATGGCGCGACAGCGCCACCTACAAAAGTCAAAATACATTGCGCCTATGGGAGGCGTCCCGACGTCAACTTTGTCGTACAGCCACAAAATTCGGAACACGCATTCCTCTCCTGAGGACGAAAAAAATATATTATTATGGCCACGCCCCCTGACTCACCGTATAGCCGCCATATTGGATTTAAAGTTCCGAAACGCTGAGTCAGCGTTTTTGCTCACCTCGAACTTGAACGAACTCCTCCTAGGGCGTTTTGCCCACCGCGCTCAAAATCGCTGCACATGCTCTAGACAAGTGGGGCATCTAAAGTTATCCAATTCGTTAAAATAACTTTTACCGTCTCTGCGCGGCGCAGCCCCAAAGTTCACTGACGATTTTTTGGATAATCTAAATTTTAAAAATGCTCCCGTTTTGGCAAAACGAGTCCGATTATGCTGAAATTTTAATAGGTTGTTTAACTTTCTTGCCTGGACCTACTTTAGGTGGAATTTTTCATTTGGCGCGATAGCGCCTACAGAGTGAAAAACTTTTTGTATGGGGAGCAAAAGTTTACTTTTTAGAATTTTTGAAATTTTGCACAAAATTCCATTTTGGCCTACCGATCAAAAAGCCAATCAGACACATGTCGATTTTGTAGCGGCCGCACTAATGACCTAAACATCCCATGTTATTCATATTTTAAAATCTGAAATTGTCTCATATTTGGATATTTTTTTAATACGCATTTTAACGAACTCCTCCTCGGGCGCAAGCCCGACCAACCTGAAATTTGGTGGACATCTTCCTGAGGAGTGGGGCACCAAAAGTTATCCAAATTATTAAAATAGGTATTATGGTCTCTGCGCGGCGAAGCCGCTAATTTTGCCAACATTTTACAAAACGCAGAAAAACCCCATGTTATTCCTATGGGGAAATCTCAAAGTTGCTCAAATTAAACTTTGTACTTTAACGCACTCCTCCTCGGGCGTAAGCCCGATCAATCCGAAATTTGGTGGACATCTTCCTGAGGAGTGGGGAACCAAAAGTTATCCAAATTATAGGGATAGGTATTACGGTCTCTGCGTGGTGAAGCCGCGAATTTTGCCAACTTTTTTAAAAAAGACAGAAAAACCCCATGTTATTCCTATGGGGAAATCTCAAAGTCGCTCAAATTAAACTTTGTACTTTAACGAACTCGTCCTCGGGCGTAAGCCCGATCAATCCGAAATTTGGTGGACATCTTCCTGAGGAGTGGGGAACCAAAAGTTATCCAAATTATAGGGATAGGTATTACGGTCTCTGCGTGGTGAAGCCGCGAATTTTGCCAACTTTTTTAAAAAAGACAGAAAAACCCCATGTTATTCCTATGGGGAAATCTCAAAGTCGCTCAAATTAAACTTTGTACTTTAACGAACTCGTCCTCGGGCGTAAGCCCGATCAACCTGAAACTTGGTGACAATCATCCTGAAGAATGGCCCACCAAAAGTTATCCAAATTGTTGAGACAAGTATTATGGTCTCCGTGTGGCGAAGCCACAAATATTGCCCAAACTTGAACTAATGACAGAAACATCCCATGTTATTCCTATGGGGAAAATCACTCAAATGAAACTTTGTACTTTAATGAACTCCTCTTCGGGCGTAAGCCCGATCAACCTGAAATTTGGTGAATATCATCTTGAGGAGTGTGACACCAAAAGTTATCCAAATCTTCGGGACAAGTGTTACGGTATCCATGCGGCGGAGCCGCACCAATTGGCCATATTTTTCCTCTTTAATTACAACGGCAGTTTTGGGAGACAGCTTTGTTCCACCACAAAGCCCCAGTAAAGGAAAGAATGTGGGCGCGTTAGCGCCCTTCCTCGACCTTTGCGAGAGCGGAGAACGACGAGTGCGGCCCGCGAGGGCCGTTCGATGCCGCTTGCGGCTTTAATTTAATTTTTCTTTTACATGTTTAGTATTTTATGGTCTAACGCTTATATTTCATGTGGCTTCAAATTATCTGTGGAATGTTGTTCAGTTGGACCAGATTCAGAATTTCTTTTATTCATCCCCAAGATTAAATTCTTTCCGTTGCAGACATGCAGACCAGCAGAAGTAGAGCTCTCAAAAGTAATCTTAAGAATGCTAAAATGAAATACAGTTAATCTGTCTTGTCTGTCTATTAAAAGTACTCACCTATTATGCAAAAGTCACTTGTAACCATGTTACATGAACATTATTTCCCAAAGTTGTATTTTGTTTAATTTATACTTGGTTTATGAATTCTGTTTAGTATGTCCTCTCCTTCTGAGCCTCAAAAAACACTCTGTTTCAAATCTCCCAGATCTGTGATGTCAAAGGTAAATAATCTGTGCCATAAATCCATAAATTATTGCCGGATTTATAACATGAGATGTCAAAGTAAAGCTACTCAAGAACATGTTTTAGGCCAATAACAGTACATACAATGCATAATATAATATGACTTTAAAAGCAGTACTTTGTGACAAAAATTAGACCTTTGTGCGCTGTCTGCCTCTAATAAAGAAGTGTTTTATTTCTCGTAAACCCGGATGTTAGAGCTGAAAACAGCACTCTGATTGGCTGTGCTTGGGGCAGTAGTAGGTACACTTTGCCGTCAGAAAAAGCTGTTCTAAACCTGAGCCTGTGCCTGAAAATGAACACTTGTAGATATTAACATTGTACCAAAGGATTTGTGAGTGCGACAGAGAGAGTAACTTTTGGTTTAGCGGTGTGAAAATCAGGTAACCCAGCTATTCAGAGTTGTATTGAATAACTGCTTCTATGAATAATTGTCTTGCATTTGAAGGCTCAGGATATTTAAGTTTTATATATGTACCTTTAATAACACATATGGACTATTGTGTTATTGATTAATGTTCCTGGGAAATATGTAAACATTTTCACATGCATAGTTGGGGACCCACTGACTTGTAATCAGAAATTCCCCACGTTATTTTAATCATTAATGTGAGACCGCTTATCCACCATCACAAAACTTATTAACTGGGACTTAACCTAAATCCAGGCAGTGCCCCTGACCATGCATATACCAGTACTGTCTAAATATAGCCTTTTCGACACTCATGCATTATGATTAGTGAAAGAGCCTGTAAAATCATTTATGGCCTGCAATTTTAAGGCCTGCACGTGTTCGGGAATTCTCTACTCCCCCTGAACAGCATTAATATGTTTACAGTGGTGGCAACAGTCTGTCTCTGAAATTGATTTTTCTTTTGCCAGTTGTAAAACTTTTATGATGCTCAATATGGCTGAAGAAGCAGGCCTTTCATTATTTTACTGTTCGGGCCGCATGCACGCTGAATAGATGGTTCTTGCTTATAAAGGCTGAATAATTGAACGGGGGAATAAGTCAATGAGAGCGGGAGAGGCGTGGAGTTGTGATGGCTTGATGGTAAAGATGACAGCTTGTGAAAGTGAAGCGACTCCAGACTGATTAGCCACTGTGTCATGTTACTTTATGGCCATCTGTACACCAAGCTTTGTCATCTCTTCTTGAATGCCGTTGTTTTTAAAGAAAACTGCGATTTTTCTTGATTTGAGAAAATGCCGGTGTATTATGTGACTCGGGGCAAGTCATTCTTAGTGCTTTTTCCACAGCGTTTCATTAGCGGGAATGCTAAGTGCTTACTAGAAGGTTTTAAAAGACTTGTATGTGTATAATGATGCTTATGATTAGCAAAATTCCTCTTGGTCGTTTATCTTAACGGGCTTGTCAAGGTTAATTTGTTGCTTGGTGATATTTTAGTGTTTTCCAGCCTGGAGGTACGCAAGCGCTCACCAGGTACTGTTTAAAGACTAAGGTGAAATTTCTATATAAAACTTTCTTAGTCAATTTTACGTCCTGAAAAATTTTTTTAATTACGTTTTTGACATAAATATGAGTAAAACAAGAAATATAATGCGAAGAATTGGTGAGTTAGGTGTTTGTAAAAAAAGAAATTGGGAACCACTTTGATGCATAGTATAGGGCTGCAAGATTAGTCGCAAACAAATCTAAATTGCAATTTGAATAGCACAATTACCAAATTTACAAATAGCTGCACTTTTTGAGCACAATAATTTCCTCTATAAAGAACAAAATCTCTTTTATTCTGCATAAAAGGTGCTAACCCTGTAGTTTAGACCTGCACAAACATGTTCTGAATTACTTAGTCTGTCAGTTCATATTTTAATATTTTTGGCAGTTCTTTAAATGTGAATGTGACAGAGCCGTCCCTCTCTTCTGGTTACTAAGGACACTGTGGTGCGCACTCCTCGCTCTTGCATGTGCTGTTCATATAGTGTGGCTGTTAAGGAATGAAGTTGTTCTTGCCTTTTTTTGGTTGTCCTTCCGTGTCCACCATGTTTGGTCCCTTCAAAAACTCCCTCAAAGACTCTCCGTAGTATGCAAGACATTGACCACATGCAACACCAGGTCCTTGTGCTCCTTAAACTTTTCTTCCTACCTCCACTTCAGATATGAGGTTCCAGGTGAATGACCAAACCGTGTACATCCATGGTTAACCCAGATAAAGCGCATTTGTGTGTGGTTTTAATAATCATGTGTTTTAAAGTTGTCATTTTTCATTAAATTTCTGTTTTCTAGTCTTTGCATGTATAAATTGCAATTTAATCCTTTTCACAAATCATTTGGCTCTAGTGGAAAATGCAAAATGAAATGGAAATAGATATTGATATTTAGATGAGATGTTTGGTAACAAACCTTTGTAGGATTGCACAAATATGACATAAACAACTTTAATGCATTTTATTGTAGTCAAAAGTTGTTCCTACGCTGCTTCAGTGTAAATAGTACGATTGCCATCATTTGTCAAACAATGATGGCTTTGTTAAGTATTTACCTTTACATTAGCATTATACATTTATCTATATGCACTTTCCTCTTGCTCAAAGTAGCAGAAAAAGTACTGCTATCTTTAGAACCATGACTCAGGAAGTTTGTGTTGCATTGCTTTAAGTCTGTTGCCCAGTTTATCCATTTCCTGCTTCCTGTTTCCCCCTCGCCTTACAACTACCTATTTACTCCTCTATTACTCCGACTAATTCCTATCAAACTTCATTTTCCGTCGTTCTCCGCTGCCCCCTGTCTCTGGCTCTAATGCCCAGTTTTCTTTAAATGCTACTGATTCCTCTCCATCCATTCCAATGATCGGGCGTCAGTCAGGGCAGAATGATCACTCCTGGGTGAACCTCGGGCTCAGTGGCGCCATGCACTGCTCTCCCAGCCCACATTATCCATTTATGGAGGATCCTTCTCTGTGATGAGCCATCTTCCTACAGGCCGTAATGATAGGAGTCTTGGCGACCCCGTGCATTTGAGCTGTAATATAAGACGTTCTCATTAGTCCCAAGGATGGCACTGTCTTTCATGTCCATTACATTAATTGCTACACATCACTGCCTGCCGTGGCCTCCAGGATTCAGTTACATAGCTGGCATTCTCTGGCTTCGATCACCTACACTGTGCAGCTCGATCGCCTTAGCCTCTGGAAAGTAACAGAGATAATTGCGAAACACTGTTGAATATAACATAACAAGCTATGAATCAATCAATTTGCCGTTAAGTAAAGGTGGAAAGTAACTTGATAGTTTTTATGTTTTATTGAAGTTGTTATAGAAGATTGCCTGGTATAGTGTGATTGATGGAGGTTGAAAAGACCATTTCTCTTTTATTAGGCTTGAGAAGGAGCTTAGAAGTGCTTCAGAAGCCTGTAAAGAGTAACTTAAAGATGATCATTCATAAATAGAATTAGTGCAAACAAATGGTAAATGACGGCAGTAAGCATATAGAACTTTGTCAGTTACTTTAACTTAGACTTTCTATATTTCTGCTTCAGATTTGAGTGTGCCTTCCATCTTGACTATTAATATAACATGACAACTCACATGAGATAATATCCAGCTTGTTTGTGTTGTGTTTCTTGAGTGGATGCCAATGAATGAGAAATGTTTCCAGATCAAATAAATTGGAGCCAAGTGCCCTTCCACCCGCGCACCATCCCTGCTGTTGTCACTCATCAGTTCTTTTAAAAAGGAAGCAGGCCGCTGCCATAATTGCTTTGATGGTCCGGCCTGAACAAATCACTTCTGGGCATAAAGAGAGGCCTTGGAGATGGCAGCCAGAGAGAAAAGGTGCGAATGAATTAAAGCACTTTGCGTTCCTGTGGGGCATGTGGCCCAGATTTGGCTTCAAAGAAAAATATATAAGAAATGGTGGCAGTAGAATGGGGGAGGGGTGAGCTTCTCTGCTTTCTTTTTTGGAATAAATGGAAGTAACAGCAATAATACACATTCAGCCTCCATTATGCCAAAATGGAGAGCTTTTTCATGAGTGCCACAATGGCAGTGACATAGTTAACTGGCAGGTGGAGAAAGGAGGATTTCAGTGGAAATAATCTGATTTGGAACGGGGCTTGGGTCTATGCGGGTCTATGGGAGAACCTCTGGTCGGGCCCTTTGTGGAGGAACAAAAGTTTGGCCCTTTGGAAGGAAAGCTTTGAATGTTTCAGTAGGAGTGTCTGAATAGCGCATGAGGATGTCCTAGGGCCTGCTCTGAGAACTCCAACGGACATTAGTCAGGCCCCTGTGCTGCTATATGGACATACCGTGAGACTCCCAATGTCTACAGACACTTTTTATTCTTTTTTGTTCTTTTATAAAAGTTCAGCAGTCTCGTCCAAGTTCACCACAACTAAATTCCCACAAAATATAGTAATAACAGAAAAAGCATTTGTAATAATTGCATGTGTTCAATTTTAGTGCTGAAACAACAACTGATTATTACCGCTTATCACCATTTAGTCAATTAAAAAAACAAACAGTTGTAATCGCAAAAAGATCTCATAAATGAAGAGCTCTTTAACATAAATGCTATGACCATAGTTTATAACAACTATATTGTTCCAGTATCAGAAAGTGCATTCTTACTGAGAGTGCAGGTTTAACATTGTGCTCTTGCTATAGGTGTTAGTGAGTTAGAAGTATCGCTGATACTGAGTGCATAAAGGCACTTATTGAATTTGCTACATAAGTGCTACTACTCATTCTATCATATTCTATATTGTGAAGAGCTACCTTAGACTCTTCCATAGTTGCATTTCTCTGTCCAGAACGTATTAAGTGACTGACATAGAGTTGAGGGTTGATGACATTGTGCTTCAAGTTGGTGGGGAATCTGCGCATTCACTAAAGGTTCAATTATGACTGCAAGCTGCACATGGTCAAGTGTCAGCATGGCCACAATAGCAGTAGTAGGCGCATTTGACTAATCCACCCACTACTACCTCCGGGGGTCAAATGCCCTCCACAACAAGGCTCCACGGGTGTCTACAACATCATTCTCCCTCAATGGGGCTGTCTCTTTCCCATGCAGCCCGCGGCACGCCCCTTGTTAGTTCCACCATGGTCTCTGCGCTTCTCCCTCAGTCATGCCACCAGCCCCGTCTACACACTCCGGGAGCCTGCTATCACTCCTCAACCTTTGACCTTTCTCTTTGGTGCCCACTGCTTTTGTTTGTGCTTGACAGGCCATTACAATCCCTTAGACCTCCAGGTGCATGGCCAAAGACACTGGTCCAATAGAAAATGATTAATGCCATTGAACTTAAAATTGCTTCAAACTTGGCACATATCTGTGTCATCTGCCAAACTCTACGTTTAAAATCAAAGATAACAAATGTGCTATATTTTTCCCAAAAGAAAGTTTTGACAGACGGAGGCTTGAGTGCGTGGTTCTCTGTTGTCATCGATTTCTTTCATGTCGGATATGACTGCCACCACCCACATCCATCCTGCGAGGATCAGCAGCATTGTTAATAATTTAATTGCTTTTCATAAAATCATTTTGCTTCTTTATTGTCGACAAGAGCACAGTTTTCCATGTCAACTTGAGTTAAGCATATTCATCTTACGCTGGTCTTTGAAGAGGTTCAGTACGTCCACACTCAACAAAGGCTCACCACTATCAGGGCCGTGGAGCTAATTAAAGAGTCTGTGTGACTTGCCAAGAAGTCTGCGCTGGTTCCACCGTTATGCATCCAGCCATTGTGTCTCCGGCAACTATCTGAGGCATTACTGCTGCCCCATCCATCCATAATTAACCCCTTGCATTCATAATTCACGTGCGTTCTTCACACATCTCCTACTCCAATGACATTATCTCTCAGTGACTAAACAGTGGTCCTCACATCTCCAGTGCAGCAGCATGTGTGCATCTGCATGACACAGTTGTGATACTACCATGGCTACTCCCCTGCCACCAGTCCATCCTTTAGTCTTCTTCCATTGTTCCTTTGCAAATGCACTGAAAGAACACTCTGTGCTTACATTGGGATTTGCATATTTCCCTGATTGCAGTGTGACATGAAAGACTCCAAACTGCTACATTGGGCTTTATCCTCTAATGAGCAAAGGGACACTCTTCTGGTAAACAGTAAAATAATGCAAACATCTTTGATGTCTATGTTAATTGCACGCTAAAGAAAATAGATACATCTTAATGGAGGATTCATACCCTGCCTGTCAGAGCCTTTCATGAGTAATGTTTTCCTATTCTGGGATGAAAGGAGCCGCAGAGTGAAAAAGAGGATTCCTGGTGGCATTGGGTGATGAGGAAAGGTCAGCAGAGAGAAAGCTGTACAGTGCCGGAGCAGCACTCAATTTTGTGTCCAGTCCTGAAAGAAGTGACATATCTCTACTTTCTGCTGGCTCTCTCAATCAGCTTACAAATGTCCTGGATGGAAACCGAATTAGTCTGGAGGCGCGGCCCAGACTATTGGCTGCTCTGGCTCTTGATTGTGTGTTGTCTGCGGCCCTTCTTCGGTGCCCTCACATGTTTGTGTGTGTGCAAGGCAGAGTATTGTCCGCACCAGAGCCGACCAATTCATAACAGCAATGGATTGTGTTTCTCCCATACATCATTGTCATTGCAGCTCACCTCTGCAGTGCAAGCTTATTTAATGGCCAGGACCTAAACTCCAAGTACACAAAGGGCCCCCATTCCCCACTCGCCCCGCTCACTTGCCCTCTGGCATTTGCAAGTGTGCTGATTTCAAGAGTGGAACATATCATATTTTTGTCTTGAAATAGAAGTATTCTCTGAGTTGGACTGCATTCTACAACTCCCCCGACGATTTCTTTATAATTCCTTTAGCACATCTCCCATATCTCTCGTCTCAGTGCCCTGCTGTGTGGTTAAGGACTAACTCCATTTTGGTTTCACCCTGTCTGTCTGCGTCAGTCCACCGGGTGCTGTGAATCGTCTTGTCTGGCACAGCTAGACAGTCCTCAAAGGAGTTCATCCCTCAACACATTGCCACTTTATGGATAGCATCTTTTTTATTATTTTCCAGGCAGTGCAATCTTTTCTTTCTGCAGCGATGATTGATCACAAATATCACGCAGTATGTTCCCGACTGGCAGTAGAGATTTTGAATAGGGGAGACTTGTGCCTTTGAACCTCACTGTGCAACGGTGTGAGGCAGGGAGCGCTCTCTGGGCAAAATCAAGGCCAGGATTATTCACCATTTTGTGTGACGCACTCCTGTCCTGGCTTTTGTTCGCAGAAGTGGGCCACGTCAGGCGAAAAGGGCACCGTGAGATAAAGTAAGGACAGAGATTTTACAAGAAGCAGTTTGTTAGGTGTTATTTAAAGCCTGTTTTCAGCATGTGTTTTTGTAAGAGCATTGCACAGTTTATTTTGGCTGAAAGTTGTGATTTGTGCTTAAAAGTAACTGGTACTTTTTGTCATGTGGAAATCTGGAAATGACATAGTCTGGAACTGGTGAGCGCTTACACGACGGTGTTGGGTGAAGCATAGATGTCTTTTCTAAGTTGTGATTTTGCTTTGTGGGCACAGAAGACACATTTGGGATGTGTGTGATCAGCCGCAATAAAAAAGAAAGTAAATTGTCCGTTGTAACCGTCCAAGATATAGCAATATACCACCACAGTAAACAGCAGTGGAAGAAAATGGTTTTCAGTTTATTACTACCTTTAAATTTTGGACACAGCACCAGTTTTCTACAGTTTAGCTACACACCATTACATTTCAGCTCTGTTGGTTCTGGATCAGCAGACAACGAAACACTGTTTGCAAAAATAATCATAATCATAATAATACCAGCATTATTTATGCACAATGACATTGCAAATTATATTTCAAAATTGGGACAAGACACAAGTCAGTTTTTAAAGCGACATGAAATCTCACTCAAGAAACATCTCGCTTAGAGTTAAAAGCAGTAACAAAAGTGTGTTTTTGGAGTGATTTAAAAATAGGAAGCAACTGTCTAATAATAATAATATCTGCATCTTGAATCTTTGCTGTGAAATGTTTTATGGCAAATTCAGTCTCTTGAATTTTAGGAACTGAAAATATGCATTGAATATTTAAAAGGTGAATTTTTTATTTTGAATTTTTACAGAAAGTTTCATCAAAAATGTATATATTGCAAAATGCATGGAATGAAATTTAGAATACAAATAATTCAAACATGTTTTTTTTTATTTCAGGGTTAAAAATTCTCACTTAGAAATTAGGATCTTAAATTCAAAATATGATGAAACAAATTATCTTCCATAAGAATGACACATCTTTTCTGCGTGTTTACATTCCTCCAAAACCTGTTGCTGAGTTGTGGTTCGCGGTGTTAAGTATTTCCCATTGACTCTAGCCTCCTCATCTCATGCCTGCTCGTGCCTCCTGCGTTCAGCCAGTTGAGCACAGGCTCAGAGTAGGTCACAAACATCTAAATCGAGTACCTGCTCTTTTTAGGTCAGCTCATTTGCATGGGGGCGCTGTACTGACGGGGTGTGGGCTGAGGTGGGCTGCGGGGGGTTATAAGGTATTCTTGATTCAGATGCAAATGGAACAGTTATCAGCAGCGAGGACCTGATGAATAATGGGATGTACAAAACGCTCGGCCCCGCATAAGGAAATGAAAGAGCGCCTCTTTTCTGCTCCACTGATTTCATTATAGACACTATTATTGGCTTAGAATGGCAACATCTATTATCTGGAGTAAGAATGTGGCCATTTTTTTCTTCCTCCTTATTTCTTTATTTTTGTTTTCACGTGGACAGTCTTTCGCTACTGTCAAAGCTCATCAAATATCAGTGGCCCAGATAGGACTGGACAAACAATGTGTAGCACCCCGGGCAGTGGGCAGATGCAGGGACTGTTCAACTGTTCTTCAGCCCAGGGATGTGCAGCCCAGGCCCGATAAGAAATCTCACTGGATTTTTCATTTCAATTTCTATTAACTTGACCATACGTTTGTGAAAAGAAATGTTGTCCCTCCAGTCACAAGGCGCTATGTGGAACTTAATTGACTGCCTGTCCCATAGCTGCACATTTGGACAGGTTTGCATAGAGGCGGTCGCTGGAAAGAATGTATTTGCAAGGTCTATTTTATTGCTCTTTTGATGGTAAGGTTAATTTGCTTCTGCTGATTTTGGAAGGGACATTTTTTCAGAATTGTCTTCATCCTAAACCGGGCCAACTTTGCAACTCACTATGTTAAGGACAGCAATGTTATACAATAAAACAAACCTAACCTTGTATTTAACAATAAAATAATAATACATTCTTCCCCTTCTGAGTATTGTTTAGGTTTAAAGTTCTGACCACTCAAACCCCAATGGATCGGGGAAATGCTTGTATAAACTTATAAAACTTATAAAAAAATGACCAAACCACAACATTTTGATAAAGTGTACATGAGGTATTCAGGAAGAGGAATACATGGATCAGTTTTGACAAAAAGTCAGACAGAACCCTGTATTTCTAAGGCTACGGATTGTCAGTTTACTGCAAACTGAGAAAAGTGGCAAAACATGTGGGAAAAAAAGTTTGTTTTGTTAACAAACTTGTCAAGAAACTTATTATATTTTTCATGGCTGTCTCACTAGGACATCTCCAGGCTGGTGAAGATGGCAACTGATTTGCCCATTGCTTCTAAAATATCGGACTCAGGCTGTGTTCACACCACATCACAACTGGGACTACACTGGGACTAAACCCAAAACTACAATGTCAGATCAGATAAATTTTAATAGCTGCTGCACTGTTTGAAGCATATTATAGTCTAAGTCTTGTGTGGGGCAAAGTCCTAACTCAGGGCTATTCAACTTCATTTTCCCAAGGACCAGATTTTTTGGAGGCCCATGTCCACACCATCATTTTAACAACATTTTGGGTCACACAAAATATTCCCAACACTAGATCTGTTTCAGTAAATTGAGTTTTTCAACAAAAAACAACCCAGTACTGACCCACGATTAAACTTGACCAGGACTAACCCTGAAGTCTGAAGCAGAATTAAACGAGGACTAACTCCTTGTGTACACTGACTCCAGTTCAGTCGTGGTCCAGGAGCCATGCGGTTCAACTTGCAGATTGCTTGTCACACCAGCCTCCGTGTTTTTTTTTTTTTTTTTTGCAATTAATTATTTTTATTCAGCTCTTCATGTCAACTTACAACTTGCAACTTACATCTGGGCCATTCCTTGACACTAGACGCAAATAACAGAATACAAACAAAAAACAAGCAAAAAACAAATTAAGTCTTAATAACTGAAACAACGTAGTAAAAAAAAAAAGTAAAGCAGCTCTGGTTTACTGCGGTCCGTTTTTGCTGAACTGGAGCAGGACCGGAGTCAGTGTACACCAGGGGTAAACCAAGACCAAACCAGGTGATCTAGTTCATCTTTCATTGGTGTTTTATTCAAACAGGCAAACATAATTCACAAGTCATGCCAGAAATACTGTCGCAGAGAGAGCACAGGTCAAGAAATAATAATAGAAAAAAATAAAATAAAATAAAAAAGGCTGTACACAGGCTACAGAGCGTTACATTCTAGCAGTTTTACCTCATAATTAAACCAGTGAACAAGAAAAAGAAAAAAATCATTTTTTTGGAAGATGGGTTGTGGGCTGTAACAAATCTGTGGAGGGCCTGATTTGGCCCCTGGGCCTTAAGTTGAATAGCCCTGGTTTAACCCAGTACATATAAAATATAACAAGACTGACAATGCTTAATGCCATGAAAGTAAACTCACTAAATTGTAGAAATTCAAGTGCCATATTGTATAAAGCAGGTCATAAATCAAGGTCATTTTAAGTTGTAATTGTATCTATAAATGTAGAAATGAACAAAATCCGCTATTCTGCCCAGTCCACTGAACAACACAGCGAGTAAATAATGGTTTAATTTTAACTGCCTTAATGTTTTATTCATGAGAGCTACAAACAAGTGTGACATTGCTCAGGCCTCACACATTTATCCCCATTCAAGAACACTGCTCTATCTGTCAAACTCAACTGCCAATAAATTACCTGTAATGCGGGGACAAAAAGTGAAAAGTGGATCATTTGGATCTAAGAATAGAGGACAGCCTGTGGCACCGTGAACACAAAGGCGGCACGATTGGCAGTGAATAAGACTCACTGACAGTGTGATAACATTGTAACTAACCTCATGGGATTTGTAATGTGTTCCTTTAGTTTAGCTAATGCTAGCCTCTGACTCTGACAGAACTCATGTAATTCACCATCCTGTCCCTGCTCCCCTGTGTGTGCATGTCTGGAGCATCACGTTGGATCACCTATACATTTATATTCAGCCAGATTGATCCACTTTAATACCAGAGGGACTGTGGGTCAAATGACATACTGTTAAAGGGGCAGTACCCAGTTATTTTCATATAATCAAGTAAAATCTGTTTTGCTACAGTATAGATATATTGTTAAAGTATCTACAGGACAGTTCTAATTTAATAAATGAGGTATGTTTCAGTTATGGCTATTTGCTACAGTTATTTTTCAGGCTTCAAACCGCAACCACAAAAGCAAAAGCCTTTTTTTACATAATTATTCTAATGTACAGTGATTATTAGGCCTACAAGCTACAGTGCCAGACCTGTGTGTTGTGTTACTGACAGTTCAGTTTGCTCAGAGCTGGTCTAACAGTCAACTTCTGTCTGAGTACACCCACTTCAGGTGCTTTTTCCGTTAAATTCTGGTCCAGATCTGCACCTCCTCCACTGGACACAATTTGAAGTAAGTTTAGGCTAGCTTTTGTTCGAAATAACTAACAAGTTTACGCTTCTATTGAGCCCACGTGAAGCAGATGAGAGCGAAGCGAGTGAGGAGAAGAAAACAGACGCTGTGGTGTTATATTATAACAAGCGCCTGAAAATACCAACAAGAGCGGAGTTTGTTTCACTTACGATGGGATGAGGTGCGCTCAGAGGGAGGTGAAGAGGAGAGGGAAGGTGAGCTCGCTTCAGTGAGACGAAGTGTAGTGCACAGCTGTGAGCGAGCGCGGACCACAAGGCTGGTGCTCTCACATCGATTTGTGTCTTTTTCCAATAACAGACACAAGTGCTCGCTAATTTTGCGCCGGAGCAGCTGAGCCTCGTGCGGCTTACACCCAGGACTTATCAGAATCAGGATTTTATAGCCATTGTCAGTGAACAAAATTAAGTGAACTTGTTTTAGTCTTAATACTGTTTTCTTAATTGCTAGTAGAGGGTCTTAGTTTGGCCATGGCAGTTCAAGAAGCACACACTTTATAAATATGTGATGGACTGTATTTCTACATACCATTTGAACACAAAGGTGCACTGCATAACTTCACAGCTCCACCACCTGCTTCTTTTCATACAGATATTTTTGCTCTCCCTGGAATGTTCCACATAATGGCATTGAACCTCCATGCAAACAGGTCAATGACAGGTCAGATCAGTGAAATTGCGACCTCGCTCACTGAAAGAATGCATGATTTCAAGGTGTTTTGATAAAAAAAAAAAAAACACCCAAATGTAATAAATACCAGAGAGGTACATAGTGCACCTTTGAGTATAATTTAGCTTGTTGTCATATAGATTTGTACATAATGACAAGCACTATGCTTTGACAATAAATAACTGGCACACCTCAAACCACCTCACTCACTTTTATGTATTCTGAATGGGCTTTTTGCCGCAGCCGCTAAAAGCATGTGATTACACCGCACCTCCGCCATAATCCACAAATTACCCTCCGATGATAGCTATCTGTCCGTGCAAACACTGCGCGCGATGGTGAGGTGGCACGACAACAAAGTGGATAACAATATCTTCAGCCGCCACAGCACAGGACAAACAGTTTTATCGGCCCAGGCCCCTGCATGTTTTTCAAGTTAAGCAAATTGGTTCTGCCTTCAGTGGAGCGTGCTGCAGTTTAGGTACCTTATAAAAAGGGTTTAGGATGCCTCTTGCCAAACCCCAAGATTGGAAAAAAAAAAAAAATCATTCTTCACTTCACAAAAATATCTGGCTTTGTTGTGTTTCTATTCCTGCTCTCAGTATGTCAGGAGCTCAATTCGCCAGGCCTTTCACCTCGCAAAGCTTAGCCCTAATCTGCATTTAACGCAGCCTAGAAAAAGACACAAGTGATTATCGCAATATTATACTCCAGAAAGCCTTTATTTATTAATTTGTTTTAATGTCTTGGGTGTTTTTAGTCTGTCATCCAGGAGACAGAGGCTACTTTTTTCTATAAGAGGATCAACAATCTGGCTTATATTAGAAAGTGAGAATTTCCTGATTTGCATAGTTGCAGCTTTTTTTCTTTTTTTTTTTCTTGGTTTGCTTTCTAGGACAAGTAAGTAGGATATGATTATTATGTTACCAGGACTGCCGCTGGGGAGAACATTACATTCCTTTAGCTTGTGAGCAGCTTGTTGTTAACATTGCATGACACTATAAATTTTACCAGCTTTTTCTACAGTGAAATCTGTCTGTTTGTTTCTTTTGTTGTTGTTTTTTCTGGCATAGATCTCAAATATCTTTCAGGGTTTTCTTTTTATTCTGAATTGTAACCCCTGAACTGAAAACTCATCGTGACAGGACTGAGTGTCCTTGATTTTTAAATTGTTAAAAGAGACATATTTAACTTTTTTCAGGTATTTAGTAAGTAGATTATCATATTACATTTTGCTCATTTTAAACCATATAGATCTAAAACGGCTCAGCAATAGAAATAAAGAACTGATAAGCCCTGTCTCTTCCGAATGGCATTTTACCGTAACAATTAGTGATAACAAGGATTGTCATTTACAATGTTTTGAAAAGTTAGAACCTGACATGTATCACTTTAGTCTTAATTTTTTTTTAATAATCACAGCTAGCCTAAGTACTGGGATGTGGGTGGGAATAGGTGAGAGAACAGTTATTTTCTGAGCACCCAGGCCTCAGTTGCAGGTCAAATCAAAGTCAATCATAACACAAGTTTGAGTAAACCAATGATGACAAAACTGGTGTACGGTTAAAAGCCCATCGAAGTTGATTTAGCAGAATATATCCCCTTTAATAAGTCTCCCCAGTGTTGTGATTCTACCGTGCCATTTGTTTAGTGCCCCCGTCACTTGTTGTACTAACTGAAACATTCTTGCCCCAGTGCTCGTTTCGGAACAAAATCTCTCCCTCCCCATCGGAGCCCGATCAGATTATTTCCATTGCTTGTTCGAGCCTCCTCACTTCCTGTCCCAGTCACTGTCACGTCGCGGAAACCCTTCGGGCGCCCTGTCTGCCACATGCTCCCGCGCAGACACACTGTTGGAGAGAGCCGGGCACGCCGCGCACACTCCCCCACCCCTCTCTTACCCCGGTCCTGTAAACGTCGCCGCGGTGATTGGATGAATAAGTTGTGCCATCCCATATGGTGGGCTGTCCGGGCGCATCGGATCAGAGCGCCGAACGAAGGAAGGACGGGGCCGTGAGTCACCAGCGGTTTGTTCTGCCGCATCTGTCACGCTCCGTCGTCGCAAAACGTCCAGAGCCCTACCCCTTTCTCTCTCCCCCCTCCTCGTCCTCCTCCTCCTCCTCGCCCCCGCACACCTCCCTCCTCCACACCCCCGCTACCCTCCGTCCATCCTGCCAGCCAGCAGACGCCATGCCTTTTAAACTCTTTCGCCCTGTCGTTCGCTGTCTGCCTCTCCCACGAGCGCACATCATAACAGTCGTCGCCCCATCAAACCCACCCGCCCCCCACCTTCCTCCCTTGTTTTTCTTCCTCCATCCTGTCTTTCCGCTTCAAGTAAAAAAAAAAAAATCCATGCAGCGTCACTCGGTTCCCCCAGCTTTTTCTTTTCTCTTCCCCCGTACTCAACGCCAACACCATTGTCATTTATAAACATTTGATGCCATCTCTGTAGGGTAATGGCTAATTTCTCCCGCCATGCCGCTCTTCATTAAAAGTTCATTTCCTGTCAAATTGGATCCCGATCAAATGAGTTGCTGTGCTTTTCTTAGGCCTCCTCAGCACTCTGATGCTCTGTATTTGTACCACTTGGCGGTAATGAGATTCTTAATGTAAATACTGGAGGTGCGACGCAGTGCGCAAAGTGTTTGACCTGGTTTATGGTTACATTGTTTTAAAGACATAAGTATAATGTCATGAATAAGAAATATTGTGATCCATGATTGTATGAAGATGGTTGCAAATAATAGCGGTCCTGATTTTGGATTGCCCTTAACTGGGACTCAAAATATCTATAAAAATGTCAGCTTCTGAAGACCAAAAATTGCACCTGTGTAACAACTGATTTGAAAACCTTTCTTTTAATATGATTGAAGCACAGAGACTTATAAACCTCACAGTGTTATAGTCAGTGGTGGATGAAGTACTCAGTTTTGTTACTGAAGTAAAAGTACAGATACAGGAGAAAATAAATACTGTAGTACAAAAAAAGACTATATAAAGAACTGTGCTGTTTTTCTGTCAATAGAGACGTCTGAATCAATAACTTCATTTCCATGGTCAATTTTATTTCTACTTTTTTGTTTGCTCAAAGCCAGGACGTAGTGTAGTTAAAACCTTCAGTAAACATGTCATCATAAACATGCTTAAAAACATAGGGAAAATACTTTGTACTTTCCAGTTTAGTAAAAAAAAAATGTAGTGGAGTAGAAAGTATACATTCCTGCTCTTACATGTCGTGAAGTATCCAATGCAAAATGTACTCAAGTAAAGTTACCGATACATAAAAACTTGACTTTACCTTTGAACTTTGTTTCTTTCCACCACTCATTATAGCCCATTACAATAAGATATTTACTCATTTAAATTCTTCTCACTTGTGCTGAATATTTCTTTTGGAGTCTAATTCAAGACTTATGCTAATTCATTGTTTCTCCATCTCTGTTCTTGTGCTTGTGTAGCGCCTGTGTTCTCGTGTCCAAACGTGCACGTACAAACCTCTCCGAGCAGGCGTGATTGACGGGCGATGGGTAAACAGGGAGACACCTGGTGTGCTATGCCCGAGCCCAAACTCTGCCGATGCGCCTCCTTGTGTCCAATATGTTGGAAATCGATGGCCGTCTGCCAGATTTTAGATGTGCACATTCATACCGGATTGTGTGTTAAAATATCTTGAATTCTGTGCGCGCGTTCCCATTAAAAACACTCTTTTCATGTCTGGACATTTTTCATCTTCCTCGCCTCCTCTTCTCGGTAACACGCCTTTCTCTTTTTATTTATGTGTCTTTCTTCTTTGGTATTATTTCTCTCAAAAGGAAAATCGATAGTCCGTCTTTCTCGGACGTGAGAGAGTAAACACTTACAATAACTCTGGAGTGTTTCGGGGGGGATTCAAAAAGTTTTTATTCTCATCTCTGAAACGTGTGCACCCATAGTTTTGGTCTAATTATCCGCTTTTGTGCCGGCGCCACGATGACACCGCTGGGAGCTGGTGGGATTGATATCTGGAGGAGCGTATCATGGCCGTGGAATGACTGCCATAGAGTTAGTGGTGTCTGAATGAGAGCTCTCCCAGGCTGCGTTGGCATCATTAGCACAGACATTACATAGATTGGTGAAGGACGGCTGCTGCGGCTCTGGCAGTAGCCCAGCTGAGTCTTTCTTGGGCAAACAGGGGCAGGCACAAGAGTAACCTGCTCAACAATTCTGCCTCAGGGTCAGTGGAGTCGTGGTGTGGAGAGCTCGGAATCGGCATAAGCAGTACCAACTCCCAGGAACACATCGAGGAGTTGTAGTACTGATAATGTTTTTTACGCTGCTGATACTACTTACAGTGCACTCTATCATACTTATGTGTATTTATTTTACAAATAGGTTTTAGCAACCGAAAAGTGCGATTGCGGCTTCAGTCTGTTCTGACAAAAGCAAACTAAATCTGTGTAATGGTTGTGCGTGGGCGCAGAACATTAATGTGTGGCGTTTATCTGAGACTGCAAATTCAAGTTAATGTAGCTGTATCCACACACCTTATCAGAGTCTTGTAAAGTCTCTGAAAAGCAGTGTTACTTTCGTAAACTAAAGTATTTTTGTCATACTTTTCAACAATGTCATATTTTTAACTAACTTACTAAAACTAAATAAAGTAAATCATAAAGTAATCATTATGACTAAACATAAATGAATCGAAGAATGAGTGGAGACTAAATCCAAGTTCAGGTTTTCAATCCCAGATCCCCAAATCAGATCATAATCAAAGTCAACATCCAAAATAGATCTGTACATGTTCCACCAAGCAATGACACAATTTATTTGGTTAAAAAAAAAGAAAGAAAACTGAAATGTGATTCTTATACTTGTGAGCTTTACATTAGATCTTTCTCTTCCAATGCTATCAGACACCTCATTTTGAAAAGAACACTTTTTTCATAAAGACTCAAACAAGCAGTCATTGACCAGTCCTGAATCACTGGCATTGATTACGGTTTCAAACAAGAGTGTTTTGTTGCTCAAAGAATAAATATGATGTTATGTATTGACCAAATATTGCACTCATACACAAGGAGCTAATCTATCTTTAAAGCGCTGAGATTTGGGCTGCCTTTGGACAGCTTGATATTATTGTTGTGACTATGAATATAAAATTGCATCAAACAGACGGTAAATGTCAAAGTATCTGTTGCTCCAGTTCAGGAGGGAATAGAGAAGTGGTTGTTAGATGTTTTTTTGGGGGGAAATTCTGTCAAGTCTGCTTCTGTAAAACTATACAGCCACTTCATGAAATTGATGACATACTATACAAAGCAATCTTGCAAAGAAGTCAATCAATATCTCAGTGTTAAAGCTAAAGTTATGGCTTAAAACCCTCTGGAATCAATATGAAAGTCTTGCATTAGTCAGTGTTATTGCTGATGTTGATTTTCTTACTGTAATAAATCTGGCGTGATCCCTCAATATCATATAGAGTTTTAAGAGATATTATTTTATTTGTTAAAGTAGGTTCAATAAAAGCTATTTGAACTTTAAAGTCTGTGCTATAATTTGAGAATGTGATGCACAGGAGGGAGTTGTGAACGCTCCTGAGTCCAAGTGGTGTGCTGAGGTCCAATGGGTTTTCTGTGGGTAACCATTCCACTCTCCAAATGTCCAGTGTCTTATTACACTTCATCATCATAAAGAAAATACCTATCACTCCTTGTTTTGCCCTGGGCTTGTTGTAGACAAGGTGAACAGCACTAAAGATTTTACCATGGCGTTTCCCCTCTAAAATGATTATTTAAAGGTTGCCATGAGGTGAGGTGTGCCGGAGATACATCCTTGGGAAATTCATGCGATGCCTCTAAACACATGGCGCTCACCATATTAGTGTGTGCGTGTGCAGGAAAAGAGGGGAGCTTGGAGTTATTAGTCCAAAATCTCGCCTAGGGCGCCAAATGGCAGCCCCGCAGGCAGTGTGCAATCATTCTAGTCCGACTGCTGCCACTTTTATCAAGTAACTCAACCTTTCAGGAAAAAGCCTCCTCCCATCTTCCTTCTGTCTCCTGCTCCCGACTCCACGCTCATAATAGTAACATGACCTCCTGAGATAACATTAGCCCACTGTTAATTAACACATAGCTCCTCCCATTGTAGCACGGATGGCATTTCCCTGAAGCCAGCTGATGGATGAGTGATGACTTTTAATAAACATGTTTGACTGAATTAATGAGTGATGGCGACAGACAGGGGACGACAAGACACCGCTGGTCGATTGAAGGGAGGGAAGGAGGATATGGGTGTGAGCCGCTGCCATCACAGAGGCTTCACCTTGCCAATAACATGACATTTCCCACCAGCAACAATGCAGGCCTAAAGCAGCTCCATTGAGCATCTGGTGCAAATTGGTCATAGTTGCTCTTTACCATAATCCCGTAAATGATCGTCCTTCTGCTCGTACTTCTCTCCGGCCTCGGTAATGGCGTCTCATGATGGACGGCCATTTACAGGAGAGCGGAGGATGAGAGTAGAGGGCAGTGGCTGACAGCTTTGGGGGCCTCGTGTGCTCTGTAGCCTACATATGTGGACACACCTGACTTGCTTGTGTCCATATGTGTTTGTGTCCACGGGCCCGTGTGGATGTGGTACCTGGGAGTGTGTCATCAGGGGCCACTGAGGAGGAGGATGTTAACCAGAGGAGCAGCCGGTCCACCAGATGTTCCTATTCCCAGTAGGCTTGTCACGAGTGGACCTTTACTACTCCCCCCTCTGCACACACAAACACCCACACGCACACACACACACACAAACACACACACTCGTCTATACATAGAACCGAGCCAGAACAGAGGGAAAGCGGCTTCTGTTGCATTTGCATATAATGAGTACAGTCGGGCTCCTCTTCAAAGGGTGCTGCAGAGAAGAATGTGTAAAACCACCTGGCCTTGGCGATGAAACATGCTTTACAATAGCTTTTGTGATCATCTTCTTTGAAAATGTATAACACTTGTGCGCATAAAAGATTTCTTTTAGTCACTGCTTTTCAATAATTGTTGGACAAAATTGCATAAAATACGACACTCCATATTACAGCCTCTTTTAACAACACTACAGTTCCATACTTTTTTGCGTTTGTGTGCCATGCTAACCTGTGCTATGCTAGGCTAAGCTAAAATATTGTGTTGTGCTAGGCTTTTTGTAATAGACTATTCCTGTGTGGCTTCAATAGTCACCTTTTAACTCTAAGGGTTGCAGTTTGATTTTTAATTTCAACCTCATTTAGCTAATTAATTACAAACAATTACTGTGGATTACAATCTTGTCTTTTAACCTCTTGTTACTTCATGTACATGTAGACAAACTTAGCAATTATGGAGAAATGTGCATGTTTTATTATGTTTTAAAATAGCACATGAGTAATTAAGGAAACATATTAAGACAAAAATAATTCAAATGTATGTGTCTCTGATGTTTGATTGGTTCTAGTACCTTTCTTGTATTAGTACATTTCAAGCTCTCGGGGTAGCAGCAGCCGTGGTAGCAGGACAAGCAATCTCTCACTTTATAAAGCACTTTTGTCAACCCATGCCAATTCCCAATGGCATTTGCCAACATGAGTGCTTTATTTGCTGTCCTGTGCGAGCCGGCCTGGCCTCGTTCTCATCTTCATGTGCCATGGTTGGGTGCCTTTCATGCCGTCATGATCCTAGGTAGAGGATGTGGCCATTTGGAAATGTCATGAGAAAGGTCGGGACCATCATCGCATCCCAGTTCAACAGGCTGATTTATGAGGCTATAGCAAATGATATATGGTGCGGGCCCAGTGGAACAAGCAGGGCCTTATAGGCACCCCAAAGGTCACCTAACTTCATTTCAATTAGGCCTCAGGGTGGCCTGGTAAATATGTCAGCATAGGCAGGAGTGCAGAGGATACGCTTCACTCGTAATGACACTGTTTATGTGGCTAAAGATAATGCCAATCAGAAGAAGCTGAATGTGTTAGCACAGTATTGATTTGAATGTTGAGAAGTTGCCAAATAAAATAATTATCCAAGTGAATTTCACACATTGCGCAAATGCAATACATTGTTTGTTATTTACTGTGCAAGAAAAATGCCAGTCTCAGTGCTTCCTCCGCTCCTATCAATCAGCCTGAATGTGCCGGCGTCGAATCCCATCAATTACCGCTTTCTGTTTGACAGATCCAACACAAATTCTGATTAGCCAACAATTCTGCCGCACCACTGAAAGGCAGCATTGTAAAGAACAAACGGCTTGACATTTTAAATATCCGAGTCAAAGTTTACCACCAAACCTGACAGCCTTCATCCCACCTCCCCGACTATATATGTGTCACCCCCACACAAAACGCTTCAAAACGACACGCAAATTGTCAGCAAATGATTTCCTGCTCTGGCGCAGTAACAGAAGCCACTCTGCCTTTGATTCTGCCTCTTTTTCTCCATCGCCTCTTTGTTTACCATGTAGTCTAACAGCAGCGCCACTGGAATCCCTATTGATATGTGGAAGAGACGGGCCGGGTCAGGCAGCCGGGGAAGTATACAGTCTGATCTGCATCATGCTTCTGAATACAGCTGTAAGCAAGTCATGTCCAAGTCAAGTGTTTGACATGTTAAACAAAATCAACTGTTTTTAACCAAATTATAATAGTTTTCTTCCAAACTGTAACAGTTTTCTTCTTCTTCTCACATACCCACTCGAAGTTGTATTTAGACAAGTCTTTCTTTCTGTTTGCTATCGTGAACTGCAGCTCTCGATAGGCGGGGACGTCAATATGGTCCATGAGCGCGGCAATTTGTGGGGATGTACGGTGACGCTCGGTGAAGTGGCTGGTGGAAATCAGTGGAACTGTTTTGTTTTTGATCAATATTATGTTTTAACACCAAAATATAAAATAATGATCTATAGGGGTCACTTTATGGCAGACAATAATATAACAAAATAGACAGTACATTCTTCATTTTTGGTCAAGCTGGACAATGTAACAAAATTATGATTTGTGATTATTATTATTATTACTTTATTTAAAAAAGACAGAACAGAGAGCAATGTCATGTTTAAAATAGCAACCGTATAGGACATAGGCAAACAGTAACATATATAGACATGCACAAGCAGCACAGTACAACATATTTACAATACATATTTTGTGTACTTACAACACACATTCAACATAGCTTTAGTGTTTCCAGGCCTGAAATGCTTTAAACTGTTTCTAATGTCCCTTGTTCTCTGTATTCATGTTTACATAAACGTAGCAGAATTTTTGTGTATTCAACCAGGACGCGATACACAATGAACTACATTTATAATCTGATGAATCCTTTGATTTTAGTGAAGCTCTTGCAAGTAAAATTGCCTTGAGCGAGAACAGTTCATTTGTGATGTGTCATTTTTGGATCACAGATTATATGAAAACAATGTTGTTTCTTTACAACAGAAATATCACATTTAACGAGATGTAATATAATTTGTGATACTATGTCCGGCGTAGAGCTTGAACCAGCCCTTTGACCTTGAATGCGTCATGTATAATTATGTATCTCATCGGTGCCACCATGTGCCATCTGTATCCATGTCTTCATATAACAGTCCCCAGGTGTGTGTGTGTCGTTGTGTGCGTGGCTGCATGTGTTTGCTTGCCGTAGCGTCCCGATGTGGCGTGGAGGTCAGGCCTGTCAGATCTGATGTCCAGGCACATGCTGTGATGTGAAGGCCACTGTCAAGAGACGACCACAAGGCAGCGCAGGTACAGCTGCCCCCAGTGCTCTTTTCCCTCTCTGGCACAGCACACACACACACATATCCACACACACACACACACACACACACACACACACACACACACACACACACACACACACACACTGTGAGGCACACAGGCGCACACTAACACATGGTGGTGGGAAAGCACCCCAGGGTGACAGCCCCAGGAGCAGCACTGCCTTTTCAAAACAAACCAGACCACCTACTTGTTGACTGTCTGTTTGCTTTTGGACTGGTGACTTGGAGGAGAGGAGATCGTGTTTGGCCAAAACTAATAGTGGGATGTACTGGCTGGCTTAAGGCTATGTATTTTACTGAAGGATGGTTTCTTTTAACAGTCAGAAATTATATGATTACACCTTTGTGAATATGGAGAATTTTATTTAATTTCAGAATCATTCATCCCCAAGGAGAAATTATATTCGTTTCTGACATGCAGCCGACCGGCAAAATAACTAGTTTTCAAAAAATAAAATTGCAAAATTTGAATATCAGTATCATATTACAAATAAAATACTATAAATCTGTCTTTTACTAGTCAAGTCTATCCTCTGGTAAAAGATAGAATACACTTGTAAAAATATAGTAACCATACTTTTTGAATTGTGCCTTGTGCTCTCTGTGAGGACCAGTTGATGAATAACATATTAAACGTATAATAATAAACGTATTTTGAGAAATTATTTTTATTTATTCTCGTTACCTAACCTAACCTACCTAAAATGTGGCACCTTTTAGTTAAAGCAGAACTAAGTAACTTCAGCGACAGAGCTCCCCCTGCAGGTCTCTGGTGAAAATACACTGCGAGTAAAAAGACACCCCCTTCCTTTTTTATTGAAATAAGGATGCACAATCATTAAGAAAAACATTTCATGTCACCAAAGATAAAAAAGAGAGCCATGATTTCTCAGGAGAGTTGTTTTCAAGTTGGTGTCAGGAAAGTTGCAAGGCTGGTTTTCTACACAGAGACAGCAGGGGGCGACAGCAGGGGGCGACTGCAGGGGCTTCAAACGGCCTGAAAATACATTTACTACCATCACACAGACTTACAAAGACTTTTAAAAAGGTAAACTTGTTACTTAGCTCTACTTTTACAAAGCATTTAAAGATGAAAATGGAAATTCTTAGTTCAGCTCTAACCAAAACAGTCAACACGTCAATACTTTAAAAAAATGTTTTACTCAATGCCTTTTTTCCATTGCTCAAATGCTGGACAGTTTTTTAAACCAAGGAGTATGTCTATTTATTTTGATATTTTAAGAATCACATTTTGTAACAATTAACTACACCATAACCATTTACCAACTTGCTTTTATTATGTTGGGTATGCTTACAGTCCCATCCTGTAGAAGATCCGTGCATTGTTGTACGGCTTTAGAAACGTGACTTCAAAATACGAGCTCATGCAGCCTACACGCCCATCGGGACGCCAATACATTACCCAAGCAATGCTAACGCTTTCGGCTGTTTCCCTCGATTAGAAAAACACTTTTTACCAAAGATAAAGATGTGATCCGCAGCCTATTGTTTTGAGAAAGAGATCGACAATCACCACAACAGCTTGATAAAAATCTTCAAACTCCCACCATGAAGCTAGCTTTGTCTTCCCATCCACATGGAAAGGAGGTCATTTAAGAAAACACTAGACTAACTTATCATATTTACAATTTCTCTCTGAAATTCCACTGCCTCTTGCCTACTACAAGAGTAAATGTTTTAGTGAAAAGTGCAATTGAGCTGTTTATGGGAGTGAATCAAAAGTGTTATCTGAAAAGTATATTTACTGCATTTAGTGTTGAGTTTATGGGACTCTTAGAATATATTGTTTGTCTTAACAGTATTTGATTTAGTAATTATTACATATTATGATCAGATATTCCATCCAAATGGTTTATAAATGTAGTACTTTTTGCCAATATTATATTATACATTACATTATAAAACAACACATATAGCAAACAGACATCACTTTTTGATCTTAACAAGCACCACTTTGCCGTTAAAAAGCATAGTTTCTTGACATATACAGACAGTTTTCATTTCTAACCCTCTTTTACACTCTGTCTGCGTGTCCAGCTTTGGTGGTTAGATGCAGGCAGTCCTTGGCTGTGATTTAGGTTGCCTGTGTAGATCGACATTGATCGATTATTGATCGTCCCTGGCGGCATGGCTCCCCCGCTGTGAACACACTTGTGCATGTGATAGATGTCGTTAAGGGCTAAACGGACCACACAGTCACGCCATAGTCATTTGTCGTTGCGGTTGGCGAGCTCTAAATACTGCTCATTCTTTGTTTGCTTTGTACAAGCACCGGAGAAACGATCGTAACATAAAACAGAAAGACTTTCACTTGAGTCATTTAAGAACGCCTACTAATCCTGATGACAAGACGAATAGCATGCTTGCACTGGACTGAAAAGCACAAGAAATGTAGTAGTACTAATACTGATACATACTCTTATAAAAGTTTAAAAGTTTTCTTAAGTAAAAGTTTTGAAGTACCACTTGTACCACAAAATGTACTTCAAGAGTCCAAAGTAAAAATATTTCAGACAGATTTTGATTTTGTTAAATCAGAATTGGATAAAGCGTTAAATGTGGCGATTTTGTTGAAGAATTTTTCAGATTTTACTGACTATAGCAATTCCAATCAGTTTGTTAACTTTTAGAGTGAATTTCATGCAGACATTTTTGTTTGTTCGACCTTGCTCTTCAATCAAAAGCATTTATGCAAAATGTTACCACGAACATGCTAAAAATAACCCCTCAAACCACGTGAAAGTACGTTATACTTTCCTGTCTAGTAGGAGTAGAAAGTAGAAATGCCTGCTTGCAAATGTAGTAAAGTAAAAGTTAAAAAGGCCACTGTAAAAAGTAGATAAGTAAAGTACAAATACCTAAAAAGTTTACTTAAATACAGTACTTTTACTACAAACGGGTTACTTTCCACACGTTTGTAGAGTAACTGTTGTAAATAGCCGCACTTTTAGTTGTAGATGTTGTATGGTTTCCTTTTAAATCTTGCTGTCTAGTTATCAGATGATATTTTATGTTCACACTTGGGAATCTAGTTTTGAATTAAGGCATCACAAACCACTGGAAAATGACTGTACAGTTAGTTAAACAATCCCTCTGCAGTGGATAGTAAAACGTGCAATTTATCATCAAGATGTTTCTAAATGGCTTATTTGTGCGACCAGCAGACCAAACAGACCAAAGCAGATACCAAACAAGAAAACAAGCCACAATTAGTCTGGAGGCTGCAGTAATTACGGCAAAAAACTTTCCAAACTCCTGATATAGAGAAACAGTCACAGCTCCTGCGTTGTTGACTTAGCGGGTGATGCATCGGGACAAATCTGCGTGTCCCTCCACGTGGCTGTCAGGCTTGTTTTCGCTCAGCCGCGGCTCTCCGGTGAACACTATTTGTGAGAGAGAGAGGGTGAGAGAGAGAGCGCCGTGCAACTTTAATGCTAATTGATCCCAGTGAAGAAGCGCGGACACAGGTGCGTAGCCGCGGGCCGAGGCTCTGACACCGCTGCCCGGGGAGTCGCAGTAACCGATGGAGCTTGGAGTGCCACCACCAGCCAGTGCACAGGTGACCCAGTTCTGTTCCAATCAGAGCAGGTTTGATATGCTCTGCGCTGAAGGGACGCTGCTACGGGCTTTTTCAGACAAACACTCCCTAGAAGTGCAGTCAGGACTAAATGTTTCTCCAAGAGTACATTTTATGGTTGAAAATTTGGGAGCGCTTCAAGTTTGGGACCTCAAATTGATAGTTAATTATCTATTTGTTCTTCTTTCCTGGATATATTTACTTTAAAATAACTGACATTTCATCTCATCCTAACTCAAACCCAGGGATTATGATTGTACATTCATTCATTCATTTATTCAAAAAAAATTTGCATTTTAAAGAACACATATTATGCACTATTTACTTTTTTGAGTTTATAACCATGGCATAGCATTGTTCCCTCATCAAAAGCATACCTGAAGTTGTATTTAGCTTCACTCACACTAGAATCCTGGTTATAAAGTCCTCTCCTTCCATTCCATTCCCAGTTTTATTACATTGTAGTTTGAGTTCCAAAATGTTCTACACTGTTTTTAAGTACAAATGTCATCACCAGACTGGTTCTGTCATCAGATCTCAATTGTTACAATTTGCAGCTTACATTTGTTTATGTCACCAATGTCACTCTGCAGCCAGTAGATGGATTTATTTCACTTTTTTAAGCAACTTTGTTTAGTCCTTTAGTCCTTGAGACACCAAAGTAAAAGTTTAAAGGCTAATAACAATACGAATAATGCTTAGTATTTGTCCTTTATTTAAAAGACAGAAGTAGCTTTAAAAACACACCAACCTTCATCAGTAAAAGCATGCTCAATACTGAAGAATCGACAATAATAATAATAATACAGCCGGCTAAGTGATTATTTATAAAGTCCTTAAATCCGACCTGCTTGTTTCCATAGAAATAAACAAGTTTCATGCCATTTTGTAGAACAAGTAAGCAGAAACATTATATGCAATGGAAGTTCATTTGTAGAGCTCAGTGTAATACAATTATATACACAGTGTAATACAAAGTGCTTTACAGAACAGAAAAAAACACATTAAAATCAAATTAAAGGTATTATCCTTTCATTAAGCGCTATATTTACCTTTATACTGATAATGCAACTCATTTAGTGATAATTATACATATAGTTGTCTTGTTTTTCGAGGTATGAAAAGAATATAGAATTGGTTATTAAGAAGTCAATACTTAATGTAAAAAAAAAAAAACTTAAGTGGAGAAAGTAGGCAGGAATCAAAGAAGTGTTGTTTTGCATTTGAAGTGACTGTACAGTTCACTTCACCACGTTGGCAGCAGAAATACCGTTAAAATACTGTGAGTACAAGAGAGGTGCCAAAACACACGGCACATTTGATTCCAAGACGTTGGGTTCTATAGCAGACAGTTAGCACACGAGACGCTAGATTTCAGAATGTGCTTGCATGAAAGCTGCATTTTACAAACCCCATCATTAAAACTATCTTTGACGGAGAATACTCTTTAACATGCTATTTTGAGATAGCATGTAACTAGGCTTTCTCACTACCTATCTTTTCTTTTTTTGTTATAGCAACTGTGAGTTGTCTTAAAACTTGATACTTGCTTGAACAAGAATTATTATTGAAAAAAATCACACATGGATGCAGCTGAACCTGTCGTAATTCTGAGTTGAAAATGATATATTATCTAAAAAAAAAAGTGTTCTAATTATTGTTTCTGGTATTGAATATCTAAAACTTTCCTTAAGATCGAAATCTAGTTTGAAATTTTTGTATCACGACAACACTATCTGGAAAACTTTGTGAAATTCATTCATTAATTTTAGGGACAATGCATAATAACCAACATACAACCAGACAATGTGTTAAATGCAGTGGAGGAAAGCTGACATTTCACAACCGATTTTGATTATTGCTTATAAGATTTGCCGTTTTGTCAAACCAGGTTTTTGCCTTGAGTGTTATTAGCGCTTCTTGTTGTTTTCTATAATTAGTTTTACTCACTGACCATGACACAGCCCGGAGCTCTTCTGACTGGATGTGTTCACTGCTCTGTGAACGTACGACATATATGTGTGAATGTATGCTTCAGACATCACCTCAGGCACCGCACGTATTCTAATCACTCCAGCGTGTTCATTTTGGTGATTGTGGCAGGTGAAGAGACAAGTTGCTGGCAGCGATGTATGCACCAGATGTGTCCCCAGATCCAGCAGGCTGCACACATCTGGGCCATGGCTGGAGAACTGCCATGCTTCCAAGAAAAAGATGGCTTCATTGTGCTGTTTTGTGCAAAGTCCACCACCACATCCGTATACGTACATACATGTTGCTCTGGGCCCGTTCTGTCCAGCTGTATTGCAGGTGAAATTGTTGGATTCTTGTGAAGTTATGTCCAGACAGGTGGGTGAGGTGACAGGAAATGAAATCATTACATGTTTTTGCACCAGAGTGTCACGGTGCCCAGGTGGGAGTCATGTATTTGTGCATGTACCTTTTCAAAGAGTCGGATAATTGTGAGCCTTTGAGCTGGAAAAGCTACATCTAAATCAGACTCAAGCTGCTGTGTAACTCTTAGATTGGAGTCTAAATTTGCTGTCTTGATATTGCAGGAGTTGGTGGGCGGTAGTGCATTTCTAAAGCATGTGTATTGGTCTGGAAGGGAAAGAGACTTGGTTCTGCCAAGGCGCAGGTGTGCGGATTAGGTGAGATCCTCCTCATATTCTCTGTAGTATATCTTATTTGATGGCTTTTCTGCCATGTAAATCTCATCAAAAACTAGCTAACAATAGCACCACATTGACAGACGCCCAAGCATCTGGCGAGCCACCACTCTGAATGTTCAAACTGCTGTGAACAACCTGTCTCCAGAAAGAGGAGCGAGAATAACCCAGAGGAAAGTGGGATTTGTGTGTGAGTGTGTTGGAGCAACAGAAGCCCGTGAAAGTGCACGTTGATCATTAATAATGGAACAGATTGCTGTATGTTAACCATCTCTGAAGCAGGTGATGGTCCCATGATGATCTTGGAGCACCTTTGCATTCTCATCTCAGCTAGCTTCACTCTGCCCTCAGATAGTGATAGAGATAGAGACAGGGAACGGAGCAGGAGGGATAGAAATAACTTTGGCCAGTACAGCGACTATTAAAGTGTGATGAGTGGCCTCAGAGAGGGCTCTGTGTACAGCACTTTATTCAGGAATGTTCACTTATTTATAGGTGTTGGAATTGTGTTGTTTGCTTGTTTTATTGAAAAGCTTGTGGGTAATGTGGCGGAGGCCGCCTGGCATGTGAGCGCCACATCTCTGGAGGGCATCCCTGCAGAAAAATCTTCCTCCTTGATGAATAAGTGAAAGAGCTGGATGAATTTTTCATCCACACTGAATCCATTGTCGCTTGAGATGTCTGGTCCGTGTATAGTGAACCTGCAGGCAGCTGGAGAGCTAACCTCTGTGAGGCTGCACATGCATAAAGACACATCAGATCATATATGACCACAGCGGCACAGTCATTCTCAATGAGCTCTGGTCAGGTGCTGGACACCAGCCGCTCTGATAGACACTGTCACAAGTCGTTAGGCAAGACAAATGCATTTGTGTTTACTCTGCAAAATTGCTGCTTTATCAGTCATTGCTCTGACATCTTTACATGCTTATTTAAAAAACAGGGTAAATACAAAGACTATTTTTTTAATTCAGACTCTCAAATATAAGACCCATACAATATTCAACTTGATGTTGTTGAGATGTAACTATACTAAACACACCAGAGATTTTTTTTTTATCCATTATTAATAAAAACAAATATAACTAAGATGTTGCATTTTTAGTGCGCAGGATAAAAACCTATTCTCTATCAAACCCCACGCTGACAGCCTCTTCCGCGATGCACAAGCAAATACCTGAAGTGTGCCCCATCGTGGGAATGGATGCAGTGTTTTGTGTACATGGGGGAACGTCTCTGGGTATAAAAGATTTATTTTAAAAGACAGTCTTTCTGGAAGCACACCCCCTCATGCGAACAGAAGGGAGCATCTTCACTTGGCCAATGGGTCTGATGGTGACGGCGTTGAGGAAAAAGCAAGGCAGCTCGCTTGCACAGGCTCCTATGATCTCTAGCACCACTCTCGGGGCACACTGGGACACATCAAAAAGCTTATTAATAAATAAATAACACGCAACACCATATTTTATTAACTGCTGTGAGGCTTCCGTGGCGAAGGGTCCTGGAGAAGACTGAGATTGCACGATGGTGAGGATTGCAGCAGAAAAACAACGGCAGCTGTTTGGCCCAGGAGTTCTCACCAAAACAAGCTGTCAATCACCAAAGCCAGCTTTGAACTGACCATCTGAACTCCACGCCTGACCCCTGTCTTCATGAGAGCCGTCAGCCAATGCATTATGTAAAAGTGAAAACAACTAAGAACTAGTGCTAAGAAGGAAAGACTTTATGCATTTCATGCTCTCAAGCTGCCATTTTAACCTCTTTTCATACTTCCACCGAGTTTTGTTTCACTAGTAATGGTGTGACTATGTTGGCAAGATAACACACAATTGTAGTTATAGTAGTGTTCTTTTTGGTGAGCGTTTCAGTTAAGGTCAGTCATGGGGCAGGAAAGAATTTGAAATAACCCAAAACACTAAACTAACGAACACATTCTAAATTTCATATTCACACATTTTCTCCACATCTTACGCCAAGATTTTGGTCAGGAGTACCTAGCTGGAGCTTTAGTCTGCTATGAATAAGCGCCTTGAGGAACCAAGAAACAAGATAAATATCAAATCAATAAATACAAAAATAAAGATAAGCTCCAGTTCCTCAGTGAAAATCGATTTTCTCTTAGCAAGCTTTGTGTTGTCTGGACTGTTTATAGTTATTTTTACATTGTACACTTACATCAGTCTCTTACAGCTGCTAGAAAAATACTTTGCTTTTAGTTCACTTTTACTCGGACACTTCTTGACAGTTCTTCGTGTTTCAGCGCTGAACTCTGAACGGACAGTGGTGAATGGACAGCACTGGTTTTAAATGTATACTTGGATTCCCTAAATAGTCTCTTGATTCTGGTTGACCCATGTACTATACATCGTAAATATGTTTTTGGATCCAACAAACTTTGAGAAGCACCCTTGATACTTCTTTTTCGCCTATGTGCTTTTGACAGAAATCTGACACTATTCCTAGAAATTGTGAGCTTTTTCCTATTTTTGCTTACAGTGAAGAAGTTGTACTGCACCCTTAACATGACACAAACAACTGTTTACTTCTATAAGCCCCTATCTCGGCGTGAAGGTCTGCTGTTTTTATAGCTCATCCTGTTTTATAAGAGCCACCTCTGTCAGCGCGATGGTAAGATTGCACTTGTCAGGAAATATCTGTGCATTGCCAATGGATTAGTGTGTATTTTTGTGTGAATTTGTTTATGGATGTGTAATTGTGCATCCAAACTTCTCGGAGCATGGTGAGATGGTGTGTGTGTGTGTGTGTGTGTGTGTGTGTGTGTGTGTGTGCACCTGGGTGTCATCTGTAGCAGGCTGTGAAGGTGTCATTGTGGCGCCTAGGCCCTGTAAGCTGTCAGGCTGTGAGAGATGCAGCACCGCTAAAGGGCATGCTTTCTGGGCCTTTACTGTCTATTATAAGCCCCACAACACTCATCAAGGCTGTTTCGGTGCACCCCGTGTCCCTCAAGCAGCCAGACTGGAAAGCCACCTTTTCTAACTAGGGGAGCCCTTGCCTCTAAACTTCACATACCCTTGTCTTCAGTTTTGACATGATAAATGCAAGCAGCAGTAATGAGGCATCCAGTTGTCAGAGCATCCATATTGTTTTGCTCAAATCGGAGTGGAGGGAAAGGATCCTATATTCCTCTGCATGTTGAGGATCGCAGCATGTTCTCACAACAGGGGGTACATGTCCTCACTTTACCTTAACTTCACAGCTTAATGCAGAAATTGCATGTCTCATCTCTATATGTTTGACATAGTGTTTATAATACCATGGTATTTACAGTTGTGACTAATTTGTTATGATCAAATGTGTGCGATTTGTTTTTACTTTTTCATTTAGTATTTATATATTTTTTATATATAATTAGCATTGGTAGATTTTTGACAGGCCCTGTTGTTCTTAAAAAGCACTACTAATACAACAGTTGTGACATTGCAGGTTTAATTATTGTGCTTCCTCGAGGAAATAATTGTGGAAATACTAAGCAAAATGGGATTGGCCCGTGTCTTGCATGTAACACCCAGAGAGGATGACACTGGAGGTGGTGATAGCTCAAGAGCTTAGCTAGACTCTATTGAGGCTAGCCAAAGATTGAGACGTGTCGCTATCTCACCATCTGCAACCGTCACGCCTGGCGTCATTGGAAACAGATCGCCGTGATAGCAGCCACATCAAATCTGCAGTTTGCCAGGCAAATAGAATAAAACAATCTATCGATCTTGCCCCACCTTCCCGTGTATCAACACAATCCATCTGTGTTTATCAGCCTATCTGGCTTCCTATCTTGTGTTGTCTGCAGGCAGCTCCTCTCCCCTTTCTTCTCTTGGACTTTTCTTCCTCCTCCCACATTTGTTTGGTGATCCATCAGCCTATTTACCTTATCATGCTGCCAAACCATCCATTTACGCTCCCATCTGTCTGTCAGACTATATCTTAGCTTCCATTTGTCTAACTATCTCTCTGTCTACTCATTCACCTGTCAATCATCTGGCGAGCCTTGGCTGTCATGGACCTGGCTCGTGCTGCCATTGACCTAGCTGGCTCACAAAAGCGTTGATAAAGTCATTAGATTCTATCACTTCATCAACTTTTACAGTTCTAACTGCAGTATCATGGGGCCTGAGTGTGAGAGTTCTCACTCAAGGCTGTTATTCTTAGACACATGTCTGTTTGGATTATACAGACGTTTGTTTAGGTTCAGATGTCTGATATGAATCTAAGTCACTCTCCGCACTCAAATGATCTGGCATGTTTAAAAAGTCCACTATCTGTAATCTAGACTGCAAAGCCTCCCAATCCAAACAGAAGCAGGTCAGAGCTTTGGCTCGGCCCCTCTCAGATCAAGCCTCAGTGGAGCGGGCCAGACACTGCTGTCCGTGCAGTGAGGGCCCGGCCTCCCACTGCGGCCCGATCAGTCTTATAGGATCAGTGAGCGAGCCCCCTAGGCACCGAGCGCTTGGCCTGATGGATGACTCTCTCCTGGCTCTGCTCTGCTCCGGCCCCATCTGTGCTCTCCATGGCTCCTGCCTGCAGCCTCCTGGTCACGGCCCTACACTGCTGAAACTCCAAACCACCAGACCCACTCTGCTACATCATGAATTTGACACCAGCAGGGGCCCACCAAGCATGAAATGTAATGTGCCCTCCTGATATTGGCTGTCCTAATCAAATGTGGGCTTATGAAGGTAAATCTGTGTTGTAGTTTAGGAGACTTTCTGACACCAAGCCTCAACTCACAGAGATTTGCTTAAAAAAATGGCCACTTGAATCATTAGAAACATGTCCTTGTGCGTTTTTTTCTGTGTGACACAATTCATAGGCCAGCTCCTGACCTAAACAAGGTACGGGTCGTTTTTCAGTTTATTATTTACACATTCACATACAGTATACGGTAAGCAGCAAACAATCTTACACAAAGACATTCTGTAACCACACTCTTTGCATCGAATCAGGAATAGGGAATAGGGTAGCCTTAAATGAATATTCAGTGTGGCATTCACCACACGTGGAGCTCATAGGCAGCTGCTATGGAGGCTGCCTGCCACCATTGTCACCATTTATGTCCTGTCAGTCACACCCATCTGAATTCAGGTAGATTAAAACCAATGTGCAGACTACACATCAGAGGTGGGATTTACTTGAGATTTGCAAAACAGGTCTCAAGTAAGTCTCAAGCCACTGGCCTAAAGTCTAAGTCAAGTCCCAAGGCGACAGCTCACAAGTCCAAGTCAAGTTCAAGTCCTAAGCTTTGAGTTTGAAGTCTTTTCAAGTTTACAGCTTGGATTTTTGTAATTTAAGATTTTGGTAACTTATTTTTTCCTTAAAAAGTTGAGGTCACAAGAGGGGAAGTGGGAGGGGACATACTCCAGTTTGTGCCTATAAAATTAAACACTGAAAGTACATCTAACCGTCCTTTTCAAAACTGATTTATAATGTCATGTTCACTTAAATGTCTCTATTAGTGCCCTGATGATAAGGCTAAAGGTCCACCTTTAACATACGTTAAACGTTTTTTTACATATTGAATTGAGTTCTCTATCAGTATACATTTTAATTCGGTTGTAGCTGCAGTTGGAAACCACCATTTTTTGCTAAAACCTGGCACGTGGCATATTTTCTTTTTGTAATGTTAATGTTTTTATGCATTGTCCCTGATCAAAGAAAGATATTCAAATGCAATCTCTTTTGCTGCATTTGTAATGAGGACAGGTGGTGGACACAGCCGACCAGGAAAAGAAGAAGTTAGTATAATATGTCCTCAAACCAGCGCACAGCAGGCCCACTGTGAAGACTTTACTAGGGCCGTGTCAAACTCAAAAGTAAAGCAGGCGAACAGGTGCAACCTTTTCTCTTGTAGCTGTTTTTAGGGACGGACTCTGGAGGATATTTTGTTTTGTTTCATGGCCAGACTTAGTTGAAGCTTGCCTGGTGAAACTCGACTGCTGAGAGGACAATCATGAATGGGAGTTTTGCCTCAGGCTCGGATCGATCGCAAAGTGTTTTCATATAACTGTTCATTTGGGCTGAGCGCGCCTCCGCTGCATCCCACTCCGCCAACATGCATTGTTCCGTGACTGAGGAATCAAGTCCAGCAGAGATATTTTAAGGAGATTTGTGAACCGGAGGAGCCCGGCGAGGCATTGGGCCCAACCACCAGAGCGTCGGGCTTGTTGTTTTCAATCAGAAGACAAATGTTAGCCGAGCTTCAAGGAGAGTGATGGATTTCTTTTGGAGTTTACGCGTGTATCCACAGAAAGCATAAGGTGCACAGTACACACAGGTGTTACATGCACAAACACTCTTTTATTTTCAGCTTCTATTTTGTCCCCACTAGAAAACTGTCAAAGCTCTCCAACTGTGAGGATAAACTTTTCTCAGCCACTGAAGGATTTGTGTATAAATATGTAACGTTCTGCTGACACGCGCTGGCAATAAGTGGCACCTGCTAAAATGGACTGAGCAAAATAGATCTTCCATTTTCAGTACATAAGTTGTCAAAACTTCAACTTAAAATATTTCAGTTGAATTTGAAGCTTTATGTTCACATTTTTCTTTACAACACAAAATGGCTATCTACACTCTTACAATGTGGAACAGCAGTTGACGCTCTTTTTTATACGTCTGTTATTAATTACATGATCGTTTTAGTTTAACATAGTTGTATACATTTATTTAAGTTTTGTGGTCATTTCACGTTGACCTACTTTTAGACCAATGTCACTCATAAATTAAAGCATGATCGGGTTTTTGTGTATTATATTTTCAGAATCAGAAAAAGTTGTATCACTTTATAATATCGGTAACACTTTATAATAAGTACATCTTATTTTTTCTTAATAAAGCATTAACAAACACGTAATTAATAATGAAAATATAGTTTATTAAACATGATTCAGGCTTAGTAACTACTTAATCAATGTTAAGGTTAGAGTTAGGGTTAGAAATTAGGGTCAGAATGTTTGTTAAATAGTTACTACGCCTGACTCATGTTTAATAAACTCAAATTTGTTGATTATGAATTAAGTCTTTGTTCATGCTTTATTAAGGCATGAATAATTGTAGTTATTATAAAGTGTTACCATAATATCTACACCTATGAGCCTTAATAAAATATGAACATTTTTGATCAACGATTCAGACTTAGTAATTACTTAATTTATACCCTAACCATTTATTTAAGTAGTTACTAAGCCTAAATCATTCTTAGTAATGTATTTGTTCGTTATGAATCAAGTCTTTGTTCATGCTTTATTAAGACATGAATAAGTGTAGTTTTTATAAAGCGTTACTGAAAAGTTTTATTGCCATCAGTGAACTAGGAATAGGAACTTGCTTCGGTGATTTGGTCCAACATGAAACAATTTTTTTACTATTCGTCACCAATTTGTCTAGTAACACAGATGTTAAACCTTTCCCCGTAACACAATATTCTTCAAAAACACAGAAAATATGGACAGCTTAGGAAGAAATTTCACATTGTAAACCTGTCTTTCCAACACAAATGCTTTGGACTATACATGCGATTGACAAAAACCTCTTCAAACCCTTTGCACTTTCTCCGATCTGATGTCCGCGCCTCGGTGTAAACGGAAAGCGTGGCTGCTCTGACTGTACGGGTCAGTCCACTGCATTGGCCTGTGCACGGCGGTACCTCACGGCAGAGACAGAGTGGCGATTGTGGCGTGGGAAGATTAACCGCACCCACCGCCCTGTCAGGACTGATCACATGTGTTATGACCAGCGCGCTCTCTGCCAAACATATCCTGGTTGTTACCGTTTATCTCCCGAGCTGTCACTGCGCCTTCATACTCTATATACAAACTGTCAGAGCGGCTTTGTGCACACACGAGCCAGATCGTACAGATAGGAGTATTCCGCTTGCATTTGCAGGGGAAAGCTATTCGCGATGAAGTGTCTCGTAGTAGGAAAGACTCCAAGGCCCAATCTAAACGCTAATTTATTCTATATAAACACGGTGTAATGTACTGTTTTCTGTTAGCGTTCTATTTTTACTCTTATTGCTGAGTTGCCTGGGATTCCGATCGGTTCTTTCCTCTGCTTTTTCGCAGGCCAAACTCACACAGACTGGTGGAATCGTGTTTGTTTATTTCAGTGACACATGGGAAACAGACGAGCTCACTGGTCATCTATCACTTCGAAGAAAATCAAACTTCTATCTGCGGTTATGTCGACAGAAATGTGCAACCACAATCAGGGCGTGTCCGTTGTTTCACGTCCTTTCAAGTCATTGTGCGAAATGACTGAATAAAGCTTGGATTTTGCAATTAATATGATTTTTGTAAATGGTTCTTAGGGTTAGGGTTAAAAGTTGTGATCACACGTAGAGAAGAGGGGAGCGATATGTTCCAGTTTGTGCCCATAAAATTAAACACTGACATCAACTATAAAGAGAAAACACATGTATTTTTATGAGGGAAAGTATCAAGTATCAAGTCAGTGGCATTCAAGTCCACGCTGAGTCCCAAGCCTTGTTCCATTTTATCAAGTCAAGTCTCAAGTCATCAAAATAGTGACTCAAGTCCACACCTCTGCGACACGGCTTTGTAAATATTGGAGAATCATGTATATCCTTGACTAGCTTTTTTCTTCATTGTTGTCATTTTTCTGGTGTTGGACCCAGAACACAATAAACATATCGGGCTTGTGCACCTATAGCATTGCACAATTAGGTGTCCATTCAGGGATTAGCTGTTGCCAGAAGTGCCGGGAGAGCTTTGGGATTAAGAAAAGTTGAAAAGGGCCAAAAGTGAAGGAGTCGAAGTCGCATTGAGAACCCAAATGGTAGAATTTCAGTATCTTGCCTCAGCGTGTTTATCTGGAGCTGTCGGAGGCATTTCTCTGTCACAGCTTTCCACTCAGGCCTCGCTGTGAAACTGCCGCCATTTTGGTGCTCCACAATAGTGTTTGAAGGCATGCACATGTATTAGTTTGTACAATGCGCCCGGGCACGGGATAAAACTGCTGCAGAGGGAACTATGTATAGCTTTGTGTGTGGAAGGAGGAGGTTGAAATGTTCTCTGGCGAATTGGGTTGCATATTTATTCGTCTCCATGGAGACCCGAGTCAAAATGTAGCAAGATTTTTAAATTTTTTCATGCTTTGGAAAGTGTGTGATTGGTGGTATTTATTTGGACATTTTTTATATTCTGTATACTGTATAACAAATTAAACTAACGGACATTCAGTACGTTTTTTTAATTATCAACCATACCACACTAATAGCTCTCAGAGTGGTTTATTTCATTTCATATATAGCTTTGAAAGGTGAGAATTAAGAATACAAATTGTGAAAATTATATAGTAACCTACACAAGCTTAATTGCTATGTACTTTTAATTTTGTATGCTTCTTCTTGTGTGACTTTTTGCTCTTTTCTGAAATAAGGTATTGAATATTTTTACTCGCATTAGTTCTTTGGTTGGTTTGTTTGTCAGTGGTAGTGGAGTGTTGATGTTTTCTGTGTGCCGTGTCTTTATTATTGCGAGATGGGGCTGATTCCATGATGTGCTTGTTTCTTCTAAAGCTTTCTACATATTCTCATAAAAACAATACTGCCAGTTTTGCTTCTTTGCTGTTATCATCATTTTCAGATCTGTTTAATTAATTGTTATATTTTAGTATTTGTGCTGAATGTACAATGTTTGTAAAGTAACATCATTTACTCTTGAGTCTACAAATGTCTTGACTCTAAATGTTCCATAATTAAAACTGAACTATGGATACAGAGATAACCCATCATGGCTCTCGCTACATTCCGCTTATGAAGGGACTTTTTGCCAGCGGCCCCGGTTTTGTCCCTTACCCTATTACTCTTAACCTTAATCGAGAGCCTGTGTTCCCCGCAAATGTTTTTTGCACTCTTCGCCCCATAACTTTCAGCAGGGGAGAAATAGCTTCTCTGCGCCTGTATCCCATTTATACCCAGTATCTTGTTTCTTTGTAGGGAGCTCTATTACTCCATAGCTCGGAGGCAGGAAAACATTTCAGTGAAAAAAGTAGATGAAAAGAATTGATAGAAGACTGTGACGTGCACTTGGCACACCAGAATACATGTTTATTCACAACAGGTCAAATTTAATCACCGTCGTTACAGTTAATACGTACCAAATATGGGACTAAATTAACCAATTTAATGTAAGAATGGCGTCAAAACAAGCTTGTTTTTTGCTAAATAAAATATCCCCTCCATGCTCTGCTGCCTGTTCTCTGCGAGCTATTTGCACACATGATTGCTGATTATGCCGGCCTGACCTTGATATTGTTGCTTTGATGAATGCTACTGCCATGTTTAGACGTTGGGCCCAGAGTGTGATGCTAGGCAGGAGAGATCCATCCCGTTCCTCTTTAAACATTGGCAAATGAACATTGCTCAAAAAACTGTATAGATGACTGGCAGCTTTTACGGAGCATAGAGCGCTTTATCATGATGTAATGTTTGGGTAATTAGCTAAAGAGGACAATTACGGCAAAAGCGTTGAAGATCTTAAATCTCTTCTGGGGAGAACGGCTGATTTTATAGTTTGGGCTAACAAAGAATGACGTTTAAATGCAAGAAGAATGCCGTTAGGATTCTCGTGTTACTCGTGCTGCAGGCCAGTCTTGATTGGAGAGATCATCTTGATACACTTTGAATTGCAACAGGCAGCAAGTCATGTTTTGGTTTTCCAGAAATGAGGTGGTATGCATTATCTAGATTAAATATGGCTTTCTTTATAAACAGCTGCAGTATATTGTTTGTGACATCTTGTAATGGTGGTGAATATAGAACGGCTGTAATGACTTTCTTTTGATTTATGTCGGATTTTAGTAGATTCAAACCAGGCAGCAGCATTTAAGTCCACAGCATGGTATTAAACGTACGACATTAGCTCAGTCGAGTGGTCGTCTTCAGATCCTTGATTGAGCAGACCTCCTGATGCCTCATGCTGTTCTCTTTTTAATGCCATACTGCGAGGCATGCAACAAAAGCAATCCTACAGTAAATGTGTTTGGTGTTTTGCAAATGGGTAACATTGGATCATACACTTTAGCCAGCTTGTATCCACTGTGGTTATTTATACATGCAATTGTGAAGTGCCAATATCTCTTGACCCCTTCAGGTAATTTTTCAATGAACGATGAGTCTGATGACTTCATTGTGAAAGAATATCTCGTGTGTCCCAATGGCTAATGGTTCTGCTGCTGCAGGTGGGATAGCAAGGTGATAGAGAGGATACAAGGTGAATGACTTGAGAGGTGATTGGTTGAGAGGCAAAGATAGCGAGCTGTGATTGGATGACGGTGGCAGAGCGTGTCAAAAAGGAATGCGAGGCGTTTTAAGATTACTTTTTTGAACTATTAAGCTATTGTTATCAAATTATTAAAGTATAATAAAATTAGTTTTGATTCAACTTTCAAACTACATTACATGGGAGTGGAATCGTCAGTAACAATTTAGAAAAACTACACTTAATGCTACCTTAGTAAAGCTTGATCAAAAACCAAATTCATACTGAACGGTTTACTGGTTTATTAAGAATAATTCTGGATTAGTAATTAATTAACTAGTACTCTAATCCTAATTCCTAACACTAGCCTTTATTAAGTAGGCCTGAATCTTGCTTAATAAACTATGTTCCTTATGATTTAAGTCTTTGTTCATGCTTTGTTAAGGCTAATTAAGGTCTAGTTACTTTAAAGTGGTACAGAAACAGCATCCAGATGACAACCTTTCAAACTTTTTCGCTATACTTTTACTTGGAGACACTTCACACGATAATGTACTGTGCAGTTCTTAAGTCCCTCCTTAAACTCTGAATCAACAGCACAACCCCCGTGGCTTTGACCTAACTCACTTTTACCTTGCCTTTATCTAGAAGCTGAATACCTGCTGCTGTTTTAATTAAGTCATGTTTAAGCCCACATCTTTTCTACTCCTGTTCTATTGTCACATAACTTGACTCCTGCTGCCTTCTTTTTCTTTTGTGTCTTCACCTTACTGTAACTCTGTGGGGAAAAAAAGACGTCGCCGCTGGGAGAAGCAGGTAAAGAAGTCATCAAAGCCGGTTGAGAGCATCGCAATCAGAACTCCCAGAAAACCTCAGCCTCCGTAGAGTTTGTCCAACACTTTGCACCACGCGTTTCTCCAACCTCAATTTGTTTGTCTGTTCTTGTGTGTGCTTAAAGTGTTCCCCATTTGAGCCTAGCAGTAATGTCCCTCCCTGTAGAAATGACTGCTGTTTGCTCAATTGTTGTGATAGATTGATGTACGCTGAGGAAAAAAAGATACGCTTTTATGCACCAGGACTTTAAAAAGAGAAAATCTATAGGAGAAGCCATAGCGTTGCAAGGACTCGCCGATAGGAGATTCATTTTGCCTTCAAGATGTTTTCTTACCTTTTCTGCTTGGTCTTTTCATGAAAGCTTTACCATGTATCCAGGCAGTTAGCCAAGACACAATTACCCCCAAAAGGCGCTTTTCAGTTTTTTATTGCACAAAATGCTCTGCCTACGACGCTGTAGCTCTACCTGCAACAAGTGCCACGCTAATAGCCCGGCTTTGTTTTCGCTTTATCTGCTGTCCCAAAACGGAATGACAGCAGTGTGGTTCTAGAGGGGCACATCAATACCAAAGCTAAAGGCTAAATGCGCGCAGGTACCAGCACTTACTACAGTGAAGCATTACCGTTTTAACAATGAAACTTGGCTGAGAAACTAGCTACTGTGCTAACCTTTATTAGAAAGATGTCTGTCATTTAGATTCTGTTGTTGTCTAAAGGCAGGTTAGCTCTTAAATTAAACAGGAAACGCTGGGCCACAGTCCAGTTGCACGGGGTCCATGTTTGGGTCCTCTATGTCAACGTATTTACAGTGGGTTTGTGTACTGACGTGTCAAGTGTGCGCCGTAGATTCTTCACAGCGACGAGCAAAGGGTCACTGTGGTAATCTCCGTCTCCTTGTCCTCACTTTGCTCCAGCTGCAGCCACGATGTGAAACGGCCGTTAAAAGGCACTTAACCTGTGGACAGGGAGATGCTTCTATGAATAAGTCAAATGTGCATTTCCGTCAAAGCGTTGCTCAAAAGAACAGCTCAGTGTGAGGTATGTTAAAGCAGAGGAGTTTGTTTGTGCTGGAAGTTCCTCACCGTCCTCTCCCCCTGTGCACCATCTGCATGTGCTCCACTGCCCAACCTGAAGGAGCTCTCCTCCCTCTCTTACCCCACACTGCCCCTGCTCACTCCACTCTCTCTCTCTTCCCCTCTTCTCTCCACTCTTTCCTCTATTTTTGTCCTTTCTGTCTCTCTTTTTCTTCCCCCCGTCTCTCACTCTCTCACATACTCTAATTCACTTCCCTCACTCTCCTTTGACCTTGCTCTCCTCCCTCTTTCTCTCTCTCTCCCTCTCTTTCTCTCCCCCCTCCACTCTCTCCTTGCCCTTATCTCTGTTTCTCCCACTCTCTCCCCTCTCTCTCCTTTAACCCCCAACCTTAACTCTCTTGTTCTCCTCCCTCTCTCCTTTAACTCCAGCCTCCTCTCTCACTCTCTCTTTCTCCCCTCTCTCTCTCTCTCTCCTTTAACCCCGCCCTCCTTCCTCTCTCTCCTTGACCTCGCCATCCTCTCTCTCCACGCTCTCTGTCTCTCTCCTTTAACCCCGCCATCCTCTCTCTCTCTCCTTTAACCCCGCCACCCTCTCTCTCTCTTCTTTAACCTTGCCATCCTCTCTCTCTCTCCTTTAACCCCACCCTCCTTCCTCTCTCTCCTTTGACCCCGCCATCCCCTCTCTCTCTCCCTCTTTTTTAACCTTGCCATCCTCTCTCTCTTTCTCTCTCCCTCTCTTTGTCTCTCTCCTTTAACCTCACCCTCCTCTCTCTTCGCTCTCTCTGTCGCTCTCCTTTAACCCCGCCCTCCTCTCTCTACGCTCTCTCTGTCTCTCTCCTTTAACCTCACCCTCCTCTCTCTCTCCCTCTCTCTGTCTCTCTCCTTTAACCTCACCCTCCTCTCTCTCAGCTCTCTCCTTTAACCCCGTCCTCCTCTCTCTCCCTCTCTCTGTCTCTCTCCTTTAACCCCGCCCTCCTCTCTCTCCCTCTCCCTGTCTCTCTCCTTTAACCCCGCCCTCCTCTCTGGTGGTGGTGGTCTGTTGGAGTGTGTCACTCTCAGCTCATTACCTGACATGATGGATGAATGGGTGCCATTAAAAACTGCCCAGCCCGGGACGCCTGGCACCCTGCAGCAGGCCCTGAGTAATGGACTGGGCACCATGGGGGGCGGGCCCGGAGTGGGAGTGCCTACGGTCATTTTCTGCTAGTGTCCGGCCCCACCTGCCACCTGGCCTGCCGCTCGCGCCCTGGGCTTTTCTGGGCAGAGCGGCTGAAGCGCAGAGGGAACTGTTTGCAGGGCTCTGTCACTGAGCTGGACACAAACAAAGTACAAAGTTGACTTTCTGAGCACAAACTCCACACGAGATGGCTCGTTGTCACTACAGGCTGCAGGCACAAATACACTTTATTTTCAAACTGATAGCTTTAGGTTTGAAAGTTTGGGTTTCTATAACGCTCGTAAATCTTTCAAAATGTAGAAGTATGTTGTCGAAAGGGATGAGTTTGACCTTGAAAATGTGAACCGTATTGATAAGATTCAACCACCAAGACCTTAATTTAAATTCCACCATTGCACTTACCAATGTTTGATTCCTCTCTCTCAAACCACAGAATATTTCTAATTCTAATTACATTTAACATATTTGACTATTTCATTTTGTTTCTTTACATTTGGAAATTTTGGAAACTGGAAATTGCAAACTGCTATACAAATAATATATAACAAGCCCACCTTTAATAGAAGAAAAACAGTCAAGGCTTGTTATATTGTCTTATTTTAATTAAACTATCTTAGACGATTATTATCATATTATCACACTGACCATGATCTTGTATGCAAACATGACCACTGTCTATTTAATTAAGACAGTGACACCAGTTGATCAGGACTGCAGCCTTATTCCCTGTAGAGCCCTGTAGTGTGTGCTATTGTCGAGGTGCAGCTTGTTTATCTGCGTGCATTGGCTGCTCTTCTCTCTGCCTGCTGTATGTGATGTGAGAATAGACCGAGGGCCCTTGAGTGCAGGCCTGGATCACTCACACCATGAGTTACTATGACAGCAGACACAAGCACCTCGGCAGCCTCCTGTGCTGCCCTCCTGCTGCTCTGCTCGCCGCGCTCTCCTCTGTGATCTTTCTTTTTCTTTCTCAATGCAGTCGTATTGCCCAGGCTCAATTAACTATAACAATAAGCCTTTATAATTTACAAGGCAGTCATTTTAATCAAAGTTACTTGTGTTGATAAGCTAATTTACTGAGTTATGTGGGATATGTGCAGCTGAATGTGGGCTCCAGACAATGGCACTTAATGACTTATGTGGCTCTGTAAAAATGTATGTTTTTAGATCAGTCTGCTGGTAACTAACCTCTTCGCCAGCTGTCACGATGTGTGTTTAAGGCAGAGAAGAAAGAAGTCTATTTTGTTCACAAAGCTTACATTGAATAAACGTAACTAGATACATAAAAAAATATTATTGCTGTTAACATTTATCTAAAAATTGTAAAACTAGATTTGACTTTGACTAATTAATTCAAATCAGAAGCCAAGTCTAGCCAATTTGTTTGCATGATACATTTCAAAACAAACAGTGCTTTACAGTAGAACAATAATTTACACAATTATCAAAAAATAACAAAATACAGCATTCAATATCAATTAAATTATATGAAAGTTTAAAAAAAAATCAATATTAATGATACTGTAGCTTCTTTTGAATGATCTGTATCACTTTGTTGTTGTTTGATTGGTTTTAGAAAGCAGAACTTACGGGTAGAAACATGTTCAAATAAAAAAAATAGTAGTACTTTTAATGATATCTTGACATCTACTAGTTGTAAAATACTGCTGTAATTACAAGGGATGGGACAATGTGTTCCCCATGTGTTTACATTTGCCTTGGATACAAAAAAAGTTAACTTTGCTGAGTTAAACCTCCTGAGATTCTGTTCCAAAAAGCAGTGGTACAATGCCAGCAAAAACATTCAATAAATAAACTGGACCGCACATTTTCAAAATCCTAAATCATGTTGAAATTCCTTCTCGTCTTGTTCTCGTCGACCCAGTTGTCTCGTGGAAATTGTGCCTTGTCCCATCCCTAATAAATACTAATACGATCAGTACTTTGCATGTTGTAAGTGTCACCTTGCATGATTTGCCCTTTCCGAACCTAACTCTCTTTGTTATTTTTTTGTTTTTCTCTTTGCAGACAACCGGCGTGCAGTCCTGGAGAGATCCCGCTCGCGACACAACCCAAACCACCAAGCTCGATGATCGCCCGCGCCTACCACCGGACGCTAGACAAGTGCCAAAGAGGCCGGCAACGAGGCGCAGACCTGTACCATCAACTCCACCATATCTGAACCAGGGAACATCACACACACACACTGCTCTGCTCTCGACCACCCTCGGCGAGCAGCACGTCCCTGCGAGCTGCGGAACCTCTACTACAGACATGTCATTTTCAAGCCTTACATATTTATTATCATTCACTTCTTCCTCGTCGCTCTAAAAGGAAAAATTACCAGACTGCTGCTTTCACAAGTATTGGTGAATTTTAATATGCGCAAAAGTCTGGCCATTCTAAGCTAATCCGTTTTTAATCAAAATTCTGAGCGATTTGGACATAAAAAACATTTTAGGGATTCTTTATTTCACTTGTGTTTTTATGCCAAGACGGACTGCGCCATAACGTAAGCTTAGCCACTCTTAGGAACACACTGTACTTTGCTTTGAGACGGAAGGGCAGCTGTCCTTTCTAAAGGGAATCAAAAGACATCGAACGCGCATGTTGGCAACCCGCTGACGGCTGCTCTATTTCCATCCGTTAACTCCTACAGGCTTTATAACATCGTCTGCAGGCGTGGAGTTAATGTTAGCATTCATTACATATCCCGCTAAGCCACAAGAACGACCCCGGATGACTTAAGATCCCCCATCCTAATCTATTCACTGCGTTATTTTTAGTTTGGTAATATGTAAATGGTGTCCTTGGCTAAACCTAAACCACACTAAACGCATATTATTCCTGCTCGCAAGCGCATGACCTTTAACCTCCACGAGCCATTATAGGAAGAGATGATTCTAAAAAAAGTTCAGCAATCATGGAAAAGCATATTAAGGTTTATTAATATCTGCCAAAATAATACACATTCTCAAAAGAGCAGCTGAACCTAAGTGAGACGTAATAATGGAGAAAAAACAATCAAAAAATGTCCACATATCCATAAAATATGAAGACGTTTTGATTGCACAAAGGAGCAATTGATCATCTTTCAAAAACTACCATCGGGGCGTGTTACTTTGCATTCGTTCGCCGCAAAAGAAAAACAAATCTTATTTTAGAAATGTAAAACCCATTTGGGAAAAATCACTCAAAGAACTTGACAAAAGCACTACAAAGCGGTACACTTACTGACAGAATCAATGCGTTTTATGGAGAGTCGCTTGTTTTAATATCAACACTATAGACGGCCATTGATTTTTACACCGGAGATATGGCTTGTGGGTGATGCTATAATTAGCTTTAGCGTCTGCTGCACACAAATGAGCTCGATTTGTTTATATGTCAACATGCCACAGCGTTTTTAAAAGTCATGCTGAAGTTCCGTTCGACTAATGCAGATTTTGAACCCGTTTGATGTTCATATGGATTAAGAATGCATCGATAGTGACCGCAAAAACTATTGAAGACTTAATTTGCAAAAACACATCTCTGTTTCGAAATCGTGTCACTTGTTCTTTAACCTTAACAGTGTAATTTAGAGAAAAAAAAGGGATGGAATCACATTTTATCGCAGTATAATAGATTTGGCTTTTGAAAACACTGCTAGTAAGTATTTGATATTTTTAAAACATTACCTGTATTCAAAGTGACACTTCAATTGGCTTTTTAACTTTTGGGTTTTAAATTATGTAAACACAGCGCAATATTTTATGCTTTTTAGAATCCAAGTCGTCAACGCTAATGTTTTTCTTATTCATTTTACAAACTCTCCAACTGAACCAGAATTTAATGCAAGATTTACAAAGCGTTTTACAACCATTCATAACAAAAAAATTAAAAATAAGTCTTTGTGCCAAGGACCCGGTGTCAGACAGGCTACTTTGTATTATTCATATATTCATGCCAAGGGTGGCTGTGTCCCCTCACTGCCCTAAATGTAAGCAGATGCTCCACTAAACAAGCTCAAGTCACACGCTCGCTGAATCTAAGTGGAACTGTGCACAGAAGAGATCTCCAAAACCGCAGTGTCCTTTAACTATAATACTTTCTGTTTAATCATGCCATAACTTTGCTTTAGGCTTGGTGGTTTAACGGCACGGCTGTAATCACAAAGAGCCGTAATAGGATTCTGTGCGCTAGAATTCCTGGGCCTGGATAGATGAAGATTTTTCATTCAAGTAATCTGCAAGTGTGATTCCCATTTTTATTTCGACCTTCTGCAAAACGCAATTTTACACTTCATCTAAGCTCAAGGTGCATCCACAAAGATCCCATAGACGTATTTAAGATGGTGATAATTCTCTTTTGGGTGTGAACAGGGGGAGAACGTCTGGATATACAAACAGTCAATGAGTCGCATTATTGTCCATTGTAAAGCGCGGGGGTTGTTTTGCTTCCAGACTCCCCGATTTTGCCTAATATTTTGACTGAAAAAGTACTCCACCATCATTTATCAAACACACACTTCCCCATTTGTGCCAATTTTATTTCTCAGATAGGTTTTTATTTTATATATCAAAGGGAGAAAACAGGTTTCCTTGTGTTAAAAATGTACAGACATTGTTGTCATATTTAGCCAATTAGGATCATTTTAAGGTAGATGTGGTTTAAAAGAGTAATAGTTGTGGTATTTCTTTTGTAAAAAATGTGTATTTGAAGTTTTAAAAGCATTTTTGATGATCTCCTCATAGATTCATAAGCTTTGATATACACTGTAAGTCATTGTGGAAGTTTATCTTGATTTTAAAATATATCAACATATTGTGCACTGACCATGGTAAGGGTGATTCTGGGTAGTTAAGTTATGAGTAGTACAAAGATACACATGACAAAAGTATGCTTAAACACACATGTGACATAAACCAACTGCACTGTAAGAGACTCGCTTATAACAGCTGTTTGAACATTAGCGTGGGGCTGAGTACAGATGTAACAGTGTAGGAAACATCATCAGAGGAGCTATGCGTTTAGATGATATATATGCATTGTGATTTACAACTATTGCAGTATTAACCAATTAAACACCAAAAGTAAATGTGTTATTCCTCCTTTGTAGCTATGAACATTAATCTTAATCTTTTAACCTGTTGGAATCCACTTTTTCATATGTACGCTTAATCTAATTTCACACAAAAAGCTTTCTACACTAGACTTTTTCAGTTATCCTCACCCTTCATGTGACAAAATCCTGAATTTAGTTTTAATATATATATATTTATAACTTTCTCCAAACCAGTGCAGCTACCTTACGATAAACTTCTACAATGACAGGCCATCTTTCCTGTAAGTGATGTATGTCCTCTTGTCATCTCGTAGGCTAATCAGATTATGTGTCCATAGCCGCAGCCTGTCAGCGTAGACGTCGGCTGCTTTTTAGTGTAATAAAGGCCGTTGTGAGAGGCCGTCATCCCATTGTCTTAGGCCTTTGAACTAACATGGAGTGGTCAAGGAAATCATGGTAACTGTGTGACGGACGAGGCAGGGGTATGCGACTTTTCATTACAGAACTGTCAAGGTGCCATTTGGGTGGTGACGAGAGGCTCAAATGAATGAAATTTTGTACTCAGCGACTGCGCACTTTACCTCATTCTGCTAATTAAAAAAAGAAAAAAGAAAAAAAAAACTCCACTAACTAGGAACTATTTGCTTGCAGTAAACAGTTCCCAGCTGCCACCGATTCTTCCAGTTTCCAGGGTGCTTACTATTGATTTATTTTGAACAGCGACCAATTGTGGCGAAAGCAAAGACACACAGCTCACTAATTTTCAAAGACTGTGTTCGACGCTGCCATATCCCTGCCTAATTCCGCCATTGTCACTAGAAACATTTATATTTGTAACGTTTAAAGTTTAATTTGTATGCTTAAAAACAAGCTGGTTATGCACACTGTCCTTCCATAGACTATGTTATGGATTATGATACTAAATAATAACCACTTTGTTATATAAACTGATTTCTCAAATGTAAAATGGGCTGCGTGTCTTCATTCTTTTTGCAAGTTACTTTGCAAGGTGTAAATTTGTCTTTATGGATAGTTATCTTGTCAAAAGGAATGATGTTTACTTGAGTTTTCAGAATCCTGCATGAATCCCTGATTTATTGTGTCCTAATGATGAAACCTGCCAGATGTTTTTCGTAAGATGTTTGAGCATTCTAATAGATCTGTATTATTCACTTAGTAGTTGGATAAATTACATGTCGTATGGAGTGTATGGTGCGAGGAACATCTTTGGGCCAAGTGCACCTCGATGGGAAGAAGATGGTTCTCAATCTTCACCAGGACGGAGTTTTAAAACGTAAGTAGCACAACTACAAATTCCTAAATGGTTCTTAAGGCACAATATAGCCACCTTTTGACTGGCCTTCATTCCCCAGACTGGTCCGCCTAAAGGAGCACGTTGGCATGGGTCTTAAACAGGCCAGTACACTTCATGGTAAGACGGTGAAGACACTTTCAAACTGTACCCACCTGCTCCAAGATGAACCAGTCCAAACAAGACTTCTGTAACTTCTCTGATCAAATAGAAAAATTACAACAGTAGCAACAACTGGCTCTTCCTTTTCCCCATATGTGCCATCCTCCGTGACATGCTATTGATTTTGAAGATCTAACAACACATTTTGACCTGGATATCCCCTTGTACGCTGTGCTGAAGGTGCACAGATAATACTTCAGTGGCAAGTGGGGGTTCATATGTGGAAATTGGCCTTTTTAGTCATTCTTCAACTCTAAACTCTCCCCAGTGCTTTGAATGTTCTCAGCCAGAGTCGGTGGAAGAGGCTGTGCAGAAATCTAATGCAGTGTTTATTATTTAATAGAAGAGATGGTTTTGTGGAGATTGTAGAATATTTTTAAAAGCATATTATCTAGAGAAAGAAAGAAAAATTCTGTTGAAAGTATTGTGTTTACCCAGGCTTTTATATCAATATGCAATGGCCCTAGAAAGTTTTGTGGTGTCAATTTATTTTTTCCCCATTTTTTTTTACTTGCTTGCCGAAATGTGCTGTTAAGTGTATATAATCTTTCTTTTGTTGCGCTATTAGTGCTTAGCTTTTAGGAGATATTGATATTGTTTTGTTTACATGTTTGATTCAGCAGCAGTCTCAGCTTACTTTCTTTAAATTCCCTCACTAAATCAGTCCATTATTGACAGTTCTCCTCTTCTCATTTCGCCAGTACCTTCCCCGGGAGTCAAAGTCAAATGGCAGACTTATAACTGCCTGACCTCCTTAGCGTTGAACCCCTCCTCCATAATCAAACTCAAAGTAACCGGCGCTCATGTTCTCCTTCCTGTTACATCAAGGAATATGTCTTGACGTTTGAGCTAACCCCTGGGGCCACTAGGGTCTTGTCTACCTCACATATCGCTCCTTCCTGATTCCCAGTTGGCTCCTCCCCCTCACAGCGAGCACTCAAACAGATGGAAGTTCATCCCTCTACAGCTGTGATGGGTGTTTAGAGAATAGCATCTCTAATTGGGTTTATTGTTGATCTTGGGAGGTTAATTTGTTCTTGGCTGTGAGTAAACATGAAGACAGGAGCCAGCATTTAGTTGATGAGAAGAACGAGGAGGCCATGGAGTCAATAAAGTTTAAAAAAAGGATTATTTTAATAAATGGGCTTCCCGTGTAGCTTCAAGATGAGAGAAGTCTATTTTCATGCAAGAAAATAGAAAACGTCTTCGCCATCAAAAGGAAAAAAAAATGTTAAATTTAAAGGTATCATAAGGTCACATAAATGTAAGTAAACATGTTTTACACTTCTTTCTGGATGAAAAGAACCAGGTTTTAAAAAATCTTTGTTAATTTTGTACACATATTAGTTCCAAAAAAGGTACAAAGCGATTTTGGGTATCTTATTTAGTTATTGAGTAAACAGTAAACAGAGTGAAAATTGGCCTAAAATTCAAATATACCTCTTTTTTCAGCTTAAAACAGAATAATAAATTGGGCTTGGAATAAGATATCAGCAAATGCCTTTGTATGTTCTGTCAAAATATTGTTGTGTACAGGATTGTAAAGTGTGGTTTTTGTAGGTGCTCCTTTAAGGAATGATGTTTATGACTTTGTGGGAGAAAAATGCAATTTAAGAAAACGGCCTTTGAAGTTACTGTGTCCTATTTGCATCTATGGATGAAGTGGATTAAACAAAGTAATTAGACATCTTTAGGAGCAGATTGAACAACTTTCCACATGAAAGTCGATATGTTCAGAGCGCAAACTCACCAAAAGAACAATAAATAAATAAATGTCTCAGCAGTGTCTTTCCTTAATTTAGCATTGAGTCATCGTAGTACATGTTTACTTACTTTTACTTTTTTTTCTCAGAAATGTGTTGTCTGCTTTGAGAGTCATTGGTGCTACCTGCCAGGAGCAGTGTGCACCTGCCGTACAGTCATGCCGGAGCAGTGTTGAGCTAGGTATGCAGTGAGAGCAGAGCTGGAGGATTAGCTTGCTGACCAAGTTTTAGGTCAGTGGGGGAAACCTAAGTGCCCGAACCCACCTAGACACGGGGAGAACTTTCAAAGAACACATAAAAATGGCCGCCTGTGCTGCTCGCTGTCCGAGGGCTCTAGGCCATTGATTTTCAGCCAGTGTGCTAGGGAACACTTGAGGTATTGCCAGGTGTGTCGAGAAAGCAAAACAATCATCCTTGCCAAATAGAAAGAACCAGACACAGGGACAAGGAAAATATTTGCACCATTTTTCTTTTTCAAAATTGTGTAATTTGTTAATGTTTCAGTGTTAATGCTGTGGAATGAACTAACTCACTGATCTAAAAAGCAGCACGAATGCCAGGTTCTTTTCCAGCCTCAGAGTCGGGTGATCGATTTCTAGTTCTGACAATTCTCTGAATGTCCTTCATGCTCTTCTCCCCCAACACTGCCCAGTCTAATAAAGCCTTTGGGCCAAACGAGAACTCTAGTGCATTTCAGAACCAAACTCAATACGTCTTTAACGTTGAGCTTTTTATTTTCAGACATGACGACTGCTTTATTGCTCTCCATAGCGCAAATAAACACAGTCGTTTTTACTTTCACTTTAACGCAGCGGACCAAAACAAAGCAACACGTGCTAGTCCGCAGTGGTCCATGGCACCTGTCCAATATTTCCGTAGCTGTTTCTTACCCCATACACTTGAATGCCTCTCCTGGTCTGCTCCTACAGTGATCGGACGCAGCATCAACACAACTACACAGACTTTCCAGATCTATGAGATATAAATCAAGACACCTACATCGTAGTTCCCGGATTTACATGTATTTCTAAAAATTGGTTTAACATTGGACTAGGATTGGACAGCCACTTTGCTTTCTACAAGTCAAACCTTGCACTAACATCACACATACATACCACAATGTTGACTACTGTTCATCATTTAACATGGATCCACTGCACTACAAACCATCTTTTGATCTCTAATGCTAATGTCCTACATTAGCATTGTATAGGCATCCTCCCGACACGCTGCATCTCTCCACAGCCGGTGTTTCTGGCCTATTTCCTTTCTTACCTTTATTTCTACAACGCGTATTGCCTCTCTATTTTCATCTTGCCTTTCCAGGTGATTCAGAAAGATTAGAGTCTGCACCATATTTGTCTGGTCTGGGGGTAATTGTCCCGCGGCTTGAGATATGTCCCGGTCCTGGGGAGACGCCAGCGCTAAGACAGAGATAAGGAAGGTATGTTTGTCTAATGAGCTTTGGGTTGCCGCACCACCCTCTATTGCTTATTTATATGTTCTCTGTTTTCTTCATAGCCTGAAAGTAAGTAGCCTTGTCTTGTCTGAGAGATGAAGCGGCCCCACACAGCCTGTAGTTCGGTGACAGAATAGTTGTCAGCGGGAGTACAACATAATTATGCTTCATTTTTTTCCACCTACTTGAAAACGCTATGGAGATGCAGTGCTAGCAGACAGTAATGATTCCTGCTTACCTGCGCTAGTTATTTCTGCATGGAGAATGTCAATGAAGCAGCCCCTCGCACTTTAAAACGAGTTTGGAAAATACACGTTTAAACAAGTTGTGTTCTAGAGTAAAATTTTAGCTGGGGGACAAGTCAAGAGTTCTGAGGTGGGATTTGTTGACAGATTGCAATTTTGTTGACTTATTTTATGGTTAATGCCTCTGTAATTGCTTGGGCTGTCCACAAAAACAGACACAACGTCTTCCCTGGTAGCATAGATCTACAGTTCATGTTTCTAATTTTCTAATGTCAGTTATCATTTCAGTTCAGTCCTTGATTGTTGGTGAAATTTGCGTCAACCATTTCTAGTGAGGGCCTTCTTCCCCGTCGCCAAGTATCTGCTCCAGAGATATCCATTTATTGTGTCCATGGCAGGGGTTTTGAGGCCGAAAACACATGGCAATGATGGGCCATTTGTCACAGTTTCTCCAGCTGTTTGTATTTCCCTTTGAATAGTGGGCGCTTTGACATGGTATTCACCTTATTCCACCCCGCCCACTTTTGCCTCTTTTTATTTATGTTTATGATCCGCACTCTTGTAGTAAAGGGACTTCCGGTTTGACGAGAACCCCGTTCACGCAAATGCCGATCGAGGGAAAAGTCTCTTGCTAAAACATGATATAAAGTAGATTGATTTGTCTAAAACGTTTAATGTACACATGCAAAAACAAGTCAGCTACGCACCGATTTCCTGGGCGGCCTGAAAACGGCTTTTTAGTCCATGTAGAACTTATTTTCTGTTGAGCTCATCTGCCCCGTGTAAACTACAACGGAAAAAAAATGGTTGCGCCCACGACAACTTCCGAAATAAGGTGACTAAAGAAACATGAAACATCCTTCCAACCGAACTCCCTCCAAACATGGTCTTCATTGCTTATATAATAACTCCGTATGTGTAAGTACCTGTAAAAGTCCTGTTTTTGTTTTTTTTTGCAGTCTCTGTTGTTGAAAGGATTTGAAACTAACAAATAACAATAGGTTTCAACATCTGTAGATATTTTGTTGTGTTAAAAACCGTAAATCTCAGAGTTGTAAAGACCCTTGCTCTCCATCTGAAATAATGGCACTATCACATTCTAGTACACAACCTATTGTCTTCCATATCGCTTGAAAAGCATTTGAGATCATAGTTGCTCTAATAGTGCAGTAAGTTGAATAAAATCCCCATCCGATCAGTCAGTGTTGTCCAAACCAGCCATAGTGGAAGCATGAACGCAGTATCTCTAGTGTTGCTCACACCTTGTCATCTCTCTGACACATTTGCCCTCACGTTGAGCACTTGCAGCCTCTCCGACAGAAGCGCTTCAAACCCACCCTTCTGCTCTTTGTCGGGCCGTTCTGCCTGCGCTCGGAGTCAGAGGAAGTCACCTGTCAAGCCGTTCCGTCAATATGCCCTGCTGCAGTGTTCCTCTTAACCGATCGATACTGGTTGGTCGCTGTTTTCTTTACTTCTCCGATCTTCAGAGGGATCCGGCCGGCATCTCAGGCTGAGCGATGACAGGACCAACCAAGAGCTTTTTCTTAACTTTAGTGTTGGAAAAGATTGGTGTTGACATTTATTTTGGAGATTTTGGACAGCTAGTCTAAAAGTTGCTGTTGTTGTCTTCAGATATTGACAATCATAAAAGCTTTACATATAACTCAAAACCTCACAGCGTAAGATTTCACCCAAAAAGTTAAACAGTGCACCTTTAATTGCGTTTGGGACCAGCCTACTGAACACACTGCTTGTAAAGTCTTTTGGCCAGACTCAGAAAGAAAATCCCCCCTAACCGGTCTAAACACAAAGGATTCTATGATGGATTGGGCATTTTCCTCAGTATAGAAGTGCAGAAGGTTCGGTTTTGGCAGGAAGATCGATCTGAAGTTAGAATGGTTATAAGTAATGCCTCTCAAAGTTGCAGCTCAAACTCTTTTCACTTAAGACTGAGCGGTGCCAGCGCAGTGCTAAACTACATAAGTGTGATGTACTGACAGAGTTATGACAGAGACTGGGGAAAGTGCTTTTGAGAAAGCGGAGTTTTCAAGAAGCTGAGCGAGACGCCTTGTTATGAATCTTTTCTATAGCTCCCTGTTGTTCCATGTGTGTTTGAGACATTACAAATACATTTTGATACTGGGGTACCTAATTTTCACACATCAAAACCAGATGTAGGTATTTAAAGGGGCTGTACCTGATTTTAATTGTTTTCAAATGTGAAAAACAGAACTTGTTCACGCACCTGATTTTTTTCTGCATGTAATAAAGTTAAATCTGTGTTGCCCCGGTACATATATATTGTAAAAGCATCTATTCAGGTGAAAATGTGACCACAGCGCTTTCTCTGCATCTATTTATAGAACGTTGTAAGCTACGAGAAGCAGGAAGTGCGTAATTAGCATGACAATGTTTGTTAGCTTGTGAAACATGCTTATAAACTCATCGCAGTGAATATTTAGGATGCTGGGACTGCATTTAGTAAGTGAGCGATATATATGATGGCTATTCACCTTATTCCGCCCCGCCCACTTTTGCCTCTTTATGTCTGTGATCCGCTCTCTTGAAGTAAAGGGACTTCTGGTTTGACGCTAATGGTGTTTTTGCAAATGGCGATTTAGGGAAAAGTCTCTCATTAAAACATGATATAAAGTAGATTGCTTTGTCTAAAATGTTTAATGTACATGTGCAAAAACAAGTCAGCAATACACCGATTTCCTGGGCGGCCTGAAAACGGCTCTTTAGTCCGTGTAGAACTTATTTTCTGTTGAGCTCGTCTGCCCCATGTAAACTACAACGGAAAAAGATGGCGGCGCCCACGGCAACTTCCGGAATAAGGTGAATAAAGACTTTAAAACACAAACTAGTTCTGTTTTTCAAGTTCAAATCAGGTATGGCCCCGTCAAATGATATCTTTCGCTCTCACAAAGCCTTGGCACATTGTTAATATCCACATGCATTGATTTTCAGGCGGCGGCTCAGTTTTACTACAGCTCTTTGACAGAAGTAAAACTCCTGTGACCTCCCAAACACAGCCGATCTCATTTCCAGGTTGACAAGAATTAAAACGCTTTATTATTAGATGTTGGCAGACAAAAAATTATACTACAGCAAACAATATGATAAAGGATGTGGTGTTTACGTCTGATTATCAAGCATACAATAGGGTCAGCATGCAGTGCAGTCCATGAGGTCCACATCTTCAGAACTGGGTGATCCTGTCGTTTCTTTTCACTATTAGCCTCTGTCATTCTGTCAGAGCTGTACGTTTCCATGATCACACTTCATTGCTTTATTTATACCTCCTTTTTCTCTGTTGTGCCTAGCCCCGCCCCCCTCCTGGAGCCCCGGGTCCCGACGGAGATCAGGTCTGCTCCGGGGGGACAGCAGCATGTCAGAAAACATCCACATCCAGCCCATCATGAACTGCCTGCGCCGTTTCTCCGCGTCTCTGGGCCTCCTCTTTGGCAGCCATCACTCTTTCTGTCTCCTCCTCCCCTCTTCACCCTCGTCTTCCTCCCACCATTTGATTCAGATCACTGCTTTAGCCCCCGTCTTTGTCTCCTCCGACTCCATTTTGCGCTGGCAGACGGACAGGGCAAGCAGTGCGTGCGTGTGAGAAGAAGGGATAGGCTGAAAGTTTTGGAGGAGGTAAAAATGTCAGGCGTGGATGAAGTGCAGACTTTTATGTCGGGGCGGCGTGAGGGCTGCTCTTTCAGGATCCTGAGTGACGGGCCGCGGTTAAAAGAGAGGCCCGACGCCAAAGCCAAGACGACAGAATGAGTTTAACTCTCATTGTGTTAGCTTGTCACGCTGCATCAAGACGCATCACTATATGCCCTATATTTACCTTAGCTGCTGTCTGGCATGAAGCACTTTTTTTAAAGCGTCTGAACTCTTCAGAATGTCAGATTGCAAGTGTCAGACTCCAGGCCCATAAGCCAAGTCCAAACTAGTTATTTAAATGTAAGACAAGAATACATTTTGTGTTAGTTCCGTCTTCAGAGTAGAATTTTACTCTTAACCGTGAATCATCCCTAAAGGAAAAATAAAAAATTTATGTTAAAAATGTGACCAAGAACTTCAAGTTTCAGAGAAGAGTCTCAAGTCAGTCCACTGGCTGCCCACTGCTCCTGACAGACTGTGCCCCAGTGGTTGAAGGAGGGATTAAGTGAGACACTTTTTTTGTTTGTTTCAGTTTGTTCTCTCATTTTGTAAACTTTCACCCGGAAACAACAACATTGTCCAATCTGCTTCATTATTTGATTTAACCCACTTGCACCTATAGGTTTATATGGAAAACTGCAATTTCAAAGGCTGTTTAATTTCCTTGTAGGGAACATTCCAAATTACTAGAAGTATTTCTACAACTCAGTTGTTACATTTTTCAAATTAACTCATATTTAACGTCATAAATATATTCAAAATTAAATTACTATTGGTGGGCTACTTCTTTTGAACAATTGCATGAAAAATTCCAAAGCCAAATTGCACATGCCTACATCTTTTCTGCAGGCTTTAGTGAATATGACCAGCCCCCACACTCTTCCACCTGAGGCTCTGGAGCATGTCTGACTCAGGATGAGGCCTTTCTGATCCACTGCTTGTTTGACCATTTTACATTTACAGCTGTAGTGCACTAACTCTTTGTCGTTGACATCTTTTCATGACAAATATTTATTTCTATTTAGAGTTTGACAAGCTTTCTACAATCTATTGATAATATTTATATGTTTGTGTATCAACGTATGGTTTGATGTGTTTCCCTCTGATGATTATTTTCCGTCATTTTAGTCCCACATTGTTTAATGGTTAACTTTACTTGTGGAGGATCCACCAGTTGCTTGTCTTTGTGAAAAGTTTGCTTTACGTAGAATGTTCCATAGTATGGCATGATAAAGGAGTCAACAATAGCGCTCAGTCATCGTACACCGCTCAGTTCTGGAAGTACATTTTCCTTCATTTTTCTCATATGGATTCCACTAACCAGCACTAACCAGCTATGGACATTAGTTAGCACATAGCTTTTTACTTTTAAGGTAAAATGTTTGTTTTTTGGTCAGTTTGCTCTCTCAAAATATAGGCTTTCATGTGGAAACAACAAACCATTCTGCTTCAAAAGAGGATTTATTTCATTTAATCAATTTCATCATACCACTTAAAGTAGCTCCTACACACATCAAACTTTACAATCTTGTACAAGATTTTGACAGAACATACAGAAGGATTTGTTGATATCTAATTCTAAGTCTGTTTATAAAAGTCTAAAAAATGAGGCTAGTTTTCAGTTAGATGTAGTTTACTATTAGATATCTAATTATATATCCAAAATCCCCAGTGTACATACTGAAAGAAATTTAAACCTGGTTTTGTCCATTTTTCAGATTAAAATGTCCCAAAAATGTGCAATTTCCTACACATAAAATGAGCACAAGAACTTTTTCTTTCCCTCTGCCATTGGAACACTTTATGTTCTTAGTTTGTGAATTTTGTTCACCGACAATGGCAGTGAAAACTTTTCTGATTCTGGAAACATCACATGACGAAAAACTTACATTTATATGAGTAAACGACAACGAGTTTCAAATAGATTCTTTCCTATTCACCTGCAGTGTCTCGCCTCAATATTTGAATTTTTCTAAATCCCTATGGGGTGTCAAACATTCTGTTCAACAGTGAGCTTCAAAGTGGGTGGGACTGTTGAAATCCATTGGTTTATAATACAAATGATGCATACAGTCCCTATAAGCTCTTAAAGCTCACCAGCCGCTTTTGTTGTGTGTTGTTCCAAATGATTTTCCGTCTACACTTTTGAACCCGTAAAACAAACAATCTTAGCCGCAGCTGATCAAACTTGGTTGTTCCTCACAGTTTATTTTTACAGTCAGTTAATATGGCCCCAAAGTGCTTCCAAATGGCTGACTCACATACACTCACTGACTTGGCCTACATCCTCTCAGTACTATAAGCTCATGCTCTTAGCCTATGGCCATGCCCCGGCTCACTGCACAGACACAAACCTAAGAATAGACAGGGGGCTGATGGATGTAAAAAGCAAAGAAGAGAGCGTGGAGATTGAGTGAGTGCAACACTTTTTAAATAAAAACCTCCTCTTTTTCACTCAAAAGTGCATGAAAGCTCTCTCAAAGTTTCTCTGTGTTCTTTGCTCTCGCCCTAGAAGAATCCCAGCGGACAGGGAGCACTCTCTCTTTCCGGAAAGACACAAAAGCTCAACCTGGCAAGCTTCCATCCATTTGAGGAAATAAATACAATGTTGTACACCTAACCTGGGGTTGTTAATTATGCTTTAGGTGAAAACAAGAACAAGTCCTTTTGCTGTAAAAGGTTTTGAAGTGTGCGAGCAGCCAAACTGCATCTCTTCATGCATGCACTCAAGCGTAAATTTTGACCTGCAAACTAATGCTGGGTGTCCATCAGGCCGAGGGTTATAGAGTGGCTGAAAGAGAGTTTGAAAAAGGAAGGAAGTCAGGAACAATCTGCAACATAATGGTACTTATGTATCCAGCAAATGTCATGCAAGACATTTACCAACTGAATTTCCATCATTTGTAACGTGATCGGAACATTCTGTAAAAAATATAGTTGCTCATTCAGTCCAAATCACACAAAATAATGATAAATCAACGATAAATAAATAATGATAATAATAATAATGATTTCTACCTTTCAAATCAATCAATCAAATACATAGCACAATTCATGCAAAAAAGTGATTCAAAGTACTTTACAAAACAAAACAAAAATACATTAAAACCACAATACAAAAAATAAAAACTGTTAGCCCTGTGACACCCCCGCCTAAAGCCCAAAGTCACTGGGATGGGCTCCAGTCACTCGCGACCAAACGGGAAAAAGCAGTATAAAATAAATGAAGACAAAAAAAAAAAAAGTAAATAAAAATGAGCCCCCTTTGTTTTTTATTATATACATTTTCCCTTTTTAAAATTAGTATTGTTTTGATGATTATGGATTATTATAATAGATTTCTGGTTCTTGGTGTTAACTGTTATTTATCAATGTAGGTATTTATGTATTTAAAACATTAAAGAAAAAAAAAACAAAAGTGTACTAGAAACTATCATCAATGATACAAATGTGACGATATTCAAATTGCACAGTTCAGATTTATCCTTGTTTAACCTTGTACTTCAGTTTTCAAATTGTAATATTCCGGGCAAGCACACAGTATAATGTTATTGCTTCATTGTCGGATTGTTTATCTACTTTTAGTTTTTAAATATGTAAAACAGAACAGAAAAACAAAAACACAACCAGAAAGAGAGCAAAAAAAAAAAGGCAACAAAAGACAACCAAAGAAATCAAGGCACATACTATTGTCCATCGTAAACATCCCATTTGGTCAGAAGTGTTTTCATTGTTGTCCATTTTCAAATTAAATTGTTGGTCAGTTTTTTGTGATGGCCTTCTTTCCTGCTGTCAGAAGTTTGTTCCAAAGGTATCCATTTGTTGTCCATGGCAGGAGTTCTGAGGCCCAAATGCGTTTTTTGAAGTCAAGTGGAACGCCAATAATGGAAACAGTTTGGAGTACTTTGACAATCTCAGTCTGATATTTCTGAACAGAACAGTCCCAAACACACCATTTCTCCAGCGAACAGCATTTCCCTGTGAGTAGTACGTGATTGTATATCTATCGGCTCAAATCTCATTCTGTAAAGCCGTTCAAGGCAACGTATTGTGAAATTGGCCAACACAAATAAAAATACCAACGTGACGATATTGCCAATACTTTACAGCTTTATGAAATGGCTTTGTTATGGTGTCTTTTTTTTTTATCCATGTTGTCGCGCTCATCCAGGCAGAAATCTCACTTTTCTGTCAACACACACACAGGTAGGTGACACTTAGCGCTCAGCACAGCCCTCTGCTTGGGGAGCTGTGTGTCTCCACGTGTCCACTCACCTGTCCTCCCGCAGCCCACACACTGTCAACTCTGTCCACCGCGTCCTTGGGCGAGGACAGCCAGGCGGCGGTGCAAGGTGACTGTTGATATTAGGATGTAGCATTGGCCACGCCGCGCTGCCTCCCTCATTGCTATTTCATGTCGAGCGCGCTTGCATTCGTCACGTTCCATAAACTTCCTTATTATTCACTGGCGGCGAGTCATTTTGTTCTGCCGCCCAAAGTGAGACGGCGGTCGGGAGAGAGGAGCGGGGATGACAGACCAAAATCCCTCTAATAATCACTCCGCGTATGAAGTTGTTGATCAGGAGCGCAGGTGGCAGAGTGGCGCTCACCTCCCCTCCTCGTACGCTCTCTTGAGGGGCTCCTCTGGGTGCTTGTTGAATCCCACCCATCCAGGTCTCGGGATAATCAGCTTTCTCCAGCTTAGGCAAATAGAGTTGTCAGCGGCGCAGTAACACGCACAGTCACGCCTAAGGGACAAGTGGACCGGCGCGCTCATTCATCAGAGAGTTCATGGACCAAGGCGTCTCCCAGAGGTGCCATGGAGGGCCGGTGCTCACGGTGGCGGGGAAATGCCTGAGTGTGCCATATGCGGCAGGTAGCTCTCTCCCTCTGTCGCTGTGTATCTTGGTTTAGGTGGCTCGCGCAGCCGTAAAGAGCGGGGCATAGCAGTGAGGCTTTTACGCCAAGCAGGTGGCCATGTTGTGCTCAGCCAGAACGCATAAAGCAGCCTGCCCCCAGCATCTGCCGCGCCGTAAAGCACATTTACACCATGATGCCGTGCTCATCCCTCAAGTGTGCTGCAGGATATAGAGCCAAAAGTAGACCCGGCTTTTCGCGCAAACAAACATGAGCCGACACAAGGCCGATATCGGGTTATATCAGAGCTCACGGTGTCAAATGCCGTTTATCTAAATAGTAAAGATGAATTAATGAATAACGCGTGCCACGTCTATGACCCAGGTCTCCACTGCAGCGATTTGGCTCTAGGCTTTCTCCACTCGGGTTGTAGTGTCAGCCAATGTAGACTACAGGCGTATTTGTACAGGATTAGTCTTACAACAGGATATTGAGTAAATTGTAATAATTACGAATGTTGTTTCTAGTCCTAAGTTAATTGTCTATGTCTTATGTCTGTGATTTGGGCTGTTTTTAGTCTGTGCTTTGACGCTTATATCGATTCAAAATGTCTCTTTGTTCATTTTACATCTAAATCTGAATTAGATTATCATTATTGATTCACACACAGGACCTTTGGCAACCTAGTTATTGTTGTTTTTTCTACAAAACGCAACACAAACTGCAGTAAAGTTGTCGTAGCCATAGAGGCTCTTTTGGAAAATACTGGGTGCTTTCGGTGCAAAGTTTGGATCAAGGGGTTCTGTCAGCGTTAATTGTTAAAAAGGGAGAAGCTACAGATGTTTTATAAGAAATGTGATCGCCTGGATGTCATTCAGATCGCAACAATGTGATCCCGTACTAATGCTCACAATAAAACACAGATGTCGTGGGGTATTTCAATTTTTATAGACGTCACTTGCTAAAAAGAATCACATGCAAATAGGGCTAAATCTCCACAATTTCTGCTTTTACGACCGCCATACGATGTCACGTTTGTCACATCACTTGCAACCTCCTGCCAAGTATCTCCTGTTTTCATCATCTGAGCAATCAACTCGTGCATGTCCGTCCCCTGCTCTCATCTCCCCGGCCCACTTAAGCCGAGCAGCGTTTGGGTTCTTGCAAACACCGGGTGTAACCGCAGTAAAAATCTGTAAGAGCGATCACGGTTCCACTCAAGACGCGTCAAAATACTAAGAGCGTGCAATCGGAGCTTTTGGTGAAGTGCGACCTTTACCAACCCACGAAGGATATACGATCGTTTCAAGATTCAACTGTAATTATAAGTCTTTTGTTACAACTGAATACCCAAAACCTCAAATTCTGAACATTAACTTTTACCCCAAAAATGGTATAAATGAAACACTCTTACACACATTTGTTTTATCACCGAAACATCTGCTTGATAAGGGGCACATATTGTGATCTATTGACTTTTAAGCGTTTTTTAACCATGTTTTAATTGTTTTCCCTCATTATTTACCCAAAGTTGTATTAAAGTGATTCCTGTATGTTTGAGTAATCTACATTCTCGTGCATTGCTCTGAAAATTCCTTTCCATGTTTACGATAACGTACCGTGAAGGGACAGGCAGTCAACAAACCATTTCTTATTATTGTTTTTTAAAGCCACAAATATAAAATAATGACCTAACATAATTGTATACTTGCAATATCATCAGTCAGATCTGCTCTCATCCTCTTTTCCTTTCTACTCGGCGCACTACACTTGACCCAGCCTTTGGAGAGGAAAGTTGGTTGCTGCACTAGAGTTGTCAAAGTTGACTCCGTATACCGCTCTTTATAGTTCTTGAAAGTATGGTGACTTTAGTGTGCCCCTTGCTGTTTTCAGAAGTTTTTCTCTCTGTTTTTTTGGGACCTCGGCCTCCTGTGCCTGTGTCTCGGTCTTGCTGCAGTAAAGTGCCAGTGAAGTTGTCCCAGAGGCAGTGGATGCGCTGGAGCATAAACAGTGGTACGAGGCGGACCGGTGTATTAATGGAGTCCAGTTAGAGCGTAAATCCCAGACTCGCTCTCCCTCTCTTCCCTCTGCGCTCTCTCTCTTTCTCTCCCCCGTAACGCCTCTCGACCAACACTTCCCCTTCTGCAGCAGCACCGCAGCTAACCCAATGTCAAGTCAGCCTGCGTTAGCCAGGCCTGACGGACTGGTCAATAGGGCTTAGACAGACCGCGCTCAGGTTATGGACGCGTGTTTTCACCTTCCTTTAACACCGTAAACATTTAGAGACGGTTCAAGAATTTACAAACACTGCTGAAACTGAGATTGATTATATCGTACTTTTCCACCGAGTTGATTTGCAACTGTAAGTTTGTGGTGACCTCCTAATTTAAAGGACACATATTTTTATTGTTCTTTGCCTTTCAACATGCTATTGAGCACCTTTGCTTTAGTATCTCATGTTTGAACTTAGAAATAATGTATCTACTGAAGGCATTCATGACTTCACATCAGTATAGTGTTCCCTCATCTACTGGCAGCAGAGTGTTACCATGAGGAGATAAACAAAAGCTAGCTTGCCCTAACATGATAATAAAATCGTGCATTTGAATTGAACGCAATTTGATGGCGAAATGCTTAGGGTCCGGAGATGATTTATGGACTTTACAAATCTGGAAAATGTGTGTTTTGCAAAATTCAGAGGAGGAGCAGAGAAGATGACCTTGTAAACAGACTCATGAATGAAGCCAAATACTGTAGGTATGTTTTGATGAGGGATCAATGTTATAACAATGTTAATATATATAATGTTTAAAAGCTAAAAAGAAAAAAAAAAAGCACAATGTGTGTGCATAAAAGTATTTTAAGTTTACAAGACTAAAGGCCAATTCATACTTCATAAGAAGTACGAACTTTGTTTGTGCGCCTCGGGCTGTAAGAACAAAATTACGTCATTTTGTTTTTACAGCCTCTGTTCGGCTGTTCTCGCAGCCTGTTCTTGGCACATCAGCTGAGCAGAACTTTGTTCAGCAGAGCTGTGCGTCAACTAGGCTCTGATTGGCCAGTTTTTCAAAAGGGGCGGGGTAAATTTCCTTGGGCGCATGTTGGAGAAATAGTGTTTGTTATCCTAAAGACAAGGTGGTCAAACCGACGGGCTGACATCCGGAAGTACGAAAAGTGCCTCTCCTCATCCATCTCCCGCATTTGTTGAACGAGCAGACTGTATTCGCCCTGTACTACCCGCGTCGTATTTAGCGCCCGGACATGCCATCTTCACTCATTTCGTTCTGTCTCCTCGGCCAGCGCATGTAAAAAAAAAAAAAGTCGTCATCCTCCTCTCTCATCCACTCAAAAATAATAATCTCCATAGAAACAGCGTGGAAACAGTTGTTGGGATCACGGGGGGCGGGGTCTGAATGAGTTCGGCTGCGGCGCTTGAGCTGAAGTATGAATGTCAGAGCCGAAACAAAGTTTATTCTTGTTCTTACAGCCTGAGGCGCACAAACAAAGTTCGTACTTCTTATGAAGTATGAATTGGCCTTAAATGTTTGATTATTATTGTTTCCTGAGAAGCATTTCATAGGCAACTTTAGTACATGTTAGATATGTGCTATTTGTGAAATATTATAACATTCGAGCTTATATTGTTATAGTTGTATATATATAGTTATTATATATAATGTTATTGTTGTTTATAGAGGCCATAAGAAATTAATTAATCGTGTCAGCCTGCAGTTTGCCCGCTGACAGGCTCATACGCAGCCCTGTCCCTGCACCCATGGGACCCCACTGGGGGCCATCACTTTATAATAACTACACCTTAATTAGCCTTAATCATGAACAGCACCTAGTGCAGGCGGCTCATCTGATGGTACTTCCTCAACTGGTTCATGTGTACTCAGCCTCATGTATTTTAGCGTGCATGCATGAGTGTATGTGTCTGTGGGCAGGTTGATTGGTTGCATGGGTCAGGTGGTTAGGTGGTGGCTGAGTTAAGTAGTTACAAATCCTGAATCGTTCTGAATGAAGTCTTTGTTCATGCTTTATTAAGGTTTTAAAAGCGTCCTTATTATAAAGTGTTATCTCCCACTGCTCCTGTGCCTCTTTTCTTGCACCTATTGGACCTGACAGCTCCTCTACATACCCCCGTCCCTGTCACCCATAGGACCCCCTGCTTCATCTCCCTCAATAATGTATGGCGCAGGAGACACTCTGCATGTATCGCCGGCTCGAGGAGGTCCTCTCTGACATCTGCAGGTCGGCCTCTGCATCATAATGGCTTCTCTGCGTTTTGATGAATAATTGAATTCAAACTGTTTTGCAAACAAAACATATTTGTTAACACGGTGGAATCTGGGGTGAGAGTGGGGGCTTCATCAATATTTAATCTTCATCGTAGACAACAATATAGCCTTTGGCCAGATTCATGTGCATAATTAATGAAAGGCCAATACAACTAACCACATCTAAAACAGCAGCCAGGTTAAACAATGCAAAGATGTAATTCTTCTTGGATTCTCAGAAGTCAAAATCAAAACAAAAACAACAAAAACGAAACAAATAAACAAAACGAAAACTGATATCTATGTTACATTACATAGAACTTTAATTTGTGTCATTTTGACTGTGACACATTTACAGGCCTGAAGGATTTAGATCATTTCTGACTATTTTATTTATTTCTTCTTCTTCTCATATCAAGCAAAATCATCTGCCAGTGAAGTTTGAAAAATTCATTCCAAAAAGGAACAGAAATTTCACTTCACAGGCAGATATTTCTGTTAGGGGGAGAGAAAAAAAACATCACACTTATCAGAAATAATCTTGGCACAATGAGCAAATAAACATAGTTAAAACAACAAATGAAGGAAGATTATTATTCGGAATTCAACTTGATATTCCTTTTTCGCCTCGTGCAGGGGAAGAAGAGGGCTGGAGTCGTAGTTTGAACTTGAAATGCCATTGACACAGTTCTATGGAAAATCTTGAGCACTGCACCAAACGAGAGCTCTGGGAGGGTCTGTCACTCACTCCGCCCGAACCATTGTTGATGCTGTAATGATCTTTCCATATTTAGGGCTGCTGGACTGATTGAACACAAATGTCAGACTGCAATTATGGAGATATATGTGCAGTTGAATGTACCTCTGCCAGCTGTGGGCAGAATCTGTGCGCCAACTTAAGCATAACTACTATAATAAAGTCAGGCGTATGAAAGTACCTTATTCAATCTTTTGGAGTAAAAAACAGATGCTTACTCTCGGTGTTGGAGGAATTCGGGGACAGAATGACCAGAGCCAGATGCACTTGTTTAGATTTATGTCCTCAGGCACGACGCTTCAGCCACCAACCCTAAAAGAGTTTGTAAGTGGTGGTGGAAATGTAGTATAAATCCAGTATAAAGAGAAATTAACACTAAGTTCAGATGTTGAGGGCTCATCATTATTCTGCATCCGGGCTCACTGCTTGCTGTTCAATTCATAGCGGATTCGCTCTAAGCAATTATCTGAGCCAGAAGAAAGGAAGGCAGTTTAAATGAAGCTTAAACAATAGCTGTTATCACTGAAGTTGTTTAGTTGCTCGGTGAAATGCTGTTTGCACGTCAAAGCGGAAAATCTAGTGTGTATGAACTTTAAATGTGCTCGGCATGAATTTACGGATGCTTGTCTGCATGGAAGCAGTTGATGTTCCCAGAATGTTCCACAGTGTGTCATTAAAGGGCACATAATCATGCATTATTTGTATTGGTGATAGCCTTTAAACACATTCTTAACTATCTTTGCTTTGGCGTCTTACGTTTTAGAATTTATAATAATATGAATGGAAAGCACACGTTTCTTTCCAATAGTCTGCGCTTTTTGTGCATCTACTGGACACAGAGGGAATTATCATAAAAAACAACAACATCATGAAACCTGCACCATCGTGATCATATAAGGACAGTTATAATGAACGTGATTTGATGGCAAAAATGCTCAGAACAAGTCTGGCCATGATTAATGGACTTTTGATGTCACAAATTGTATATATTTATAATCCATCTTACTGTTAAACGATTGGGTTACTGGGGTTTTAATATTTGATGTAAAATTCTGGAGTTTAATTAATGTGTCTGACAAGGTCTGTGACATAGACGCATGATGTGAATTTAAAAAAATGTTTTTCCTACTCCCTTTAAAACATACTGAAATGTATTGACTATATTCCTTAATTATTGTCCATGTTGCATTATGATTGTGTATTTTAAGACGATGTATATGTTGGAAATAAAAGACAATTAAAAACATTCATGGGAAATTTGAAACTGAGTATTTTTTGAAGGAGAGGACCTTGTAAACAGGATTTCTGAAACGTATATGATGCTAAATGCATGATGAATAAATGAGGCTAACAATGTTCTATCAAAGTACATTTTGTATACTATGTGTTCTTTAAACTCAATTACAATTACAGTAGAAGTCATTTTTTTCGTAAAGTGTAATCATAATGTAATAACTGTTCTGTTTTTGGTAATTAGCAATAGCCTGAAACCCCTCCCACACCACCTCTGCTCTGAGCTCAGGTTTCCCCGGACATACTGAACGTCAAAGACCCGGGCCAGATGTGCCTCCGACGGTGCCAGCGGTCCGGAGACGTGCCACCGCGGGGACGGACAGACAGCTGCAGCGGCCCCCTCGCCATGTCCCTGCCACTCACTCCGCCTTTTTCTCTATTCATCACTGTCACCCGAATGCTGAGGCTGCGATCGTGCCGGCTACTCACCTATCCTTTGGTGCCGTCTCTCTTACAACGCCATCAAAGAAAGCTCCCCCGGTGCCTCCTCTGTGACTGACACGCGTCCATGACTTATTTTGTAATGATAGCGCAAACACAGGCTGCCTGAAAGAAGAGCCGTCCCGGGAGTCGGTGTCCCCGCGGAGGACGGAGGTCGATAAACTTCCCAAGAATTAACAGGAAGGACTTTTTTTAATGCCATTGATCGTGTTTGCGTGGCACTTTTCAAACGGTGACAGACGTGTATAATCGGATACAGAGCCAAGGTGAAGGTTGAAAGTTCCGCTGCCGGGGCGTTCCGATCCTGTGGGTAATTAGCAGTAGTAAGATGTTGGGAGTGGAAAGACGAGCACTTTCTGCGGAGTTTTTGAGGGCACCTTTCTCTCCGACTGTGGGCTGTGGTGGAGGCCTTGGAGAGCTCATTTAAAGCTGACTTTATTGTTTGAGCACTCGGAGCGCGGGGCTGAAGGACGCGGCGCAGGCAGAAGAGACACACCACTATTGAGCGGGTGCCTCTGCAGTCTGCTCATGTCAGGATGCACGCAAACTATCTGCCCCGCTTCACATGGCTGGAGTTCTGGATGTTAAGCTTGATTGGAGGACCTTTGACAACTTCATACAGAATATATTTTTGTTTGGAACTGATTGGTCAACTAATTGCACAACAGTTTAAAGTGTGTATTGCAAGAATAGTAACACAAGAACTGTACTTTATCAATAATAGATCTGCACGAAATGTTCTCAATTTGCAATAATGTGTTTGTATTCATGACGTTGTTTGGAGGTATAGAACCTGTGCTAAATATTTATTATAGTTTACATCCAGGAACACATTTCTCACACAGTTTAAACCAGGCATGTCCAAACTCAGGCCCGGGGGCCAAATGCGGCCCTCAGACCAATTTTTCTTGGCCCTTAGGCTTCCTGGCGAACTGGCCCACTCTGTCCTGATAAGTACTATTTACAGCACATTTCAGATTTTCTACAATTCCAACCTAAATAACTAACATTTTGGTGCAATACAGACCTGATATTAAGGCAATGAGACTGAATGTAGATGTGGTGGTGCTTAAAACATCAGATAAATGCAGCTTTTTTTAACATTTTGCAATTGATTTGTGGCCCTCCGCTTGGTCTATATTTCAATATGTGGCCCTCGATGGGAAAAGTTTGGACACCCCTGGTTTAAACAGTCATTTAAGAAAATAAAAATGCTTGTAACGTATGTATAAATCACATTACATGCACGCCAGGTTCGAGTTCAATTTAAACCAATTTTTCAACACACATGTAACTACGAGGCGTCTTGATTTGAATCGCAAAGATCCCAATAAAACATCCGGAGAAGTCCACACCTATACCTATTATAATCTTTCGAGATCGGCAGCTCTAAACTAACACAAGCGGCAGGAGGGACATAATTACTGACAGCGCCCATGGCAACTTCCAAAATAAGGTGTCACATCTGCTGCCCATTTCAAAACAGTTCGTAAAATTACAAACTTCATAAACATTTCAAACTACGGAAAATTAGGTGAGCTTTTTGTGTTGAGTATGATCATGTTAAAGCTTACCTCGTTTTCAAGCGGTGAAATAATAAAGAAGAATGTATTTAAACCTGTCTAACTCATTCTCACAAAAAACGCTTTAGCAAATCCCATGCATGTTTTTTGTTCCACTATCACAGCTTTTTCAGACCCAGAAGTGTAGCTCGGATGTGACTCGCGAGGCTCTCTCTTACAAGTTTGAAAACGTTTGAGCATTAAATGAAGACGGCGTGTAGAGATCTGCTTTTACGAAACACTTTCTGGGGAGGGAAACAAAATGTACTACAGTAATTGTGAGAGGCGTCTGGCTGCAGACCTTAATCCAGAGTCGCCTCTCCGCAGACCTTAACCAGGAGGCGCCCACGTGACCCGTACCTTAACCCAGAGGTCCCTACCAGAGCCTGGATGTGTCAAAAATAACCAATATCAACACGTACGACACCATACGTTTTTAATTCAATCATTCCTCTTCTTGTTAATTTATAACTAGGTAGAAACTAAATGTAGAAACTAAATATTTGGCTATCCGCTGATTAATCTTAACAAAATGTAATGATTAGAATTCGTATCATGCTGTGAAGTGTATATTTAGATATTACAGCACCACACGCTCTTTACGTTATTGCTTCTAATTGGATGTGTTTTAATCAAACTTGTATTATAACGTCAAGTGTTTTTAAATATAGTATAAATGGCGTTGAAGTGGAGTTTTAAGTAACGTGTTATGAAAAACTAGGGTTGAAGTTTACTGTTAATTTCAAATTTAATGTGAATTTGTAGATATAGATCCATCGTCAATAATGATGGAGACTGGAATCTGAGTTGGAGCTTTTTAAAATCTTATTTGTTTGTGTGGAAGACGTGGACATTTTATTAAGAAGTGGTGGATGGGAGGGGCTTTGTTTTTTTTGTGAATGTAATAAGATGAATGGGTGTAGTAATGCATGTAATCTTTCTTTCAAGTTTTAATTTTTTTCAATACAGTTGTTTTTTTTTCTGATTATAATGTTCAATATTTTGATTTGCAGTGTTTTCAATATTTCCATAAACTGTCAATCTTTCATTCAGTTGAATGTTTTCTGATTGTTTTTAAACATATTCTTACTAACCTCTTACTTAGGTTAGTAAAAAGTAATATTGCGGCGTAACTATTTTTTTTTTTTCTTTTTTCTTTCGGACCTGTGGGTTAAGGCGCCTCTTGGTTAAGGTCTGCGGGGCTGGCGACTGGATTAAGGTCTGCAGCCAGACACAATTGGTAATTGTGAGAAAAACAGTTGAGTACCTCAGCTTTAACTATGTTTTTATGAATTGAGTCGTCTGACCACCACCCAACTAGCAGTGCAGCAAAGATGAAAAAGAAAATCTAACGCATCGATCCGAGTGTCTCCACCACTGAGCCGCGGAGGTTTCCAGTCATTTTCCCTCATGTTAATACTGGGTTGTGTAGTGTAGAGTGTGGCGGGCGGCGGAGCAGGGCTAACATCTGCACACGGCCACACAACAGGCACACAACAGGCACACAACAGGCACACAACAGCCACACAACAGCCACACAACAGCCACACAGCTCCAGCAGAGGTAGAAGAGGGGCGTGTGTGTGCGCGCTTCACGGCCGGCAGCCTGTGACCTCCCAGCGGCTCCGAGCAGCTCTTCCTCTTAAAAGCCAGCTGTGCCTCGTGCTCCGAGCCGCCAAATATTCACCGTCCAGCTGTTCACCTGAGGAGCGCCGAGCAGAGCCGCCGCATAAACGCCAACCCGGAGCGGAGCCGGTGCACAGAGCAAGAGACTCCTCGGCGCACAATGGCTTTATTATCCGCCCTCACTCGCTCAGCGCTGCCACGAGGGTTCACACAATGCGGGGCAGATGTGGGGTTTGATTTGCAGATACTTGTGGTGGCTGAGTGCTCCGTCTTTCGCGTGGTGTTTGGGTTAGAGATCGCAAACTTTTCGAGCTGGGAGCCCCAAAATAAGCATGCAACCCACTCAGATCCCCGCAGTGAAATGAAATTGACATTTAAGGTGGGACACTGCAGGTGAATAGTGGAAAAAATGTAATTTAAATATATCAATTTAAAACTTTACTCACAAAAATGTAGGAAAAATATATATTACAAGGTTTTCACCATGTTTTTATGTAGAAATAAGGCATTTTATGTGTAAAAACAGCCAAAAATACACATATTTGAGACATTTAAATCTAAAAAAAAAAATTGACAGAACCAGGATTTCTTGGTTCATTCTGTACATATATTAGTTACAAAAAAAAATGTACAGGGGGGATTTTGAATTTCTTATTTAGTTTTTAAGCAAACTAGACTGAAAATTGTCCTAAAACTTCAAAATTCACCTTTTTTTTTTACTTAAAAGTTCAATAAATCAGTTTTAGAATTAGATATTTAAAAATTGGTTACATTGTGATCTTTATGTCCCTATGAGAGAAAAATGCATTTTAAGAAAACAGCCTTTGAAGTTACAATGTCCCAGAGAAATCAATGGATGAAGTCGATTAAATAGACGAATAAAACATTTTTAAGAGTAGACTGGACAAGTTTGTTGTTTCCACATGAAAGCCATATATTGAGAGAGCAAACTGAACAAAAAACTAAACACTGGAGAAAAAAAAAAAAAAGAGTTTCACCTGTAGTGTCTCGCCTTAAATGAAAAAACATGTTAAATAGTGAATGTCTTATTAAACCATAAGCTGTTTAGAAATAAAGATACAAATGAAATACATTGCATTATTTGTGGGGAATCTAAAGCACGATTTATGTGACAGTTAAGATGGACATTTGTCATTTTTTCAATTCATTTCAAAATAATTCATTTGTCTCTTGTCTATTCAAAGTATATATTTTTCTTTACTTTTAGTGCTTTTTAATGTAATACAAACCAACTCAAAACAATGACAAGATACAGAGAGCAACAAAACAAAAAGAAAAGAGTAATCTGTATAAAGTGTTTTGCCTTTTGCCTTTTGTATCCGTCTCATTTGTTCCAAAGTCCGGCAAATTTGTCCATTTTCTAATTCAGTGCAAAAGTTAGTGGTTTGATTTCATAAATGTTCAATGTTACTTCAGTCCAGTCCTTGACAGTCGGCTCTGTCCTCGTCATGCACTTCCTTGATATTGCTTTTTCTCCCCTGCAGCCAAAAGTACATTCCACAAGTATCCACCTATCGTTTCCACTGTTGGAGTTTAACGTCTAAGATGCATTGCTGTAAACTCAAATGGAATATCAGTGTTGAAGACAGTCATGGTATTTCTAACATTCTATAACATTAGTAACTTTTTTTTTTCTTTTTTTAACAGCTTGTCTCTATTCTCCTGCTTGGAAACCCCATTATCAGACAAATACAGGTTCTCTTATCTTTAAATGGAAACTATGGCTTATTTAAGATACTTTTCATGTACGTAAACCACATTTTTCAGTCAAAAATTTGAACTTCTTTTGTTTGTACTGCGCATTAAACTTTGATTTCTCTGTTATTTATTCTGTCCTTATGCTGCACTGTACACAACCATACTCTTCTCACTTCATAGTTTTCCATTCTTATATTTTTGCTCCACCTGCACATTGTTTTGACATATTTGACATTAAACTAAGACCACAAAATGATCCGTTTTGTAGATGCCCGTTAGCCTGTAGCAGCCAGTTAAGAGTGCTCATTTCCACTGTTCTGGTCTGGCAGCAGGCGTTAAATCACATTACACCAACATCTTTTTAAACAGGCCTTCTCCAATTGCATGTTCTCTGTTGGCGCTGTGTGGAATGCATGATTGTATTAAGTCTTTGTTATTCCACTCCTCACTTGACTAAATGGATTAATGATCGATTTGTGTTTTTTCAGTCACAAGGGAGTGCACCGTGGGGTCATGAGTGGACGCACGCTGCTATCTGCTAAATAATCCATCAAAGATTTAAGTGGTGCCAATCACGCCGGAGATGTGGATAAGACATATCTGCAGATGAAGTATTATTTGTGATGCCGGAGTGATTGACACCTTGTTATTGATTCATTTTTGAAGCAGGCTTTGGAATAATTTTCAAAGACACAGAGAACATTAACACAACAATCCAGACAGATCGGCCTCACACAACACTCTGTGGTTTTAAAGTCAGACAATGTCTTTGTTACAGTGTGTGACAAAGTGTATCAGTCACATGCCACCAAACTCAAACACACACACAGGCACGCACACACACACTGGCACACAGGCACACACATACACGCACATACACACACAGGCACACACAGACACGTACAGGCACACACACACACACAGGCACGCGCACACAGGCATGCATATACACACCCAGGCACACACACACACACAGGCTCGCACACACACACAGGCACACACAGGCACACACACGCATGCACAATGTTTCTCTTTTTATACTTAGATACAGTATGTATGTATATATATATAAATGTATGTGTGTGTGTATATATATGTGTGTGTGTGTATATATATATGTGTGTATATATATATATATATATAAGTTAAGTTGATTTAAGTTTAAGTTGATTTAAGTGTTATGTGTGAAGATTATCCTAATATATTACTGTGGAAAACAAAATAAACGAAACTATGCAAAAACAATAAACAATCAAATGAAATAGTAGACTTATAATTAAACTTGTATTGTGAAAGATACAAGTTGTTAGGGTCACCATTTCTGTCTTCACAATGTAATAACCAGCGCTGCTGGAATCACATGCACCTGTGCCTCTACTGGATAGCCCCGCCCCCTTCACTGTAGACTGCTCCTTATTGGCTGAGCCCTGCATTTCCTGTTGCAGCTGCAGAGAAAGTTCAGAATCAGCTTCAAGCAACATATACATTTAAAGTTGGATTTTCTAAGAAGTTTCTCCACAATTTAGAGTTTATTCAACATCAAGAAGCCACTGGTGTCAGACACTGACTGTTCACACAGATGCCATAATCAGTCTGATCCAAACAAAGAGGACATTTAAAAAAACAAAACATCTAAATAGATTGGAGAAAAAAATGGGGTTAAACGGCGTGTTAACCTCCACACGACAGAGAAGGACTGCTCCGGTGGATTTACATCAACCACTGTCTGTGTCCACGAAGACATGTGAGTCACTCCTCATAACAGGACTCACTTTTATCCTCACATTGTTTATAAGAGTGTTCTGCTCAGACAGATGCAGCTTCTGAGGACGCACCAGAGATGGTCTCACCCTCTCACCTAAAGGTAGGCACTTACCAAATATACGCACGCTGGCTTCTGAGAAGCTTTTGAGATTAAACGTTGATGCGTTTGCACTCTCTGCTTTAGACTTTGCAGTGTTGGTTGATCCTGTGCATAGTAGATGTTGCATATGTTGGTGAGTTGGTTGACATGTTGCTGCTGTGTTGGCTAACAGAGATTGTATACAGTGAGTATTGTCACTAGTATGTTTTTGTTGTAGTTGTAGTGCTTGGCTGTAGATGCTGTACTTTTAGTTGTAGCCTTTGTTCTGAAGTCTGTGGGTCAGAATCCCAGCTGCTGATGGGCCTGAAGCAGCACAGGGCACTCAGGCGGCTTGTAGGCCGAATAGAAAGAAGTGAAAATGCTTAAACAGTTTTCTGGCTATTGACTTCCAAACAATGCTCTTGAATACACTACACATGCTACACTTTTTACAGCTAATTCACTGGGAGGTGAAAGTAAAGGTCTGGAAATGTGGAAGCCTTTTAAGACGCAAGGTCTTTTCTTCAATAGCCCCAGCATTCATCAAGCCTGCACTGACACATTAGCTTATTTCAACAAAATTGCATGGTTTTATTAGAGCGGATATGGTTTAATTTGGATACATTTGGAGTGGAGAGCCAGAAAACGCATGTGTGGGAGAAAAGGGCCACATTTTATACGCGGCACTGTAATTTCGAAGACAAGCGCTTGGTTCCAAATGCCTATGGGCAATCACAAAGAATCTATCATTCATGAAATCAGACGGTTCTGTGAGGCACGGCAGAATTTGAGTTCTAACAAGGTGCTGCCGGCTCTGAGTGTGAACCAAAGCACAGCAGAAGAGACGACTAAGCGCTGGATCTGTCCGACATATGGCTACCGCGCTGCAATTACAGCTCAATCGTTCTAATGGCGCTGGGCTTTGGAACCAGCAGTGCAGCCGAATGGAGGCAGGAGCGAGGCCCAGTTTTCTTTCAACTTTCATATAAACTACTCTTCATGTATATATATTTTTCTTTTACTAGAGAGATTATGCACTCACATTCTTTTATTCGAAAGTGCTCTTCAGTATTCCGACTGAATTATTGGGAGCGCAACTGATACGTGTTTCTTTGCTTAGTTTTTTGGCCTAATTTTTGTTGGTGGAGCTGTTGTTTAGCTCAAATTAACTTCATACAGCAAAATTCTATACTGAAAGTTTCTTTGTGGCTCCAACAACATTCATTTTGTTTTCTTTTGTTTAATCGTCAAACTAGGCTTCTTTTTTTAAGACAACAGGATTTGGAAGTGTTTTTGACCTTGTGAACATGGCTGTATCTGTGAGAAATTGTCTTTACGGTCACCGGTCTTGTTGGTGACATGTCACTTATCAGCTGTGTGCAGAGCTTAGCTAGATTGTTTACTAATGGCAGTTGGAGATTTAGGACACTTCATCTCTCCCGACAACAACAAATTTGCTCCACAAACGGACACAAAAACATCTTCTGTATAAGAGATAAATGTGTAGTGATATTGTTTATCTGGTTTTCTACAACTGTTGATTATACAACTTGATTTGTTCTTTTGGATGTCACATACAAACTAAACTTGTTGTAGGCTTCTATTTATCAGTTATTGTTATTATTATAATTTTTTTTTGTAGCAGCTTTTTCACATTTTAGCCTTGGTTTTGAGCTCCAACAGCAGAAAATGTCATTACTCATCGTTGACTCTCGTGTTTCTTCTCACACGGCTGTGAGGTCACTGCTGTGAGGTCACTGCTGTGAGGTCACTGCTGTGAGGTCACTGCTGTGAGGTCACTGCTGTGAGGTCACTGCTGTGAGGTCACTGCTGTGAGGTCACTGCTGTGAGGTCACTGCTGTGAGGTCACTGCTGTGAGGTCACGGCTGTGAGGTCACGGCTGTGAGGTCACGGCTGTGAGGTCACGGCTGTGAGGTCACGGCTGTGATGTCACGGCTGTGATGTCACGGCTGTGATGTCACGGCTGTGAGGTCACGGCTGTGAGGTCACGGCTGTGAGGTCACGGCTGTGAGGTCACGGCTGTGAGGTCAGCCTTTATAACCTCTGTTGATGTGGGGCAATTTCCTAATGGCAAATTTGCTTTAGAAAAAGAATGACGCTCTTAAATAAGTTAAAATTGGAGAACTGGTTGTCTTTTTGTAGAAATAACTGCACGGTGTGCGATCTGAGCTCCTTTTGCACTTTTAAAGCTATGGAAAGGTTGCCGTCACTGCACTTGCACTGGACTGCATGCAGTGTGAGCTCGGGGTTACTTTGGCTGGTGGGGGTCACCTTTCAGATAAAATATCACTCTCCAGGCTTTAGTATTCAGTCATTTTCTTGTGCTGTCTGTATTTTATGCCTGAATGCAGAAGCCTTAAAGAATCTTCTTTTTTCCCCAACATTGTATGGTTACCAAGCGATTTATATGTCCAATAAAATAAATGTATCACTCAGTTACAAGAAGGCACATTAACTGATCAGTGCATTTTAAATAGTGACATACAAAGAATAATATGAGGTTGTACTAGATGGCTTATAGTATTTTGCTGTTGTTCTAGACTGCTTTTGTTCTTTTGATTTTTGGTGTCAAATTCATCCAAACGTTTTGCTTCCATTTCTTTTGCTGACATTATTTTGTAATGCATCATTCTGAGACATTTGATAGCTTTCCAAAGTTAGTTTTAGTTCCAACCTTAATACTGACACAATTCCTGTACTTTTTTACTTTTTTAACTTCAGACAAAAGGTGATGACGACAGTAGGGTTATGAAAATCGCTTAGTTTTTTGTAATTCTACTTTTTTGTGGCAATTGATAAATACTTTGAAGTCTATACAACTAAAGTATATTCATATAAACATTTGATTCAATAGACTACTTCAGAGTTTAGTTTGGCTCACTCCTCGTGCTGTGATTGGCTGGAAGTGTCCAACAGATCTGATCAAACAAAGCTATATAGAATAATTTAACATGTAAATAAAATATTACTAATCACTTAGCGATCATATACGTAGTTGTTGAAATGCAATAATTGTATTGTTGTCACATGGAGTTCATCAATTAAGGTTTTATCAATGGTGAAGCGACAGGTTTATTTCTGATTTGCCCATTATAAATACAAATGTTTGGAATAAAAATTAAGAAACTATAGTGATGTTTGAGCAGTTTATTGATCTCTAAATATAACGCTCTATTATAAGCAGAAATTACAAGTTTGAATGATCTATATATTAATATTAAAGGATTAATAATGTGCTAAGCCGTGTATATTTGACCTATTAACCCTTGTATGGTTGTTTGTCTCAGTTTCAAACAGTTTAAATACTGATCACTATTCACAAAAGCACAACAGAATAAAAAGAAACAAAATGTATATCTAAACATGTACATTTTAACATATAAAAACGATGATATTTATCCGCTATGCCATCAAAATTCGACGCTTCCCGAGGCGCTATTGCAGTTCTTGTCTGTATTCCGTTCCATCCTTGCAGATTCTCAATGCCAGTAACAACCTGTATCCGGGTCCTCTCCACTCTGGCGTCGTAGATCACAGAATCACCTGTGGTTCTCCATGAGACGTGGAGCTCAGGGTCGCAACAGGGTCCAGATTGATGACCACGCCGGCACTGATGTATCGTTTGCCCCCACCCCGCCTCCTAATTTATGAGCAACCCACTTTAATTTGTCTAAAGCTTAATTTGGCCCATACACGACATATGAATCATGAAAGTGATTGGTGACACTGTACAGCCCTGACAGTAGCATGTATTTTGGCGGCAGGGACGTCCTCGAGATCATCCGTCTACACCGCACTGCCTGACAATTAAAGTGGTAAAGGGGAAGTGGCACCTCCCAATGCAATTTTAATGAGGCTAAGATTGTTTCAGCAGCAGCAGCGGAGGCTAATGGCCCAAGTTTGATTCGCTCTTTATGGTGTAAATAGTAAATCCACTTAAATTAAAGGCTCGACACAAGTGCTCCTTAATGGGACATAAATAAGGCATAGGTTTTCATTGTGCCTGTATCAAAGTGAGGTCTCGAGTGGTGAAGTCAGCCAACACATTAGGACCGACGGAGGTATGTGCGGCATGTGGCAGATGATGAAGTGAAATGACTATTTTCATTATGAACCTTTCTCACTTTTCGTCCAACATTTTGACTTTAAAAATATTCCATTCTGTCAAATACCTTAGCAATACACCTCCGAAATAATATTTTTTATGTTGTTTTTGTGTGTGTGTGACCTTTCTTGTCGTACCGTGACACAAGCTATTTAAACCATAAAATACTTGTACGTTTTTCTTCCCTTTGAAAGATCAGGTATTAACTGCAGTGAAGAGTTAGAGCAGGGGTGTCCAAACAAATTTCCCTGCAGGCCACATTTTGAAACGATGCAGCCTGCATTGGAGACCCAGACGGCCTGACCATGAGGCCAGTCATTCAGCAGTGAGCCTTGGACAGTGTTTCAGTAACCATACCTTAAATAAGGCTTGGAAAACAGGTTCTTTAATTTATGATAGTAATTTTTTTTTTCAATTTTACAGTAAAATGTGATTTTATTTTATTATTATTTTATTTTTTGGGGGGGAAATTTAGCAGGAAGCCTGAGGTCCAACAAAAATTGGTATGAGGGACACATTTGGCTCCTGCACCAGTTTGGACACCCCGTGTACATATTCTAGGACATGGTTTTATTGCTTGGTTTTATTATTAAATATAGTATTTTCTGATCACTGCTAAAAAGTAAAAGGTCCAGGGCTTTATTGCATTGAGTTCCAAGTAGTAATTCTAGAGGTCTATGTATTTGTATTGATGTGAGCAGTAAAAGTTGTGTAACCCAATGGAAAACTTGGGTATCACATGGTAATAAAATAAAATGCACATGCCTACTGTTACGGGAGAATTGCAGTTGTGGATTTCTTTAAAACAAGTTAAACAATAAAAATGCAGAGAGAATGAGTCTGATCAATGAGTTGTTTATTCACTGGTACCAGAGTGAATAGACGCCTTTCCCTGACATAGTGACTCTCCCTGGTCGACGGAGGTACATGAAAATCAGAACACATGCTTTTTATACACAAGACATAGGTGGAGACATAGTTATCACATCATGAGGAGACAACATGAAACATCAGTGTGAAACCAGAGCAAGGACATATGTGACATCAATGTTTATGAAAAACAACAGCTATCAGTGGTGTTTCCAGTTAAAGCCAGATTTCAGCGTGAAAGGACGTCATAAAAGGATTAGATGCCCATTATCTATCTTTGTGACCGGGACTGGGAGCTGACAAAACAGGTGCTAAAGAGATGTTAAAGTTGAAGTTAACCTTAGCAACGTAGAATGAGTGAAACCCCAATTTCGGCTATTACAGTCCACCCCATGTCACAGATAAAAGCATTTTACTGTTACACCCAAAAATCTGTAATAGAATACATCATTAGAATAACATATCTTTATTCATTCATGTGTCAAACAATCAAGTTAATCAACCTGTAGTCAAAACTTAAAAACACCTAAATGTAAAGATGCCTTCGAATAAACATGTTGAAAACAACCCGGGCCTAATGGTTCAGTTCAGTCCAAGTCCAGGTCAAAGTCACCAGACAAGTCCCAGTTAACTGTCAGGCTCATGGCCTCTGCTCGGTTCTGCAGAAACAAAAACTGGGATGACACTAGATTATTCACCATTCTAAGAATGCAGGGAACAAGACAGGAAACTAAGATAAAGAAGAATGCAATATTTATCAACAACTCTTTCCAGGATGAGAGAAACCAATCGAGAGTGAACAGCGACTAGCCCTTCGCAGTCTCACCCTCCATCAGGTCTCGTAATTTAGTGAGATTAGCTATGCCCGTGCTATCGCCACCCCCTTTATCATTAGCAGGTCTGTAGGTCCAACAGGTGCTCCCCAAGGTCTGACAGACCCCCCCTTGGCTAGTGGTGATCTGATCTAACACCAGGCGATTTTGAGGAGCCACAGAGCGTAAGGCATGTTAACTCCTCCCTCGTAGAGGCTAAAACAGAGAGAGTGTTACTAACAAATGATGAGAACACTTAACTGAGAGTTTAAACCCTTAACATTAACTTGCCTATCCCCCATGCTGGGGAATAGGGCCAGCATGACCTTTTGACCTGAAGTCCAGAGGTTGTGGTCGTCTGGCACAACAGATCCCCAAATCAGGTCATGTGGAGCCAATTTGCGTTCTAAGTCTGTGATCAGAGTGTGGGTGTGGAAATATGATGTATGAATGCTCCGAGGGGACCACGGCCGCACATCCAGCCCAACCCACCGGAAGACATCCACACATCTGATATCCACACAGAAAAACATATTCACAGAACAATAAATGTCAGCAACAAATTAAAAAAACTTAGAACCGGGCTTGATGTGAACTGGCCCAAATCAAGGTTCACGACCGGCATTGTCGGGAACTTTAAACCAGGGTCCAATGTGTGGCAAGATTCTATGCTGCTGCTGTAGCTATGGGCAAACATGTACAGATGACGATCAGATCAATTATGACTCTTTACATATTGATACCAGTAATTTAAAGTGTGGACAGTTGAGTGGTTGTAAGACTTAGTCAATGCTTCTAACCAGGCCGTCTCGTCAGAAGTCAGACTACGGGTGCTTCGTTTCACGCCATTTTTATTTGAGTAAATGAAACCAGGCATCAAACTTAACCATATTATCAAAATTGTCAGAAATAAGGCACACATGAAAATCTAAATCTGGAGATTCAATTTCTTCACCATAAGCTCACCCTGGTCCTCCAGCAGTGGGTTGCTTACTCTGAGTTCTCTCCTCCCCCCTTCCAGGGGAAGAGCAGATGTGGTTCCAGCGGTGGGAGCTGTCTCCCCACACGCTCCGTGCGGCTCAGGAAGTTGTTTTGTTTCGTGAGCGTTGGGTCCATTGCCACAGTGTGAAGCATGGATCCATGTGCCCCCTCGGCTGTCCCACAGCGATGTCGGGTGTCAATCAGCGTCGCCTCCTATGTTCAAAACCAGGTCTAGCTCCAGCTCTGCAGCTTCAGCTGTGTTTTGACCTGTACAGAAACAAAAACAAAGTGCACTCCCCCCTTTTTTTTCCTGTGAGTGCCGCTAGTTAAATTTGCCCTCCCTTTCCCAAAAGGAGAAAATAATATAAAACAAAGGAATGAACAGAAAGGTGGACCTGATGGGCCGGCCAAAAAGAACAAACAGATGATGTGACACCGGGCCAACCCTGTACAGGGCCGTAGAAGCCAGTACCAACACCACTAACAACCTAAGGACAAACCCATCCCCAGCTAAATCTGAGCAAAATAAAAGCGAAAACGTGACTACCGTCCCACCAGGTCAAACAAAAGCTAAGTTGGCCGGAGTGTGGCTGAGCAGAGCCATAAGTGCACCAGCTACAGGCGACTTAATTAAAGGCTCAGAGCAGACAAACTAAACACAAAACTTAATTCATATCAATAGACCAAATATGGAAAATGTGCGTTAAAAAAAACCTTCTCTTGTCTAATTTTCTCTTTTCCTATTACTATTCTTTTAACAATATTTTATTTTAAATATTAATTGCCACACTCATACCTTAGTATTATAATTCGATTTATATATATATTATTTCAATGGGCCTTTTCCGAATCAAATTCAAATCAAAGATCACATATGAATGTCTTTAATATCTTTAATGAAAATATATATTCTGATATTTCGTCTAATTATATCATAGCCTTTTAAAAAACAAAAAAACAAAACATACATTTTCATCTTCTGCCAAGATACCTGTGGAGGAATAATTTCATGCATTACAATCAACCAGCTTCGACTGGTTTATCTTCTTGGTCCTAAGTTGTTTCTGGTAAATAGGAAACATCACAAATAACACACAGACTGTTACACCAGCCCCTGTTTGGGCTCAGGTCCTCCGTGCATAAATGCCACCTGTACTGTGTCAGTCTCCGCAAAAAAAATTATCATTACCAACCTGAGAAGAAAAATAATCAAATTAGACACACAGTATTACTTTATAATTGTTTGTTCCACTGTACACACAGATCCACTCTGGATCTATGTGCTCCTTTGGGTCATCTGCTGAAACCTGTAAATTTGAGATTAAAATAACCTTTGTCTTAGTTATGCCAAAAGAAATCTATAAAAACTTCAGAAAATCGTAAGTCCATAATCAAAGCAAAGTAGAAAGTGGTTAATTCATTCATACACATTCACACAAACAGACGTTAGTGAAGCTTCTTTAGTCCAAGAGCTTTACTCGTCAAGTCCAAAAATGTCACATGTTCATAGTTTGAGTTGTGCACAACCATTATAATGACGTCATATTAAAAGCAGATTTTTGTGACTGTGTGGGTACAGTATGTGTCCTGTCTGTGATCACATTCCCCAAAACATAGACTGTTATATAATAAAATGTGTTATTTCTCTCTTGTTGCAACAAGTGTAATAAATCCTTTAGACTTGATGACTGTTCATCAACCCTACTCTCAATCTGTAATAATCTAAGGAGCTCTCCAAAATTGAGTTTACACCAGCTGAGTTTTCCTAGCATGTTATCATTCTGATATTGCTTTTTGTTATAGACACGCTGTTGAGTTGATGGGTCCATTTTTCCCTATTTGCATGTCCCCAATTATTTATTTTTAAAATTCAACACCACCAATGTCCACATCTATAACTGACCTGTGTATGTTTTTTACATCACCTGGTTTTGGGTGATACTCCTTGCAGTTTTCATTTGTGTCCTTTGCGTCAGCCGAACCGTTCGCGATGTCCTCCCGCTGCTCCTTGACCTCCTCATCCCCTCCGTCTGCCCCGCCCTCTGAGCCGCTGTGACCTGGACCTTCTCCATCCACATTTGATCTCTGTCGCCGTGTGGCACCTCAGTTTTCTCTGCAAAAGTCTCAGAAGGAACACAAAAATCACCATCATGCGCTAAAGCACAACCCGCACAGAAAACACTTTGTGATCTGCAATCTTAGTTTGAAATAAATAAATATATGAAATGACATTGAGGGCCTGGTAAACGATGCCATTTTAATGTTATATTTATGCAATCAATTTTTGAAAAGGGTGTTCCTACCTCTTTTATAAGTTATAGATTAGCTTTTAACAAACAAAGTAAAGGCATTAATTTATTTGGGATGTCTTATTTTAAAACCATGTCCTCATCTTTGTTTCTTATTCAGCATTTGGCAGATCTCAATTTCTTCTATTTATTTATTTGTTTTAATTAATTAAGCTATTTAATCATCTAAAATGTTAAATTTGCTCATGTGAAATATATTCCAAGAGCTTGCATGAATTTTGTAAAATAGTTCAACTTAAAACGACTCTAGAACATGTAATAAGTTTAAATACTATTTAGGTAAACCAGCTCCATGGCTGGCCGTACTTAAGATTAAGCTTTAAATAATCAGTACTTCCCGTTGTGGCCTCAGCTGGGTCCAGTCGTCGGTCAGAGAGCGGAGGCAGAGCAGGCGGTGAAAAGGAACGGGGTCAAGGATCGACAGCAGGAGCCTGTACAGGAAATAAGAGCGCTCACACAAGAAAATATTAGTTGTGCATGCAATAGTAACATAATTGTAAATTTACTATGTCTCTTTTTTTTTTTTCAATACTTTAAATACTCCAATGTCAGTATTGTGTTTGAATCTGCTGTGATGACCTCTCTCACAGCTGCCACCTTTATCTCTGTTTTGTCTGTGGCCTGTGAGGAGTCAAGTTTTTTCTAGTTCACAGGCACACAGGGTCCCGTGAAGGAAAAAAAAGAAAACAGTATCAACCTAATTCTTATAACCAAAATGTTATGTTAGACTATTTGGAACCTCCAAGATGTGAATTTGGGGAGGTTTTAACTCTTTCAAAAACATCAAATCCATTAAAATTTCCATAAAACCACTGTTTGTTACAGGAAAGAAAAAAAAGATGAGCTCATTCCAAAAATTCAAAATCGAAAAACAGGAGCAAAACCACATCCTATTAAAGTCCTGCCGGGTTTCCGCCTAAACTTCTTGTCAAAACAAAATGTGCGCAAAAAAAATCTTGGCCATAAAAAAAACATACTCAAACAAACCAAACAATATTCAGTTGCAAAACAAAGCTCTATATTTCTCTTTTAATATAGCTATTTATTTCTTCTTAGATGTAGCTCTATATTCATTATGTCACTCAGTCTAAGCTGTAAGCAGGTTTGAACTGTGTTTATACGGAGACCAAAAACTTTTTAGCTAAGACGATCAGACATATCAAAATGCATTGTGTGCTATTCTTAAAGTGAATCAGTGCAAAGCATTTCTTCGTTGCGAGAGCATGTGCTGTGTATGTGCTGCTGATGACGTGACTAATTTTCAGGAAATGCATTCTCCATTAAAAAAGGCTTTTAAAGTTCTAATGCCGTGTGATGTTACCTCTCCTTTTTGTCTGTCTGCTGCACGGCCGGGCTCTGCTCCACCACTGCTGCTGTCAGAGGGTCACGCTGAAGGCCCAGACTCTGCTCAGTGTCCTCTTCACTGCCTTTAAGCAGTAGCTTCAGATGTTCATCTTCTCCCACGTCCATGCCCTGCAGGAGCACCTCCACAGTTAGGTCCATATTGTGTGAAATTTCGCAAAGTACGAATCAAAACTCCATAGTGGTTTTGTTTTGGCCGATTCTCCTTTGCCAGCTTTGTTTTCTTTGGGTCCTGATAGTGGCTTTGTAAACAATGTCTCTCAGATGTGACTTTCTCAGCAACTTTCTTTTGCAACATCAGTCATTGTCTTTGAACTCAATCTTCTTTGAGGTGGCACTCATCCACCCGTGTTAGCTTTATTGTCCAATATGCAATGATTTGTTTGGGCGATGTCATTGAGATAATGGCAGTCCGTTTCATTTGTGCCCAGCTTAGTGCAGCTTGTAGCACAAGAGGGCATCCGGTCGTTGGTGGAGGAATGGTGTGGCAATGGTGTGGGTCTTATTAAGCTTGATCTTCTCCAGAGTCCGGTCCACAGGGTCTGGTCCACAAGGCTGGACAGGCGTGTTGACCTCGTGCAGTGGTTTGGAGCCAGCGCTCGCAGCAGTCAGAGGAGGTTGTAACAGAAACAAAAACAAAGATAATGAGTGGCGTGTGAGTGCAAATGTGTGCAGAGTAATTCTTTACTGTTGCTTAATTTCTATTCCTTCAATTAAAAAATAAATAAATAAATAAATAAATAAATTATTATTATTATTTTCTCTTTTTCAGGTCTCCTTCTTTAACGTTATCAATGTTTACGTTATAATAAGTCTTTTAACTTTAATTTGCTTTAATTTTTCTTAGAAATCAGTGCTCAGTGATCCTTCTTCAGGAAAGCTATATTTCTTGGACCACACAGTTAATACTTAAATCCATTCCTTGCCGTGTTTGTCTGTCATGGCCTGAATTAAAGGGCTTGTAGGAGCTTCCTCCTCCACCACTGACTGGTTTGATCCCATTTTATCTCCCAGATATTTTATCTCCCAGATATTTAATATCTCCCAGATTTCTTATCTCCCAGATAAAATGGTAGTGCGCACCTTTCACCGCTTTACGCATGCGTCTCGTAGCGTGTATCTTTTAAGACGTTTTACCACCACGTCCCGGGAAGCTCCCCAAGAGTTCCCTTCACTTTTCCTAAGCTGGGTTCCTTTAAATTCCCAGGTTAATGTGTCACTTAATAACAATATTAGTGTATTCAATTCAATAAATTAAGTACTCTGAGGTATTTTTAGCCCGCTTTAGCTAAAAACTCTTTTAAAGGTTCCCCGAAGAGATCTATGCTCACTTACCTTCCCTTTAAAGGGCAAAGGTCTTGCAATAGATTTATACTCTTAACCCAACCTCTCGTTTTCTTTAAGATGTGACACAAACTTAAACAGAGCTCACTCTTAAATCAAGATTTCTTGCTCAGTTAAGTGGAAAAAGTGAGCCAGACTCCCTTTCAGCGTCTGGACTTCCCGACAGCCTGACCCCCAAGAAGGTCTACCTGTCCAGTCTGGTCCAAGGAGGATTCCTACCCCTTCAGATATTTAAACAAATATATTTAGCAGAGCTATATCAAGCAATCGGCAGACAAACAGAAGGAATGCTTTAGTAACTATTTAGTATTACTCCTAGAAGTTTTCAAGTTGCAATTAATTTAAAAAATCAAACTAAATTTCCCCCTTTACTTTTATTAGATTGTAATAGGACAATTTTAGGGCTCTAAACGCCTATACATCTAATAAAAACTTAAAGATGCAGACTCACTCACCACAACAAAGTAGGATGTTTGGTTCGGAAACCTTGCGCCGGTGGTCCTTGTAACCGTGAGACAGCCCTCCGTCTCAGAAAGCAGATGAGGTTAGAGGCTGGAAGATCCAGGTGGCCTGACGCTGACTCACGCCGGGAGAGAACCCAGACCGGGCGAAGGCGCTGTTCGTTGACGCCAACTGTTACGGGAGAATTGCAGTTGTGGATTTCTTTAAAACAAGTTAAACAATAAAAATGCAGAGAGAATGAGTCTGATCAATGAGTTGTTTATTCACTGGTACCAGAGTGAATAGACGCCTTTCCCTGACATAGTGACTCTCCCTGGTCGACGGAGGTACATGACAATCAGAACACATGCTTTTTATACACAAGACATAGGTGGAGACATAGTTATCACATCATGAGGAGACGACATGAAACATCAGTGTGAAACCAGAGCAAGGACATATGTGACATCAATGTTTATGAAAAACAACAGCTATCAGTGGTGTTTCCAGTTAAAGCCAGATTTCAGCGTGAAAGGACGTCATAAAAGGATTAGATGCCCATTATCTATCTTTGTGACCGGGACTGGGAGCTGACAAAACAGGTGCTAAAGAGATGTTAAAGTTGAAGTTAACCTTAGCAACGTAGAATGAGTGAAACCCCAATTTCGGCTATTACACTACACAAAATCCCACGCCTAAATTTAGGGTAAAAGTTTATTATTTTATTATTTCTGATTCCCCCTTGAGTTAAATCATCTCTTTTTCAAGGGGGTCCTTTACATAAATAATGAGTGACGGATTGTAACCATAAAGAGCGATTATTTTACATGAAATTTAACTTTTAGTGAACAGGGCTAATCTGTAACTGAAACTATTGTGATTTCCTGCTACGATTAGCACTAAAGGGACCTTATATAGAGTTTATTGTGTGTGTGTGTGTGTGTATATATATATATATATATATATATATATGTCATTCATTTTGATATATTTTTGCCTAATTGGGTCACTTATATAGTATTATTCTCATTCAACAAGGCCTTTACAATATTATTTATTGGCTAAACTTAAAACTCTCTGGGTCTCATTTATCTTAAACAATCATTATTATGTCAAAAGTTTGTACTTTTATTTAAGAACGTATTAAGTGCACCTTTGTCATATCCACCTGCAATTAAACCCATTCTAATGAAACTAACACACCAGTGGTTTTATGGGCGCTACACTTGTAATGCTGGGAGTCACAAACGTAAGGTGAAAACGGTTACTTCTTTTGATTTTGTTTTTTCTGTAGCTTTACTTGGCCATACATCACAGCAACAAGAATAATTCATAAAACACTTTCAGCAACATCAAAATTCAGCAGCCAAAGTGAGCATAAAGCGCCAACTTGTGTTCCAGCGCTCTACCCACTACTATTAGCAGTCTGGCAGCTTCCATCAAGGCTTTTCAGGCTCTGGATGCAAAGAAACAGCCTCACACGGCTAAAATGGAACATCTATATACAGTAAGTTAAAGTCATGCAATGTCGGCCTTGTTTCAAGCTAAATTATCTATCCATGGAGGATTTTTAGTCATGTTTTAAAGATGCGCAGTATGGAAGCATTCTGATGCAAACTTGTATCCCTGGAATGTTCCGCGTCAAACTTGCATAAAAACTGTATATCTCCATGAAGACTGCAAGAATTCACGTTTACCGAGGTATTTTTGAGCAATACAAAACCTGCAACTGAATAAATGTAAGATATATACGTTTAACGCTGTATGGTCAAACATTCCAGGCAAATCAATAACATCAGGTAGACATTTTTTTCTTCAAGCGTGAAAGAAAATATTGAAAGAAACGAAAAATAGAATACACAGCCTGTTCCTGGAATGTGCAATTGTTGTGTTTAGCCCTTTATTTCTTCATTCTTCGCACATAAATGAGTATAAACTAAACAGTTTGCGTCACGACTCTGAATCGAAGTCATTTTTAAGTGTATAGATGTTCTGTTTTTGCAGTGCAGACGTTAGTGATCTGCCGTAGTATGTAAAGACTCCCTAAAAGACCCCAGTGGGCCCATGATGAAGACACTTCCCTCCACTCCTTTATCCTCACGTTATTCCTGTCTATATGTGCAACGCTTCTTCTTTGTCTCTTCGTTTTTTTGTGGCGTTTGCTGCTCGGCTCGTGGCTCTGTGAAATGTCAGAGGAGAAGCGAGAAGAAGGCTGGAGAAAGCTGCTGTCCCTGTGGAAGCCATTAGAGCCTTTATGAATATGTGCTGGAAGAGCAGGTTTTAAAGAGTGGGACTGAGTGGGTGGGACGTTTATGTGCAATGCCATTTTGACATTCTTGCATTCGATTATTTCTGTTGCACAAGTCAAATTGGTATAGTTTACTGTGCGGACTTTGCCAGGTAGAGATGTCAATCAGTGGAAAAGAGAGCCCATTTTTACAAACTTTTATAAACTTTGTTGAAGCTTGGGGGACCGGATTTCCACACTATGAAACTGGAAGTAGGGTTTTATATCTGAGAATCTCTCAAAAAACCTTTTATTTTCTGCGTGTGCAGCGTGTGCGAGCTTTTTTCCGAAGTGGAGCTCAAGTGCAAAAGGAAAGTACGGGAAAGAGTTTCAGTCATAAACAATGCATGATCAAGGCTTTTAAAACTCTTTGCGCACTTTAAAGCCCCACCGTGTAACATTTAACCAAAACATAGACTGAAACAAATGTTTTAGATTGCACTATAAAACCTTGAAAAACACACGTTCTAACTAAATATGTCTTCATTTTCTTACATTTTACTTTTTCTTCCTGTGCTCTGTCTGGTCTTGTTCTGTTTTATACATTTTGAGAAAAAACAAAAAACAACCCCTGTTATGATAAGTAAGGCTTAAACTTGTTGATTATTTTTATATAGATTCTCTAAAGTCTGCGGTTAACTGGCAAAAGCACTGGAGACCATTTTGGACGTCACTATCCCACTCGATTTCAGCACTGTGTGACTCAAAACTCCTGCCACGGACACAATGAATGGATACATTTGGAGCATACTTTTGGCTGCAAGGGAGAAGTCTATCACAAAGAAATGACTGAGCCGACAATCAGACAGACATTCGTAAAATAAAAAACAAAAAACTTTCAGACTCAATTTGAAAACAGACTTTGGACTAAATATTTTACAATTTATGCCCTGTGTTTTCCTTTTATTTTCTTTGGATGTCTTGCACATTTTAGGAGCTCTGTGTCAAAAAAAAAACAAATGATCTGAATTATGAACTACCACTCAGTGATGTAGATCTTTTAAGTACTTTGAGAGCTAAAAAGGGAAATGCATTACTGAAGTACTTACTACAGGTATGTTTTTTGATGAGGTAAAAATTAGCATCTCTTTTGTTAAAAAACCCCACACACACACACACAATATAAAAGACAGTGGGCCACCTATTTGCTGCGTCATAGAGGACCATAAATGGGCCATGAGTGGTGGAAATGGATGCAGGCGAGGAATATTCCAACCAATCCTGCAGGAAAAAAAAACATCAAATGGGCTAATGTTTGCCAGGGGGTCTTCTTTTACTTTCCCTGGATTCCTCTTCTGTCCTCTCAGCTTTTACCACTGCCTTCTTTTGATTTGCAGATGGAGTGTAACTTGGGGCACAAACAGACAGAGTGCATTGTGTGTCTGAGTGCTCCTGAAAGAGTCACTTCCTGGAAAAAAAAATAAAAAATAAAAAAATAAAACATTCAACAAGGCTCACTTTTTGTGGCTTTTATGCATTCTGTCCCCATAAAATAAATATCAGTTTGCATTTTAAAAGCATGTACGTAAAATTGAGACCGGCTTAAATATTGATGTTGTTCTTGAGGAGATAGTGGTCGAGGCGTTCTAAGTGCAGCACTTTACTGGCGGCATTAGGCGGATGTGATTGGTACGGGTTTGTAATCGCACTGGTAAGCCCGCGGCGCGCTGTTGTACGCGCCGTGAGCCAGACGAGCTGCTGTTAACGCCTGTGCGAGGAAAGAAAGGTCGTCACAAGTGTTTGGTTTACACTTGTTTCGTTTGCGAAGCATCAAAATGTTAAAATATAAAGCTTGTCTTGTCCAGTGTTTGCTTCAGAATGAACAATTTTCATTCCGGTTTGGCCATTTTTTGGGTTAAAATGTTTACTTCCTGATTGTAAATATGACATCACACCAGGAAATTCTATTGCTGTTACCTAGCAATAATGTCATACACTGGACCGAAACAGAAATTATTATTCGACAAATACAAATAGATGGGAAACCTTTATTTTGTTGAATTGATTAGAGAAATGTGTTTTTTTGTTGTTGAAAATTGTCCCCAGTGTGTCTCCCTAGTGTGATGTCGTCATGTTTTGGAACTGTGCTCTACTTCCTGTAAATTTCAACATATTTTTCCACTTTTCTTCACAAACTGTCTCTTGATTGGTGCAGAACTCTCAGATATATTTACAACATTTACAGTATTTTTATTCCATCAAATAAAGTCAAAACTAGAAAAGCATAAAAACTTATCATACGCACTTTAAGGCGAGACACACAGGTGATTAGGAAAAAATCTGAAATGTAAAGATATCAATTTGAAACGTCTCCTGTAATTTTCGTAAATATAAGAAAAAAATGTATTACAAGTTTTTCATCATGGTATGTTTTCATGTAGAAATAGGGAAATTTGTGTGAAAAACAGGGCAGAAATAGCACAAATTTGGGGCATTTAAATCTGAAATATGGACAGATTTAAATTTCTTGGTTCATTGTACACATTCGCTACAAAAAATCCAGATTTTGGATTTCTTATTTAGTTTTAGAGTGAACTCAATCTGACTGGAAATTTGCCTCAAATGTCTCCTCATTCTTAAGACTTAATAAAACGGGTTTAGGATTTGATATTCTGAAAACGGCTTTTGAAGTTACAATGTCCCTGAGAAGTCTGTGTCGATTAAATTAAATAATTAAACCTCTTTCAGAGCAGAATTGGGCAAATTTGTAGTTTCTGCATGAAAGTCGATATGTTGAGAGAGCCAACTGACTTAAAAAGACAAAAAATGTAAAAATGTCTGAAGCGTCTCGCCTTAAAGTTATTGATTTATTTAATTTTTTCATATTTATTTATTGCTTTCAGCTTTAATGAGATAAACGAATCAAACATTGTCAAGTCCA